>JALAZF010000467.1:705000-1905000 GCA_022829125.1 Lathyrus tuberosus | reverse complement strand
CAGTGGAGGACAGCAAGTCCATGCCATTATTTAAGACGCTGAAGACGAGTATATCAACTATTTGGTGTTTCGGTGTGACACCGCTTTAAGTAACTGGGAAGCTATTGAGATACCTACTTTGTACCCTATGCCAGAGTAATTTGTTTGCTTATGTTGATGTTTTGAATTCTGCAGCCTTGCCCGACGCTATCGGATTATTTTGTATGGGCCACTGCTTTTAAATCTTATTAATGAAAGTGTTTGTTTTGTTAAAATTCCTTGTCTTTATTCTTGTTTTTGCTTTAAGAAAAATGGCAATATTTTCAAAACTACAAATTTCTCCTTCTTGCGTTCATGTTTGTGCATTTTTAATAAAATAAGTCCCTCCATCATGCAGAGTAAATCCCAAACCCGTTGTATTCAATGACCCTACTCCCATTATCGACTTTGATTCGCCTGTTTATCAAGCTGAGGAAGAGGAGTATTATGAGGTTCCCGATGATTTGGCAGAAATGTGTGAGTATCAGTACATGGATCTCCAGCCACACGAAGAAAAAGTTGACGTCATCAACCTTGGCACTGAAGAAAAGAGGAAAGAGGTCAAGATTGGGGCAACACTTGGGGCAGAAATCAGACAACGGCTAGTACTGCTTTTGGAAGAATATGTAGATGTGTTTGCTTGGTCTTATCAAGACATACCTGGATTGGTTACAGACATAGTAGTTCATAAGCTACCACTCAAGCCTGAATGTCCTCCTGTGAAATAGAAGCTCCGTAGAAGTAGACCCGATATGGCTCTCAAAATATCCGGAATGGGTAGCCAACATCATGCCAGTTATGAAGAAAAATGGTAAATTGCGAATGTGCGTAGATTACAGGGATCTCAACAAAGCTAGTCCCAAGGACGATTTCCCCCTACCGCACATCGACACTCTTGTGGATAATACAGCCAAGTTTTCAGTTTTCTCCTTCATGGACGGTTTCTTCGGTTACAATCAGATCAGAATGGACCCAGCTGACATGGATAAAACTACATTTATCACCCCATGGGGAACCTACTGCTACAAAGTTATGCCCTTGGGTTTGAAAAACGCAGGGGCAACTTATCAGAGGGCTATGGTGACCTTATTCCATGACATGATCCACAAGGAAATTGAAGTATACGTGGATGATATGATTGCTAAATCCCGAAGTGGGGAGGAACATTTGAACCATCTCTTGAAGTTGTTCAAGAGACTCCGGAAGTATCAGTTGAAGTTAAATCCGACCAAATGTACTTTCGGTGTCAGGTCAGGGAAGTTGCTTGGTTTTATCGTCAGTCAAAGAGGAATTGAAGTAGATCCTGACAAGGTACGAGCTATTCAAGAGATGCCAGCTCCGCAGACTAAATCTCAAGTAAGAGGATTCCTGGGCCGTTTGAATTATATATCCAGATTCATCTCCAACATGACTCCTATATGTGAACCGATCTTCAAATTGCTCCGCAAAGATCAGACTATAGAGTGGAATTCTGATTGCCAACAAGCTTTTGAAAAACTCAAGAGCTATCTGCAAGAACCACCTATTTTGATTCCTCCTGTTCCTGGAAGACCCCTCTTCATGTACATGACTATTTTGGAAGGATCAATGGGTTGTGTATTGGGCCAACATGATGAAACTGGTCGCAAAGAACATGCCATTTATTACCTAAGTAAGAAGTTCGCTGATAGTGAAAGCCGTTATTCGCTGCTTGAGAAAACCTGTTGTGCTTTAGCATTGGCCGCCAGACGTTTGAGGCAGTATTTGATATGTCACACTACCTTGTTGATCTCAAAAATGGATCCAATAAAGTATATCTTTGAGAAGCCTGCTCAAACAGGAAGACTTGCCCGTTGGCATATGCTATTGTCAGAATATGATATCCAATATGTTCCTCAGAAGGCTATCAAGGGAAGTGTATTGTCAGAGTACCTTGCGGACCAGCCTGTTGAAAATTATGAACCTCTCAAGTTTGATTTCCCAGATGAAGACATCATGGTAGTAAAGGATTGTGAAGAGCCTGCCCCTGATGAAGGCCCTGAGCCTGGTTTTAGATGGAAGATGATGTTTGATGGTTCTTCCAATTTCAAAGGACATGGTGTAGGTGTTGTATTAATATACCCCGATGGTGGTTATACTCCTTTCATAGCAAGATTAGACTTTGGATGCACGAACAATATTGCCGAGTATGAAGCATGTATTTTGGGTCTAGAAGCTGCAATTGACCTTGGAATCAATATTCTTGAAGTTATGGGTGATTCTGCCTTGGTCATTTACCAAGTCAAGGGTGAATGGGAAACCAAGGATGAAAAACTCATTCCATACCGTACTTACATTATGGAATTGATTAAGTGTTTTGATGAAATCACTTTTCGTCACGTACCTCGCACCGAAAACCACATAGCTGATTCCCTAGCCATGTTAGCTTCAATGTGGCAAGTCAGGTTTCATAATGAAGCACCTCTCATCAGTATCAAGCGCAAGACTGAACCCGCTTATTGTCCGTCAGTTGAAGAAGAGACAGATGGAAAACCATGGTTTCACGACATCATGAATTATCTGAAGACTCAGGAGTACCCTGTCAATGCTTCCAGTCTTGATAGGAAAACTTTACGAAGATTGTCATCCAAATTCTTTCTCAGTAATAACGTACTTTACAAGAGGAATCATGACATGGTCCTGCAAAGATGTGTTGATAAACGAGAAGCAGACCTATTGATTCATGACATTCACGAAGGAGCCTTTGGCACTCACGCCAACTGATATGCCATGGTTAAGAAAATCTTGAGGGCTGGATATTATTGGTTGACTATGGAAGCTGATTGTATCCAATATGCCAGGAAGTGTCATAAGTGCCAGATCTACGCTGATAAGATGCATGTTCCTCCGACCTTGCTGAAAGTGTTGTCATCCCCTTGGCCTTTCTCCATGTGGGGCATTGACATGATTGGAGCTATTGAACCGAAAGCTTCCAATGGCCATCGTTTCATTCTAGTGGCCATTGATTATTTTACCAAGTGGGTTGAAGTTGCTTCTTACGCCAATGTAACTAAGCAAGTGGTTGCCCGTTTCATCAAGAACATATCATTTGTCGTAATGGAATCCCCAACAAGATCATCACTGACAATGGAACAAATTTGAACAACAAAACAATGAAAGAGTTATGTGACAATTTCAAGATTAAACATCATAATTTCTCACCTTACCGTCCCAAGATGAATGGAGCTGTCGAAGCTGCTAATAAAAACATCAAGAAGATCCTGCAGAAGATGGTCAGGACTTATAAGGACTAGCACGAGATGTTACCTTTTGCTTTGCATGGATACAGGACTTCGGTTCGAACCTCGACAGGTGCAACTCCTTTTTCTCTTGTATATGGAAAGGATGCGGTCCTCCCCATTGAATTAGAAATACCATCTCTAAGAATCATGATGGAAACTAAGCTTGACGAAGCTGAATGGGTCAGAGAGAGATATGACCAACTGAACCTCATCAATGAGAAGCGACTGACTGCTATGTGTCATGGTCATCTGTATCAGAAAAGGATGAAGAGAGCATTTGACAAGAAGGTCTGTGTTCGGGAATTTCGAGAAGGAGAGCTTGTACTCAAGAAGATTCTGCCATCTCAAAGGGATGCTCGCGAAAAATGGGCACCCAACTACGAGGGACCATTTGTGGTAAAGACTGTATTTTCAAGAGGTTCTTTACTCCTCACAACAATGGATGGTGAACAGCTCACACACCCTATAAATGCCGACGCAGTACGAAAATATTACGCCTGAGGATCTAGGCCCTCTTGTCCACATCAGCAGCAAATAATTCTAGGATTTTTAGTCATTAGGGGGGTAGTGGTCATTGAATATGATGTAATCCTTTACCATTGCCATTTTTCAATTGTAATGATCCATGGAACTTCGCTATTGGCAAGTTACCATTATAATGAAATCAGATTTCTGATCCATTCTTTGTTTGATATTTATCATTACTCCGATATTTTCCTTGTTATGCAAAACTTCACTTATTTATTAATAACGGTTTTAAAAGCGGAAATGTTTTGAAAACTTTGAAACTCTCCATTCTTTGTCACTAAAAGAGGATTGGCAATACTTCTCTGAATTAAACGTTTCAACAATGGCTGACCACTAATGCAAAGGATTTCTCACCAGTATCTTTACAAGATGTTTGTTGAAAAGATGATTCCCCAGCAAATTAAGGACATTTTCACATTGGCTTCAAGACTGACTACCTGGCCAGATTTTAGTGTGATTCCTTGTAGTGGACACGGTGTCTTCCCTTTTGCTATTCCCGGTCTGTCGTCTCTTGTCGGAGTCGTTCCTTGCATATCATTAAGCATTCGCATCATACCATAGCATTGAGCATCTTTGCATTTGGGCGTTTTGTTTGTGTGGTCTTTTTTCCCTTTCTTTTTTCCTCTTTGTGGGTCTTTGGATCTTTGTCTTTGTTTTGCTTGTGTCCGGTTTTTCACCTTTGTGCGCCAGATTTTGACTCTTTGTGTAGTATTCCCCAGGAAGTCTAACCTACAACCCCGGTACCAATCTATCCGTTACTTAATCACATCATTTGGATACCTAAAGTCCAGTAACTGCTGGAACTGTTTATATCAGGTTATCGTGAACCTAAACTTCAGGTTATCGTGAATCCGTTGTTTGATATCAGGTTACCGTGAACCTAAAACTTCAGGTTATCATGAACCCGTTGTTTGATATCAGGTTATCTGAACCTAAAACTTCAGGTTATCGTGAACCCGTTGTTTGATATCAGGTTATCGTGAACCTAAAACCTCAGGTTATCGTGAACCCGTTGTTTGATATCAGGTTATCATGAACCTAAAACTTTAGGTTATCATGAACTCGTTGTTTGATATCAGGTTATCGTGAACCTAAACTTCAGGTTATCATGAACCCGTTGTTTGAAATCAGGTTATCATGAACCTAAACTTCAGGTTATCGCTAACCAGTTGTTTAAATTCAGATCAGATATGAACCTAAACCAAATTTAAAATCCAGCTCATACTGGTTTTCCTCATAAATCAAATTATTTGTTATCTCAACCAACTCATGTGAGTACCAGAGTCCATTCTTGGGTCGTTAACCTTATCCCCAGCTAAACTCCAGTCATTTTTTTATCATCTGGCGCGCAGAGTTCGCCTCTGTCTTTTCTGGTTTTTCTTGAAGATCCCATTTGAACTCTTCAGTATAAGAAAATCCCCAGAAAATCTTATTTTGGGTGTTTATCCTTTTGTTTCAAACTGATCTCCGGTGGAGATCATGTTTTCTTTCTGGTTTCATGCCCAGTAAGAATGCGTTTTTTCCCCAGTGTCGTCCGGTCACATTTGAACCTGTTGTTCATCTCCCTGGATCTTTCCCCAGTGAAGAATACCTTTCTGGCTTCTATCTCCAGTAAGGACCTGTAGGGTTTCCCCTCAGTTTCTTTTTCATCCCCGGTGTTTTCTTTGAGTCTCTTTTGTTGGTTAGCATGTATCCCCAATGAGCTTGTCTCATGGATACTAACCTTCATCCTTCCCCGTAGGGCTAGCTTGTGTTTGTTTGCTTTCTTTTGTCTTTTGGTGTCTTGTTTTCTCTGCATCTTTGCACTATCATGGCATCATATCATCATATTAGTAACATTGCATATCTTTGCATCTAAGGGCAAAATTTTCGGTTATCTGTATTTAAATATCTTTCACCATGATTTCATGAGGACTTTCATCTCTCATGTCATCCGGTGAAGATATTTAAATAGGGGCAACTGTTGTACCCCAAATTTTACCCTTAGATCCATTGATCTCTTGCATGTCATATTAGGTCAATCATGTTGCATAGCTAACCCTTTTATTAGGTTTTGTTTTCTTTTGTTTCATTTGTGAATCAGGTCTTATTTCAAGAGGATTCAAGGGTTGATCAGTCAAGATGTTGGATGGAGCATTGAATCAAGCAAGTTCCTCGTGTTCAAAGAGATATCTCCATTACTCTCTCCATAACAATTTCTCTATCCATTTTATTCACCCTCAATTGTCTTTCTTAATTCCTAACCAATTTCAATAGTCATCCATTAACCAAATTTTTTATCCAATTTCATCTATATTTGTCAAAATCCACTTTCCTAAACCATGACCATTTCACTTATCAAATTTCACCTATTATTTATTTCCTTTTCTAAACCATTTCTTCTTGCTAACTAAAAAAAAGAGAAAGAAAAAACCAAACCTTAAAACATTTGATCTTTCAGCCCATCACCATAGGCCCATCATTGCAAATCATGTTACAAATTATAATTGAAATGAAGCTCATTGGCTGAGGACCAATAGGAATCATGTAAAATGGATTTGACTTTTCAACTCTATCCTTTCAGCCAATGAGGAGACGCCGCGTGGCTTGGAAAGAAGTAAAACAAACAAAAACATTTCTTCTCCTTTGTCGTGTCTTTGTGTTTCAGAAGAGAAGAAGAAAATTCAAGAGGATTCATAACCGGTTCATCCTAAACCATTTCTATAACCCAATTCTTGGCGCGTTAATTCACTTTTGAAAATCTCCAAATCACTTCCTGTTTGAGCTTTCATTGCCTTGATTCATTAAAAGTTGTTCTGAAGAGTTACTCATTTCAGCATACGGACTGCTTTCGCTTGCAGATACCCTTGCGCGATCCCAACCATTGCCTCATTTGATACCCACTCTTATGACAACAGAGAAGGAGTTTTAAGCAATGCACGAAGTCATGAAATTTACCCTGCACCTCTAGTGCTTTTGTGCAACAGGGGAAGCGCGTTTGTCTCCAAGAAGTTGACCAAATTTGAATTTGAAAGGAGACGTTGCAAACCCTATTTTTCTACTCAGCATACCATGTGTTTGTTCATTAGACTCAAAGAACCAGAGCCCATCTGCTCAGCCTATAAAAGGAGCTCACCTCAACACTAAAACTCACCAAGAATTTTCACAAAATACTCAAATAGTCCCTGAGTTCTAAGCTTCACGAGTAAGAAAGTAGAAGGCTTGCTTTGGAGTTAGCTTGTTAGTTCAGAAAGGAGAGTATTTAGCACACTCTTTGAAGGTGCAGTGGACATTACTCCACTTGGTAACATACTCTTTCCCTTTGGATAATCATGCTCAATAGATATTATTATGTCATGTCTCAATCTTAACTGTTGTAATGTGCATTATGTTGTTCTTTTACATATCTATGGTTTGCTACTAGGTGCTTGAGTATGCTTGACTGTTTCGCCATGGCTTCATATCATGAAGTAAGTTTGGTTTCATTTGCTTTGCTGATATGTTGCGATAGGCATGTATGCTGCTTTTTGTTTCGAGTTATTATGCTTGAGATATCACCATGATGATAATGCTTTGGTTTTGTTCATTGACTGGCTGTAAGTTTACAAGGTTTCATTTTGGGTGTTATACTGTTAAATTTAGACGGATAGAAGTGCTAACCTTCCCATATGTGTCTTGATGTTTGGATGAGTTGAGATCCTTGAGTTTCAGTCCCATACTTATTTCTGATATGCTCATAAGTTTTATGATGGATGAACCTATCTATCACTTTTGTTGGTGTGTTTAATGTTTGACTGAATGTTAAGTTATTTTCATTAAAATAGCACTGGTTTTCTTCATCAATGGATGATCATATTGTATACCTAAGCTCATAACCACGATTTGTATCCAAAAATTGCCTTAAGTGTTATTGCTTTGAAACTGTTTTGTCATACTCTGTCATAGAGGTTACCTTTTGGTATTCTTGGATTTAACTACATTCTGATATGCACTGTTTGTCTATGGCATGGTCTTTATTTTCTTGACTTATGTGCTCAAATGTTTGAATGGCTAAAATACACAACTGGTTATGTTTTTGATTAACCTGAACTTGTTGCTTTTTTTCTAGCTTAAATTTTGTTGTTCTAACCATGTACTTACAACACTTCACTAATTGTTTGAAATTTGTGTGCCAAGGCTATCTGTTTATATGTCTAAGAATTGATACATCTAACTGCTGAATGCATGCTGAATGTTTACTTGTTATGCACAACTTACTGGTATGATAAGTTTAAGAATGTCTTTCCAAGCATGTTCATCATTGTTCCACTATTATTTTGGTCCATAATATGCCATGTTTAGTTTGCTGCCTATGTGATTGAGGACCAGTTGGTAAGCCTAAAATCCATGTTAGATGTGCCTTGCTATGCTTAAAACTGATTGTGTCCATGTGCCATATGCTGTCAGTTTGGTATTTCCAATTTATGTGCAAGTTTTAAATGTCAAACATGATATGTGCTTTTCTGCCTTGTAATCTTGTTTGATCTTGATTGCTAAATCTTTTGAAGTATTAGTCTTGATACTTCATGCTTGCTACCATAGAACTATGTGCATTTTTGCTCTGCATTGCCTTAAATCAAAATTGGTTTTGATCCATGCCTTTAAGATTGTTTAGTATTCATTATGTGTTAGTACAACAAGTATCTGTTTCACCATGCCATGCCACTGTTTGTTCTGAATGACTTTACTTAAGTGAACTTGTTGCTATGTTGTCATGCATTGTGCCTTTTTTACCTTGAACACATGTGTTTAATTCATATGACCCTTGACCATATGGATGTTATTCTTGTTGTGTATTCATCATTAGAAACATGACTGATCCTACTTGTATCACCAATGAGTTTGAAGCCATTTGTTTGTGCTTATATTCATGCCTAACCACTTTTTGATTTGGATGTCTATATGTGTATAATCTCTGTTTGAATCTTTGTTTTTATGACAGCATTGTGTATCTAAATGCCATGAACTTGATGTGTAATTAAGTTGCTCAACTATCATCATGTCTTTGTATGTTACCATTTGGAAGTTTGCCTGCTGCCTTATTTAATAACCCCAATGTATCATGACTTTTGGATCTTGTTATTTGACTGGTGTGCTGGCATTAATTGGTGTACATTTAATCCTATGAACTCATGGCCTTGTGGAATGTACAATAACTGCTCTAATGACATTGTTGCTTGTCTGCACTGAATGTTGCTATTTGTTGATGTTTTACCCTGATGTTGTCACCCTATTTAACATGCATTTAACATGATTCTAAACTGTCACTGATAGTTGGAGTAGTCTTGGAATACGTCATTGCTTGATCTGTCCTATTCCTATTTTCACAACTAGGCTGACATGTTTGAGTTGCTTCTGAATTTTGAAATCATGTTATTAAACTGATTGCATCATGCCTAACCATGTGTTTGCCATAATTTCATTATGTTACTTTCATTTGATACCTGGAGTAAGTAATGCAACCGTCTTGTTTCTGATTAACCATATGATACATGTATGCTAGCTCCTAAAACATTTTTGCTTTCATTCACTCAACATGTTTAGTATTAAACTTTTGCTATTCTTGAAACTCAACCTAGTGCCATGCTGTTTTGGATCCTTAGTCCACATGATTGTTTATTTAGTTGCATCCAAGATATGTCATTTCATTGAGTTCCTTTCGAATGTGTTGTATGCGTGTTAAATATTACTGTCATGCTTGTGTTTGAATCTGTTACACTATGTATTCAAGTGTTCCTTTACTTTGTGGGTGTTCAATTTGTATGGTAAAAGCATTTGTTTGGCATTTAATATGTATGGCTATTCATAATATTGGTGTTTTAATCATATGCTTCTGTTCTTTCCTAATTGACAATGGTTTGAGAGATGAATGGCATGGCATGATGTTTGGGCTGGCTGTGTGAGTTTGGATGCTTTGTTAATTTTGATCATGTGCACGCGCAAGGGTTATGTATTAATTAAGTTATGTTTATTACCAGATGTAACAGCCACCCCAGTGGCAAGCACACACTAGCACGCGCCTATCTGACCCTTAGGACTGGGGTTCGAATCCCCCTCGCCCCAGTCCTTTTATTTTATTTTCTGATTTTCGCTTCCTTTACATATATATATCAATGCTCTCATTACATGTTCAGAATGCGCGTTTGGCTTGGTTGGTAATGTTTTAAGCTTGTACACGCAGGGTCCTGGGTTCAATCCCTAGGAATGCCATTTCCTTCTTTTTTACTACTTGTTTGTCTTGTTTATTTTTAAGTTTATGCTTTAATTTCAAACCTTCATAACTTGTTTATTTTTCATCCTTTTTCTTCCATTCTTTTTGCTATTTGTTTCTAATTGGATCCACTTGTTGAATATAAAAAGAAATGGTTGAAAATGTTTAATCTTATTTGCTTTTATTCATGTGGAAATTGGAAATTCTTTTAAGGTTTTATTGCACTTTTTTTTCATCTCATGATGTTATCTTTGTTTATTATGTTTGAGCATTGTCTAATATGAATAATTCTAACTTTGCATGATATTATGAACTTTGTTTTATCCTAATATCTTGTTTATGTCTTTTTACGTCATCTTATTAAATTCATATAGCTCTTTATTTCATAGTAATTTAAAACTGTCATCTTCCCCATTCCAAAGGAAAGTCCTCCTAAATTGACCCTTGAGTCACTAAACAGACCACCCTACCTTAACCTCATAAGTTTATCCCATTTCTTGGCCTCATGAGAGCCATGAAATCATAACTTAGTAATAGGTTAGAGTTTTGAACTCTATGTGATTCTCACCATCATGAGAACTCAATTTCCCCCTATAACTTAGATTTAGAGAGTTATGGTGAACTCTAAAAATGAGCTCATACTCATTTCCCCTTGGAACTTTGGCCATAGTCAATGGTTCCTCCTTCAACCTTAGATTGGTGAACTACGGATACTCTGATTCCACTCCCGTCAGGCTACGTAGGCGCAAGGTGCGATACCTTATCGAGTATACTTAGATACTAACCCCTAGGGTTTCACCCTTTAGTATAACACCTTTATCAAGCGAGTAAGACATAACAAGCTAAAACAAGAGGTTCTCGTAGAGTACTACGGACATTTAGGATGTAATACCTTCCCTAGGCGTAACCAACCCCCGAACCTTAGATCTCCCCCCTTTAGGTTTTTTCTCGATCTTGAACCTTTCCTTTGGATAAATCAAAGTCGGTGGTGAATTCAAAGAAATGTGATGCAAGTTAATTAATAGCTTGTTATCTGATTCTCACTGCAACACATATTTTCAATAAGTTGATAAGCGTCTTCATATGGTTTGTCCATCAGAGCCGCGAGCTGCAGCGTTCAGATTCAGCTTTGTGTTGTAAAGAAGACCATTATAGAAAGTATGGATTATCAACCATTGTTCAAGTGCATGGTGCGGGAAGAGCCTCAACATGTCCTTGTATCTTTCCGAAGCATCGAAAAGAGATTCATTGTCTTTCTGCCTAAATCCGTTGATTTGGGCTCTTAGCATAGCAGTTTTTCTAGGCGGAAAATATCGGGCAAAGAAGACTTTCTTCAACTCATCCCACATAGTGATGGACTTGGCTGGTAGAGACTGGAGCCAAAATCTAGCTCTATCTCTTTAAGAGAAAGGAAAAAAACGTAGTCTTATGGCTTCGTTACTAACACCATTTGCTTTTACGGTGTCAGCATATTGCACAAACATCGATAAATGAAGGTTCGGGTCATCCGTGGAGCTTCCAGAAAATTGGTTCTGTTGAACGGCTTGTAACAACGAAGGTTTCAGCTCAAAATCGTTTCGATTGATGGCATGGCAAGGGTAGCAATGCTGTTATGCAGTTCATCCTGTGATGGAAGAGCGTAATCCTTTAGAGGACGGTTCGGTGGATTCTCAGCCATGTGAATTCTTAATTCTGGATAAGGGATTTCAGGTTTAGGAAGATTATACTTAATTCGAAATTCGTTGATCTGGCATCTTAAGGTAATAAAATGCTCAAAATCATCAATCGGTTGCTCAAGCTTATCGCCTCGAGAGCAAGTGTTTGACATACAATTGACGAAATAGGAAAAAGGAAAATTTTGTGTTGTAGTCTATACTGCGCAACAAAGGAATCACAATATTGACTAAATCAAATTCCCCGGCGATGGCGCCAAAAACTTGACCAGCGCGACACTGACGTGTCCGTTGAATAATGACTGCAAGTATACAGTTGTTCGTTTAGTTTTAAAAAGGTTGTCGAACCCATAGGGATTGATAATTAAACTAATATTATTTATTATTGCAGTGTAAAGCTAAGGCTAATGATTAACAGATTACGAACTGGAAGAAAAATACTAATTTCTAAAGGTTTAAAAACAATGATGAACAAGTCTGGAATATGGATTCTGCGTGCCTAAGGGACTTGTAGATATCAGGTGCTAATTACGACTGAACTCAGTTCCATAAAAAATACCGACTTAAAGACCCCGTCTCACACTCTCGTGCTATTGACAAGAACCATACTTTCCAACCACGGGATTTTGCTCTCGCTCGCCCGTTTCAATTAAAAATCGTGTTTTGAAAGTCAATGAGATTCTAAACGATGCCTAAAGCGCTCTCGCTATTTTTAGGATTGATGCCTAGTTTCCACTATCCAGTTCATTCCTCACACTCTCGCACTATCGGCCTGAACTTTAGTTTATTCCTCACTCTCGTGTCGAAATAATAAGACATACAATTTGGAAACTAAAACCAAAATTATCATACAATCATAAATTTGCACCTAAAGTTTTCTACTGAGTCTTGTCGGTAACGACGGTCCTCATACGTCGGTCTCAATTAAATTTAGCCAGACATTATTTTAACTACAACTAACATGTTCATACTCAACAAATTCAAAACTATCATGTTAAGCAATAATTAAAAGCAATAACAAGTGAAAACGAGAAATAGTAAAAACCTGAAGTTAAAATAAACGCGATTGAAAATGAAAATGCCTGCAGGCTTGAGATTACGATCCAAGAGTACAGTACATAGGAAAATAGAAATAGAAAAACAGTTGCGACAATCCCTCGATGTGAGTTATTGCCGCTTTTACAAGTAAATTTGTGCCTAAGAACTAAACGGAATTTCTGCAGCGCTTCCGTACGTGTTGGATGCTCCGGAATGTGTCCCAGAGGTCATATATATAGAGAAATTGGCCCTACAACTGCCCATGGGACGTGCATGAAAGTGGAGGGAAAAAAGAGGTTAACAAAAACTGCCTGAAACAGTTGTTGTTGAATAAAACTGTTGTTGCGAATTAATGGTGAATGCCATTGTTCGCCATTGCCTTCTTCACTTTGAATGACATGGCAGGCAGGGTGATGGCAAACGTCATCTACCTATGGCGAACGCCGTATCAGCGACAGAGGCAGAAATGCTTCTTTTGCTGCACTTTTTTCTATTCTCTCATTCTTTTTCCAGTTTGCTTCTGAATCCGCAACGGAAGAACCTGGTATCTGCAAAACACAATAAAACAAAGTAAAATGCAATAAGACTCAATAAAATACGGACAAATAATACGCGCAATGAGCCTAAAAACATGATACGATTTCTCGTTATCATGCATTTCGAAATTTATCATTTAGCGACAATTCTTTCTTTAGAGGTTTCACTACCGTTACGTTAAATGACCGGGTGAAGGTCACCTAACTTAGAAGGCAGATTCCTATTCAGATTTCTCATTAAGCATAGGATCATTCACTTATTTGCATCATCTTACTAACTTAGTGTGTGATTTCTAGATGGTGTTGAATGCTCATATAAGCTAGTCAAGGGTTACTTAAGAACAAGAACTTAAGGTTTTGGCAGAATAGGTACTCAAACTGATTTGCATATTTGGGGAGTTTAAAGTGTCGGGACGGTATTGATTTTATTGAAACTTCCCCATGTTTCTCTAACATAGCCCATATTATAACAACCTATATACTTTCGGAGTGTCGTGTCATGAATCAAGACTAAAAATTTTGTTGGGGTCCAATTTTTGGGAAATTCAATAATCAGCTAAAACCACACATAAAGACTCGACAACGCATGCAACGACTTGACTAAACACTAAAACAGATAAAATCCTAAAAACATTAAATACGCTAGAAAACAATAAATCTAACTAGAAAGTGATGAAAGAAAAGAGGTAAAGTTCCTCCCCCACACTTAAACCAAACTTGTCCCCAATTTTTTGATCAAAGGTGGAAAAGGAATAAAGAACCTATGTGGAGAGCTCAGTGACACGGCCATGGCCTCACCCTCGTCCATATTCACCCCTACCATGCTGAGGAAGTGACACGCCCACATGTTGCATATACTCTAGTAGATCAACAATACATACACACAATTATGTCATCTCTTTGATCAGGTCAGCCGTGTTATGCTCGGTTTGTCCCGCGTAATCGTGTTGCTGCTCCTGTATCTGCCGAATGTGGGCCATCATGTCGACCCGATGTATCTCTAATTAGCTGGTCGCGCTCGGCATCTTTATCATTGTGGTGTCATAATTCCCAAAGGACATCATCAAGTGTGGTCCTAATCGCAGTATAGTCATACTCCTCTCGAGATTGGTGTCTGGAATATGTACCTGCAAAAGTGTTAGAGGGACCAGGTGTAGTGTGTGCATGTGTAGTAAGTTCAGAAACATGGGTGGGAGCATCTTGCTCCATATGATCAAACTCGTCATTTGTCAGATCACCCTCATTATCCTGCATAGGCATGTCAGTAGAGGCAGAATGACTAGGTACTGGGGCGGTCAGGTCATAAATCCAGTTGCC
Organism: Lathyrus tuberosus; assembly: GCA_022829125.1. NCBI lineage: Eukaryota > Viridiplantae > Streptophyta > Magnoliopsida > Fabales > Fabaceae > Lathyrus > Lathyrus tuberosus. Next base: position 1,890,401 of record JALAZF010000467.1, on the reverse strand, counting down.
ATGTTTTGCACATCAGTACGTGTGGGACAAGGCAAAGTAATACTCCTGGCTACACGGTTTCTAGCCATCAAAAAGTATTTGCCATCTTTCCTAGCTCTAACCAGGTGCATGCTTCGGCAAGCATCCATATCTAAGAAAAGTGTATCTAGGGGCTAAAGGGTTTCCAGTTCAGCGTTCAAGCCCAACGCACGAGCTATGGAGGTGATTAATCCTCCAATGCTAATATGGTCAGTCCCTCTTGCACTCACAGACTGCATATGTGCGGACATAAATGGAGTCTCATTAACTCGTGTCTGTGTGAATATATTGTGAATAAAGAACAACTCCTTAGAATTTACCCTTCCATTTTTCACCCGGCCAAAAATGATGTTTGCTAAAATGCAGTGTAAATAACATATGGTCGGGTTGTGGATTGATGTAGATTTTAGCCTTTCCCAATCAGATGTGGTCTCACCTGTTAGTTGTTCCCAAAAGCAGAATGCCTCTAATTGTCACTCGCCTTCTAAAGGCCCTTCGCATGTTATACCGTCCCCATGGGAATAGTGTAGCAGGTCAGCAATATGATCTTGGCTCAGTTCATACTCTCTGTTAAACATCCTAAAATTTACAGTGCCTACGGTGCCATGGCTTACTATCGGCGTTAAATAACCGAAAGAGCTCAGATATTCAAGCGTTAACTTAACATAGATAGGGTCGCTCAATGCGCAAAAGTGGGCTAGATCTAACTTATTTAACATTGAATTCATACTATTAAGAAAACCTAAACAACACAAGCATGATTTATCAACATACCTCGTCGGAACGACCAAACGATTGAACAACTTGATATACCTTTGTCTTTGCTTTTCGCCATCTTCTCCTTCTCTGAAGACAATGTTCATGAAATCGACTACTGGTCTTCCTGCTCTTTGAGGTATTGTGAGAGGGTTTGGAAGTAGGAGTGTGTTTGTGGTTGAAGGAAATTGTGAGTTTGAAAATATGGATTTGTTGTGGAGTGGTTAATGGGGGAAGAAGAAGGTTAAAATAGAGGAATGGTGGTGGTGGAGTGAGGAAAATGGAAGTTTAAAAGTTTGTAAGTAGTGTGGAGTTGAGGAGTTAAGAGAGTTGAGGGAGATAATGACTTTGGGTAGTGGGAAAAGTGAAAACTGTGTGAAAAACTATTCAGAAAATTGTGATTTGCAACTGTTATGTCTATGGCAAATGCCACGATGTCTATGGCGAACACCACGGACCTTAAAACATATATTTTCATTTGATATGCCCATGGCGAACACCATGAATCTTTAACACGTGTTTTAAATGCTTCAGGGGCAGAAAATGATTTTAAAATGACCTTAATTGATTTTCAAGGCTATATTTAGTGCATAGGTGCTCAATTAAGTACTTGGCCTTAAAATAATCAATTAAATTTGTAAATTAAAGTCAAGTAAAGTGAAAAATAAATCAAATAGCATGATCTAGAGTGAATTGAAATAAAAAATGAAAGATATAAAAATTGAAATGGCATTAGTGTTGCCGACGCGACTCTTCCCCCTTCCTTTCGAAATTGGGTCGCACTTCTACATGTGAACTTTTTATTTATCCCGAAAAAAAAAGGGGAAGGGAAAAAATCTAAATAAACCCGTGAGTGTGTGCAATGCAAAACAATGCATTTGAGAGATCAGGAATCGAGATTAGTTACACAAAGGGAAGGTACTAGCACCCTAAGTATCAATAGTATCCTATAGGAACCTCTTGTGTATATTTGTGTTACTATTGATTAAGTCATCTGCTATGTAGTGGGGATTTGTTGATTGCTTTGAGTGAGTGATAAGAGTGGGAAATGTTTTTGTTATTTTTGTAGTGTAAGTTGAAATAAACTAAAACAAAGGTGTATGAACCTAAAGGTTTTATTTATTATTATGCTCGTTAAGATCTCGCAATCTTATGCCTATGTATTCTCAAAAGGAAGTTGGGAAATCAGAGCGTTCGTAGTTCCACCTACTAATGGGTGGAATTAGGTTTGTTGGGTTTGAGAAGAAGAGACAATTTGTCATCTTAAGGGAGATATCTCACCTATTCACCACAAATATTTTGAGAAAGAAGATAATAAGGGAAGAAGCTTTAAACTTGGATGTAGAACATCCAGAGTAATACCACATCTTCCTTTAAACGAGTCTTTGCATATTAAGAGAAAGACCTTGATTTGGATATAGAATCAACAAGTGTTCCACTTATATCACTTAAATGAAAGAAGTGTTTTTGTACCATAATAAGAGAAGGACACCAGCTTGGATATTGAATCAACAAGTGTGCCACTTACATCACTTAAATGGAAAAAAGTTCGAAATGTTTGATTTATGTTGTGGAAAGTAGAAGAGACATCTCTTCTACAGAGATGATTCATGTTTCATCTCAGGGGAAAAGTTTTGAATTTGAAGCCAAAGGTTAGCTAGGGTTTGACTTGAGGTTTGAGGTTTGAAGCCACAAAAGGGCTATGGTTTGAGTTTTGAATGAATTTGAAAACTTCAAGGGGAATCCTAAGGTTTTATTGAGGTTGAGAACCTCAAAAGGGATCCTAGGGTTTGAACTAAGTTGTAGCTTGAAGTGAATCCTAAAGTTTGAACTATGTCTAAACTAAGGATGAGTATTGAAATGCAATAGTTATATGAATGCAAGTGTTGTAAATGTCAAGAGAAACTTAACAAGACAAGGTTGTTTGAGCTTTTAAACAAGTATAGTCACTGAGGATGACATGAGCATGGTATGATTAAGCATGATATATCAACATATGAATATGCATCACACAAAGAGATATATTCATCATGGTAAGAGTTTATGAAGGAAATACTTGAATATGTGAGCAAAGACTTAATCAATTGAAGAAATCACAAAGAAGTTTAGGTAATATGTTCATGATGAATTGAGGATCAGATGAGTATGGCAAAGGGTAAACAAAACCCTAATGGAAGTTTATAAAGATAAGTATCGGAACAAAGCATTCAAACATGGTTGAATCAAGGGCTTTGGGGAATCCAAACTCAAGTGGAAGCCCTAGTGATCCTCAAGATGTTTTGAAAAGTTTGATCTAGATAAAACCCTAAAGTTCTTCCTAATTAACATTTAATCAAAGTATTTTTCAAAGGAAATAATACTTAAACATGGTGTGTATAAGTCAAGAAAACATGTTATGTATATCTACAAGACTTTAAACAATGTGTATCATGACCATAAAGACATATGGATGTCATTAGTTCAATAAAAGAATCAAAAGAAATCAAGGAAATGTGTGAAAAGTACTTAAAAGGTACTAGTTTTCAACCTAATAAAAATGTCAAAAATAAATATTATTTTTGGGATTTTTTGGTGGATTCATAAAATAGGGAAGATAAATGAGAAGTATGCAAAAAATTGGCTCAAAAAGATTATTTTTTTCTTGGTGAAATAAATGGGTGAAGTTGTGAAGAAAACCATAAAAAATAGTGTTAAAAAATAAAGGAATGGTCTCACTAAGGTTTGAACCCACGCCCTTGGACTGATGGGCCTAAAACATTACCATCTGAGCCATGTACGCGTGGTTGACAAATTATGGACGATAGAAATAATATAGAGAGTTTGAAGTTGAAAATGGTTTTTAAAAATAAGCAAAAGGTCTGGGGCGAGAGGGATTCGAACCCCAAACCTAAGGGTAACACAAAGCCTTAAACACACACCTTCAACCACTGGGGTGGTGATACATATATGTATCAAACCACACCCAATTAATTAAGATTAAAATATGAAAATGGCACTACCACCAATGTTGTTCATTTTCATCGTGTTCATCATCTTCATCATCAATTTGAATTTCTATCTCCCTCAATACGTAACCAAATTGAATGAAATAAAAATGAAAGTTGCTGGATTTTTCAAGAGGAATTTAATGGTACAATCCAATTTCATTTATTCTTGCTAGAATTTAAATTATCCTGTAAGAACACATAAACCCTAAATTTGCAAAATCAAATGGGGGGCCCTATATGTTAATGATACAAAGCAATTGATTGATGGAAAATAATCACAACATCATAACAAGCATATTTGGAATCTAAAATATAAAAAATGATGCATGGATCATAGAGTTTGAAAATTTAATGCTTACCTTACAAGTGAGAATCAAATTCTCTGTTGGAGGTGTTACATAAATGATTTGATGATTCAGACAACTTCCTTGACCCTCAAGGATGGTGTTGCAATGCTTAGAATGAGTTGAAACCTCCTGGATCACTTGGCTCGATTCAAACTGCAGCTTGATGCAAGTGGGATATGATGATGATGATTCTGGTGTTACAGATGATGGATGAATGTTTGGATTTACTCTATATGATGTTTATGAAGTGTGTGTGGATAATTGAATTGAGTGGAAATGGCCTTGAATGGAGAATTCAAGTTTTCACTTCTTTGAAACTTGGAAATTTGGAAAGAGGAGAGAAATGAGAAAACAAGCTATTTGCATTGTTTTGGTGTACTTAGAATGAAGCACAATGGCCTCTATTTATAGGAAAAGGAGTTTAGATATTTGAGAGGAAATTGGATGAGGATACATCTTATTATCCAATGTTTAATGATGTGTAGATAGATACTTGAGTGCTAAGGTTCATAGCTTCCTATCTTGATCATTTGAGTTTTGCAACTTCATATTGCACATGAATCCTTGGTGTTTCGATCATTTTTTGGCTCATTGTGGAGGTTTTTGATCAATTCATTATTCCAATCAATGATAGAGGACAAAACATCACTTCAAGCTTTATTTCACATGCATTTTGGATAGAAATTGCAAAATTCTGTTTTGATCTTGTAGAGAACATGTTTTGTGATGATTTTGGTATTGATCTTGTGATGATTTAAGCCAGCAATGTGTACAACAAGTGCTCCAAAATCGTGTACCAAGATTATGCAACAAATATACCTTGGAACTTCAGTTGCAACCAGACTTATTGCAACATTCATAACTTCTTACTCAAGTAAAGGATTTTGATGTTCTTGGTCATTTTGGAAAGTTGAGATAACATACTTCAACTTTGATGTTCAAGGTTTGTCTTGAATCAATGTGGACCATAGTGAAAAATAACCCTAAAGTTGGCTTCAACATTAGACAGATTCTATCTAAAATTTCACTAAGTATTTAGGTTCAAAAAGTATGGAACCTCCAACTTCATGGCCTTATATCTTGAAATCTATGCATTTTTTGAGATTCCACCCTCAGGGAAAAAGTTGTAGTATGTAACAAGCTCTTCAATTTGATATTCGGATGAAAGAAAATGGTTACTTGGTTTGGAAGTTATGGCCTTGGAAAGTAGGGGAAAAATCATTGAATTTTATAACTTAGAAAAAAATTCAACTTCTCCAATGTTGCCCTTTTTACAAGTAACCTCATATTTCTTGATTTTTCTTGATCAGTTATGATCCAAATCACATATTAACATCATTCTTGACTTGAAGAGACTATGTTTGACCAAAAACTCCAAAAATCAAACTTGATTTTGACCACAGTTGACTTTTGTATGAGATGAACTTTGAACTTTGTGATCTTTTATGAAATCAAACCCTTGGGCTTTTTGAACACCGTGGATGGACTCCAAAGGTGTTTTTGAGTGTCTTGAATCATGTTCCAATGCTTGAGATCATGTCTTGGTCAAAAGTCAAAGGTACAAATGACTTTTCATTAAAAACCCTAGTTTGGGGACTAGGTGAATTTAACTTCTTGTATTGCTTATGAATCAAGTTCTTTGGGTTAATCCAATCATATGAAGGGACTAATATAAGGTATTTGAGATCCTTGAAACATATTTGGAGGTTTGGGATCATGCCTTGCTTCAAAATTCAACTCAGGGACTGAATTAGGTTTGGGATCATGCCTTGCTTCAATACCATTGGCTGCAGTTTTGCTTTGTATCGAGCAGATAAAATTACTTGTAGTAATTTATCTCAAATAAACACTTGTGATACTCTTCAATAAGTTTCTCTGACGGAACCCTCCAGAGAGATAACCATTTCTTCATCATACTTCTCTTCGAGACTTCTTCGGAGAGATGCCGTGTGATGTAAAAATGAGGTTTCAACAATCAAACTTCTCTGTGGGACTTGTCCGGAGAGATGCCATTTGATAGAGAATAAGGATTAACAACAAACTTCTCTAGAGAGATGCCATTTGCTGGAAAAATATCTTCACCATACTTCCCTTTCGAGCCTTCTTCGGAGAGATGCCATAAGATGAAAGAAGATTTGATATGTTGATAGCTTCAACGGGATAGACAAACTGCTCGGAAAGAGACTTCCATTTGCCGATTCACTGGGAAATTCAGGGATAGAAACAAACTTCTCAAATAAAGAGATTGCCGCTTGATGTCATATGTAGATTCCAAGGCGGAATAAATTTATCTTGTTGGGGGAACCCTCAACAGATTCTTTCTAGGGACGTAAACCACCTAAAAGGCGCAAAATAAATGCCCTTTAATTCAGAGGTTCAATTTATCAAAATGGTCAAAAGACCGACTCAATCCAAGAATAAGCTAGAGAGATATCGCCAACTAAGATGCTAACTAGTGAGGAATGAACTCGAACTGGGGATTTATCCTATCCAAGTGTCGAAAGGAGAACTAAATCAAAACTTCTATGAGGATTAAACTCTGTGGGGAGTTAGAAAGGATATACATTCTCTTCCTACGGCTGATCACTCTATTGGAGAGAGGACATATCACTTGGGAATAAACACAACCAAAGTGAATGAAGTAAACATTATCGATAAATGCACTATGAACATGAATATGAGTTCAACTATGCATGATATATGTATGTTATGAATGTGTGTTATGTTCTTATGCTAACAAAACAGGTGAAAGAGACATACTGGCGATAAATATCACAACATGATCGGGTACTCAGCCAGTATCCTGGGAACATCATGGCAAGCATTGGGTCCTCTTTTATCGAAGATATGGGATTGTACGTTCAACATATCAAGGTGTGGACGGAGTTAAATATCCATCATTTTGGAGATACCTTTCAAGGCAAATCGTAAGAACATTCAACCCTGTATTTCGAGGTTTAATCGTTCCTGGTACAACTGCTGATATTTTTTTATGTTCACAAATCAAAGGAAAATAAACACAAGCATTTCAAAAGAAAATTTTAACTTTTTATTTCAAGAATTTTTATCAGAGTAAAAGTGTCATTTTACAAGATATAAATAAAACAAAAGTTGCAAACAAATGGGCAAAAGCTCAAATTTTATTGATAGAATGGTAACCCGCAAATGGCGTGGTTCCATGGAATATTACAAAGTGAAAAAATGATAATTTAAAGGGAAATGACTACATTAAAATATAATGACCGAATTCTCCCTAACAACTTTGAATTTCCAATGTTCTTTGAACTTAGGCGAAGGTGCTTTGATTGGAGAGCATTTTAATGGACGTGGCTGCTTCAGATAATCCAATCTGCTTTGACGCAGTTACTTGCCATATATCCCTAACTTCTGCCTAGATTGCCCTTCCGGGTTTCCAATCTACCGGGATGATATTTATGTCTCTAATTTTTTCCTGGATCTCCCTTTCGGGTTTTCAATCCATCGAGATGCTCTTTTTGCTTTTTGTTAGGCGAAGTATTTTTTGACTGCGTCGGTGTTTGTAGGACGAGTGTATTCCTCACCATCCATAGTCGTAAGCATTAAGGCACCGCTTGAGAAGGCTTTCTTGACAACATATAGGCCATCATAATTGGGAGTCCACTTTCCCCTAGAATCAGTAAGGAATGATTTAATTTTCTTAAGTACAAGGTCACCCTCTCTGATACACGAGGTCGAACCTTTTTATCGAAAACCTTCTTCATTCTTTGTTGATATAGCTGACCATGACATAAAGCCGTCATTATTTTTTCTTTGATCAAGTTTAGCTCACCGTATCTACTTTGACACCATTTAACCTCTATCAAATTTGCTTCAATCAAGACTCTCGTTGATGGGATTTCTACCTCTACGGGGAGCACTGTTTCCATATCGTATATCATAGAGAAAAGGGGTTGCCCCTGTTGAAGTACGAACAGATGTACGGTATCCATGAAGAGCAAATGGTAGCATCTCATGCCAATCCTTGTAGGTTACTACCATATTTTGGATGATCTTTTTGATGTTTTTGTTAGCTGCTTCAACAGCTCCATTCATCTTAGGTCGGTAGGGAGAAGAGTTATGGTGTTCAATCTTGAACTCAGCACATAATTCCTTCATCATTTTGTTGTTCAAGTTCGATCCATTATCAGTAATGATATTACTTGGAACACCATAACAGAAGATTAGATTATTCTTGATAAAACGGAACACCACTTGCCTGGTTACATTGGCATATGATGCTGCTTCGACCCATTTGGTGAAGTAATCAATGGCCACTAAGATGAAGCGATGTCCGTTGGACACTTTGGGTTCAATCATGTCAATTCCCCACATAGAGAATGGCCATGGAGAGGAGAGGATATTGAGAAGATTTGGAGGTATATGAATTTTCTTAGCATAAATCTGACATTTGTGACACTTCTTCACGTATTTGCAGCAATCACATTCCATTGACAGCCAATAGTATCTTGCTTTTAATATTTTCTTTGCCATTGCTTGCTCATTGGTATGAGTACCAAAAGAGCCTTCATGAATTTCTTCTATTAACATGTCAGCTTCGTGTCTATCCACGCATTTGAGTAAGACCATGTCAAAGTTTCTTTTGTATAGCACATCATCATTCAGGAAAAAGTTGCCAGCCAGTTTTCTGAGGGTCTTCCTATCTTTCTTTGATGCCCCAATCGGGTATTCTTGTTTTTGAAGGAAGTGTCATACCCCAAATTTTGACCACCAATATTTCCCATCATTGTGTGAATTGTTACCACAATATGGATGTACCTTCATGCCTCATCAATCTCCTCAAAGATGGTGGAGCATTCACTGCAATCAAGAATTAGGGTTTTAAGCCCTCTTTGAACACTTAGACAAAGGATCAATCAAGGAATGACATGATCTTCAACTTGTATAACCTCTTAAAACATCCATAAAGGATAAATAGGAATCCCACATCAAGAATCAAGCACAAAGTTGTGACATTCCAAGTGTTTTGAGCCTCGAAACACCCGATGTCGCCGAATTAGGGTTTTGGACGACCGGGACCTCCAGAGTGAAATTTTCACAAGAGGGTGAGCCAAGACTTCCACATGTGACTCAATATGCTCAAAATAACCCTAGGGATCCATTTTCAAAGATAAATGACCCTCAGAGGATGCATTCCTCAAAAATCGGAAATTAGGGTTTTACGAGCTGAACCGCGCCGGATCCAAAAGTCAAAACATGACTTTTTTTGGCAAAAATGATCCTTATGATTCATGTTTTCATAAAATGTGACTTATAATGTCATTTGAACAAGAATTGGTCAAGAAATCATGATAACTTGTAAAAGGGGTAACCTTGAAAAATTGAAAATTTTTCTAAGTTACTAAATTTTAATGATTTTGGTACCAACTTCCAAGGATCATAACTTGTGATCCAAGCAGCCATTTTGGGTGATCCAAAGCCTGATTTGTAGATCTTCCTACACTCTACAAAAGCTTCAACTACCTCAAACTCCAATTCTTCATGGATTTTAAGTTATGGAGTGATCAAAATGACAAAAATGAAGAAAATGACACTTTTTCAACACACAGTGAAAATCTGCCTAAGTTATCAGCTTTGAACACCAATGTTCATGAGGTTTTTTCAGTTGGATTCAAATAGTTTCAAAACCAACTATGATCACACATGTATTTTATCATATGAGGGCTCTTTAAAAAGTACAAGAGCCTCCCATAACTCAACCTGAGCATGGAGATATGATCCCCTTAAAATCACCATTTCCAGCTGTCTTGTACAAGGCAGAATTTGGTGTTTTGTTCGATTTGGAAAATTTGAAAAACTCCAAGCCTTGTTATCCATTTGGACACATCAGAGGATGAAATCAAAGGGGAATGATCTAATCCCCAAGCCTCCCAAGTCCAAGAATCTACATATAGCCCTAACAAACCTAAAAAGGCAAAAAAGTGCCAAGACTCCAATTTTGTTTCAATGCATTCAATGGATGCATCAAGGTGGCATGAACTGAGGCAAACTTAACCGAATGAGTTAAGCCTTATCTCTGAACCAAAATACCATAGGCCTGTGCTCTAACCTCAAGTCAATGGCTAGAGGAGACTTGAGATTCCATTTGATCCATATTGACCACAGACCTGTTGCAGTTGCCACACACTATTGCTGTCAAAACAAACTTGACACACTATAAATAGAGCTCATTTGTGATCAGTTTGAGTACACCAAAGCACCCAAACTGATGCTTTCCTCAAAATCTCTTCTTCACTCCAATTTTTCCTTCTAACTCAAGTCACTATCGGATTTTGAGATTGAGAGTGATTCCACCAAACTAATCACACACACACCTTATAAAAATCATGTATGAGTGATCCATAACACAAAATCACATCTAGAACATCAAATTCCAAAAATCACCAGCCAATTGCTCAAGTTCTTGACAGAGTTGCAATTGAGGTACCACAACCAGTTCCAGCTCATTTCAATCCACTCCAAGCATTCAAACACACTCCTTGGCACCTAAGGAAGTTGTCCAGATCATTGGAACCTAGCTGCAACACCTCCATCATCAAACTCGATCATCAGCTGCAAGAGGTAGGCCTGAACCCTTCAAACTCTATGATCCATGCATCATGAATGAATTTTTGAGTTACCATCTTGTTTATGCATGTTTGTAGAGTAATAACCCTCAATCAATTGCCATGAATCCATCGTGTATGGAATTTCATTGTGTTCATGTTGAAATTAGAGTTCTTGAGGTTTTCCATTGATTTCTTCCTCCATACTAAATATAAATGCAATTAATCAATATGGTTGTGATCCTTGTTCAAAAACGAAAAAGATTGGTACTTGAATCGTGCAAAACCATTCAGAAATCATGGAGAAAAGTGAGAAAATGCAAATCTGCAGAAACAGGGTCGCGCATGTTCTTCATTTGACCGTTGGCGCCCTTTTTCAAATTTTCAAATATTTAAATTTTTAATATTTTTGTTAATTGATTCAAAAATTAATTTCTCTCTAAATATTTGTGTTTTTGAATTGATTTTTTTTCTCTAAATTCACAAAAATGTTTAAATATTTTATTTTAAAAAAAAATCCAATTTATATTATTTTTTAATATAGTTAGAATTTTTGTAATTATTTTCATTTTTATTGTTTTTAAACATTTTTAAATGAAATTCCCACTTTGATCTTTCAAAACCAATTATATTTAGAACTTTCATGTGATTAAACATGATTTTTCAAAATATTTTTCAAAGTGTAAAACTTGTTTTTTAATATATTTGGTATTTTATATCATTTTTTTTCATTTAATTTCCTTTGAAAAATGACATTTCAATTTAAAATTAGGGTTTCCTCTCGATTTTAAAATTTCAAACTCTTGGGCCTCTAATAGAGTGTAAGACCCGTTCCTTGTAAATAGAAACCTCTTTTGGGCCTCAGTCACTGTATAAGTCCCACTGTGTTTTCAAAAACCTCGGCGCGATCGTCGTTTTCAAACAAAATTAAATTGGGCATACCCTTGTGTAGTAAGTCCCAATTCTTTTTTTAAAACACTTTTGGGCCTCTAATAGAGTGTAAGACCCAACCCTTTTTGAAAACCAACCTCTTTTGGGCCTCAGTTATTGTATAAGCCCCGACACATTTTCATAAATCTCGGCGCGATCGCCATTTCATAACAAAAATCATCTGGGCCTCTCCTTGAGTTGTAAGCCCCATCCCTTGTACAAAAATAAACTTCGTTTGGGCCTCTAATAGAGTGTAAGACCCAACCCTCTTTTGTATATAAAATAATTTGGGCCTCAGTCATTGTATAAGCCCCGATACAATTTTCAGATCAACGATGCGATCACTGTTTTTCATCTGGGCCTCTCCTTGAGTATAAGCCCCAACAATCTCTTAAAAAACAACTTCCCTTTTGATTTAGGTTCAAATTCATATTTGTAATCAAAACTTTCTTTAATTTCTTGAACAACTAACCATACAGCTGTTACAATGGAAGCTTGCTCACCTGTAAGTTTTAAACAACTTTCTTTTACATACTTGCAGATATATATATTTGTTTGTGCTGGAAGCTAGCTCACCTGTAAGTCCTCCTACCCTCTTTTACATACAATATATATTTCATCTGTACATATATGCCTGTATATTATCTGCTCAGAGTTTTCCCCAACAATTAGGTCTAGAACTAGATAGAGCCAGTGGTCACTCTTTCAACACAGTCAAAACTAGTTCCCCATAGGAATTCCAGATACAGTCTTAACTTCTCTTGGGCTTATATAATATGGAACAAAGAGAAAGGCATTATTCCCGGTGAAACTTTTCTCAGACTGTCACTATTAGAAAAATTGTCAAAGAAATTCATTTCCCCCAGAGAGGATTAATTCCCAGTGAAACCTCTCTTGAATTTCTTCAAACCCTAGAACTATTCACTAAAGAAAAGATTATTCCAGGTGAAACTTTTCTTGAACTTTTCTTAGGTTTGGACCCACAGGCTTCCTAAAAGCATCCCCGCCTCCTCTTGGGCTTTGTACAAGGACCCTCCGGCTTCTTAGAAGTTCTCATGCCTTCTCTTGGGCTTAATACAAGGACCCTGAACACCTTTTAAAGGTATAAGACAGAACTTAGTCATCCTTTGTTAGAGCAGTCTTTCTAAAGAGTTAAAACCTCAGACCAATTTAAGGGTTGATTTTCATCCCTTAAAACACCTGCCTCCTCTTGGGCATCATACAAAGATAAACATTTTTATACCAGTAGACTTGGACAGTCCAATCTCCTCTTGGATCTCAAATACATTCTTAAGTTCCTTACAAATATAGGAAAAAACCCTGGTCATTTAACCAATCTCCAGTAGAGTTGAAACCCTCACCGTATCTAAAACTAAATCTTTATCCTAAATTCCCCTAGCTAGGGTCATCTCATCATCAATACCATACTAGCATATCAGAACCTCAAGGCATCTGATACCTTAACTCTTCTGTAAACCCTCAGCAAAAGTTGATTCCCCACTTTGGACCTGCCTCTGGATCTCAATAATCCTCAGCAGAAGTCATCCTCCTCTTAGGCTTTGTATAATGATTTTTCCCCAACCTTTTAGCCTCAATCTTGGGCTCTGTACAAGACACCATAAACACTCTCTTGTTGAGTCATTCTCTTTTTAGCCTCAATCTTGGGCTTTGTACAAGACATATATAAACTTTCTCCAACAAGGTCAAAATCTTCATAACCTTCTCTTAAACTTTGGATAAATATCTTTCCAGCGAAGTTAATCTCCCTAAGCAGAGTTAATTCTCTTTTCAGCCTCCTCTTAGGCTTTGTATAATGATCTTCCTCAATAGAGTTAGCCTCAATCTTGGGCTTTGTACAAAATAAATCATACACTCCAGCTGAGTCAATCCCATTTTAGCCACAATCTTGGGCTTTGTACAAGACCGATAAAACCTCTCACTTGTTGAGTCAGTCTCATTTTAGCCTCAATCTTGGGCTTTGTACAAGACAGACAAAATATTTCCCCGAAAAAGTCAACCTTCAGTCTCCTCTTAGGCTTTGTATAATGATATTCCCAAAAGAGTCAACTCTCTTTTAGCCTCAATCTTAGGCTTTGTACAAGACAGATAAACACTCTCTTGTTGAGTCAGTCTTTTCTAGCCTCCTCTTAGGCTTTGTATAAGGACTTCCCCAGTGGAGTCAATCAACTTTTTAGCTTCAACCTTGGGCTTTGATCAAGGCACACAAAAACCAAAATCCCCTCAGAGGAAATCAAAAACCTCTCTGAAGGAGGACATTTCTCTGTACATCACATCAAAACAGATAATCAAAACAAACCCTAATCCCAGATAACTGGTGTAAGTGGCACACTTGTTAATTCAAACATTCAAGCTGTAGTCCATCTCTTATACTGGTAAAACTCCTCTTTCATCTAATTGTTGTAAGTGGCAAGCCTCTGGATTATTTACATCCACGCCACTGTCCCTCTCTTAGCATGAAAGATTCCTAAGGAAAAATGGCATTGCTCAACACTGAGTTAAAGTTTTCTCCTTCAGGACAAATCCCCTATAAAGGAAATTATGGCATTACTGGATTCTCACATCCCAGTTAAAGTAATTCTCCTTTATAATCAGTCACCCAACAACTGTGATAAACAGACAAGATGTCTCCCTTTAGAGATGACAAATTCTCTCTCAGTCAAACCTTTAGCTTCAATCTTGGGCTTTGAACAAGACACAAATAACCTTTAGCTTTAATCTTGGGCTTTGAACAAGACACCAAATATATTTTCCTCCCATAGAATAGGAGGAACTATGATTGCTCTGATTTCCTTCTTTATCTTTAACGGGAATACGTAGGCATAAGATTGCGAAATCTTAGCGAGCATACCAATCAAAAAATTTAGGTCTGGTACCTTCATACCAATCAAAACTGAGGTCCAGTACCTCACCAAAATCATCAAAAACTCTCTCTCTCTCTCAACATCCCCCAAAGAAGAAACTTTCTCATTTACAGATAAACACCATCAAGTACAAAGAAAAACCTAATGCTAATCAACCTGTGGATAACCATAAACATCATATGTAGGTGATCCAAACTATCACAAGTGACCTGTAACACCAAGATCACAAAGTCACCTCTCAAAACCTCAAAATTGGACATTTTTGCATTTTTCAAGCCATGTCTTGATTCAGTCACTTTTCAAACCAGATAAAACCTCAAACACACTCCAAATATCATCCTTGAACTATCCCAAATGGTTCCCAACATCTGGAACACCATTTGAGAGAGTTGTCACTTTGGCCATTTTAACCCCTTTTGCAAGAAGGGCCAGTTTTTGTTTTTGCAGGTTCCAGCTGATTCTAACCATCCTAAAGCTTCTAAGAGGTCATTTGAGGATGTCCAAAGCATCAAATCATTTCTGGAACAAAGCACTTGGTAGGTTGCACAAAATCTCCAAAAAAGAGGTAAAATTCACAACTTGAATTCTTTGAATCATGCTTTCCTTTGATGTCCACATACATGCATCATATTGAACAATTCTTGAAGCAAAAATGTAGTCCTTAATGTGTATGTTATGATCCTCCTACTGTTTGCACTTTAACATGTTCATATGTGGAGTTTATGTTGTTTTAATCTTAAGGTGCAGATCTGGTTTTTTGCCTTGTGTGTGTTGTACATTAAGTTTTAGTATGTATGAGTGATACCATTGGATTCCTTGCGAAAAATCGGTCAAGATAGGTTCTTACGGATTTTAATTCCTTTAAAAATTGAGAGAGTTATGAATGTTTGAAGTTTTATAAGCAAAGATGTTTAAAATCAACATGCAGTTCTGGTTTTTTGCTTTGTGTGGTCGGTACATTAAGTTTCAGTGTGCATGAGTAATACCATTGGATTCCTTGCAAAAAATCGATCAAGATAGGTTCTTACGGATTTCAATTTCGTTAAAAATTGAGAGAGTTATGAATGTTTGAAGTTTGATAAAAAGATGTTGAAACTAAAGTTTCAGTTTTGATGTCGAATGTGATGTTGTGACATCTTCCCTTTTTCTCTTATCTTCAAAACTCATGAAAGATGTCGAATGTGATGTTGTGACATCTTTCCTCTTTTTCTTAGTTTATCTTCAAAACTCAACCAATTCTTTTACATAGCAAAAATCATCATTTTCCAATTCTGTTTTACACACTTCTTATTCATACTCCATAATATTTTAATCCACAAAAAAATCACAAAAAATATTATTATTTGATATATTTTTAATATATTAAAAGATATTGTTTTAAATTGTTTTAAATGCTTTTAAAATGATTTATTTTTCTTGAATTTTAAAACCAAAATGATTATAAATATTCATGTGGATAAAATACTTTTTCATAAACCTTAATCACTGTTTATAACATGATTAATGATTTTATTTGATATTTTTATCATTTTTTACTTGATTTTTCTTTGAAAAATGACCTTTAAAAAATGAAATTGGGGTTTCTTTGATTTTCACCCTCACAAATCATTTTCAAAAACTCTTTGGGCCTCTAATAGAGTGTAAGACCCAATCCTTTGTAAATACAAACCTATTTTGGGCCTCACTTATTGTATAAGTCTCGTTGTATTTCAAAAGTTCGGCGCGATCATCGCCCGTTTAAAACAAACCATCTGGGCCTCTCTTCGAGCTATAAGACCCATTCAAAATCATTTTTGGGCCTCTATTAGAGTGTAAGACCCAATCCCCTTTTAACCAAAACAAATTTGGGCCTCAGATATTGTATAAGTCCCATTGTGTTAAAAGAAAATCTCGGTGCGATCGCCATTTCAAAACAAAAAAACATCTGGGCCTACCCTCGTGTTATAAGCCCCATTCTTTTTAAACTCTTTGGTCATCTTGAGAGAGTGTAAGACTCATTCCCCTTGTACAGAAAACTTTTTGGGCCTCAGTCACTTGTATAAGTCCCACTGTACAAACTCATATCACAGTGCAATCAGTACTAAAACCCTGGGCCTCTCTTTGAGCTGTAAGCCCCAATTTTTCCTTTCAAAGCACTTTCTCCTTTGATTTTGAAATATACTATTGTTTTTAATCTTTCTTTGTTGAACAACTAACCCAACAGCATGGAAGCTCTACAACCGAGTAAGTGTTTACCCGCTTTCATTTACCGCTTTCATATGTGTTGTACCCTAAATTTTTACCCTGAGATGTCATCCAGCTTTTGTACATCTTATGAGCATCTCTGCATTGTTTGAGCTAACCCATATCTTGTAGTTTGTCTCTTTGTGTTCAAATTAGGTTTACATATCATCATGAAGCTCCACCAGTGGTTGGAAACAAGTCAAGTCAATAGAGGACCTCCAGTGCAAGGACTTTGGAATTAGGGTTTGCTCTGAAGAAGTTACTAAGGGATTAGCTCTATCAAGTCAAGATTTGTGTGGTTCACCTACCATATGAAGTCATCTACATTCAAGGGATATCATTCAACAAGAATCCAAGGTCTATACATCCTCAACAGGAGAAGATTGAGCCTCAGCCTCACTGCACCTCCAAACTAGGGTTTCTGTGGCACTTGTCAGTCAACAGCTTTGATTTTTCACCAAGATGGTCCCCCAAGCCTTAATTCTTGGTTCTATTGGTTTGTCGACATCCTCAAGAGTCTCCTAAGACCTTTAGATGAGAAGGAAGAAGCAAGATTGCCAGATCTAACCTCAGTGCATTCCCAGTCAAATTTAGGGTCTGACTGAAGCCCTAATCTTTTGGAGTTTTGGTTCAAATGAAGAATTAATGGTTCTAATCATCAAATATTGTCTCATGGAGTATACAAAGTATCCACACCTGTTCATTTTAGAGCCATTATCTCGTTTAAATGCAGTTTCCATCTTATTCTACAATTGAAATGCTCCTGTTTGGGCTTTTATTTCATGTCATTTGATGGTGTTTTGGAAGGTTTATGATTGTTGGAAATTTAGTGTCTGGTTTGTATATTCTAGGTGAACAAGTTGATATTGTATGTTGCATGTTTTCATTAATTTCCATGCCTATGTTTTGATTGGCTGAACTTGTTACTTGTCTTGTAGCGTTGTTAAATAACATGACCAGTTACCATGTTACCACATGTTCACGTGTGTTGCTTTGCATTCAGTGCATTTTTATGGTTTCATTTAGTTTATATATTTATTGGTTGGGTTTATTGAACGGATGTATGTGTCGTCCCAACGGTTCACCATTGCCTTGCCATTTCGCCTTTCACCACAATGTCCTAGGTTCGATCCAGCGGATCAACCTTTTGGCCATTTTTTTTCTTTTTCGCCTTGCCCTTTCTTTTTTCCAACCTGGGCCTTGCGCCCAATGCTGCTTTCCACACCCCTACCTGTCTGGCCCATTATTTTCCTTTGTTTTTAACTGATCCAATTTACTCTCACCCCCCCCCCCCCTGCGTTTTTTTTCTTTTTCTATTTTATCATGTTTGTTTGATGTTTAATTTTAGTCTCATTTTAATTTCATGTGATTAATTAATATATTTCATAATTGTTAATTAATTGTTAATTGTTAATTATATTTAATTATAGTTAATTGTTGATTGTTTCATGTTGTTAATTTTTGAAATTATCAATTGTATCTTGAATTACTTTGCTAATCCTAATGGTGCTATTTATTATTTTTAATCATGTCATTAACTCTTAAATTATCCATTTGTGTCTTGATTATGAGTTTTGGTTAATAGTTAATTTCTAAATGATTAATTATCCATGTATGGTTAATTTTTAATTACCTTGTGTGTTGTAATTGTTAATTTGTTAATTGTCTTGTCAATTAATTGTCAATTGTTGGTTTATTAATATCATCTATGAGCATTTTTGTGGATCTTGAAATATTATTTTATTAAATTGATTTGTTCAATTCTTAAGACAATATATCCATGTTGATTGGCCATATGCATGACTTTTATATGAATATTATCCTTCTTTAAATATGTTTGTCTTCCTAAAGATTGAAGCATATTGATGTGTTCTTGTATATCATTCCTATATGTTTGTCTTCCTAAAGATTGAAGCATATGGATGTATTCTTTTAATCATGTTCATCTTATACATATCTTTGTCATAAACATATTGCCATCCTCATGCTTATGTTGTTTTATCTATTATATCAATGTCCTATCTTTTATCATGTCTTATTTATTGTTATTATCAACTGTTTTTCCCCCTATTCCAAAGGAAGGTTAATAATATTGACTCTTAAAGTCATAACCCCCATCTTAACCTAAGTAACCTCTTAGGAAGAAACTTTGTTTCTTGGCCTCATCAAAGCCATAGAAATCATAACTAGCTTTAGAAAGAGTTCTTCAACTCTTAGTGATATTCATCCTAATGAATTTATCACTTTCCCTACTGACTAAACTTCAACTTAGGTCCATTTCAACTAGATCTAGAGAGTTCCTAAACTCTACAATGAGCTTGTACTCATTTCCCCTCCGAATATTGACCATAGTCAATCATTCAGTAGAAGTAGAACTACGCATACTCTGATTCTATTCCTGAGGATACGTAGGCGTAAAGTGCGATGCCTTATCGAGTATACTTAGATACTAACCCCTAGGGTTTCAAATCTTTAGCATAGAACCTTTAGCAGACATAAGATAACATTAACAAGAGATTCCCGTAGAGTACTACGGACGTTTAGGGTGCTAATACCTTCCCTAGGCGTAACTAACCCCCGAACCTTAGATCTCCCCCTTTAGGTTTTTCTAACGATCTTGAACCTTTCCTTTGGATAAATCAAAGTCGTTTTTAAAAGAAAATGATGCAAATTAATTAATAATTTGTTATCCGATTTTCATCGCAACAGAAATGGCGATTTCACTGGGGATCTTAGACCTATGCTGGTCCTTTCCTAAGAGGGTTAAGCCTATCTTGTTTTTTATTCATGTTTGCTTATCTCCTTGTATGATTGCCTATATGTCATATCTGCTTGCATATCTGCTCTATGTTTGATATTATCCTGTTTGATTTGGGTATGATATCTATGAGTGAGATAAATCCTATACCCGGATTTCGAGTGCACTTATGATAGGACGATGGTATATTCAAGGAGGCTTTGAGGGAGTCGATTCCTAAAAAAGTTGAATTGAGAACACCAGCACTCAGTTGAGGCCCTCTCGAGAGTCTAGTTATGTTGAACGATCCTATTCGTGAAAGCGTGCTACTCTCGACCTAGGAGCCCATGATATTGAGAACCGTAGGTACCAAACCCCACTTGGCCTTTTAGGACGTAGTGCGGAGACCATGATGGAGTCTATTTCTGAATTGGTTGTCACACGATACTACACTCAGACGAGATCCTCTTGAGAATTTTATCGATTACCAAGTCATCTGGGAAATCCTTAAAATCCGAAAGATGGATTGTAGACTCTGGGAACTCTTTAGAACCTTGATCGGCAGGTGAAAACCAGTAGTACATACCTATTGGGATGGGTAGACCTTTGACTCCATGCTCGTAACCCCTAAACCTAGGGTTTGTATGTTTTGTTGTGTGTACATATGTTTGTGCTCGTGTGCTTTATGCATCTCTACATTCAAGCATTCCTAGCCCTTTGGTTTCGAGAAACTCAAATGTTTGTTTCCTTTTTCAAAAGATCAATAGAGATCAAAGATTTTAAAAACAAAAACTCTTCAATTTACCAAAAGTTTGCAACTTTCCTTTGAGTTCCTTGAAACCATTCGGCTTGCATTAGCATCTCATCTGCATCATGTCATAGCATGTGCATTTCCTCTCTGTCTTCGTCTCATGTCACCGTTCTCCCTTCAGAATCGTCTTTGAATCGTCACCCGAGCCAAACTCGACAAAGGATGTTTGAACAATACTATGAAATAGACAGAGTCAATAATGAATTGAGTGAGCTCCGAGGAGGAATGGGGCAGATCATGGAAGTTTTGAATGTTATACGAGCAAAGGTGGATACACAGGCTACTGTAGTCTCAGAAGTCATCGCTACAACTGTTGAGCCGCCAGTCATACCTATTGTGGACTCTACTTTAGGAATGTCAATTGAGTTTATACAGGCCATAACTCCTCAGTCCATACAACAAGCTACACCATTGTTTGGTGAGAATCAAGAAGTTATCCTAACTTATACTCCACCTTTGGTTCAGACCCAGTTTCAACCCGTTTTTCAGAATCAGCATCATTTTATTAATGATAACATATCCATGGAAGGGGATGATAGTAATGAGAAATTAAGAGCCAATATAGAGATTATGCAGAGAAAGCTGAAAGCCATGGAGGGAGACAATGTCTTCAGTTCAGACCTTAAGGATATGTGTTTGGTCACTGACTTAGTAATTCCACCAAATTCAAATTACCAAGCTTCGAATTATACTCTGGTGCTACGTGTCCTAAAGCACACTTGGTCATGTATCTCCGAAGGATGGCGACATATATGGATAATGATAAGTTGATGATCCATTGTTTCCAGGACAGCCTGAAGGGCGCTGCCGCAAAGTGGTATTTAAGCTTAGACCAGTCTCAGATTAAATGTTTTCAAGATGTTATGGATGTCTTCATAAAGCACTATAAGTATAACTTGGACTTGGCACCTGATCGTAGGCAGCTATTGACCATGACTCAGAAGAACACTGAATCGTTCAAAGAGTACGCACAAAGATGGAGGGAGTTGGCTTCACAAGTAGAGCCACCTTTATCTGAAAAAGAGTTAACTGATTGGTTCGTCGACACGGTGAGACCAGAATTCTATGAAAGGATGATCAGTAGCGTGTCTGCTAATTTTTCTGATATTGTGGCCGTGGGGATTAAAGTAGAGCTTGGTCTGAAGAGTGGAAAAATGACCAAGAAAGATGATAGTTTGAACAACAATGCCAAGAAATCCTTCAAAAGAGAAGGAGAAACCAGTGCAGTGATGACAAACAAAAGGAAGAAAAATTAGTTCTGGAAACAACAGCAGCAACAACAGTGTTATTCTGTTCAGCAACCTTATGTGGTCACCATCGCGCCAACATTCAACAGTCAAACTTCTGTTTATCAGCTGGTTCCTCAACCACCAATCTATCAACAAGCGCCCAACGCTCCTGCTTATCCACGACAGACTCAAGTTTCTCATCAGAATATTCCAGATAAAAGAAAGGGTGGAAGGCCTCCGATTCCTCCCATTCCAACGACGTACACAACTTTGTATCTTGTTTTGGTACAACAAGCATTAATAACTACTAGGTCATCAGGCCCATCTCCTGATCCGCTTCCACCTTCTTATAATCCCAATGCTCATTGTGCATTCCATGAAGGTGCACCAGGCCATAATTTAGAAGGTTGCTTTGCTTTGAAGCATATTGTGAAGGACTTGGTAGAGAGAAACATTTTGTCTTTCGACGGTTCCCAGCCTATCATCAAGAACAATCCTTACTCGCTCATGAGATAAGTAATGCTGTGAAGGATGTATCAAGATAAAGATGGTCTGTGATTGAGCTCCTCTTTGATTTGCTGTATTTGATGCCCTAAAGCTGGCAATCTTTTGGATGTTTCAGCAGTTGTATTGTATTTCCTTTGCACTTTGAATTTGTATGTGCTTATAAGCTTTGTTGTATCGTTAAATTGGCAACATTAATGAAATATTTATGCACCTTTTGGTTAATTCCATTCGTTTCACTCATTTATTCTTGTGTTCACAAATGTATATCTTTTTCACTCTCTTTTTCAACTGTTTGTTTAAGCAAAGATTAGGGAGGATGATGAGAACCTCATATTCATAATTGTTGTGGTATGCTTTCAAATTAACCTCGCCGAGGATGTAAGGCATTGTTTCAATTTATCCCTTGTTAACCTCTTTCGAGCCTAGAAGTAGGAGTTTCTTCTTCACAAAACCCTTAAATCTCAACCTTGGGGCAGGGTAGTTCTCAGTTTTATTCGGTTATGCATTCAAACACGAACGCTTCATATAAGGCGCCAGTCAGCTTTCAAATCAAGTGACTTCCTATTTTTGGAGATTTGAATGTATATCTTGAGTTAACTGAGCTTAGGATTTGAGCCTTTATCTTTTGTTTAAACTATGAACCATACCACATTACAACCCTTAAAAGACCTAATTGAGGTAAGGTTATTTTGAAAGGCATACTACAGCAAGGTTGAGTAACCTGACTCCTAATAATCTTTGTTATTTTGCGTGTGTTGATCACTTCTTCTGTCATTTCATAAATGATCAGATCCACCTTTGTTCTTGATTTAATCAATCAGCGTGTGCTTCCATCAAAAGCTTCGTTTTCAAACTTTGCATTAACTTTGCATTAAATTTTTGCCAATTTTAACGAACAACGCTTGTTTGCAATACCATTCGATATCAAGGAATCCCAACAAACACGGTCAGTCAAGGATTTGAACTTGATAAAGGAAGTTTGACTCAGTCAGGGGCAATCAAGTGTGAGTTGACAAATTAGAGGCAGAATTCTGCAAATTCAGAATATTGGGGCAAGTCTCCCTGAAATCATCTTATGACAAGTATGGACTCCAGTGACCTATCAGCAGGGGCAAGTTTTGTTCCCCAGTCGTTTCTACTACAGCTTGAGTGTTACAAATACAGTTGGACAGGGGCAGCTATGCCATTTCCCCTTTAAAAGTTTGAAGACATTGAGGCATCTGGTATATCAATTCTTCTGTAAAATCCTTTTGATGACTTACCCTCACCTATCAGTTAATCAGAGGCAGTCAAGTCGAGATTCGATAAATCTCTAAAAGGACAATCAGTCTGGGGCATCTCTCCCCCAATTGTCAAACAATCATTCTGAAGCAAGTTCCAAGGCTTTATTGTGCAAACACCGTTAATTTGGGGCAGTTATGCCAAGATCTCTCCAAGAGTTTGAAGATATTGAGACACCCTGTATGCCAATTCTTCTATAAAATCCTCTTGTTATAGTATAGGCCGTCTAGCCTGGGGCAGATAAGATTTGAAGATGGTAGTTATGCCAGTGGAATGCATAATAACTTTGTTAGCCCCCCAATAAGATGTCACGTCAGCTAATTTTGACAATTCTCTGTGATTTCTCCTCCAACGAAGAAATTAAGCTCATGATGGCAATCCTCATGATGTTATACCTCTGGTGGAAAAAGCTTTTCACCAGTGAAGTGGTTGATTCTTCTTCATCCCCAGTATTGGTCCAATCTGTTGAGTTTGGCTGGGTGTCCTTTGTCGATGTTTATTTCATCTCCGGTTTCGCTTGTCTGTTTTGTCAGCATAAGCATAAGCATTGCATAAGCACTCATATGCATAGCATGTTTGCATTTTCTGCTTCTTTTTTCTGGTGTTTTCCTGTTTTGGTTCACTTTGGCGGTTTTCCTCCCCAAGTGATTGGGTTTGTCTATTCTCTCCAATAGAAAGTCAGCCTTTAGGCATAAAGTGCCCATCTTTTCTGAATTCCCCACGAAGTTTGATTCTCGTGGATGATGGTTGGTTCAGTTATCTTTTCCACATGTGGATTAGATAAATTCCCATTTGAGTTTTTCTCTCAATTGGGGTCTTGTTTGACCGTTTCTTTCTAGCTTTTTCCTAGATTGAACTTTGGTCCCCAGGCAGGGGTGGTTTTTTTGAACCTATCTTTGAACGTACATTTATTTTGCATTGTATCTCGCAAGAAGAATCTCAAGAACCTCATTGAAGACATTATTTCTCCAGCAGTGTTGTGATATCAACATATCTTTGAAGCAGCAATCTCTTAAAGAAGCTTGGCAGTATCTTATAAGCAGCTTATCTATCTCTGGTACTATTCAACCTCTTCGCAACCATAATTAGGTACTCTCCAGGAAGCCTTATCTTTAGTTATGCAACACCAGTACTAACCTAACAGATTCTATACCTTTATTGGGGCCCATTTTTTGGTTCAATCTCCAATAAGGGTCTTCTTTTTCCAAAGTGCCAACCGGTTATGCTTGAACCTGTTGTTCCATCACTTTGGATGTCTTTTCCCAGTGAAGACCGTTTTTCGGTTCAACCTTCATTGCGGATCTTTTCTAGAATGTCATCTAGTCGCGTTTAGCCTCGATGATGAATCATTCTACATACTTTGTTGGAGCCCATTTCTTGGTTCTATCTCCAACAAGGTTACTTCTAAAGAGCCAACCGGTCATACTTGAACCTGTTGTTCCATCCCTTTAGAGGTGTTTCTAGGATGTCATTTAGTCACGTTAGACTGGATGATCAACCATCCTAGATACTTTATTGGGGACCATTTCTTGGTTCAATCTCCAATAAGGTTCTTCTTTTTCCAAAGTGCCAACCGGTCATACTTGAACCTGTTGTTACATCACTTTGGATATCTTTTCTCAGTGAAGACCGTTTTTCGGTTCAACCTTCATTGCGGATCCTTTCTAGAATGTCATCTAGTTGCGTTTAGCCTTGATGATCAATTATTCTAGATACCTTTATTGGAGCCCATTTCTTGGTTCTATCTCCAATAAGGTTACCTTTCTGGCTCCTACCGGTTTTCTTTCATGAAGCAGACTCTTTATGCAGGAGTCCCCAGAGAAGTCAGCTATTAGACGATGGAATGCTTAGTCATTAGAGTTGTTATTGGTCTTTGAATACAATAACTTCGTCATTTTCATCTGATTCTTGGAAGCGGAAGTTCTAAGAAAGCACAAAGATAAATTAAGTCTTACTCTGGAGTTAGGACGTTTTGGAATCAATTTGTGCAAGAAGAGTTTAGTAGTACTGTATTTTTGGCATTGGAGCTGCCATCTCTAGTGGAAAGAAGATTGTCCTGGTTATCCTTGATGTTTGGATTTCAGGGTGTTGGCATGCGCTGTCCTTTCTTCTTTTTCTGTTTTGCGTCGTTCGCGTCGTTTCTAGCATATAGCTAAGCATGTGCTTCATTCCTCTTGCATCTTTGCATTTCTTTCTGCTCTGTTTTGCTTGTGGCCTTTTGTTGTGCCTGTCTTTATTTCCCCAGTGAAGTAAAGACATTCCCGGTTCGCTTTATGTCATGCTTGTTCGGTCTTAACCTTTGCGCGCCAGATTTGAATCTTTAAAACCTTTTGTTGTTCCCCAAGAAGTTTAACATTAAAGTTTTTTTAAAAAAACTGTTCTTGTTCGAATCGTGTCAGACATTGAACCCTTATCTTGTTTCTTTGCTAAAAATTATTTAAGCTAAGTTTCTCGGAATAAATTTTATTCAACTTTAAGATTCCTATCCGGTGCGCAGGGTTAGTATCTGTTTTCCTGGCTCTTTCTTGAAGATCCCATTTTGAACTCTTCAGTTTGAGATCCCCAGGAAGTCTTTATTTGGTTGTTTGTCTCCTTTGGGCTGATCCCTAGTGATCATGCTTTTCTTTCTAGTTTCGTGCCTAGGAAGAGTGTGGGTTTGTTTTGTCCCCAGTAGTCCATCTTCTTGGATCTTTCCCCAGTGGAGATTGTTTTTGGTTTTTCCCAGTGTTTCTTTGGAGTCTCCCTGGTGAGTCTCTTTTTGTTGGTTGCCTGTATCCCCAGTGAGTCTTTGCTTGTGGATACTAGCTTTCGTCTTTCCCGGCGAAGTTTTTTGTGTGTTCGCTTCCTGTTGTCCTTGGTGTCTGGTCTGTCTGCATCTCTTGCATTCCTGGCATCATATCATCATTTTAGAAGTTCATGGCATGTTAGCATGTGCATGTCTGTCGCTTGTCCTTAGCATTTGCATTCTATCTAAGGGCAAAATTTTTGGTTTGCTATATTTAAATACCTTTCACCTTGATGCCTCTGGAATCTCCGTTCCTCGTGCCATCTGGTAAAGCTATTTAAATAGGGGCAACTGTTGTACCCTAAATTTTTACCCTTAGATGTCATCCAGCTTTTGTACATCTTAGGAGCATCTCTGTATTGTTTGAGCTAACCCATATCTTGTAGTTTGTCTCTTTGTGTTCAAATTAGGTTTACATATCATCATGAAGCTCCACCAGTGGTTGGAAACAAGTCAAGTCAACAGAGGACCTCCAGTGCAAGGACTTTGGAATTAGGGTTTGCTCTGAAGAAGTTACTAAGGGATTGGCTCTATCAAGTCAAGATTTGTGTGGTTCACCTACCATATGAAGTCATCTACATTCAAGGGATATCATTCAACAAGAATCCAAGGTCTATACATCCTCAACAGGAGAAGATTGAGCCTCAGCCTCACTGCACCTCCAAACTAGGGTTTCTGTGGCACTTGTCAGTCAACAGCTTTGATTTTTCACCAAGTGGTCCCCCAAGCCTTAATTCTTGGTTCTATTGGTTTGTCGACATCCTCAAGAGTCTCCTAAGACCTTTAGATGAGAAGGAAGAAGCAAGATTGCCAGATCTAACCTCAGTGCATTCCCAGTCAAATTCAGGGTTTGACTGAAGCCCTAATCTTTTGGAGTTTTGGTTCAAATGAAGAATTAATGGTTCTAATCATCATATATTGTCTCATGGAGTATACAAAGTATCCACACCAAGTTTCATGAGCTTTCTTGCAAGAGAAGTAGGGTTTTGACCAAGGAAAATGTCATTTGTGAGATTTTTCCCCTAATAGCCTATTTTGAAAGGACCATAACTCCTAAACCATACATCCAATTGGAGTGGCTCAAAGCTCATTGGAAAGCTCTTTCCAAGATCTTCAATTTGTTCCATATGACTTTTGGTCTAAAAATGCTTGGATTTTGAGTTATGGAGCTTACAAGGCATTTTGACCAACACTTAGAAAATTTTTCAGCATTTTCCACCACTCTTTTTCCCAACTTTGGAACCACTTTTCACCCTTTTCCATTTGGATTCAAGTCTGAGTCCCAAATGAAAGTTGTAGAGCTTGATGAGAGCTTTCCAACCATATGTGGAATGTCTCAAGGGGATAAACCATTCTCAAGTTATGAATTATTTAAGAAAGGCACTTGAAATTGTCAAAATTCAACAACTTAGAATTTTTTCTAAGTTCTTTTGGAAGTTTTGGGGACACGATTTGCAAGGCACTTTTCTACCATTTCAAGGCATTATTTCAACAATCTTCCAACATCAAACTTGAAGTATCATCCAAGAGCTTTCATTTGAACCTAAGAGCATGAAAAATGGATCATTAAGTCATGAGATATAATTTTAACAATATGGCCACACGAAAATGGTTGTTGCACCAAGAACACCATTTTGAATTTGAATTTCGTTTCCCTCTTTCCAAGTACATGTTCTGCAGCCACTTACCACCTTTTCCAACATCACTTCCACTCTTAAAACACGCTGCAAAGTGTTGTTGCTTTTGTACTATCATAGTTACCTTTGCAAGCTACCTTAAACCATTTCCTTCGTACACTACCTTGGACCAAAGGACACAAGCCAAGAGCATGCTATTTCTCTCTGACCTAGTGGCATAAAAGAAGATTCACGTGGCTCCATGTTGCTCAAACCAGCCACAAGCCATCTCCAAATCTTCCCTTGATATTTCTCTCCAAAATAAACTCTTGGCACATTGGTTTTTGCTCTCTCTCGGACCAGCTGATTCACTATAAAAGCAGCCCTCCTCTTCTTCATTTCCACACACAAAAAAACCAACAATAACACTAAAATCTCTCAAAAATTCACTTCTTTGGAGCACACGAGAAGCTAGCTAGGAAGGAGAGGAGATTCTTACAATTTGCATGGAAAAGAGGTAAGCTTCCTAAACTCTTATTTACCATGCTCATTACACCATGTTAACTGTATTGCATTACTGTGTTAGATCATCTATATTGTTGTTTTTAAATGTTTAAAATGCTTGCAATATATCATATATGAACCGCATGATGAATTTGAGAAAAACTCTAAGTGGCTGCCCTAATGTTTTAATCATTTTATCATGTATGCTTGTGTTGAACATGTTGGTTGGCTTAGTTATTTACGAGTTTATATGGTTTGATATATTAGAGTTATGCATGTTGCTTCTTTTTACTTCGAAATGATATCATGGACATCAATATAGGCTTCTGACTCATGAGTGGAAGTGTTGAGTACATGAGGTTCTTGCGCAGCTTTGTTTAATCTTTTTGTATGTATTGATGTGTGTATTATCATGTTGAAATTCAACTACCTTCCAACGCTCTTTTGTCACTCACTGGGTGTTTATTTTAGTTAACAATATTTGGTTTGTAAGTTTTCATTCTTTCCCTCCACACTCATGATTCTGTACCTGATATGAACTTAGTGTGATCATCGTATTGTTTTAGTGTTTTTTGTATTTATATGAATCAGTTAACCATATGAATAAGTGTATGAGCTTGAAGCCTATGCTCTATTGTTCTCAGTGGTGTATATGTGTGCGTTATGCTTTCAGTAAAACCATGAATATTGTGGAGTGCAGAACTGTAAAGAGTCAATGTAATTTGTCTATTGAATATGATTTTTGATAAGTTTGCAATCATAACTGAGAGTTAATATTGTGCCATTCTTATATGTTATTTGTCATGTGTGATAGTAATTTTGAATAACAGTATAATGTTTGAATTTTCATCGTACAATGTGTGTGTTGTGCTGTTGTTTTGTCGTGTGACATTGGTGCTTGTGTATCTACATAGCATGTTAGCTGGGTTTGTAGTGTGAACAAGTTCTATGTATGGTGATCATATCTGAGTATTGAAACTGATGATGTTTAATGTGATGTGTATAAGGTGCTAGATTTTTTTGAATGAAGTTTGTTCTTATAATATCATGCCTTGTCTGCTGCTATGTCCATTTGCTTTGAGATTATTGAGATGATAGTATGAACATGCTGGCTGTTGTTTTTGAATCAGTTTTAGTGCCAACTTTTATTATTATTCATGTCGTGTTCAAGTTAAGGAGGTTGTGTTTGGGTTATATTTTGGGTATTGGTTATTAAGTTTTACTGATGTGTTAGTTCTTTTTTAAAAAAAAAACAGAAACTTTTCTTTCGTTTTCTTAAAATTGTTTCTCAATCTCAGACCTTGGTTTGCTCGTGCGCCTGTTCATTTTAGAGCCATTATCTCGTTTAAATGAGGTTTCTATCTTATTCTACAATTGAAATGCTCCAGTTTGGGCTTTTATTTCATGTCATTTGATGGTGTTTTGGAAGGTTTATGATTGTTGGAAATTTAGTGTCTGGTTTGTATATTCTAGGTGAACACGTTGATATTGTATGTTGCATGTTTTCATTAATTTCCATGCCTATGTTTTGATTGGCTGAACTTGTTACTTGTCTTATAGCGTTGTTAAATAACATGACCAGTTACCATGTTACCACATGTTCACGTGTGTTGCTTTGCATTCACTGCATTTTTATGGTTTCATTTAGTTTATATATTTATTGGTTGCGTTTATTGAACGGATGTATGTGTCGTCCCAACGGTTCACCATTGCCTTGCCATTTCGCCTTTCACCACAATGTCCTAGGTTCGATCCAGCGGATCAACCTTTTGGCCATTTTTTTTCTTTTTCACCTTGCCCTTTCTTTTTTCCAACCTAGGCCTTGCGCCCAATGCTGCTTTCCACACCCCTACCTGTCTGGCCCATTATTTTCCTTTGTTTTTAACTGATCCAATTTACTCTCACCCCCCCCCCCCCCCCCCCCCCCCCCCGCGTTTTTTTTTCTTTTTCTATTTTATCATGTTTGTTTGATGTTTAATTTTAGTCTCATTTTAATTTCATGTGATTAATTAATATATTTCATAATTGTTAATTAATTGTTAATTGTTAATTATATTTAATTATCGTTAATTGTTGATTGTTTCATGTTGTTAATTTTTGAAATTATCAATTGTATCTAGAATTACTTTGCTAATCCTAATGGTGCTATTTATTATTTTTAATCATGTCATTAACTCTTAAATTATCCATTTGTGTCTTGATTATGAGTTTTGGTTAATAGTTAATTTCTAAATGATTAATCATCCATGTATGGTTAATTTTTAATTACCTTGTGTGTTGTAATTGTTAATTTGTTAATTGTCTTGTCAATTAATTATCAATTATTGGTTTATTAATATCATCTTTGAGCATTTTTGTGGATCTTGAAATATTATTTTATTAAATTGATTTGTTCAATTCTTAAGATAATATATCCATGTTGATTGGCCATATGCATGACTTTTATATGAATATTATCCTTCTTTAAATATGTTTGTTTTCCTAAATATTGAAGCATATTGATGTGTTCTTGTATATCATTCCTATATGTTTGTCTTCCTAAAGATTGAAGCATATGGATGTATTCTTTTAATCATGTTTATCTTATACATATCTTTGTCATAAACATATTGCCATCCTCATGCTTATGTTGTTTTATTTATTATATCAATGTCCTATCTTTTATCATGTCTTATTTATTGTTATTATCAACTGTTTTTCCCCCTATTCCAAAGGAAGGTTAATAATCTTGACTCTTAAAGTCATAGCCCCCATCTTAACCTAAGTAACCTCTTAGGAAGAAACTTTGTTTCTTGGCCTCATCAAAGCCATAGAAATCATAACTAGCTTTAGGAAGAGTTCTTCAACTCTTAGTGATATTCATCCTAATGAATTTATCACTTTCCCTACTGACTAAAATTCAACTTAGGTCCATTTCAACTAGATCTAGAGAGTTCCTAAACTCTACAATGAGCTTGTACTCATTTCCCCTCTGAATATTGACCATAGTCAATCATTCAGTAGAAGTAGAACTACACATACTCTGATTCTATTCCCGAGGATACGTAGGCGTAAAGTGCGATGCCTTATCGAGTATACTTAGATACTAACCCCTAGGGTTTCAAACCTTTAGCATAGAACCTTTAGCAGACATAAGATAACATTAACAAGAGGTTCCCGTAGACTACTACGGACGTTTAGGGTGCTAATACCTTCCTTAGGCGTAACTAACCCCCGAACCTTAGATCTCCCCCCTTTAGGTTTTTCTAACGATCTTGAACTTTTCCTTTGGATAAATCAAAGTCGGTTGTAAAAGAAAATGATGCAAATTAATTAATAATTTGTTATCCAATTTTCACCGCAACAATATGCATATAACTATATTGTGGGGCTGTTTCGTTGTAAGTCTTCTTTCATAAACTCATATCGACTATGTAATAATAGTATAGATATTTAGAGTTTCCCCGGCAACTACGTCTAGCACTAGGTAAAGCCATTTCGATCATTCTTAGAAATAGACAATACTAGATCCCCCATAGGAGCACCAGATACAGTCTTCTCTTCGGCTGTCCTCCTTAGGAATTGTCAAGAAACTCTACGCCCCAGAGATGATCTCTTCTCCGTGAATTGCATCCCTTGAGTTTCTTCCAAATTCTCGAACTTTCCTGGCTTGATCTATTCTTTGTGAATAGCCTGTCTTGAACTTCTCAGGGTTTGGGGACCCACAGGCTTCTTAAAAGCATCCCCACCTCCTCTTGGGCGTTGTACAAGGACCCGTCGGCTTCTTAGAAGTATTCACAGCCTCCTCTTAGGCTTCGTATAAATGATTTCTTCCTCCGGGAATGATAGCCTCCTCTTGGGCTTCGTACAAATTGTCCCTCGGCTTCTTAAAAGTTTCCAGCCTCCTCTTGGGCTTCGTACAAATTGTCTCGACGACCTCCTAGAGGTATAGGAACAGAAATTAGTCATCATAATAGAACAGTCTTTCAAAGAGTCTAGATCTTTCTACCGTGAACGTACTACAACTGTTTCTTTAAGCATAGTACAAAAGATAAAACTCTAGACTTGGACAGTCTAATTTCCTTGAGTCTCAAAGACATTCTCAAGTTCCTTTCAAAAATAGGAAGACACCCGCAGACTTGGACAGTCTCAAATACCCTTTGGA
This sequence comes from Lathyrus tuberosus, assembly GCA_022829125.1. Classification (NCBI taxonomy): domain Eukaryota; kingdom Viridiplantae; phylum Streptophyta; class Magnoliopsida; order Fabales; family Fabaceae; genus Lathyrus; species Lathyrus tuberosus. The sequence continues at coordinate 1,858,063 of JALAZF010000467.1, read as the reverse complement.
TTCCCCGTTTCTTTAGAGAACAGGAAATAATCCCGATCCTCATATCAAATCCATGAGTACAGTGTTACTCATATAAGAACTGATTTTCTTATTGAACCAACATACTGGACCTGCACTCAACCTGAAACAGTAACCTTTAGCCTCCATCTCGGGCTTCGTACGAGATACAAAGACTCTCTTGTTGAGTCAAACCTTGTAGCCTCCATCTCGGGCTTCGTACGAGATACCAAAACACTCTCTTGTTGAGTATAAAAGACTCTCTTGTTGAGTCAAACCTTTTAGCCTCCATCTCGGGCTTCGCACGAGATACAAAAACACTCTCTTGTTGAGTATAAAAGATTCTCTTGGTGAGTCACCATCTTTAGCCTCCATCTCGGGCTTCGTACGAGATACAAAAACACTCTCTTGTTGAGTATAAAAGATTCTCCTGTTGAGTCAACCCTTTTAGCCTCTCTCTCTCGGGCTTCGTACGAGACACACAAAAACTCCCTCTTGTTGGGCCAATAGCCTCCTCTTAGGCTTTGTATAAAGAAAACCCAGGTTGAGCCAATCAACCTTTTATCATCAAAGCTGTGCCTCGTTCACAGTACACAAACATCAACAACTCCTTCCCCTTCATCTAATCGCTGTAAGCGGCAAGCCTCTGGATTATTTACATCCATGCCACTGTCCCTCTTTTAGCATAAAAAATTCCTAAGGAAAGATAGCATTGCTCTACACTGAGTTAAAGTCTTCTCCTTCAGGTTGGAACCCCCCTATAAAGGAAATTATGGCATTGTCGGATTCACATATCCCGGTTAAAGTAATTCTCTTTTATAAACAGTTGTGACAAACAAACCCTCTTTAGAGATGATAAATTCTCTCTAAAGACAACACCTTTTAGCTTCACATCTTGGGTTTCAAACAAGATACAAATAGACCCTTTAGCTTCACATCTTGGGCTTTGAACAAGATATAGATCACCTTTCGCTTCACGTGTTGGCCTTTGAACAAGACACCAAAACACCCATTTCCTCCCATAGAATAGGAGGAACTATGATCGCTCTGATTTCCCTGTTTCGGTAAACGAGAATACGTAGGCATAAGATTGAAAGGAAAATCTTAGCGAGCACACTCAACAAAAACCCAAAATCCCGTACCTTCACATATCAATCGAAAGCATCAGTCCTAACTCCCACCAATTGCCCAGGCACTATTTTAACAAAATAACCTAAGAGAGACCCACAATCTTTGTAGCATCTGTGAACCAACAGTCATCTGTTCAAACTTAGTTTGCAAGCAGGGTTGACTGGAGACATCTATTTCCTTCCTTCATCAGCTTCAATAGGATAAAAAATGAATCGAACTGTAGTACCAAAGCGATAGTGCTTCGCAACCACGTCCAAAATCGATCGCTACAGAAGAATGGCGACTTCACTGGGGAGAACGAGATCTTGTTCTCTTTCTGTCTCTTAAGTAGAAACCTTGAAAAAAAAGTGGCGCCCACCGTGGGGCCGGATATCCTTTCTTTTCTTTCTTTCCTAGGGACTTCTTTGGGGTTAAGATTTGTTGATTCACTAGGATCTTAGGTCAAAAACCTTTAAAGTTGGGAAGGTACCACAGAATGGCGACTCCGTCGGGGAGCCATTTTTGTCAGGAACATAGGATTCATAACTCTTTAAAGTCTAGGACTTTAGGACGAATATATATACTGCTTTTCCTAATTGATATACGTGTTTATTTTTCTGCTAATGGGAATGCGTGTGATGCTGCATGTGGAAAGATTGAGTATACACATAGGAAAATCACCTTTTTTTGTAGTGCGGAAACTATCAGAAATGGTTGTCACGCGATACCACCCTCTTCTGAAGGTTCTTCGAAAAAACATCACCTAGCACGGTTCCCGGACCGCTGGTGTTTTCTCGACAAGAACTGATGATTTTGAGAGACAGGTACAAAAATCACTAGTATAAACCTTTGGGGGATGGGTAGAGCCTTGACTTCATGACAACGACCCTTTGACCCCATGTTTTTTCTATGTTTTTGTGTGCTGCATTCATGCATTCATCTAAAAAACATTAAAACAAAGAAAAATTTTCTCTTCTAGTCTCTCTTTTTCAAATTAAACTGAGACAATGATTGCAAATGTCAGAGAAAAAGATTGTGCTCATGGATTTCGGTAAAAGGAGAACTCATAAGTACACCTTCAAGGTTCCAAAACTTGAGGATTTGAGAAATTTAGCAAGGATGATCACTAACCCTGAGGCTTTTAGAGCCAAGTACGGAGGTCTGCTACCTCTGTTAAGAATCCATGTGATTGAAGGAATCATGGATGCACTCGTTCAGTTTTACGATCCGGTTTATCACTGTTTCACATTCCCGGATTACCAGCTAGCACCAACGCCGGAGGAGTACTCTCACCTAACTGATCTACACATTACTGATCAAGCTCCATTTTCTCGACTGGAAGAAATTCCAAAGGATCAAATCATTGCAAGAGCAATTTATTTGGACGAGTCAAAGGTCAGGACTCACATGACCACTAAGGGTGGCATCCAAGGTTTGCCAGCCCAGTTTCTGACAAAGAAGGCTCTGTACTTCGCTAGTATAGGGAACGTGACTGCTTTTGAAAGCATCTTTGTTTTACTCACCTACGGGTTATTTCTGTTTCCCAACATTGATAACTTCGTCGATATCAACGCCGTTAAGGTTTTTCTCATTAGAAACCCTGTACCGACTTTGCTCGCAGATGCGTATCATTCTGTACACTTAGGGAATTTGTACAGCGGAGGAGAGATCACGTGCTGTGTGCCCCTGCTATATAAATGGTTTATCTCCCACTTGCCTAAGTCTGCTACTTTTTGGGATCATAAGAGTGCCTTACGCTGGTCGCAGAAAATCATGTCTCTCACCAACTCTGACATTGATTGGTGCAATAGGATTTATGACAGGATCAGTATAATTGATCGTTGTGGAAACTTCCCCAACGTACCACTTATAGGAACTAAGGGAGGAATCAACTACCATCCGGTATTAGTTCGTCGTCAATTTGGATACCCAATGAGGCATGTCCCACGGAATGCTCATCTGGAAGGTCTTTTCTTCAAGGAAGGAGAAAATGACAGAGCACTAAAAATGGAAATAGTGCACGCTTGGAAACATGTTCATAAGAAAGGACGAGAGTCTATAGGAAAACTAGGTTGTGTCTCAGTGGAGCCTTACCTCCGCTGGGTACAAACTAGAGCTCTCAAGCTAAAGATGCCGTATCCTCGTCATGGAGTTCTTCCGCCAAGGGAATCTGTCATGTACTTCATGACCGAAACTGAAAAACTCCAGGTTACTCTCAACAAAGTTCAACGGGAGAGGAGGTCTTGGAAGAACAAGTACCACACTCTCAATGTGGATTGTATCAAAATACAGCAGTTACTGAATGAAAAGGATGCTCTGATCGAGATTTTAGAGCAACATGCTGTGGATAATCAGGATGACCAAAGGAATTTGCTCGCACCTTTCACTTGGCAAAGGAATGACAACCCGACAACGGCTCAAGAGCCCTGGTTAAAGAAAAGGAAAGTACCAGAATCAGCACCCGAGTTCTCCTCAGAGAGGACTCGGGACCCATTAGCTTAGGTTTCTGTTTCCGCACCTTGTAATTTACCATATTTCCATTTCCATAATCTTTTGAATTTCAATAAAATGGGGTTTCCCCACTGTTTGATATTTGCAATCTAATTGTCGAAGTTTATTTTGATTAAACCAAAAAAAACAATTAATATAATCATTGCATTCATCATTCTCACGTCACGTATTCTTCTTACCTACGAATCTCATGTTTGTGTCTCGGTTCTAGAGTCAAACTGTCTCATTCGTACAATACTCGAGCCAATCGTCAGAAAAAGATGGATGATCTCGAGGAAGAGAACAGATAGTTGAAAGAAGAGATCGACGCTCTAAGAGAGGATATGAGAAAGCTTCGTAACGACATGCAAGCCATGGCAGAAGCTCAGCTACAAAGAACCGTGATCTCAGAGATCACCTTAATGCCCATAGTGGAGAAGTATGATCCTAGGTATCAAATGCCGAAAGATCGTCCCTGGGGCACGCCTGTTAACTATATCCCGGAAGGATATGTTCCACCGATCACTGATGATCAGGGAATCATAGCAGAAGCCGCTGGGCCTAAAGGTTACAAACTTCGGGAAAGCGAAGATGCCAGGGGCATGACAGCAACTCCTGAAGGTTACAAACTTCGGGAGGCACCGAGAGTCTCGGCCGTAATGACTATACCACAACCCGTGGTACACACTGTCCTGGAAGGACAGATTCCCCAGATACCTTCTGGTGGAAACGAAAGCATGTTCGAAAGAATGGACGAGTTCCAGGAATAGTTCCTGGAAATGCAAAAGGAATTGCAAGCTATTCACGGTCAGGATCTATTTGGAAAGGACGCCGCAAACCTCTGCTTGGTCCCCAATGTGAAAGTTCCGCACAAATTCCAAGTGCCCGACTTTGAAAAATACAAGGGTAACTCTTGCCCTCAGAGTCACTTGGTGATGTACGCTCAGCGAATGTCAGCTCAGACAGAGAATCAGGACCTATTTATTCACTACTTTCAGGATAGTTTAACCGGTGCCGCATTAAAATGGTACATGGATTTAAATCGCGCCACGATCGGTACGTTCAGAGATCTTGGCACTGCCTTCGTCCAACAGTACAAATACAATTTGGACATGGCACCCGACAGAGATCAACTCAGATCAATGTCACAAAAGGACAAGGAAACCTTTAAGGAGTACGCTCAGAGATGGCGTGAAATTTCCGCTCAAATTTGTCCACCTCTTGAGGAAAAAGAGATGACAAAGATCTTCTTAAAAACCTTGAGCTCAATTTACAACGACAGAATGGTTGCCAGTGCATCCAGTGACTTCACCGAGATGGTGGGCATGGGAGTTCATCTTGAGGAAGCCGTCTGAGAAGGACATCTAGTCAAAGACACTGGATCATCAAGTAGTACAAAATGATACGGTAGTACTCTCCCTAAGAAAAAAGAGCAGGATATTGGGAATATCTCTCTCGGAAAGCAAAGGCGACGGTACCAACCAGTAGCAGCTGTAACTCCTGCTATCAACCCTGCGCCTGCTCCTACGTATCAACCTCAGGTTGCGCAGAGCCAACCTAATCAACAGCAGTTTCAGCAAAGGACACAACAGCCTCTTCAGCAGGCTCTTCCTCAATACAATAATAACCGTACAACGCGGCCATCAGGATTTGATCCTATACCCGTATCGTACGCAGAACTATTTCCATTACTACTAGCCAAGGGGCACATCCAGACTAAGTCCCCTCTTATAGTACCGAAAAATCCACCTTTTTGGTTTAAGGTGGATCAGACTTGCCCTTACCATCAAGGAGGACCAGGGCATAACATAGAGAACTGTCTCAGTTTCAAATCTGACGTGCAAAAGCTTGTTAGGAGCGGGGTCTTATCTTTCAAATATACAAATCCGAATGTTCTCACGAACCCGCTGCCTCAACATGAGAAAGTTGCACTCAACCTGATAGAGGAAGAGTCTAACAATGTCTATCAAATTCATGATGTACTCTTGTTAAGGACCAATCTAGTCAAGATGCATTGTAGACAGAGTGGGTATGGCCACGTGCCACCTCATAATTATCACTAGTGTGATATCTGCTCTAAAAACAATCAGGGGTGTTCTGTGGTGCAATCAGCTCTACAGGAACAGATGGATCTCGGATGGATCCAAGAGCACCGAGTTCGTGGAGTTAACATGGTCTATATGAATTCCAACGTTATTCAAAACCACGACATTCGTGCATGAATTTCAACTTGGTGGCAATGCACTCAAGGCAAAGCCAGTATCATAATCTGGCGTGGCACGATTACAATTCTTGTCTGACTTGCTTGGTAAACAAACAGGGATCCTCTTTTGTACAAGAGGCCCTCCAACGTCAGATAGATCTTGGATGGATCCAGGACTACCATGATAGGAATCCCTATCAGATCAACATGATTCAAATCTTCGATATTCGCTTGATGAATACCAGCCTGGTGGAGTTACACGCAGAATAGGTCCGACTCGGGTTCCTGGCATCACATGATTATCAGAACTGCAAAGCGGGTTACAAAAACGATCAGGGCTGTGCCTTTGTCCAGGAAACACTTCAGCACTTGTTGAACCACTGGTGGCTTCCAATATATATGGATGAAGATACCCAGTAAGTTAGTATCACTAACGGGAATCCTACTAGATATCAAAGTCAGGATGTTTGGTCGATGGAAACAGACCTAGTAAGGTTACATTGTATTCAAAGCGGACGTGGCCAGGTGCCACTACACAACTATGAGCAGTGTGGAGTTTGCCCGGTGGATAATCAAGGATGCTACCTCGTGCGAGCAGCCCTTCAAAGTCAGTTGGACCGCAAAGAGATTCAACCATGGTCAAGTTCTGGATCAGTAAACTACCTTGCTAATCAAATTGAGGACGTTGTCGTAATCTCGGATCATCAGAGAAACAAGGATGTTTGTACCATCATCCCTCTACTTGACGAATCGAGAGTTCCCAACCAGGAACGGATCGAGATTACTTACAATGGTCGGAAAAATCAGAAGGCTCCCATAGTCATCTATCTACCAGGACCATTACCGTATGAATCAACTAAGGCTATGCCTTACAAATACGGTGCAACAACAGTCGAGAATGGAAAGGAAATTCCATTACCCTCCGCCGTGAATATTACAGACATCAGTCGAGTAACACGGAGTAGTAGAATCTTCAACCGAGGGGTTGGAGAACCTGTCCAAGAAAAGGAACCTCAGACAAAAGTTCCCAATCCACCAGTCGGTCAATCCAGTAATCCCGACCTTTCGAAAAATGATGATGAGATGCTGAAGCTCATCCAAAGGAGTGAATACAACATTGTTGATCAGCTATTACAAACTCCTTCAAAGATCTCTATGCTGTCACTTTTACTCAGTTCAGAAGCACATAGGGAGGCTCTACAGAAAGTCTTGGAGCAAGCCTTTGTGGAACAGGATGTAACAATCAGACAGTTCGATAACATTGTCTCTAACATCACTTCCTGCAATAATTTGAGATTTAGTGATGAGGAATTACCCGAGGAGGGTCGCCGTCATAACATGGTGCTCAATATCACGGTCAACTGCCAGGACGATGATTTGGCCAGCGTACTGGTAGACACAGGGTCAGCCCTGAATGTTATGCCAAAGTCCACCTTGACGCAATTATCCTTCAAAGGACCCCCGATGAGAACCAGTGAGGTCGTCGTCAAAGTATTCGACGGATACAGAAAAACGGTTATCGACGAAGTTGATCTTCCCATAACTATTGGTCCTCACACTTTCCAAGTCATTTTCCAGGTCATGGACATCCGGGCAACGTACAGTTGTTTATTAGGAAGACCTTGGATACATCAGGCTGGGGCGGTCACCTCGACCCTCCACCAAAAGCTAAAGTTCGTTCAGAACGGTCAACTCGTCACAGTCTGTGGGGAATAGGCTTTGCTCGTAAGCAATTTATCATCAGCCACTTATGTGGAACCAAAAGGGATAATCGGAATTCAGTTCCAAGCGCTTTCACTACACAGAGGCGGTCAATCCGAAGGAGGAACCTCGATTTCCTCATACAAAGATGTTATCAAAGCGGTCGAAAGTACCAATACAACAGGATGGGGACAGCTTGTCATTCCTACTAACAATAAAGCAAAGAAGGGTCTTGGTTTTTCTGCAACCTGTACTCAGACAGCTGCCAGCGATGAAAGTCTTCATCCCATTCAAAATGTCTTCTGCAGTGGAGGTTTCCTTCAACCAGCGACTCAAGAAGTACACACTATCAATGAGGAGGATCCCTCTGACACAGATGTGGAATGTAAGTCCTACCTCAACGAGGATGGTTATATGTCTCAGAAATAGGTGCCTACGCCATTTTTCTATCCTGTACAGAGTCCGTGCTCCACCAAACTCATTAGAGGAAAACACTCTGATGAAGTACAGCTTTGACCATGACTACTATGGCCCGATGGATGGTCTGCCAATGTGGCAGCCTTACCCAGGAGACTTGGGGCAAGAGAGTCAGCCGAACAACGAAAATTAGCTGAGCATCATTAAAAAGAATGCCTGCGTCCCCACCATGTCATGGGATCAACACTCAGGTCATTCCGAAAATATCTCGTACAACGATGAATTCTCAACGTTTACAGGACTAGAATTCATTAACTATGTTTTTCCCAAGGTCAACGTCATCGAGAGAGATGACTCCTCCGGTTCCAAAGAGGTGTGGGACACCCTGGGACAACCAAGTGGAAAGTTTGACTTCATGGTCAAGTACACTGCTCCTGAAAGCTCTCGTATCAGGCTCGAAGACATCCAGCCAACTGGATTGGGAGATTTACCTGAGAGCACAAATACTCTGCAAAATGCAACAAAGGAATCCTCCTACGACAATTCTGTCTGGGAGACAAATTCCAATGATCCTGCTCCACCAGAAATCAGCGTCATTTCTAAATACAGATCAAGGAAGGTTCCAGACTTTGTGATTCACCGAGGAGTTCGCCGCCAATGGGTTGCTGTCGATGTTTCGAAGATCGTTCATGAGTCAAAGTAATTGTCGTTTTTATCTTAACCTTTCACCCTGCCCATGTGAAACGGATTTTTTGATAGGGCTCACTTTCTGTAAATATACCTCTTCGCTTCGCCCAAAGCGACAGAGTTTTGTTTTATAGGGCTGTAGTTTCAAGAATTGGCTTATTCATTAATAAAATAACGTCGTTTTGTAGTTTCTGCAGTAATTGATGTTTTCTCTTTTCGTTTTTTCAGAAAATGGTAATCCTAAAAAATAATAATAACAAACAAGCAGTTTTCCAAAGAAAAACATTGCACACACTCTTGCATTTTCTCTATCTCTTCTAAACACAAATCATCACGTCATGCAGATTACTTGTTTTAAACCCCGTTGAAACATACGATCCGATGCCTTCTCTCGACTTTGAGTTCCCGGTATTTGGGGCTGAAGAAGAAGTTAACGATGAAATTCCAGAAAAGATCTCCCGATTACTCAGATAAGAGGAAAGGTCCATTGAACCTCACAAAGAGCCATTGGAAACGGTAAACTTGGGTTCGGAAAAAGAGAGAAAAGAAATCAGGATTGGGGCACTGCTCAGTCCAACTGCCGAATAGGGTTTGATAAAGCTTCTCAAAGAATTCCCCGATGTATTCGCTTGGTCCTATCAGGATATGCCAGGGTTGGATACCAGCATCGTGGAACATCACTTACCATTGAGGTCAGAATGTCGACCAGTAAAACAGAGGTTGAGACAGACTCACCCGGACATGGCCATCAAAATCAAAGAGGAGGTACAAAAACAGATTGACGCGGGTTTCCTCGCCATATCAGAATATCCTCAATGGTTAGCCAATATCGTACCCGTTCCAAAAAAGGACGGAAAGGTCAGAATGTGTGTAGATTACAGAGATCTAAACAAGGCTAGTACAAAGGACGATGTTCCTTTACCACACATTGACATGCTGGTAGATAGTACAACAAAGTTCAAAGTCTTCTTCTTCACGGATGGATTCTCGGGCTATAATCAAATCAAAATGGCGCCGAAAGACATGGAGAAAACTTCATTTATCACCCCATGGGGCAACCCCTTTCTCTCTAGTATATGGCATGGAAGCAGTGCTCCCCATAAAAGTAGAGATCCCTTCAATCCGGGTATTGATGGAAGCCAGGCTTACCGAAGCTGAATGGTGTCAAAGCAGACATGACGAACTAAATCTGATCGAAGAAAAGAGAATAACGGCTCTATGCCACGGTCAGTTGTATCAGCAAAGAATGAGGAGGGCGTTTGACAAAAAGGTCCGACCTCGCATCTTCAGGAAAGGAGACCTTGTGCTCAAGAAGATACAATCATTTCTCACTGATTCTCGGGGCAAGTGGACTCCAAATTATGATGGCCCCTATGTGGTCACGAAAGCTTTCTCAGGCGGAGCCTTGAGACTTGCAACCATGGATGGAGAGGAATTTGCCTACCCCACGAATGTTGACGTAGTCAAGAAATACTTCGCCTAAACTAAAAAAAAAAGCGTCTCGATGGATTGAAAACCCGAAAGGGCGGTCCAGGCAAAAGTTAGAGACATAATCAAAAATTATCCCGGTGGATTGGAAATCTCCAAGTACAATCCAGGCAAAAGTTAGGAATAATGGCAAGTAACTACGTTCAACAAAGGGGCAAGTCCCTCAGCAGCAGTTACATCATCCGTTAGGAGACTCCAGTCAAGGTCATCTTCGACAGAAGCTCAGGATGTCCCGAATTCAAAGTTGGTAGAAGGATAGTGGTCGTTATGTTTCAACGTAGCCCTTTTCCTTGTAAATTACCATTTTCTAACTCTGTAAATACTCTATGGAATCACGCGTTCGGCTGATTTCCATCCTATCAATAAAATTTGAGCCCTTGTGCTTTTGTTTGTAATTCTTACTTGTTTTAGCTTTACAGAATGATGTTTTTAACATGATTAACGATTCTTGAAAATAAAACAAAAATGAATTTACTTGTCAAAATTTTTCTGCCTTTAAAATAAAGATGGCAATTTCTTTTAACTATTGAACATCAGAAGAACATCGGTCGCTTCTCCAAAGGTGTTCGAACCTCAAAGTGAAGAATCAAAGTACTCCTTCTAGACTAGTACGCCTGAATGAAGGATCAACTATTTCAAATACGAATACTCCATCTGACCTCCTCAGTCGAGTTCTCATCTCCTAAGCCCGACCAACATAGTTCCCAACAGGGACTATCTCTCCTAAGCAAGGCATAATTGCTATCTTGAACCAGCGATATTTCTACATGCCCCACTGTGGCCGAGTATCCAGTCGTGTTCATCCTTTAGTTTATATGTTGCGTCAGTTTTGTCAGCATATACATACATACATCATGCATTATTGATCTACATTCATATTCATATTGCATCACTATCACTCTAGTCGGTCCTATCCCCTAGTGATAAAAGTCCTCTCAATCGAGTTGTCAGATCTTTACTCGTCAGGAAGTGAATCATCTAAGTAATCTCTCTCCCGTTTATCTCTGGATTAGAGACGGTCCTTGACCACTTTGATAACTTGAACCTCTGAGAAACAAGAAAACTTTCAACAAATATCACTCTTCGCCATTGAAGATGATATATTCGCTTTCCCGGATTAAGGAAAATCCCCAGAGAAAGCCCCTCAAAATTGGGGTACATCGTATGGCATTTCTCTGAAAAGACCTCAGGAAAAGTATGATGTAACACCCCCAAACGGAAAAAGTCTCTCAAGAGACTCGCTTTCCCCAGTAGAATCGACAAATGGTGTCTCCAAACAGAGAAGTTTGTGTACCTCTATAATTCAGACGAATGGGTTCCCCAGCAAGTCTGACATCAAAACTTTTTCCACTCAAATGGCATCTCCCCAGGAAAAGTCGGCGAGAAGTTTGAAGGAAATCCGCTACAAACAGCGTTCCTTGTCAAGAAAGTTTATTGACAAAAGAAACTGAGACCAGTTCCTTGGTAGGAAACCAGGATCGAGGGGAAGTTTACTTCAGAAACTAAGACCACTTCCTTGGTAGGAAACCAGGATCGAGGGGAGGTTTACTTCAGAAACTAAGACCAGTTCCTTGGTAGGAAACCAGGATCGAGGGGAAGTTCACAAATCAGAAACTAAGACCAGTTCCTTGGTAGGAAACCAGGATCGAGGGGAAGTTGACAAAAGAAACTAAGTCCAGTTCCTTGGTAGGAAACCAGGATCGAGGGGAGGTTTATTTCAAAAGAAAACTGAGACCAGCTCCTTGGCTGAAGACCAGGATCGAGGGGAAGTTTACCTTTTCTAAGCATCATCGCTTAGCTAAAGAAGATGAATGTGTAAGCTACCATTCATAACCACCATCAAAATTTCGGGTATTCTGATATTTAACCCTCTTGCACCCCGAATGCCCGAATACCTTCGCCATTCACACCTTCAGATCTAAGAAGATTAAATAGGGGCATCTGTCATACCCCAAATTTTGACCACTAAGATTTCCCATCATTGTGTAAATCATCATCACAATATGGATGTACCTTTGTGCCTCATCAATCTCCTCAAGGAATTGTTGAGCATTCACTACAATCAAGCTTAGGGTTTCAAGCCCTCTCAGAGCCTTTATACAAAGGATCAATCAAGGAATGACATGATCTTCAACTTGTCTAGCCTCTAAAATATCCATAAAGGATCAAGAGGACTCCCACGTCAAGAATTAAGCACAAGAGTGCAACATTTCAAGTGGATCAAGCCTCAAGTTCATCTAATACAAAGTCAACTGACGCAGAAAGTCAAAGTTTGACTTTTAGTCAACTTTGAGCTTCACAAGCCATTACTCAAGAAAATATGATGGATGATTTAATTTGATCAAATTTAAATCAAGAAATCATGCAAAATTGCAAAATTGATCAAATTGAAAGAAACTTAGAAATTTTTTCTAAGTTAAAATCATGTTCAAGTGCACAACTTTTCAAGGTTGTAACTATTGATCCAAGCATCCATTGATTTTGCGTAAGAGCTACTTTTAAAGAGGGTATTTGATACTTCAACATTGTAGAAGGAATCAACTCAAAATATCATAAGGATTAAAAGATATAGGTGATCAAAGTTGGGAATTCTTAATGTCTGATGTTCCAACATTGCATAGGACATCATTAATATTTTTCCAGCAAGAATGTCCCAACTTCAAGGATGTTTTTTCTCCATGATCCAAGTTGATTCAAGCTAAACCTTGAACATCAAAGTTGAAGTACGTCATCTCACCTTTCCAGAAAGTCCTAGAAAGCTCATTTATCATTCTCGAGCAGAAAGTTATGGTCTCTGCAAAAGGCATTGATAAAACAGAATTTTCATGACAGCTTTTAGGACAGATTTGACCACACAAGTTCAAGGTAATTTTTGACAACTTTACAAGTCTTATCTTTACAAACCTTGAACATCAAAGTTGAAGTACGGTATCTCAGCTTTCCAGAAAGTTGTAGAACGTCCATTTATCACACTCGAGCAGGAAGTTATGGACTTTACAAGAAGGCTTGTTGTAGCTGTTTTTTAGGACAGATTTTGTGCACTTTTTCTTGTGCCACACAATTTTCAAGCTTTGTCACCATGCAAGACAAGCATCAAAGATGCAATTCACTTCAACTCAAAGATAAAAGATAAAACTCTAGACTTGGACTGTCTAATTTCCTTGAGTCTCAAAGACATTCTCAAGTCCCTTTCAAAAATAGGAAGTGTAACACCCCATTTCTACCCAGCGGATAATTATAAAATCAGAGTTTCAAAATTTCAACATACAAATGAGATGCTACACTTTCAACTTAAAACGACTTCATATTATCGCATGTTAATCAGATACATAACACTTTAACTCGGATGAACCGATAACAACAAAATTAGTCTTTAAAATAAAACAACTTTTATTAACTAAATAGCGGAATCATACTTTTCAACTCAAATGATATAACATCTTTTGTTCATCTGAAAACAACTGCAACATAACAAGTATTCAATGACATCAACTTATAATTCAACAACTGAAATATAACAACTATAAAACAACGATCGTTCATCCCCTCGAGTGCTACGTATCAGAGAAATACCCTCTTGACTTGCAATAAAGCAACATAAGGACTCCAAGAACTATTCCAAAATGCCACTGCTGTTCTTGAGTACCTGCCCATTTCCCATGGTAGGGGAAATATCAGCAGAAGGGGTGAGATATCTAGAAATATAATAAGATGTATGATAAATAATATATTAGAATTTAGATCATGTAAAATTATCACTTTACAGCTTATAACAACAATTATCACAACCAGTCATCAGCATAATATCACAACAAAGTCATCAACTTAATATCACGGCAATTTAACCAACTTGATATAACAACTTTTAAACCAAAAAATATAACAACAAACCCTCAACAGGTTATAACAACATTTTCATAGCTTTCAGACAGTACCTGTCACAGCAAGTCAACAACATAATAACAACGAATATGTCACCACAACAACTCAAATATGCAACACGGAATGCGACTCATACAGTGCACATGCATGTGGTACCATTGGAGCAGAACTCCCAACTTAAAAAAACGGAGCAGAACTCCCAACTTAAAAAAACGGAGCAGAACTCCCAACTTAAAAATTGCCAAGTAATAGAGGCATCAAACAAGGCATAAGCCTTCAACTTTCAACTTTTTGCCAATCTAGGCCAACTTAATAAATTCTGCCAATCCAGGCCAACTTGGTATGCTATGTTATGCATGCGACAACAACTATAGCATCAACTTATTCAACAACAATGCAACAACCACAACTGCAACTTAACAACAATTTCAACTTTGGCCACTGGCCTACAACTTAATATTTGCCAATTAATAGAGGCAATTCAACAACAACAATTATCCTGCAACTTCGCATCCTCAACAACAACAACATATCAGCATCAATAATTAACAGCAACTAATCAACAACAAAACAACATTGGCCGTAGGCCTCACAATTCAACACCACCTGCAATTTCATATTTTTTCAGCAAGGTACACAACCCAACGAATCAACCAAAATAAGCTACAAATAAATCACATAATTATTCGGACAGTCTTCGACTAAACCGGTTACTTAATTATCGGCTAAATTCTAATATTTCTACTCTGAGCTACTATTCTTATTAGTCCTCTGTTAAATTAATACTGCCTTACAACCAAAAATATATGATTCAGTCACTATTATTTTATACCCATATTACTAGTTATGTTATTCACTTAATAACTATCGGCACTGGTCACTGTATCATTCATCTACTATTTATAATTCTCTGCTACCAATAATAATACTACTAATTATCTGCTAAATTAATTAAATTAATCAAAAGGGAGACTACTGTAATTAATGAAGCCAATTCTGGAACTTATTAAATTCATCTCTGCCAAATACTACTGATAACTCTGCTATATCGCTGCTACTGAAAACCCTGCTACTAACTACATATACTATCTCTAAAATTAACAGATTGTTCCTGCTAAATTAATTTCCTAAAACTGCTACTACTATAACCCGCTAAGTATTATAAAATTTTAGTTTCCAAACATATATGGATGAGACGCTACCGCATTGTTCCAATTTAGTCATTTTAAGTATTACTGGTGTTGATACTAAGTAATCACTACACTGCTATAGGTTTCCTGTCTCATAAAATACTCTACTAAAATATACTAAAGAAATATTCATTTTAATTATTATAGTAACTCTCCAACATAAATTTCCAGAAGGCAAAACCACAACGCAGAAAACATAACACGGACTAGAGTGACACTCATCGCTCATCATGGCCCTCATCACAAACAGGGCGTCTCAGTGGTGTGACGGTCAACACACAGGCCAGACGGTCGTCACACCGCTTGTTCAATCCTTCTCAATTCTGTTCGTCTCTGTTTCCTTATTCTACCCCATTTCTCTTTCTGATCGATCACAAACCAATCTTTCCACCATCTCAATACACATAATTTAGGGCTATGATTATACTCACATTAACCTACATCAATTATTCACGACTAATTTCAACAGCATCAACCAATTATCGATTTTCGGTATCAATTGCGAAATCAACATACACAGACAATATAATCTACACACACAGACAACATACACAAGGTAATCCTACAAATCTAATCCCACATATCATTCATCATCAACCCAATTATAGAGTCAGAACCCCACCCTTACCTTGGATTGATGGTTGCTCTATAACTCTCCGATTGAACCTAGCTTGGCCTATTTTCCTCTTCTCCGTAACTTCCACGTTCTTCTCCTATTTTTCCTCTTTTTCCGCAACTTCCACTTTACTGCTTCTTCTAATTCCTCTTTATTTCTAAAACCTAATATAATAACTCTATTATCTTATTTTTCTCATTGGGCCTCATTACTATACCCCCACTATTACTATTATCTCTCTAAGCCCAATATTCTCCTATAATTCTAATATATTAACACCCTATTATTTCTACAACTTAAATCATCTTAATTAAATTAATTCAACTAAAACCAACACAACTTAAATCAATTAAATTAATTAATTCAACTAAAGTCAACACAACTTAAATCAACATTTTATGATTAATTCAACTAAAACCGACATAGCAACTCAACACGACATTTTCGACAACCAACACAAAACACACAAATAATATGAAGATATTTAATTAAATAATTAATTAAATAACCGGGCGTTACAGGAAGACACCCGCAGACTTGGACAGTCTCAAATACCCTTTGGATTCCCCGTTTCCTTAGAGAACAGGAAATAATCCCGATCCTCAGATCAAATCTATGAGTACAGTGTTACTCATATAAGAACTTATTTTCTCGTTGAACCAACATACTGGACCTGTCACTCAACTGAAACAGTAACCTTTTAGCCTCCATCTCGGGCTTCGTACGAGATACAAAGACTCTCTTGTTGAGTCAAACCTTGTAGCCTCCATCTCGGGCTTCGTACGAGATACCAAAACACTCTCTTGTTGAGTATAAAAAACTCTCTTGTTAAGTCAAACCTTTTAGCCTCCATCTCGGGCTTCGTACGAGATACAAAATCACTCTCTTGTTGAGTATAAAAGATTCTCTTGGTGAGTCACCATCTTTAGCCTCCATCTCGGGCTTCGTACGAGATACAAAAACACTCTCTTGTTGAGTATAAAAAATTCTCTTGTTGAGTCAACCCTTTTAGCCTCTCTCTCGGGCTTTGTACGAGACACACAAAAACTCCCTCTTGTTGGGCCAATAGCCTCCTCTTAGGCTTTGTATAAAGAAAACCCAAGTTGAGCCAATCAACCTTTTAGCATTAAAGTTGTGCCTCGTTCACAATACACAAACATCAACAACTCCTTCCCCTTCATCTAATTGCTGTAAGCGGCAAGCCTCTAGATTATTTACATCCATGCCACTGTCCCTCTTTTAGCATGAAAAATTCCTAAGGAAATATAGCATTGCTCTACATTGAGTTAAAGTCTTCTCCTTCAGGTTGGAACCCCCCCTATAAAGGAAATTGTGGCACTGCCGGATTCACATATCCCGGTTAAAGTAATTCTCCTTTATAAACAGTTGTGACAAATAGACCCTCTTTATAGATGATAAATTCTCTCTAAAGACAACACCTTTTAGCTTCACATCTTGGGCTTCGAACAAGATACAAATAGACCCTTCATCTTCACGTCTTGGGCTTTGAACAAGATACAAACCACCTTCAGCTTCACATCTTAGGCTTTGAAAAAGATATAGATCACCTTTCGATTCACGTCTTGGGCTTTGAACAAGACACCAAAACACCCATTTCCTCCCATAGAATAGGAGGAACTACGATCGCTCTGATTTCCCTGTTTCGGTAAACGGGAATACGTAGGCATAAGATTGAAAGGCAAATCTTAGCGAGCACACTCAACAAAAACCCAAAATCCCGTACCTTCACATATCAATCGAAAGCATCAGTCCTAACTCCCAGCAATCGCCCAGGCACTATTTTAACAAAATAACCTAAGAGAGACCCACAATCTTTGTAGCATCTGTGAACCAACAGTCATCTCTTCAAACTCAGTTTGCAAGTAGGGTTAATTGGAGACATCTATTTCCCTTCCTTCATCAACTTCAATAGGATAAAAAATGAATCGAACTGTAGTACCAAAGCCATAGTGCTTCGCAACCACGTCCAAAATCGCTCGCTACAGTGCCTAGTATTGTCCGGACTCCAATGTGGAGTTGTTATGGAGATAAATCATTGCTCAGTGGTAGTGTATGTGATTTATCCGGACTCCAATGTGGAGTTGTATGGAGATAAATCATTGCTCAGTGGGAGTGTATGTTATTTATCCGGATTCTTTTATGAATCGGGTTCAATTGAATGAACCAGGTTGTGTGGTACCACTCACATTGCATTGTGTCATTGAGTTACATTGCATGATTATGTTTGGTTATTCAGGATCATCGTGATCCCAATGGGGATTATAGAGATGTATCCATGTTTCCTACGGGAATTAGTGGGTTCTTGAAGAACCACTTTTGATGTGTTAATTATATGAATATATGCGAAGTGTTGGTGTGCTTATATATATGTATATATGTCATAACTTATGTATATGAATATATGATATCTTTGTGTGCTATATGTGTTAGCATATGGTGGGTGGGTGAGTTGAATAATATATGTGAATTATATGTTTACATATGATTATGCAATCTTGATTTAGTTGTTATTTCTCACCCTTCTGCTGGAATATGCTTTTTATGGCATAATGTAAATTATCTGCTGTATAGGCGTGGAGGCAAGCGGAAGAGTTAGATCTTCATTTTGCTTAGATCTTTGGTGTCTGCTCTGATACGTAACACGGGAGTCGGGGGAACGCTTTTGTTATTTATGTTTATATATGTGAACGTATATATTTTGATAACTCGTATGTATATTTTGATGTCACGAAACAACTTATTTTGTAAAACGAGTCAATTATGGATCGTTCCACTTTATTCCATAATTGAACTTTCCTTTTGTTGGAAAAAGTTGTCTGGTATTATTTCTTCCATTTTGTGTTATGTATCAAAGTTATGAGCAGGTGGACTATGTTTTCCTCAAATGTGGCATCCTTATTTCTGTCGGAAATTTTTTTTATTCACTCTGATTTAATTATGTTTTATTTATCCGCGATGGGAATTGGGGTGTTATAATTGGTATCAGAGCAGGTCGGTCCGTCCGGCCAAGTTGTGAGTCAGTGTGGCACGACAGTTGAATATTGTCGATGTTGTTTGTTCCTCAGTACGTGATATGTGTGTGAAACACTGTCAGTGCTTTCTGGTTTTCTAATCCTTTTTCTTCAGGATTGAGAATGAGATAAGTGGGGGAGAAGCTGGTGCTTCTCCAAGTTGCTTCAGTTGTGGAGCGTTAGTTTAGTGTGTCGTTGTTTGCGAGATTATAAGTGTTGTTTGGACAGTGTTGTTCCCGATTCCAGAGGGAATGCGGAGGTGAGGTTTATGTCGACTAAGGATTTGTGCCTTAGGTAGTTTGTGCCCAAGATGCAAGAAATGCTATTATGGTCTGGTAACGATGGTTTGTGCCCCATCATGATTGTCGGTTGTCTATTGATAAATTGAGGAACTGATCACCCTTAATCTCTTGTTAATAGTAGACGGAATTATGTTGGATGGAATAGACGTGTCTCTCCGGCTTTGATAGTGTGTGCAATGATTATTTGGAATTAAGAAAATGATTACAAATTATTTTGATGAGTCGATGAAGATTCTTATATCGGAAGATGAGGCAGATTAGAGGCTTTGGTATGTTGGTTAAGTCGGGATGTCTCTGAGGGAGAATGATCGGGTATTATTGATGGTTGCTCCTCAGAGAGTAGAGAGTGAACTTAAATTGAGCAAAGGCGAATGGTTGAGGTTATATCTGCTAAGTAAGTAGAGAAACTCTTAGGAGATGAGGCAAAGATGTTTATTATGTTTGTGATAATAGTGTTATGGAATTGACAAGAAAGCCATAGTGAGGGCTGCCAGTTGTGCGCGATTTCTAGATGTGTTTCTGGATGGAATATTGGATATTAGCGTTAGAATTACCCGGACTGAAAAAGCAGTGGGAAGATTTACTGGAAAAGAGATTTATGGGACCTAGTGTGTCGTCTTAGAGAGCTCCAGTATTGTTAGTAACAAAAAGGATGGATGATTGGAATGGTTTGATTGAGTTTGATTGAGATTACCATTGTTTGGAACGTTTGATAAGAGTGGTGAATTTTGTGAGTTGAGGCTTTGATCGATTTCATGTGACTGATTAAGTTTGTTATCATCACAATAGGTTGTTATTTACTCGATTAAGGTTGTATGCGAGTCTGGACAAGTTTGGATGAGGTTTGGTTTGGTTTTATGTCATAAAGACAGGTATTATCCAATTCTATAGCAGAGTAACCGGTTACCCAGTGGAAAATTTTGCAAAAACTTTAAGAATTTATATCTTTTGGAATTTGGTTAGGCATTACAATGTACAGTGATGTTGTTCGGTGTTAGTAATGTGTCTGGAATGTTTATGGAGTATATGAATCGTATCTTCCATATTTAATTGGATAAGTTCGGAGTGGTGTTCATTAGGGGTATTCTGATCTATTATAAAATCAGAAGGAGAGTATGTAGGGTGTTTGAGAATCGGGTTGCAAGTGTTGAAAAGAAAGGAATTTTTATGCTAAGTTATTCAGTGAGAATTTTGGTTGAAAAAGGTTAGTTTTCTTGGATATGTTATTTCTGATGATGGTATTTCTATGGATCCATCGGAAGTAGATGCAGTTCTACAATGAGAGGCTCCGAAGTCGGTTAAGGTGATTAGAAGCTTTTTGGACTTTAGTTGGATTACTACCGGAGGTTATGGAAGGTTTTTCCAAGTTAGTATTATCGTTACTTCAGTTGACTTGCAAAGGGTAAGTCGTTTGCTTGGGATGTTCATTGTGAGGAGAGTTGGAGAGGGCTAAAGTAGAATTTGTCTACGGCCCTAGTTTTGATTCTGCGTGATCCTAATAAACCATTTGTGAGGTATTGGGATGCGTCTATGATGAGTTTAGTGGGTGTGTTAATGCAAGATGGTAAAGTCGTGGCTTATGCTTTACGACAATTGAGGATTCATGATTTCAAGATGGATGTGGTTACTTTTGTGTTGAGAATCTGGAGGTATTATTTTTATGGTTTCGAGTCCGAAGTGTTTAGTAATCACAAGAATATTGAGTACTTGTTTGGTCGGAAATAATAGAGTATGAGACCACAAGGATGGATGGAATTCCTGATAAGTTATGACTTTAGTTGGAATTATCCTATTGGTGAAGTTAAGTCATAATTTTTTATACCTGTCTGTTTTGATGGTCAAGGGATTAGAATTATTTGAGCAGTTCAGAGACTTGTGTCTGGTGTGTGAGATAACACAGTAGAGTGTGAGGTTGGGTATGAAATTGGTAGATTTGATTGTTGCGAGTAATCAGAGTGTGCATCGAAAGCGTGATGTGGCACATTTCGTATATGTTGTGTGACAAGGATGTTGGTATTATGGTTATGTAGAAGTTGTTGAAACGACGTTGTGTCGTGGAACTTTATGTTCTTGTTTTTGTTGTTGCCTCGTTTCCACCGTGATGGTTCGAGTACGAGTGGCTAATTCCTATGTGGGGAATTAGGGGAGTGTTACCTATGGTGAGGGTAACGATCTTGTTGTGTTCTGGTTCTAGAGTGAACCTATGTGTTCGTAACTCGGGTATTCTTTGAGTCGTGAGTTAGTCGTCAAGTGCATTGTATGGGCATTGCATCTTGTCATTGTTGTTGTTGTTGTTAGCAAGGTGGTTGGTCAGTTTGTGTTATTTGTGGCGTGCCTAGTGTTGGCATGATAGTTGGCTAGTCGGATGCGAGAGTCGAGTCCGGAGTTGTTCGTCTCAGTTATATTTTCGAGGAAGAAAATGTCTTAGTGGGGGAGAGTTGTAACGCCCTGATTTGGTTAATCGTATTAATTTATTTCATTTATGTGAAATTTTGTGAATTGTGTAAATTATATGAGTTTTACCTGTTAATTGGATAATTTCTCTGATAGATAAAATCATTGCAATTGATAATATTTCCTTATTAACTTTTAATTCCTAATATATTTTGCATCGCTGTTTATGTTTTATCGCATTTTGAGAGCGTTTGGGAGATATTTGAGCAAAAGGGGAATAGAGAGAGAGAGCAACTAGAGATCAATTATTTTATTAAAGAGACGTTAGTTCAAGAGCGTATTTAAGGTAACTCTAATAATTGATCAATTGGGTTGAGATGACAAATATCAATTGGAGATGTTTTACCCTATCGGATTATATTATATATATTTGTTAGTAAGAAAAAAAGAGGAAAAAGAAGAGAAGGAAAAGAGAGAGGAGGAGAAAGAGGGAAATTGAAGAAATCTCCGTTTCAATCGCGATTAATTGGGTAAAGGTGAGAAGTTCCAGTTATATCATGCTTGTGTATGTATATGTAGGTATTTGTTTGAATGTTTGGTTGAAAAATATATGTTTTCCATTTGGTTGAAATTGTGAACATTTGATAGAAATGGTAAATTGAGTGAAAATCTATGTTTTCACGGTTGAAACTCGGTATAACTCACGTAGTATAGTCGGGTGGGGTTAGGAATTAGTTGGACATGCTTACTTGTATGTTTTCACATGTTGGTTGAATTTGATGGAAAATTACAACATTTAATATGTTGAGATTTGGAGATTTGGATACAAAACTTTTGTGTTGGAAATCATGATTTAAGGTTCCCAATTGTTGATACATGATGGATATAGGTTTCTATGTATGTAATTTGGACTATAGTGATGTTTAGATGAGATTTTGAGGAGAATTGAGTGAAACCGTAGCAGTACTATGCAGAAAATTCTGGGTATTCGCTTCCCATACGCGTAATGGGCAACGCAATACGCGTAATGGGCAAGGTGTGAGAGCAAGAATTGTCTCTATAAGTCAATCTATGTTTTGATGATAATAATAAGTATTTGTGAAAGAACCATTTTATGGTCTAACGTGTGTTGTGTGCAGATCATAAGAACTAAAGACATCAGAACCAACATGCACCAGCTAGATGTACTATGATTGAATATATACATATGCGAAGTTACTATGTGTGACTAAAGTCGCGAGAAGCAAGAACGCTTCTTTATCTAGTCATGATTAGCCAGATTCAAGGATGCCAAGATTGTTGTTGCAATGCTCTTGTGGATGGTCTCTGAAAGTGATTGAGATTCTGAAGATAGCGAAGCTTCTAAAGAAGTACACTCTAAAAGAACCAAAGTGCGGAAGACTCCTATGACTTGAAGTTCTGATGGATGAAGGCGTTGAAGACCAAGTGCAGAAAGAATCTGAAGACTTATGAGTTCTGAAGATCAAGGTTTCAAATATCAAGTTCTGAAGACTCTGAAGACAGGTTCTGAAGATTCGGAAGACTTGAAGCAGAAAAGAATAACGTTCTTAAAGACCAAGTGCTGAAGTTCTGAAGACTGATTCCTAATGGACTTCTTCAATCGACTGAAGACTTGAAGCATCAAATATTCTGCTAAGAAGACTCTACTCATGCTTCATCAAATTAACATCAGAAGCCACTAAAGTTTTGAAGTCTAAATATTACCGTTGTGAGTTAAATGTATACACTGCCTAAGAAAAGATGTCCGGTCACTTCTCCCTCTGCAAAAAGGAGATGTGTCAGTACAACTCATTATATCACAACGTCTCTTTTCCAAACAGCTAACAGTATTCTCAAACGACTATATTTCTACTGGCTATTTAACGGAAATAGTTTTTGCTTCTGATGTGTTGATCACTTGTAGAATCATGAACTGAATGTTCATCTACAAAATTGACCAAGTCATTGTGTGAAGATAGCAACAATGATGAGTTCTCATTGTAACACTTAACATATTCAAAGCTATCATTATATCACTAATGGCAATTATTGTTGAAACTCAAGAAGACAAATCAACACAACAACAACAATCAAGAACATAAGTTGTTGATGAAGAAGACAACATTGAAGATCTATCAAGTCATCAACCTACCTTCTCGTCAGGACTACATTGAAGATCTGAAGCAAGGAGTTGCTGCTCAAAGCTTGCTCAACCAAGAAGACGAAGAAGAAGAAGATCTACAAGATCTCAACAATTTTAATATCTAAATACATCTTTGTAGTTTCTTAGGAAAGCAAGGAGTTGTTGCTCAAGTCTTTCTTGAACACATGTGTGTGTTCTTTGTACTTAAACTTAGGAGAAACTTCCTTATTAAGAAGCACAATTTGTAATCTCCAATTTTCCAATTCAACTAAATGAATTGAGACTCCTCAAGTGAACGTTATATCCTGATGGGATCCCTGAACGGTTAGCTGTGAGTTGAGGCCCTTGAGTAGATCACGTGGTGATCAGATACTTGAGATGACAATGGATGGGTGTCATTGTGGAAAATCCTGAAATATGGTCAGTAGCGTTATATTCATTGTGATGAATCCTTGAACGGCTAGCTGTGAAATCCCAACAGTGGGTCTGCTCGGCCAATGAACGTTATATCCTATTGGATCCCTGAACGGTTCATTGGGTTGTTAGTTACAGTGAGGCTGTGCAAGTTGTTAGTCACCGGTGTGGCCCGTGCAAGTGTAATCATGATTTGGTTATAGTGGATTAAGACCTTGTGTTCAAGGAGAAATCACCTGAGGAGGGTGGACTGGATTAGCCCGCGTGGTGAACCAGGATATATCGTGTGTCCTTTACTCTCTTGCTTAGAATCTCTATTTATGTTTCTGCATTGAATATCAGAACCTCATATTAAGCAAAGTCATAACCTTGCAGCCTATCTCTGATAAGCTTCCGCACTGCAAATTCTGAGTATCGTATCTATGATCAGAACCTATATGGTTCTCATGCTCCATAGTTAAGAGATCAGAAAACTCTCAACGAACTTTGAAGGTTCTTGAGCGTCTCTTTAACAAGATGTGAAAAGTATTGAAAAGAGTAAATTCACAATTCAAACCCCCTTTTCTTGTGTCTTTCTCGCACCTTCAATTGGTATCAGAGCTCCGGTTCTGTTATTGATTTACATCAAACACTTAACAGTGTCAGAAAAAGATCCAGATGTGGTGCGTAGAAGTACTCTGGGTGAGATTGAAATCCACTTACAATTTCTGTAACAGTTCAGCAGTTGACTGTGTACAAAATTTTAATCAATCTGATTACTTCTTGAGCAATTCACTGATTCTAGATGACGTCTCATTAAAAATTGAAGAATCAGCTGATAAGATAAATTCATCAGATAAGAAACTGTATCTGTTGAATGCTCATCCTGGAAAATATGTGTGGATAAAACCACGTATATGCTTAAAAGATGAATCATCAGAAAGAAAGAAATCTTGTTTGCTGAAGATTAATTCTTTATGAGTTTTTGAGATGTTTTCAAGAAACGGATTAGCTCCACCCTTGACTTTCTCGTTTGAAACTCATTCTGAATCTCTTCATGTAAAGAAGAAAGATTGTTGTTCTAAGACTTTGAATTTCAGAATGAAATCTGTTAAAGCCAGAATCTGAAAAATTCAAATTATTAGAAAAGATTCTGAACGAACTCTTAAGCCTTAATTGATTCAGAAATCAATCTCTAACAACTTGAGATTATCCTAGTGGAATCAAATGTTGATAATCTGATTTTCGTCAGATCAAGTGTTCTCAGAACCACTTGAGCTATGAAATTAGAAGCTATCAATCTAGACATCTAGGTTCTCTAACTGAGGTCTTAAAAAATGATGTTAATGATGTTCTTTTGAAAAAATTAGTTAACTCATAGATATGCGTGACCAACCCAAATAAGTTGATCAGCATTGTGAGAACAAGAGGCTTCATGTAAACCATGTCCTGTGTCGTACATTTGAGTTATGTGATAATGCTTTGTTCTGAACAAGTTTTGAAACAAAGTCAGAAGTTGATGTGTTAATTCTTCACTGTATAACCTCTCAAAGGTTCTCACTAATCTTGTGAAATCAACCATCTTTCGAAGAAAATAAATTCTCACAAACGCAAACTGAATTCAGGCTATGAAAGGAGAACTCAACCGATTCTCAAAGGTTGTCGTTTAAGATTCAGATCCATAACTTAAGAATTGTATCGGAACCAAACAGGTTATATGGATCAAGGAAATGAGAAGTGAGAAGCAATAAAAAACATATGTAATCTGTTGCTTATGAATTGGGTTATCAAATAGAATTTATTGTTCACTCAGTACTGCTCCCAAGCATATGAGTGTCAATTTTCCTTCAGAACATTCATTACATCGCCTTACCAAAAGGATTGCATGTAATTGGCTAAGTTCAGATGAAGTGGTCACTCTGATCATGTTAAGTCTTAATCTCGGTTATTATAACCTAGAGAGTTGATGGACAAGGTTGAACAAGAAAAGAGAGAAAGATGTAATTATACCAGGATCACATTCCAAGAAAATATTCATTTTCCTCAAAAGTCGGAACACAAGCGTATCTTGAAGAACCCAAGAAATCTCTGCAGGTTACTCGAAAATAGGCAGAATCAGAAAGATGCTCAAAGATTCAGAAAGGAATGCTTTCACGAAAAGTTTAGCTAAAAGATTATCTTCAAAAGTTAAGCATCCCTAAGGTACACTTTCTCTTTCTCTTATAATCTGTAAACCCATAAAATACTTTTATAAAATGTCATGACATATCTTACTAGTTAAATGTTTAGGACTCATTACATACCTCTTTAGGAAAATTATTCCACTAAAAGAATATCTGTTAAAACTTAGTTGTAAGAAATTGCTAGATAAAAGAAAATCCTTTAACAAAATCTACACGCAAAGGAACACCATAATAAATGCGAATCTGTTGAAAACACAACATATCTCTGACAGTTAAATAAAATCTCATTAAAATCTTTTGCACTGACCTATATCTTCCCTAGACTAGGCATAATTCTACCTACTTATTCTATAAAATCACGTCTCCCTTTCATACATCTTATACTCAAAACCCTAAAGTTCTAAGCCTCTTCATCCATCCATTATCATGCCTCCACTAACCTTTCTCGGTAATCCAAATCTTCTTGAACTCATTCCTGAGAAACGGTTCTCATTCATTACTCCTTCACTCTCAAGAGGCACTGCTTGTAGTATAGAAGATATTTTATATACTCAACAGTGGACTAGGTACTCCATGATGCTAGAAAAGCCTATCTATGTAAACCTGGTCAAAGATTTCTAGAAACATGTTGATCTTGATATTGAAAGCAAATGCATCACTTCCTATGTTTTTGAAATCCCAATTGTCATCAACCTATTCTCAGTGATCCTTGCAACTGGATGTGAGGATGTTGGAATTCATGTTAATTTTGACATACACAAATTCTTTCCTGCTAAAATTTTTTGCCTCCCTTCATGATCTAACCTCCAGATACATTCCTTACAATCCTGAAAATCTTGTACCTATTCCCAAAGCTTGGTACAAACTCATGCTGACAAATTTTCTTCCTAGAGGAGAAAGTACTGACAAAATCAGATTTCATGACCATGAGTTTATTTACCTTCTTTTAAATGATTTTTGAATAAATTTACCATACACCATCTTCAACTGTCTCTGGAAGACTATCTCTGAATCCAGAAATCTTGCAAAGTCCTACATCCCTTATGGAAGAGTTTTGTCTGAGATTTTCTTCAGGGATGGGATCGTTGATATGATCAAAGGAAGAATTGAGGAAGATGGGTCTGATATCCTTTCAGAAAACTGCTTGTTGAAGATTAATTGCAAATCCTTTTGTAGCTAGGAAACTGTTCAAATTCTGTTTGAATTTTGTAACTAGCTCAAATCTCTTTTCTGTCGAAATAGTTATTTCTGCTATTGTTTTGTTAATTCCAGTTCACAAAGTCATACTAAAAAGGGATCTCTCTGAATACTATCAGTTTACCAAAATTAAAAATTCTAAGTAAACATAAAATGTCTTGTCACTATCATTAAAACTTTTTTGCGGCTCACGAAATCATCATTAATATATCAAATCTTATGATAAATGAATGCAAAGCAGTTACTAACTTTTTACTCTTCCCAATAAAGAAGTAACTACTCCGATTCCTTCTCACACACGATTACATCCGTTTGTATACTCAACTAATCATAACATATCTAGAAAATAGTAAATCAGGTCCGTTACACTAAGATCGTTCATCCTAACCCGTCCATAAATACTAGGATTGTCTCTCTCCTCAGAACTACACTTAAATCCATCCTTACTTTCTTAATACTATCCCCTCACTAGAACAATGAACTCTCTAAGGAATGGATCAACCTTCCTTGGAAAAAAAGAAAATCTACACCTTATTCCTGAGGAGAAACTCAACCTTGCTCATCCCGGAGACAATGGTTTGGAGATACTCAGAAGCATGCAAGCCCGGTCTTGGCAGGGCTATTATGCTCTCCTATATGGTCCCGTCTATCCAAACCTTGTTAAAAAGTTCTAGAAATATGCTAGAATTAGCAACGATGGAAAAACCATCTGGTCGGAAGTCTACCTTCAACCCATTGCTGTATCTGTCTCCTCGATAGAGAAAATCACTGGATGTGTCTCCTCCGGAGCCACGATTGATGACTATCAATCGAAACTATGCTTGGTGGATCAGTGCAAAATTTTATTTAACGACTCAGTCCCTTAAGGACCAAACAACCCTGAGAGGCTTCTCCCTTTTCCAAAAACATGGTTCAAATTTTCCCTGACCAACCTTCGTCCTCATATGGCTCCTAAGAACACCTTAACGCACAACGACAGAATCCTTATCTTTCTTCTAACACATCATGTTACAATAGATCTCCCTAAAACCATTTTTAACCATATGAAACATTCTATCAAAGTCTCTAGAAACAAAGTGCAGGCCTTCATTCCATATGGAAGAATAATATCGAAAATACTTCTACAAGAAAAGGCATGGGATTTAATTATCAGGCTAAAACCTGGTACTTCTCCTGTTGAAATCAGTTGTGAAAATATGGACAGTGTTGAGGATTCTGATGATTAAAGTTATGATGATCTTCTAGCAGTTGCTATGTTTTGAAAATTACAGTCTTTAATATTTTGTGTTTAATGTACAATCACCCTTGAATTAATGAAAATGCTTTATTAGTCTCATATGAAAATTTTAGAACCTAACTCCTTCACTCTTTCTCATAGAGTCTTTTAGATAATTCAACCAGTATTAGAGATCATAATGGCTAAATTTGAAGAAACTCATTAATTTATCTCATCTAGGAAATTGCATACAAAAGACTACTCCCTTATTTCTTACTAGAAATTTTTCAGCCGTTCAATTCTCTTGAAATACGCATACAGCCGTTCGACTGATAAACTATTGAGGAATATCTCAATCCTTCATAACACGGAAATACGTGACTCTAAAAGTTTTCTCTTATAAGAACTAGTTTTCGTCTAGTCTAGATTTGTATGAAATCTGTCCGTAATACAATCTATATTTTTATTTAATCTATGTGTTTTTGTTTAAGTCTTTCACTAATGCAATCTATGTTTTTAATTCTTTAATTTAATCTATGAACTTCTATGTTTAAATGCAGTTAATCTTTTAATGAGCTCCTTGTTGGTTATTTTTAATTGTCCTTCAGATTAATTATGCCATAACGAAAAATTAGTAAAATAAACCTAATTGCTTTTAAAATACCTGAACACTAGTTTCACGACCTTCACAATTGGCTTCCATTACCTTCAATTGATATCATTCATATACTTGATTTTAATTGATTGAAAGATATATGCTTAATTGCTCATATGCCCTGACACTTTTTGATGATGTCAAAAAGGGGGACAAATTAAATGATTTTGATTTGATTGAAAGAAATCTCTGTGGAAAAATGCTTAATGCTTATGCGGTTATTACTAACAACTGTTTGATTATCCAAGGAACTCTAAACAAGTTTACTAGGCATTTTAAGAACAGGTTAAGTTTCTACAGACTGAACGAATGAATCAGAAGTAAAAATCCGGATTAAGTAATTCTGTTGATTACCAAGAACGAATATAAAAGTAAACAATTTGGTCTCAAACCAAAGATTGGTATCAAAGATTGGTATCAGACTAGGTCTGCAATATCAATCAGGACAAAGCTGTGAGAAGCATTATTTACCTTCATTGGTATCCATTCCCTGCACATCAAGGAACTATTATTCAAGTCAAAAGAACTTCTTCAGTCAGCACATCACTTTATATCAGCACAAAACAAGGTGTACCAGATTCAAAATCAAGCGTTGATCGATCACATAAATTAACCTGAAATTGGTATCTGATCAGAAATCAAGCTTTGATAAACCACTGAGCTGTGACATTAACAAGATAAGAACCTATGGTCAAATGTCAAACTCTGAAAATTCATGCTCCACATTGGTGATTAAAATCTTACAACTCTGAATCTCGACTCTGAAGATCCCAATATATGACTTATGGTAATTAGGGGGAGATTACCCAGAAGATGAAAATATAAAATCAAAAGTCTTCATATAGTCTGAAACTCAGAGGGAGTTTCCTTTAAAGACAGTGTCTGTCTCTGATAGATAGCAAGGCTATGACTATCAGTCAAGAACTGTTCTGATCTTATGCTTAATGGAATCTGCTGAAAAGTAGAAATGCTTCAGATGTCTCTGAAGATAATAAGCTCTGATACGACAACAAAGAAAACTGAGTTCTGAAGATCTGAAGATGGAAGTTCTGATGAACTTGTCCAGATGCTAAAGACTCTTTGTTTTCCTAAAGATAAGATAGAGAAGTAACTCTTTTCTATTCCTGTTCTGACAACTCAAGTTGTTACTCTGTATATATTTAGATTACATAAAATCCTAGATGATCTCAGATGAAGCTTTGAGGATAACTCATTCAGGGGGAGCTGTTGTTCCAAACTCTGAATTTGTTTGCTTTGGTAACCTTGTATAAAATGTTCAATCAAAATACTTGGTTTTGTCATCATCAAAAAGGGGGAGATTGTGAGAGCAAGAATTGTCTCTACAAGTCAATCTATGTTTTGATGATAACAATAAGTATTTGTGAAAGAACCATTTTATGGTCTAACGTGTGTTGTGTGCAGGTCATAAGAACTAAAGACATCAAAACCAACATGCACCAGCTAGATGTACTATGATTGAATATATACATATGCGAAGTTACTATGTGTGATAAAGTCGCGAGAAGCAAGAACGCTTCTTTATCTAGTCATGATCAGCCAGATTCAAGGATGCCAAGATTGTTGTTGTAATGCTCTTGTGGATGCTCTCTGAAAGTGACTGAGATTCTGAAGATAGCGAAGCTTCTGAAGAAGTACACTCTGAAAGAACCATAGTGCGGAAGACTCCTATGACTTGAAGTTCTGATGGCTGAAGGCGCTGAAGACCAAGTGCAGAAAGAATCTAAAGACTTATTAGTTCTGAAGATCAAGGTTTCAAATATCAAGTTCTGAAGACTCTGAAGACAGGTTCTGAAGATTCAGAAGACTTGAAGCAGAAAAGAATAACGTTCTTAAAGACCAAGTGCTGAAGTTCTGAAGACTGATTCCTAATGGACTTCTTCAATCGACTGAAGACTTGAAGCATCAGATATTCTTCTAAGAAGACTCTACTCATGCTTCATCAAATTAACATCAGAAGCCACTGAAGTTTTGAAGTCTAAATATTACCGTTGTGAGTTAAATGTACACACTTCCCAAGAAAAGATGTCTAGTCACTTCTCCCTCTGCAAAAAGGAGATGTGTCAGTACAACTCATTATATCACAACGTCTCTTTTCCAAACAGCCAACAGTATTCTCAAACGGCTATATTTCTACTGGCTATTTAACGGAAAGAGATTTTGCTTCTGATGTGTTGATCACTTGTAGAATCATGAACTGAATGTTCATCTATAAAATTGACCAAGTCATTGTGTGAAGATAGCAACAACGATGAGTTCTCATTGTAACACTTAACTTATTCAAAGCTATCATTATATCACTAATGGCAATTATTGTTGAAACTCAAGAAGACAAATCAACACAATAACAACAATCAAGAACATAAGCTGTTGATGAAGAAGACAACATTGAAGATCTATCAAGTCATCAACCTACCTTCTCGTCAGGACTACATTGAAGATCTGAAGAAAGGAGTTGCTGCTCAAAGCTTGCTCAACCAAGAAGACGAAGAAGAAGAAGATCTACAAGATGTCAACAATTGTAATATCTAAATACATCTTTGTAGTTTCTTAGGAAAGCAAGGAGTTGTTGCTCAAATCTTGCTTGAACACATGTGTGTGCTCTTTGTACTTAAACTTAGGAGAAACTTGCTTATTAAGAAGCACAATTTGTAATCTCCAATTTGCCAATTCAACTAAATGAATTGAGACTCCTCAAGTGAACGTTATATCCTGATGGGATCCCTGAACGGTTAGCTGTGAGTTGAGGCCCTTGAGTAGATCACGTGGTGATCAGATACTTGAGATGACAATGGCTGGGTGTCATTGTGGAAAATCCTGAAATATGGTCAGTAGCGTTATATTCATTGTGATGAATCCTTGAACGGCTAGCTGTGAAATCCCAGCAGTGGGTCTGCTCGGCCAATGAATGTTATATCCTGTTGGATCCCTGAACGGTTCATTGGGTTGTTAGTCACAGTGCGGCTGTGCAAGTTGTTAGTCATCGGCGTGGCCCGTGCAAGTGTAATCATGATTTGGTTATAGTGGATTAAGACCTTGTGTTCAAGGCGAAATCACCTGAGGAGGGTGGACTGGATTAGCCCGCGTGGTGAACCAGGATATATCGTGTGAGCTTTACTCTCTTGCTTAGTATCTCTATTTATGTTTCTGCATTGAATATCAGAACCTCATATTAAGCAAAGTCATAACCTTGCAGCCTATCTCTGATAAGCTTCCGCATTGCAAGTTCTGAGTATCGTATCTTATAATCAGAACCTATATGGTTCTCATGCTCCATAGTTAAGAGATCAGAATCTCTCAACGAACTTTGAAGGTTCTTGAGCGTCTTTTTAACAAGATGTGAAAAGTATTGAAAAGAGTAAATTCACAATTCAAACCCCCCTTTCTTGTGTCTTTCTCGCACCTTCACAAGGCATTACGCATATGGCAAGGGCGATACGAGGGCGTTACGCATATGGAACCCATTTTCACACGGCCCTCTATTGAAACACGTAATGGTACAAGGTAGGGGCAAGGCATTACGCGTAAAGAAGTAGGCATTACGCGTAATGGAATTAATATGGAATCAAGATGGAATTTTTGGGAGAATCAGCTTCTGCCCGTACTGTCATACCCCAAATTTTGACAACTAAGATTCCCCATCATTGTGCAAACCATCATCACAATATGGATGAACCATCATGCCTCATTAGTCTCCCCAAAGATGGGTGAGCATCCACTACAATCAAACTTAGGGTTTCAAGCCCTCTTAGAGTTCTTAGACAGAGGATCAATCAAGGAATGACATGATCTTCAACTTGTCTAAAAGGATCAAGAGGACTCCCACTTCAAGGATTAAGCACAAGGTTGCTCCCTTCTAAGTGGATTAAGCCTCAAGATCGCCAGTGTCACCAAATTAGGGTTTGGTCGACCAGGGCCTCCAGATGGAAATTTTCCTCTGGGCATGAGCCAATGCTTCAAAGCATAACCTAAAATACTCCATGGAACCTCATGGACCCAATCATCAAGTCAGTTTGACCTCAGGGGATGCATTCATCCAAAATCAGGAATTAGGGTTTCTTGACCTAATTCACCCCTAAGTTGACTTTTAGGACAAAACATGAGCCAAAACCTCAAGAGGGGATTTGAGGGTCTCAAATACATCACATTGATCCATTTGCAACAATGTATTGATCCAAGAAGCTTGAGCAACAAGTTTCAATTTCATCAGAACCACAGTTAGGGTTTCGCGAGAAAAGTCAACTGTATCTTTGACTTTTGACCAGGACATGCTCCCAAACCCTAAGACATGATTCAATACACCCTATAACACCTATGAAATCAATCCATCAAGTTAGATTTAGGTCAAGGACTTGATTTCATAGAGGATCGTACAGTTTGGAATTCATCTGATAAAAAGTCAACTGTGCACAAAAGTCAAACTTTGACTTTTTGAGATTTTTCACAATTATGGTTCCTTAACCCTAAAATGATGTTAATGTGTGATTGGAATCATCATTCATCAAGAAAAATCAAGAAAAGTTGGATAACTTGTAAAAGGGGTAACCATAAAAAACTTAGAAATTTTTCTAAGTTATGGAACAAAGTGGCTAGGGTACCAACTTTGGAGGATCATAACTCCTAAACCACAAGGCCATTTTCCCCCATCCAAAGTTGGATTTGTAGCTCTCATTACCCTCTACAAAAGCTTCAACTACACCTCATTCCAATTCATCATGGATTTTGAGTTAAGGAATGATCAAAATCACAAAAAGTGAAAAAGTAACTTTTTTCCAACACTTAGTGAAATTTTCACTAAGTCAGAATCTGCCTTCACTTTTTTCCAAATGTAGGGGCATTTTTCGCTTGAATCCAAAAAGTATCAAAACCAATTATGATCAAATAGTTGTTGTATCATATGAGGGGTTTCCAAAATAGCCAAGAACTCCATCAAATTCCACTTGGGCCATGAGATATGACAATGGCAATATGCCTTGCTGAAAACTGCCAAAGCAAGGCAGATTTTGGAGTTTTGCTCGATTTTCCCAAATTTTGCAAAGGGCAAGCAACTCTATCCATCTGAACACCTCAAGGGGGGACCAAGGAGGAACCAACTTTGATCCCAAGCCTCCCAAGTCTTTGGAACCAAAAATAGCATGCCAAACCTAGAATTGCCTAAAAGAGGGACAAGACTCCAATTTTGGAGTGGAGCATTCAATGCATACACCAAGGTGCCATAGACTGAGCCATTTCTAACTGAATTCAGTCAAGACTTATCCAAGACCAAGGGAACCAGCAGCCTGTGCCCTAACCTCTAGTCAATGGCTAGAGGAGACTTGGATTCTCATTGGTCAACATTGGCCAAACCTATGCAGCAATTGCCATTCACTATTCCTTGCAAAACAAACTTGCTCTACTATAAATAGAGCACATTTGTGATCAGTTTTAGTACACCAAAGCCATCAAACAGATGCTTTCCTCAAAATCTCCTTCTTCACTCCAATTTTGCCTTCCAAAGCAAGTCACTATCGGGTTTTGAGTTTGAGAGCAATTCCAATCAAACCAATCACACACACACACCTCATAAACAACATATAGAAGTGATTTAAACACTCACATAACATCTGGAACACCAAAATCACAAAATCACCAGCCAACTGCTCAAGCCTTTGACAGATTTGCAGTTGAGGTGCCAAATCAAGTTCCAACTCAAATCAATCCACTCCAAGCATCCAGACACACTCCATAGCACCTAAGGAAGCTATCCATAACCTTTGAGCCAAGTTGTAACACCTCTAACACAAAACACGATCACCAGCTGCAAGTGGTAAGCATGAGCTTTTCTAACTCTATGATCCATGCAATGTTTGCTGCACAATAATTTGGCCATATGTTCATAATCATGCATGGAGTGTTTTCCCTCAATCAATTGCATTGTTTGAATCATGTATGGAATTTCTGAACCTTCATGCAAATTTTAGGGTTCTTGAGGTTTCTCATTGATTTCTTATTCCATGTTTAAAATAAATGAAATTAAAGACCATAGGCATGGTCGTGAGGTTGAAACGAGTAGATTGATATGTAGATTGCATGATATAATCAAGTATTCTGTGAGATTAGATAGAAAACGCAAATCTGCAGAAACAGAGGAAGAGCGCGTGTTCTTGCCATGTTCTTGGCGCCCTTTTTCAAATATTTAAATATTTAAATTTTGTGATTTTATTTAATTGATTCAAATATTAATCTCTCTCTGAGTTTTAATAATTTTGAGTTGATTCTTTTTTTAATAATTCACAAAAATGTTAAAATATTTTATTTTACCAAAAAATCTCAAAAATATTATTTATTTCATATAATTTATATTTTTTCAAAGAATTAATATTTTAATTGTTTTTGACATTTAAAATATTTTTTCCTTCTTGATTTTGCAAATTTTAATGACTTCTAATCATTTTGTAGGTCAAAACTTGATTTTTGAAACATTAATCCAAGATCAGAATTTTTTTTCCACATGTTTAACAATTTTGATCATTTTAATTGAATTTTTATTCAATTAAAATATATTTTGGAAACAAATTAGGGTTTTTGATTAATTCAACCCTCATCAAACTTTTTCAAACACTTTGGGCCTCTAGTAGAGTGTAAGACCCAACCCTTTTAGAAAAACCAAAATAATTTGGGCCTCAGTGTATTGTATAAGTCCCGATGCTATGAACGTTGTAGAGTCTGTTCGGAAAGTAACCAAGGATGCTACCTTATGCGAGCAGCTCTTCAGGGTCAGGTAGATCGTAGAGAGATTCGCCCATGTCCAGGTTCCAGACCAATCAATTGGATGCTGGACTACTTCGCTGATCAAATCAGAGACGTGGTTGTAATCTCTGACCCTGAGAGGAACAAGGATGTTTGTACCATCATCCCTCTACTGGACGAATCAAAAGTTCTTAGCAAGGAACTGATTGAGGTTAATTACGACAGTCAGAAAAATGAGAAGGCTCTTGTAGTTATCTATCTACCAGGACCATTACCATATGAATCAGCTAAGGCAATCCCTTACAAATACGGTGCAACGATAATTGAAAACGGAAAAGAAATTCCATTACCCTTCGTCGTGAATATTGCAGACACCAGTCGAGTAACACGGAGCGGTCGAATCTTCAACCGAGGAGTTGGAGAACCTAACAAAGAAAAGGAACTTCAGACAGAAGCTCCCGATCCACCAATCGGTCAATCCAGTAAATCCGACCTTTCAAAAAACAATGATGAGATGTTGAAGCTCATCCAAAGGAGTGAATACAACATTGTTGATCAGCTGTTGTAAACTCCTTTAAAGATCTCAGTCCTATCACTTTTACTCAGTTCCGAAGCCCACAGAGAGGCTCTACAAAAATTCTTAGAGCAGGCCTTTATGGAACAGGATGTGTCAATACGACAGTTCGATAGCATCATCTCTAACATCACTTCCTGCAACAACTTAAGATTCAGTGATGAGGATTTGCCAGAGGGGGGCAAAAGCCACAACATGGCGCTCAATATCACAGTTAACTGCCAGGATGATGCTTTAGCCAGTGTACTGGTAGACACAGGATCGACCATCAACGTTATGCCGAAGTCCACTTTAATGCGACTATCATTCAAAGGATCCCCGATGAGAGGTAGTGAGGTTATCGTCAAAGCATTTAACGGGCCTCGGAAAGCAGTTATCGATGAAGTCGACCTTCCTATAACTATTGGTCCTCACACTTTCCTAATCATTTTCCAGGTCATGGACGTCCGAGCAGCATACAGTTGTTTATTAGGAAGACCTTGGATACACCAGGCTGGGGAAGTCACTTTGACGCTGCACCAGAAACTGAAGTTCGTCAAGAACGATCAACTCGTCACGGTTTGTGGAGAACAAGCCTTGCTCATGAGTAACTTGTCATTATCTACTTGTGTAGAACTCGAGGAGGTTGTTGGGACTCATTTCCAAGCACTTTCGGTGAGCAATGAGAATCAATCAGAGAAAGGAACCTTTATTTCCTCATATAGAGATGCTCTCGAAGTGATCGAGAATAACAATGCGAAAGGATGGGGATAGCTTGTCATTCCTACTTATAATAAAACAAAGAAGGGTCTTGGTTTTTCTGCAACCTGCACCCAAATTGTTGCTAATGATGAAAGTCTTCATCCCATTCAGGACTTCTTCCACAGTGGAGGTTTCCTTCATCTAGTGCCTCAAACAGTCCATACTATCAACGAGGAGGATCCCTCCGATATGGATGAGGAATGGAAGTCCTATCTCAACGAGGACGGTTATATGTCTCAGGAAGAGGTACCTACGCCATTTTCTATCCCACACAGAGTCCGAGATTTATACTCAGGTCAGACGTCGAAATGATATATGGAGATTCTGATCCGGAAGGATGTCGTGCTCCACCAAACTCATTAGAGGAAGACACTCTGATGAAGGACAAATTTGACCACGACTATTATGGCCCGATGGATGGCCTGCCTATTTGGCAACCGTACCCAGGAAACTCGGGGCAAGAAAATCAGCCGAACAATAAAATCATCTGAGCATCATTGAACAAAATACCTGTGTCCCCACCATGTCATGGGATCAACACTCAGGTCATTAAGAAAATATCTTGTACGACGATGAATTGGTAAAGCTTGCCGGACTAGAATTCATCAACTATGTTTTTCCCGGGGTCAACGTCATCGAGAGGGATGACTCCTCCAGTTCCAAAGAAGTGTGGGACACCTTGGGACAACCAAGTGGAAAATTTGACTTCATGGTCAAGTGCACCGCTCCCGAAAGCTCTTGTATCAGGCTCGAAGACATCCAGTCAACTGGATGGGGAGATATACCTGAGAGCACAAATAATATGCAAAATACAACAGAGGAATCCTCCTACGACAACTCTGCCTAGGAGACAGATTCCAATGATCCTGCTCCGCCAGAAATCAGCGTCATTTCTGAAGACAAATCAAGGAAGGTACTAGACTTTGTGATTCACCGAGGAGTTCGCCGCCAATGGGTTGCTGTTGATGTTCCGAAGATTGTTCATAAGTCAAAGTAATTGTCGTCTTTAACCTTTCACCCTGCCCAGGTGAAACGGATGTTTTGATAGGGCTCACTTTCTGTAAATTTCCCTCTTCGCTTCACCCAAAGCGACAGAGTTTTGTTTTATAGGGTTGTAGTTTCAAGAATAGACTTGTTCATTAATAAAATAACATCATTCTGTAATTTCTGCATTTATTGTTGTTTTCTCTTTTCGCTTTTTCAGAAAATGGTAATCCTAAAAAACAACTCAATAATAAAAACAAGCAGTTTTTCAAAAAAATGCACTGCACACACTTGCATTTTCTCTATCTCTTCTAAACACAAATCATCACGTCATGCAGATTGCTTGTTTTAAACCCCGTTGAAACATACGATCCGATGCCTTCTCCCGACTTTGAGTTCCCGGTATTTGGGGCTGAAGAAGAAGTTGACGACGAAATTCCAGAAGAGATCTCCCAATTACTCCGACAAGAGGAAAGGTCCATTGAACCTCACAAAGATCCGTTGGAAACGGTCAACTTGGGTTCAGAAGAAGAGAGAAAAGAAGTCAAGATTGGGGCACTACTCAGTCCCGACTATCAAAGAAAGTTTGACAAAGCTTCTCAGAGAAT
The DNA here is from genome assembly GCA_022829125.1 of Lathyrus tuberosus. Classification (NCBI taxonomy): domain Eukaryota; kingdom Viridiplantae; phylum Streptophyta; class Magnoliopsida; order Fabales; family Fabaceae; genus Lathyrus; species Lathyrus tuberosus. The sequence continues at coordinate 1,819,113 of JALAZF010000467.1, read as the reverse complement.
TTCCCGATGTGTTTGCTTGGTCCTATCAGGACATGCCAGGGTTGGATACCAGCATCGTGGAACATCATCTACCGTTAAGATTGGAATGTCTGCCAGTAAAACAGAGGTTGAGACGGACTCACCCGGACATGACCATCAAAATCAAAGAGGAGGTACAGAAACAGATTGACGCGGGTTTCCTCGCTACGTCAGAATATCCTCAATGGTTAGCCAACATCGTACTAGTTCCGAAAAAAGACGGAAAGGTCAGAATGTGTGTGGATTACAGAGATATAAACAAGGCTAGTCCAAATGACGACTTTCCCTTACCACACATTGACATGCTGGTAGACAGTACAACAAAGTTCAAAATTTTCTCCTTCATGGATGGATTATCGGGCTATAACCAGATCAAAATGGTGCCGAAAGACATGGAGAAAACTTCGTTCATTACCCCTTGGGGTGCCTTCTGTTACAAGGTAATGCCGTTCGGTTTGAAGAACGTCGGGGCAACCTATCAGAGGGCCATGACTACTTTGTTTCATGACATGATACATAAAGAAATCGAAGTGTATGTCGATGATATGATTGCAAAATCTAAAACAGAGGAGGAGCATGTGACACACCTATCAAAACTATTTGAGCGGTTGAGAAAGTACAAACTCCGCTTGAATCCTAACAAGTGCATCTTCGGTGTCCGTTCAGGGAAAATCTTAGGGTTCATCGTCAGCCAGAAAGGAATTGAGGTTGATCCCGACAAGGTCAAGGCCATTCAAGAAATGCCTTCTCCGAAAACTGAAAAACAAGTCAGAGGATTCCTGAGACGTTTAAACTACATCTCCAGATTCATATTCCTCATGACCGCGACATGTGCGCCGACTTTCAAATTACTCAAAAAGAACCAGGACTGCGCTTGGATAGAAGACTGTCAAACTGCTTTCAACAGTATTAAGGAATATCTGTTGAACCCACCAATTCTATCACCTCCAGTGGAAGGAAGACCACTGATCATCTACCTCACGGTCCTAGAGGACTCCATGGTTTGTGTACTTGGCCAACAAGACGAAACCAAAAGGAAAGAGTCTTCCATCTACTATTTGAGCAAGAAATTCACCGACTGCGAGGCTCGGTACACTATGCTTGAGAAAACTTGTTGCGCTTTGGCTTGGGTAGCCAAACGTCTTTGCCAGTACATGATTCGTCACACTACTTGGTTGGTCTCCGAAATGGATCCAATCAAGTATGTATTTGAAAAACCTGCTCTCACGGGAAGGATTGCACGTTGGCAGATGTTGCTGTCAGAATACGACATCGAATACCACACTCAAAAAGCCGTTAAAGGGAGTATTTTAGCCGATCATTTGGGTCATCAACTGATTGACTACCAGGAATCAATCGAGTTTGACTTCCCGGATGAAGATGTTATGTATTTGAAAATGAAAGATTGTGATGAACCGCTACCCAGTGAAGGGCCAGAACCAGGTTCCCAATGGGGACTAATTTTCGACGGAGCTGTCAATCATTACGGAAACAGAATTGGGGCAATCATCATAACACCTCAGGGTACCCACATTCCTTTCACTGCCAGACTTACGTTCAAGTGCACAAACAATGAGGCCGAATACGAAGCTTGTATCATGGGTCTCGAGGAAGCGATTAATTTGAGGATCAAGAACTTGGATGTATATAGCGACTCAGCTTTGGTCGTCAATCAGATCAAAGGTGATTGGAACATATAGCAATCAGGATTGATTCCTTACAAAGACTATGCAAGAAGGTTGTTACCCTTCTTCAACAGAATCGAGTTTCATCACATCCCTCGTGATGAGAATCACATGGCTGATGCATTAGCGACCCTCTCTTCCATGATTAGTGTAGGTCAATGGAATGACCTACCTAAGATCGACATAATGTGCCTTGAATGACCCGCTTACATCTTCACGATTGAAGCAGTCATAGACGACAAACCTTGGTATCACGATATCAAATGCTTTCTTCAGAAACAAGAGTACCCACCCGGGGCACTAAGAAAAGATAAAAAAAAACCCTCAGAAGGCTGGCTGGCAGTTTCTTTCTGAGCGGTGATACACTCTATAAGCGAAATTTCGACATGGTCTTGCTCCGATGCGTAGAGAGACCAGAAGCAAACATGCTGATAAAAGAAATTCACGAAGGATCCTTTGGCACTCATGCCAACGGACACGCAATGGCGAGAAAAATTCTGAGAGCAGGGTACTACTGGTTGACCATGGAATCCGACTGCTACAAGTACATGAGGAAGTGTCACAAGTGTCAGATATACTCCGACAAGATCCATGTATTGCCAACACATCTCAAAGTTCTCTCTTCCCCATGGCCTTTTTCCATATGGGGAATCGACATGATTGGCATGATTGAACTCAAGGCTTTAAACGGACATCGGTTCATCCTGGTAGCCATTGACTATTTCACCAAGTGGGTCGAAGCAGCGTCATACGCTAATGTAACCCGACAAGTGGTGGTCCGATTTATCAAAAACAATATCATATACCGTTATGGTGTTCCGAGCCAAATCATTACAGATAATGGATCTAACTTGAATAATAAGATGATGAAAGAGTTGTGCGCAGAGTTCAAGATCGAACACCATAACACATCTCCCTACCGACCCAAGATGAACGGAGCGGTAGAAGCGACTAACAAAAACATCAAGAAGATTGTTCAGAAGATGGTTGTAACCTACAAAGACTGGCACGAGATGCTGCCCTTTGCTCTTCATGGTTATCGCACCTCGGTCCGCACTTCAACAGGGGAAAGCCCTTTCTCTCTAGTTTATGGCATGGAGGCAGTTCTCCCCATAGAGGTAGAGATCCCATCAATCTGGGTATTAATGGAAGTTAAGCTTACAGAAGCTGAATGGTGTCAAAGTCGACACGACGAACTAAATCTGATTGAGGAAAAGCGAATCACGACACTATGCCACGGTCAGTTGTATCAGCAAAGAGTGAAGAAGGCATTCGACAAAAAGGTCCGACCTCGCGTCTTCAGGAAAGGAGACCTCGTGCTCAAAAAGATACAATCGTTTCTCACTGATTCTCAGGGCAAATGGACTCCAAACTATGACGGCCCCTATGTGGTCAAGAAACCTTTCTCACGCGGCGCCTTGAGACATGCAACCATGGATGGAGAAGAATTTGCCTACCCCACAAATGTTGACGTAGTCAAGAAATACTTCGCCTAAACTAAAAAAGAAAAACGTCTCGGTGGATTGAAAACCCGAAAGGGCGGTCCAGGCAAAAGTTAGAGACATAATCAAAAATCATCTCGGTGGATTAGAAACATCACAGTACAATCCAGGCTAAAATTAGGGATAATGGCAAGTAACTACGTCCAACAGGGGCAAATTCCCTAGCGGCAATCCTGCCATCCATCAAAAAACTCCAGTCACGGTCATCTTCGACGGAAGCTTAGGATGTCCAGAATTCAAAGTTGGTAGAAGGATAACGGTCATTATGTTTCAATGTAACCCTTTTCCCTTAAATTACCATTTTCAAACTTTGTAAATACTCTATGGAATCACGCGTTTGGCTGGTTTCTATCTTATCAATACAATTTGAGCCCTTGTGCTTTTGTTTGCAATTCTTATTAGTTTTAGCTTTATAGAACGACATTTTAACATGATCAACGATTCTTGAAACGAAACAAAATTAATTTACTTGTCACACTTTTTTTTCTTTTAAAATAAAGATGGTAATTTTTTTTACTGTTGAACATCGAAAGAACATCGATCGCTTCTCCCGAAGTAAGCGAGCTTCAAAGTGCAGAATCAAAGTACTCCTTCTAAACCAGTGCGCCTGAAGAAAGGATCGACTATGTCAGATACGAATACTCCGTCTGACATCCTCGGCCGAGTTCTCATCTCCTAAGCCCGACCAACGGTTGTTCCCTGTAGGGACTACTTCTCCTAAGCAAGGCAGAATTGCTATCTTGAACCAGCGATACTTTTTGTCCCCTGCAGTGGCCGAGTATCCAGTCATGTTCATCCACTAGTCTGTATGTCGTGTCAGTTTTGTTAGCATACACATACATACATCATGCATTATTGATTTACATTCGTATTCATATTGCATCACTTTCACTCTAGTCGGTCTTGTTCCCTAGGGATAAAAGTCTTCACAATCGAGTTGTCGGTTCTTTCCTCGTCAGGAAATGTTGCGTCTGCACTACCTCTTTCCTCCAGTTTATTTCTGGGATGAAGTCGGCCCTTGACCACTTTGATAACTTGAATCTCTGAAAAACCAGAGAACCCTCAGCCAGCATCATTCTTCGCCATTGAAGATGATATCTTTGCTTTCCCGGATTAAGGAAAATCCCCAGAGAAAGCCTCTTAACTAAAGACTTTCAACAACACATTGATTTTCCTCTCCGGAGAGTCAATGTTAATGAAGTCATCAGCACCTCAAAATTGGATTGCATCATATGGCATTTCTCCGAGAAGATCTCGAAGAAAAGTATGATGTAATATCCCCAAGCGACAACAGTCTCTCAAGAGACCTGCTTTCCCCAGTAGAGTCGACAAATGGCGTCTCCAACAGAGAAGTTTGTATACCTCTACAATTCAGACAAATGGGTTCCCCAGCAAGTCTGACATCAAAAATTTCTCCATCAAATAACATCTCCCCAGGAAAATTCGGCGAGAAGTTTGAGGAAACCCGCTACGCATAGCGTCCCTTGTCGATAAAGTTTATTGACAAAAGAAACTAAGACCAGTTCCTTGGTAGGAAACCAGGATCGAGGGGAAGTTTAAATCAGAAACTGAGACCAGTTCCTTGGTAAGAAACCAGGATCGAGGGGAAGTTTATTTTAGAAACTAAGACCAGTTCCTTGGTAAGAAACCAGGATCGAGGGGAAGTTTACCTTTTCTAAGCATCATTGCTTAGCAAAAGAAGAAGGATGTGTGAACCGCCATTCTTAACCACCATCAAAATTTCGGGCATTCCGATATTTAATCCTCTTGCACCCCGAATGCCCAAATACCTTCGTCATTCACACCTTCGGGTCCAAGAAGATTAAATAGGGGCATCTGTCATACCCCAAATTTTGACCACTAAGATTCCCCATCATTGTGCAAACCATCATCACAATATGGATGAACCATCATGCCTAATTAGTCTCCCCAAAGATGGGTGAGCATCCACTACAATCAAACTTAGGGTTTCAAGCCCTCTCAGAGTTCTTAGACAGAGGATCAATCAAGGAATGACATGATCTTCAACTTGTCTAAAAGGATCAAGAGGACTCCCACTTCAAGAATTAAGCACAAGGTTGCTCCCTTCTAAGTGGATTAAGCCTCAAGATCGCCAGTGTCACAAAATTAGGGTTTGGTCGACCAGGGCCTCCAGATGGAAATTTTCCTCTGGGCATGAGCAATGCTTCAAAGCATAACCTAAAATACTCCATGGAACCTCATGGACCCAATCACCAAGTCAGTTTGACCTCAGGGGATGCATTCATCAAAAATCAGGAATTAGGGTTTCTTGACCTAATTCACCCCTAAGTTGACTTTTGGGACAAAACATGAGCCAAAACCTCAAGAGGGGATTTGAGGGTCTCAAATACATCACATTGATCCATTTGTAATAATGGATTGATCCAAGAAGCTTGAGCAACAAGTTTCAATTTCATCAGAACCACAGTTAAGGTTTCGCGAGAAAAGTCAATTGTATCTTTTACTTTTGACCAGGACATGCTCCCAAACCCTAAGACATGATTCAATACACCCTATAACATCTATGAAATCAATCCATCAAGTTTGATTTAGGTCAAGGACTTGATTTCATAGAGGATCGCACAGTTTGGAATTCATCTGATAAAAAGTCAACCGTGCATAAAAGTCAAACTTTGACTTTTTGAGATTTTTCACAATTATGGTTCCTTAACCCTAAAATGATGTTAATGTATGATTGGAATCATCATTCATCAAGAAAAATCAAGAAAAGTTGGATAACTTATAAAAGGGGTAACCATAAAAAACTTAGAAATTTTTCTAAGTTATGGAACCAACTCTATCCATCTGAACACCTCATGGGGGGACCAAGGAGGAACCAACTCTGATCCCAAGCCTCCCAAGTCTTTGGAACCAAAAATAGCATGCCAAACCTAGAAATGCCTAAAAGAGGGACAAGACTCCAATTTTGGATTGGAGCATTCAATGCATACACCAAGGTGGCATAGACTGAGCCATTGCCAACTGAATTCAGTCAAGACTTATCCAAGACCAAGGGAACCAGCAGCCTGTGCCCTAACCTCTAGTCAATGGCTAGAGGAGACTTGGATTCTCATTGCTCAACATTATCCAAACCTATGCAGCAGTTGCCATTCACTATTCCTTGAAAAACAAACTTGCTCTACTATAAATAGAGCTCATTTGTGATCAGTTTTAGTACACCAAAGCCATCAAACATATGCTTTCCTCAAAATCTCCTTCTTCACTCCAATTTTTCCTTCCAAAGCAAGTCACTATCAGGTTTTGAGTTTGAGAGCAATTCCAATCAAACCAATCACACACACACCTCATAAGCATCATATAGAAGTGATCTAAACACTCACATAACATCTGGAACACCAAAATCACAAAATCACCAGCCAACTGCTCAAGCCTTTGACAGATTTGCAGTTGAGGTGCCAAATCAAGTTCCAACTCAAATCAATCCACTCCAAGCATCCAGACACACTCTATAGCACCTAGGGAAGCTGTCCATAACCTTGGAACCAAGCTGTAACACCTCTAACACAAAACACGATCACCAGCTGCAAGTGGAAAGCATGAGCTCTTCTAACTCTATGATCCATGCAATTTTTGCTGCACAATAATTTGGCCATATGTTCATAATCATGCATGGAGTGTTTTCCCTCAATCAATTGCATTGTTTGAATCGTGTATGAAATTTCTGAACCTTCATGCAAACTTTAGGGTTCTTGAGGTTTCTCTTTGATTTCTTATTCCATGTTTAAAATAAATGAAATTAAAGACCATAGACATGATCGTGAGGTTGAAACGAGTAGATTGATATGTAGATTGCATGATATAATCAAGTATTGAGTGAGATTGGATAGAAAATGCAAATCTGCAGAAATAGAGGAAGGGCGCGTGTTCTTGCCATGTTCTTGGCGCCCTTTTTCAAATATTTGAATATTTGAATTTTGTGATTTTATTTAATTGATTCAAAAATTAATTTCTCTCTGAGTTTTAATAATTTTGAGTTGATTCTTTTTTTAATAGTTCACAAAAATGTTAAAATATTTTATTTTACCAAAAAATCCCAAAAATATTATTTATTTCATATAATTGATATTTTTGCAAAGAATTAATATTTTAATTGTTTTTTACATTTAAAATATTTTGTCCTTCTTGATTTTGCAAATTTTAATGACTTCTAATCATTTTGTAGGTCAAAACTTGATTTTTGAAACATTAATCCAAGATCACAATTTGTTTTCCACATGTTTAACAATTTTGATCATTTTAATTGAATTTTTATTCAATTAAAATACATTTTGGAAAAAAATTAGGGTTTTTGATTAATTCAACCCTCATCAAACTTTTTCAAACACTTTGGGCCTCTAGTAAAGTGTAAGACCCAACCCTTTTAGAAAAACCAAAATAATTTGGGCCTCAGTGTATTGTATAAGTCCCGATACCATCAAAAAATTCGGCGCGGTCGTCGCCTTTCTAACAAAATCAAACCCTTGGGCCTACCCTCGTGTTATAAACCCCATTCTTTTTCTTTAAACACCTTTGGGCCTCTAGTAGAATGTAAGACCCAACCCCCTTTTAACTAAAACTATTTTGGGCCTCAGATATTGTATAAGTCCCTCTGCATTAAAAGAAAATCTCGGCGCGATCGCCAGTTCAAAAACCACTTTGGGCCTCTCCTTGAGCTGTAAGTCCCACCACTTGTACAAAAATAAATCATTGGGCCTCTTGAGAGAGTGTAAGATCCATCCCTTTGTACAAAAAACCTTTTTGGGCCTCAGTCACTTGTATAAGTCCCTGTACAAATTCCACAGTGCAATCACTGATAAAACTTTGGGCCTCTCCTTGAGTTATAAGCCCCAACAATCTTTTCAAAGTACTTTCTCCTTTGATTTTGAATATAATATTGTTATCAAAGCTTTCTTTGTTGAACAACTAACAAAACAGCATGAAAGCTCTACAACCGAGTAAGTGTTTACCCGCTTTCTTTATCTGCTTTCATATATATATAACTGTGTTGTGGGGCTGCTCACTGTAAGTCTTCTTTCACAAACTTTTATATACTTGTCACATATCAACTGTGTAATACTAGTATAGTTATTTAGAGTTTTCCTCGGCAATTGCGTCTAAGCACTAGGTAAAGCCCCGTTGATCGCTCTTAGATATAGTCAAAACTAGATCCCCATAGGATTACCAGACACAGCCTTCCTTCCTCTTGAGGTTAAACAATATGGATACGTGAAAGGCAGCATTCTCGGTGAACCCTTTCTCAGACTGTCAGCCTTAGAAGTTATCAAAGAGACTTTACTCCCCAAAGATGATCTTTTCTCCGTGAATGGCATCTCTTGAGTTTATTCCAAATTCTCGGACTTTCCTGGCTTGATCTATTCTCTGTGAATGGCATGTCTTAAACTTCTCGGGGTTTGGGGACCCTCATGCTTCTTAAAAGCACCCTTAAAAATTGTCAAAGAAACTCTAACTCCCCATAGATGATCTTTTCTGCGTGAATGGCATCTCTTGAGTTTCTTCCAAATTCTCGAACTTTCCTGGCTTGATCTATTCTCTGTGAATGGCATGTCTTGAACTTCTCGGGGTTTGGGGACCCACAGGCTTCTTAAAAGCATCCCCACCTCCTCTTTGACGTTGTACAAGGACCCTTCGGCTTCTTAAAAGCTCTCATGCCTCCTCTTGGGCTTAATACAAGGACCCTGACGACCTCTTAAAGGTATAAGATAGAACTTAGTCATCCTTTGCTAGAGCAGTCTTTCCAGCGTCAAAACTCCGGCCATTTGAGGGTTAATACTCATCCCTTAACACCCGTGCCTCCTCTTGGGCATTGTACAAAAGATGAAACTCTAGACTTGGACAATCTCAATACCTTTTGGATTTCCCATTTCCTTAAAGAACAAGAAATAAACATGATCCTCTGATCAATCCCAAAGTACAACCTCACCTGGAATCAGTCTCTTTATAAGAACTGATTTTCTCTTTTAACCAACATACTGGACCTGTCACTAAACTTAAATAGTCACCAGCACAATAGCCTCCTCTTGGGCTTTGTACAATGATTCTCCCCAGCGGAGCTAACCTTTTCACACTCTCTTGTTGAGTATGAAAGACTCTCTTGTTGAGTCAACCTCATTTTAGCCTCCATCTCGGGTTTCGTACGAGATATAAAATCAATCTCTTGTTGAGTATAAAAGACTCTTGTTGAGTCAAACCTTTAGCCTCCATCTCGGGCTTCGTACGAGATACAAATCACTCTCTTGGTGAGTATAAAAGACTCTCTTGTTGAGTCAAACCCTTTTAGCCTCCGTCTTGGGCTTCGTACAAGACACATATAAAAACACTCTCTTGTTGAGTATAAAAGACTCTCTTGTTGAGTCACTTCCCTCTTAGCCTCCATCTCGGGCTTCGTACGAGATACAAAAACATTCTCTTGTTGAGTACAAAAGACTCTCTTGTTGAGTCAATCACCTTTGAGCCTCCGTCTTGGGCTTCGTACAAGACACATATAAAAGCACTCTTTTGTTGAGTCAACCCCTTTTAGCCTCTCTCTCGGGCTTCGTACGAGACACATAAAAACTCCCTCTTGTTGGGTCAATAGCCTCCTCTTAGGCTTCATATAAGGAAAACCCCGGTTGAGGCAATTAACCTTTTAGTATCAAAATCTGTGCCTTGGTCACAGCATACAAACATCAACAACTCCTTTCCCTCGTCTAATTGCTGTAAGCGGCAAGCTTCCGGATTATTTACATCCACGCCACTGTCCCTCTTTTAGCATGAGAAATTCCTAAGGAAAGATGGCATTGCTCTAAACTAAATTCCTAAGGAAAGATGGCATTGCTCTAAACTAAGTTAAAGTCTTCTCCTTCAGGTTAAAAATTCCCTATAAAGGAAATTATGGCATTGCTGGATTCACATATCCCAGTTAAAGTAATTCTCCTTTATAATCAGTCACCCAACAGTTGTGCCAAACAGACCAAATATTCCCCTTTAAAGATGACAAATTCTCTCTAAAGTCAACACCCTTTTAGCTTCACATCTTGGGCTTCGAACAAGATACAAATAAACCCTTCAGCTTCACATCTTGGGCTTTGAATAAGATACAAACCACCTTAAGCTTCACGTCTTAGGCTTTGAACAATACACCAAAACACCATTTCCTCCCATAGAATAGGAGGAACTACAATCGCTCTGATTTCCCTGTTTCATTAAACGGGAATACGTAGGCATAAGATTGAAAATTCTTAGCGAGCGCACTAATCAAAAACCCAAAATCCCATACCTTTATACATCAATTGAAAAGCATCAGTCCTAACATCCTACCAATAGTCTAGACCCTGTGTTCTTAACAACATAACCTAAGAGAGACCCACAATCTTTGTAGCATCTGTAAACCAACAGTCATCTGTTCAAACTCAGTATGCAAGCAGGGTTAATTAGAGACATCTATTTCCCTTCCTTCATCAGCTTCAATAGGATAAAAAATGAATCGAGTTGTAGTACCCAAAAGCGATAGTGCTTCGCAACCACACATAAAACTCGCGCTACTCGTACGCGTAACCCTCTGGGCAATACGCGTATGGTAAGTGGTAGAATTGGGCAATACGCGTATGGGTGTGGCCAATACGCGTATTACCAGCGAGAGGGGAGAATTTTGCCGTTTCGCGATTTCTTTCCCGATTTCGCGTCCGATGCGGTTTCTTTTTGGTCTGAGAGGTTGGGATAGGTGTCAGAACTGGTTGAATTTAGGAATGGTAGTAAAAATGGTTAAAAATGGAATTTGGATGGATTAATTAGATAATTGACTAATTAAGGTCTCGTGAGGTATTTTCCTTTATTGTGTGTATTATGATGAATTAATTGAACAAATGTAGTAATACTAGTGTGTATTACGGTGAGTATGCATCTCACGTGTGATCAGGAGGATCGTGTAAATGTATAACTGATTGTTATACATGTGTTTTGTGCATAATTCTTGTTATGTATGTGTTATGTTGAATTGATTGGACAGGTATGGTAATAATATTGTGTATTACGGTGAGTATGTATCTCACGTGTGATCAAGGGGATCGTGAAGAGGTATAGTTGTTATTATACTTATGTTTTGTGCATCATTTATGTCGTGCATTTCATGATGTGTCTGGTGGAGACAACTAGGTGGGAATCCATGATGGATGCCTAGTATTGTCCGGACTCCAATGTGGAGTTGTTATGGAGATAAATCATTGCTCAGTGGGAGTGTATGTGATTTATCCGAACTTTAATGTGGAGTTGTATGGAGATAAATCATTGCTCAGTGGGAGTGTATGTGATTTATCCGGATTCTTTTATGAATCGGGTTCAATTAAATGAACCAGGTTGTGTGGTACCACTCGCATTGCATTGTGTCATTGAGTTACATTGCATGATTATGTTTGGCTGTTCAGGATCATCGTGAGCCCAGTGGGGATTATAGCGATGTATCCATGTTTCCTGCGGGAATTTGTGGGTTCTTGAAGAACCACTTTTTGATGTGTTAATTATATGAATATATGCGAAGTGTTGGTGTGCTTATATATATGTATATATATATCATAACTTGTGTATATGAATATATGATATCTTTGTGTGCTATATGTGTTAGCATATGGTGGGTGGGTGAGTTGAATAATATATGTGAATTATATGTTTACATATGATTATGCAATCTTGATTTAGTTGTTATTTCTCACCCTTATGCTGGAATATGCTTTTTATGGCATAATGCAGATTAGCCGCTGTAGAGGCGTGGAGGCAAGCGGAAGAGTTAGATCTTCATTTTGCTTAGATCTTTGGTGTCTGCTATGATACGTAACACGGGAGTCGGGGGAACACTTTTGTTATTTATGTTTATATATGTGAACGTATATATTTTGATAACTCGTATGTATATTTTGATGTCACGAAACAACTTATTTTGTAAAACGAGTCAATTATGGATCGTTCCGCTTTATTCCATAACTGAACTTTCCTTTTGTTGGAAAAAGTTTCCTGGTATTATTTCTTCCATTTTGTGTGATTTATCAAAGTTATGAGCAGGTGGACTATGTTTTCCTCAAATGTGGCATCCTTATTTCTGTCGAGAATTTTTTTTTATTCACTCTGATTTAATTATGTTTTATTTATCCGCGATGGGAATTGGGGTGTTACAGAAACATTCGCCATGTAGCTGATTCGTTGCAATGGAAGAAAATTGATTCATTGTTTCCAGATTTTGGGGTCGAGCCAAGAAACCTTAGGCTTAGGCTTGCCATTGATGGAATGAACCCCTTTGGTAATCTGAGCACTAACCATACTTCGTGGCCTATTCTTCTCACTATTTACAACCTATCTCCTTGGTTGTGCATGAAGCACAAGTATATACTGTTAAGTATGATGATTTCTGGACCACGACAACCTGATAACGACATAGATGTTTATCTAAGTCCATTAATTGATGATTTATGACTCTTGTGGGATGAAGGCGTTGAAGTTGATGATGCATATTCTGGGGAAAAGTTTAATATGCGTGCAATGTTATTTTTCACAATTAACGACTTTCCGGCTTACGGTAACTTGGCTGGATACAGTGTCAAAGGATATAAAGCATGTCCTATATGTGAAGATGATACTTTTTATCACCAACTTGAGTTTGGAAAAAAGACCGTTTACCTTTGGCATCGAAAATTTCTAAAACCGGGTCATCCTTATCGTAGATTGTGAAAGGCTTTTAATGGAGAGCAAGAGTTTGGTGAGGCTCCTAAACCTTTAACCAGGGATGAAGTTTATCAATGGCAGGAACACATTAATATTGTCTTTGGGAAGAGAGAAAAAGAAAAAGGTGGGAAGAGAGAAAAAGAAAAAGGTGGGAAGAGAGCAAAAGAAAAAGGGGCAGTTGCGAAAAATATATGGAAAAAGAGGTCCATCTTCTTTGATCTTCCATATTGGTCAAGTCTTGATGTTAAACATTGTCTTGATGTGATACACGTGGAGAAAAATGTGTGTGATAGTTTGATTGGCACACTTCAAACATTCCGGGCAAGACTAAAGATAGTAAGACTTCCCGTCTTGATATGAAGAAGATGGGTATACGAAAACAGTTGGCTCCAATAGAGAAAGGAAAAAGAACTTATTTGCCTCCAACATGTCACACTCTATCTAAAAAGGAAAAGAAGATGTTCTGCGAGTGTTTGCAAGGTATTAAAGTTCCGTAAGGCTACTCATCAAACATCAAGAAACTTGTATTAATGAAAGATCTCAAGTTAATTGGTTTAAAATCTCATGATTGCCATGTATTGATGCAACAACTTCTACCAGTGGCTATCCATGGGATCCTTCCAAAAAATATGAGAGTAACTATAATGAGACTGTGTTTGGTCTTCAATGCCATATGTAATAAAGTTCTTGATTTCAAAAAATTGGATGAATTAGAAGATGAGGCTGCCATAATCTTGTGTCAATTAGAGATGTATTTTCCGCCATCATTTTTTGACATTATGGTTCACTTACTTGTTCATCTCGTAAGAGAAATCAGAATTTATGGTCCAGTTTATTTAAGGTGGGTGTATCCAATAGAGCGGTATATGAAGATCTTTAAAGGATATATGAAGAATCATCACCGACCGAAAGCTTCGATTGTTGAAAGGTACATCACAGAAGAAGCTGTTGAGTTTTGTACAAACTATTTGTCGGATGCAGATTCTATAGGAATTCCAAAGTCTCGTCATGCTGACACAGACGGAAGAGGTATTCAAGGTCTAAATGTTAGGTCAATGGCTCGGGAAGTAGTTATTCAATCACATTTCTATATACTGAATAATATAGATGAGGTTCAACCTTTCATAGATACTCACAAAAGACTTTTGAAGAAAAAATATCCCTGAATGAGTGACAAGTTATTGTTGATAGAGCATAACAATAGATTCATGGATTGGTTTAATAAAAGTGTATCTAATGATCGTAGTGCATCCGAGATACTTAAATGGTTGTCGTACGAGCCAAAATTTTGTGTCATTACCTAGAGTGCATATGACATTGGTCATTATACCTTTTATACAAAATCAAAAGATGATCGTAGTACAATGCAAAATAATGGGGTTATGTTTGAAGCCGAATCGATGTATTTCTCTAGTTCGAAAGATAAGAATCCAGTATTGGCAACTACCGCATTTTATGGTGTCATTGATGAGATTTGGGAGATTGATTATGTTATTTTCAAAGTGGCTTTATTTAAATGCAAGTGGGTTCCCAATAATAGTAATGGTGTAGACATTGATGACTTAGGATTCACCCGGGTCGACCTTGGTAAGGCATCTTTTAATACAGAACCATTCATCATGGCTTCTCAAGCAAAACAAGTTTTCTATGTTACCGATCCATCGGACAAATCGGGGAAATGGTCAATCGTTCTCCAAGGAAAATACATTCCTCTTAGTGATGAAAGTCTTGATATTCTGTCCACACCTACTTACACAACACAAGTTCCTAACTCATATGATGAAGTTGATGTAGATGCCGGGCATGTTATATGACTCGATCATGAAGAAAGCATATGGGAAAATTAACATGTACGTAATTTATTATTTATTCATAATATATTAATTGTATGTTATAGTTTAGAAATATTTTTACTAACAAGTATAATTATTTGAAATCATAGGTATTTTGAGTCCAGACACTAGGCCAAGAGACAAGACACCAAGAGACAAGATACCAATACACCAAGTTACAATTATGTGAAGTTATGTAATGTGTGTAAACTGTAATATAGTATATGTGATATTTTATTTATGTAGGTTGTTTGTTCTGATAAACTGTAATGTGGTATATGTGATATTATGAATATGATACGATTAATATTCTTATGAAAATTTTATCACAAAATGTGAATTGTATTTTTCTGCTGTGATGTGATATGGAGAACAATAATACAGGTAAAAAAATGGGATTAATTATAAAAATAGGACCATATTTGTTAATTTTGCAGAAACTTTAACGACAGTTATATTTCATAACCGTTATAATATCTGGCGCGCTGTCCAGGAAAAAATAAATATCAAAACTGCGCTGCTGGGAATCGAACCAAGGATAATTATTTTTATTACAACTGTGTATTGTAAAATCCGTTGTGATAGTTAGCGCGCTTTCCAGTTTATTACAATGCCTACAAGGCCGTGGTTGTAAGTATCATATATACAACGACAATCTACATAACAACGCCCTCGCCCGTGTCATTATATGTCATTCCCAACCGTTGTTAAATGGGTTTTTCGCTGTAGTGTATATATATATATATATATATATATATATATATATATATATATATATATATATATATATATATATTATCTCTTTTCCACTTTCTTTTTGATTATGCAAAGATTGGAGGGAGGATGATGAAAACAAAATACTCATAATTACTGTTGGTATGCTTTCAAATCAAAACTTTGCTGACGATGTAAGGCATTGTTTCAATTCCCATACACCGGAGACATAAGGAAGATAATCCCTTGTTAAACCCTTCGAGCCTAGAAGTTGGAGTTTCTTTCTGTACCAAAAACCTCCAATCTTTAACCTGGGGCAGGGTAGTTCACAGTTAACTGGATTGTGCATTCAAATACAAGAGTTTCATGCAAGATGTAATGCCTCAATTTATTTTAATCATTATTCGTAATTATATTCATGTGTTGATATGTATAATTGTGTAACTATGCGTATTTTGTGATGTTTTGGGTACCCCTAGTGGAGGGTAGTGACCTTGGAATTATAGGGATTGAGGTGTTGGGGGTGTGTGATCAATAGTGTAGAACGTGGTGGTGGGAGGAGTATACTAATTATGTAAATTAGTTATTATTTATTTAATTAAATAAAATGAGGAGATTATTATTTAAATAAATATTTGGTTTTATTGTTGTTATTATTTTAATGGTTGGGTTAAATAATAATAATATAACAATAATATTATATGAGTAGAGGAATAAAGAGGACAAAGTGGACTATTCCAGAGAGTTAGTAAGGGTGAGGAAGGAAACCCATATTATGGGGTCTAAGGGTTATAGTAGGAAAAGAAGAAATTGGAATGGGAGAGGATCATTTTGGAACGATCGTATTCTGAAGAAAAGAGGAAAGGAAGAAGGAAGTAGAGCTAGGGCTTAGAGGGCATCTGAAGAATCTTCATCTAAGGTAAGGGTGGGGATCTTTAATCTCTAAGGGTTGCATAATATTTGTATGAGGGTAGATAAACATTTTGGATCATCCCTTATGTGTGGTTTTGTTGAGTTAGGAATTGGGGATTTATATGTTGGAGGTTTTGATAAGAGGGAAAAATGCATAAATTTATCGGTTGAAATGTGGCTTCTGTATTTTCTACTTGTTTGTATGTTAATATGTGATTATATGTGTGTTTTTAGACTGATTGTGAGTGGAATCGGAGAAGGATTGAGGTATGAGTCGTGCAGAATCTTAATCGCAGGATTGTTGATTCGTGCAGTTTCGCCAGGCGAAACGAGAATTCGCTAGGCGAAAGTGACTTCGCTAGGAGGTCGCCAGGCGAACTGAGAGGCGAGCGAGGGGTGAAAATAAGGGTTCCTGGAATTTGTATGGGGGAAGGAAATTCGCCTCTGTTCCACCAGGCGAGCATGGAGCGAAAAGGGAATTCTCCAAGCGAAGGGAGATTTCGCCAGGCGAAAGTGGATTCGCTGGTGCCTCGCTGGGCGAGCATCAGGCGAGCAAAGCTGAGACGAACCGAACTTTCTAACACTTTAAAAATTCGTATCTTTTAATTTGTATGTCCGTTTTAGCCGCCATTCGGATCGTTGGAAAGCTGGTTTCACATACTTTTTGTTAAAATTAATTTTAGTACCAGCATTCCAACCATTTGACGCATTAATTGGGTTTTCGTGTATGTGTTGTGTGTTGTGTGTTAAAACGATGAATTTGGTTATGTGCATGCGTGTTGTAGTTGTGGATTGCTGTTGTGTATGTGTTGGCAGGTATATGCTACATGTTGGATAGTTGTAGTATGACGTATTAATGCATTGTTAGTCATATGCATTTCTGTAGTCGTTGTATGCATGACATGTTGCATAAGTTGTGTGATGAGTCGTGTGCCCATGTGGGGTATGAGCGTCTCATCCAGATTCTTTGAAATAGAATCATGTTGATGTTGTTGTTGTTGTTGAGGTGATCATGTGCCCATGTGGGGTGTGAGTGATCACGGATGTCGTGTGCCCATGTGGGGTGTGAGCGACTTATATGGAAATTTCGACGGGAATTATGATCATGAAAAAGGGATCGAATTGGTAGCACATGCATTGAGTCGAGTTGTGAGTCTCATTGCATTGTATTATTTCTTGTTGTATTTGTGAATCGTATGATTATCTGTTTTGTATGGAAATGGTAGTTTCGTTGATGTTGTGATGATAGGGTGAGCCGTACATGGATTATGTTCTTTCATACTTATCTTATGCATTTCTTATGTTGATTTGAGAATCTCATCCCTTCTGTTTGAATGTTGCCTCTACGTGGGTAACGTGCAGATAATCCGCTGTAGGAGATCAGGTATGAGTGGAAGATGAAGTCTTTCATTTCTACTTTTAGTGTCGGTATCTGCTCTGATATGTAACACTGGGGTTTTGGAACGCTTTTATGTCCTTTATTTTATGTCGAAGATTGTTTGGATATCTCTTTAGTTGATATCGATTATGATTACTTTATAGCATGATCATACTTTGAATATTTAATTAATCACTGATACTCCGCTGCTAGTAATAAATTTGATGTTTAGACTTGATGAGACTTTTATAATTATGATTATTAATAATAATTTTTAAAAGAATATGTGTTGCATATCTGATAGCATGAGCAAGTTTATGTTGAATTGTAGCAACCTAAATAGATTTGTGTGGAAATTAATCTGTTTTCTATTTAAATTACGCGGGGGATATTTAGGGTGTTACATAGTGGTATCAGAGCAGGTCGGTCCGTCCGGCCAGGTTGTTTAATTATGTTGTTCCCTAGTATGCGACATGTGTGTGAAAAAATTGTCGATGCTTGTTTTGTTTCCCATTACAGGTTGGGAATGAAATAAGTGGGGGAGAAGCGTCTGCTTCTCTTGGATATTCCAGTTGTTGAAAGATTGGATACCGTGTTGCTACAGGAGAGAGTGCAGTGTTGGATTGTTAGACTGTTTTAAGAATGGCGTGATCCTTGAGGGAAGACGGTTAGGTGTCCTCGTTGTGCGCTTCCTTGTGAGGGGGAAGGTGATGTTTTGGTTAGAGATGGGCCAGTGATGTGTGGAGTATCCTGACTTATTTCTTAAGGATGAGCGCAATTATCTTTGGTTAGAATAAAATAACGTTATTCTTGGGACGGATTGGTAAGAGATAAACCCTGTGTTTCCAATCGTTTGGATGAGTGATGTAGTGTGTTGTTGAGACAGTGTCGTTCCCGTTTCGAGAGGGGGTATGGGAATAAGGCTTATGTCAACTAAGAATTTGTGACTTAGGTAGCCTTGTGCCCAAGATGCAAGGAATGCTATTATAGTTTGGTAAGGATGGTTTATGTTTCATCATGATTGTTAGATATCTATTAACAAATTGAGGAACTGATCACCCTTAATCTCTTGTTGATAGTAGACGGGGTCATGTTGGATAGAATAGACATGTCTTGCCAGCTTTGATGGTGTGAATAGTGAGTTGTTGGAGTTAAGCCAAGTGCTTACAGATGGTTTTGATGAGTCAATGCAGATTCTTATATGTGAAGATGAGGAGGATTTGAGTTTCTCGTCCCTCGGTCAAGTTGGGATGTCTCTGAAGAAGAACGAACAGGTATAGTTGATGGTTGCTTCTTAGGGAGTAGAGAGAGATGTGACGGCTAGAGCTATGCCAATGGTGCGTAATTTCCTGATGTTTCCCAGAAGATATCTGCGACTTGCCCAGAGAGTGAACTTAAATTCGACGAAGGTGAAAGGCAAGGTTTATAACTGCTAAGTAAGTATAAGAACTCTTGGGAGATGAGGCTTTGATGTTTTCCATATTGTGGTGATGGTGTTCTGGAAATAGGCAGTAAAGCCACAGCGATAGCCTGCAAGTTGTGCGTGATTTCTAGATGTGTTTCCGGATTAATTATTAAATGTGCCGTGAGAGAGGGAGGTGGAATTCTCTATTGAAATTGTCCCTGGCACCAGACGTTTCTATGGCACCATACAGGATGTCGGCGTTAGAATTAGTAGAACTGAAAGAGCAGTTAAAAGACTTACTAGAACGGAGATTTGTGAGACCAAGGGTGTTGCCTTGGAGAGCTTCAGTATTGTTAGTAGAGAAATGGATGATAGCATGAGATCGTGTGTTAATCGGTGAGTAGTATGGAAACTCACGGTTGTGTTCTAGATAGCTTGAGTTTTGAATTGCGACGAATCACGGATGATTTGAAATTCCTTGATGGTATTACTTTGTTATGGGTTGAAAATCTCGTGTCAACAGAAACCTTGAGTGGGTCGAAACCTCGTAAGAATAATTGATATGCAATGTGATAACCAGAACCAGAGGTTGTTAAGATGTTTTGGATAAATTGTTTCAAACTCAAAATGAATTTCGAAGGTTACGTATGTTATGATTGTAGTAGTATTACTCATGCATCTCTATCGTTGGAGAGTGTTGAACCTATACTAAACGGTTGTTTGTTGACAGGGACGTTATTCTACTGACAGACATAAGTGAGATTTGTGTACCGTTTTATGGGTAGGCACTCCAGTGGATAAGTGTGTTTTTATGCAGATTGATAACTCTCCAAAGTGCTTAAGGATAAGTGTCCACTTTCAAGAAGAGATGACTTGGAATATTTGGAACTCGGTTTGGAGTAATACAATATATGATGATGTTGTTCGGTGCTTGTAATGCACTTGGAGTGTGTGTGGGGATTACAAATCATACCTTCCATACTTAATCAGGATAAGTTTGAAGTGGTGTTCGTTGGGGATATTCTGATCTATTATAAAATCAGAAGAAGAACGTGTAGAGTATTTGAGAATTGAGTTACAAGTATTGAAAGAGATGAAGTTTTATGCTAAGTTATCAAAGCGTGATTTTTGGTTGATAAGGATGAGTTTTCTTGGTTACGTTATTTCAGATAAAGGTGTTTTCGTGGATCCATCCAAAGTAGATGCAGTTCTACAAGAAGAAAGCTCCGAAATTGGTTAAGGAGATTAGAGGATTTTTGGACTTAATGGGTTAATACCACAGGTTATGAAAGACTCTTCCAAGTTAGCATTTCTGTTATCTCAGTTGACTTGTGAAGGGTAAGTCATTTGCTTGGGGATGTTCGTTGTGAGGAAAGTTTTAGAGAGCTGAAGTAGAAGTTGACTACGGCTCCAGTTTTGATTCTGCCTGATCCTAATAAACTGTTTGTGGGGTATTGGGATGTGTTTATGATGAGTTTAGACGGTGTGAAGATGGTAAAGTCGTAGCTTATGCCTTAAGACAATTGAGGATTCATGAAAGGATCTATCCTGTTCAAGATTTGGGATTGGCTGCGGTTGCATTTGTGTTGAGGATCTGGAGGCATTATTTTTATGGATCTAGGTTCGAAGTGTTTAGTAATCACAAGAGTGTAGAACAGCTGTTTGGTCAGAAGGAATGGAGTATGAGACAACGAGGATGGTTGGAATTCCTGATGAGTTACGACCTTGGCTCAAATTATCCTATTGGTAAAGTTAATGTCGTACCTGATGAGTTAAGTCGAAAGTCTTTTCATATGTCTGCTTTGATGGTCAGAGAATTAGAATTGAGTAGCAGTTCAAAGACTTATGTCTGGTGTGTGAGCTGACGCAATAAAGTGGGAAGTTGGGTATATTAAAAGTGAATAATGACTTTCTGGTGAATATTAGAGAGAGTCAGAAGTTGGATGTGAAATTGGTAGATTTGATAGTTGTGAGTCATCAGAGTGCGCAGCAGAAGCGTGATGTAGCGCGGTTCGAATATGCATGTGTGACCGGTAGGAGTTCAAAGGTTGAACGTTAGAACCTGCAGGAATGATGCGACCATGGGACGTTCCAGAATGGAAGTGACATGGTGAAAGGTTTAAATATTAACCATGTGCTACTAGTTACATGTTCGATTGGTGAATCGTAGAATTGTTGTCTTGATGTTGTGTGACCACGAGGTTGGTATTCCGGTTATGTTGAAGTGGTTAGGACGACGTTGTGTTGTGGAACTTTATGTTCTTACCTCTGTGGTTGCCTCGTTTCCTATGGTGGTGATTCGAGTGCGAGTAGCTAATTCCTGGGATGGGGGATTAGGGGAGTGTTACCTGTGGTGATTGTAATGATTGTGTTGTGTTCTGGTTTAAGAGTGAACATGCGTGTGCGTAACTCGGTTATTCTTTGCGTCTTGAGTTGGTCATCGGGTGCATTGTGTGAGCATTGTATCTTGTTGTTGTTATTGATGAGGTGGCTTGTTGTTTCGTGTTATTCGTGGTGTTGCCTTTTATGATTTCGGAGTTAGAGAGCAGGGTGCTAGAGTAGTATTCGAATTTATTCGTGTGAGGTAAATTTTCGAGGATGAAAATATTCTAAGTGGGGGAGAGTTGTAAATCCTCAATTTATTATAATCATTATTCGTAATTATATTCATGTGTTGATATGTATAATTGTGTGACTATGCGTATTTTGTGTTGTTTTAGGTACCCCTAGTGGAGGGTAGTGACCTTGGAATTATAGGGATTAAGGTGTTGGGGGTGTGTGATCAACAGTGTAGAACGTGGTGGTGGGAGGAGTATACTAATTATGTAAATTAGTTATTATTTATTTAATTAAATAATATGAGGAGATAATTATTTAAATAAATATTTAGTTTTATTGTTGTTATTATTTTAATGGTTGGGTTAAATAATAATAATATAACAATAATATTATATGAGTAGAGGAATAAAGAGGACAAAGTGGACTATTCCAGAGAGTTAGTAAGGGTAAGGAAGGAAAACCATACTAGGGGTCTAAGGGTTATAGTAGGAAAAGAAGAAATTGGAAGGGGAGAGGATCATTTTGGAACAATCATATTCTGGAGAAAAGAGGAAAGGAAGAAGGAATCAGAGTTAGGGCTTAGAGGGCATCTGAAGAATTTTCATCTAAGGTAAGGGTGGGGTTCTTTAATCTCTAAGGGTTGCATAATATTTGTATGAGGGTAGATAAACCTTTAGGATCATCCCTTATGTGTGGTTTTGTTGAGTTGGGAATTGAGGATTTGTATGTCGGAGGTTTTGATAAGAGGGAAAAATGCATAAATTTATCGGTTAAAATGTGGCTTCTGTATTTTCTACTTGTTTGTATGTTAATATGTGATTATATGTGTGTTTTTGGACTGATTGTGAGTGGAATCGGAGAAGGATTGGGGTCTGAGTCGTGCAGAATCGTAATCGCAGGATTGCTTATTTGCGCAGTTTCTCCAGGCGAAAGGAGAATTCGCCAAGCGAAAGTGACTTCGCTAGGAGGTCGCCAGGCGAAGTGAGAGGCAATCGAGGGGTGAAAATAGGGGTTCCTGGAATTTGTATGGGGGAAGGAAATCCGCCTCTGTTCCTCCAGGCGAGCATGGGACGAAAAGGGAATTTTCCAGGCAAAGGGAGATTTCGCCAGGCGAAAGTGGATTCGATGGTGCCTCGCTGGGCGAGCATCAGGCGAGCAGAGCTGAGACGAACCGAACTTTCTAACACTTTAAAAATTCATATCTTTAAATCTCTATGTCCGTTTTAGCCTCCGTTTGAATCGTTGGAAACCTGGTTTCACATACTTTTGGTTAAAATTAATTTTAGTACCAGCATTCCAACCATTTGACACGTTAATTGGGTTTTCGTGTATGTGTTGTATGTTGTGCGTTAAAACGATGAATTCGATTGTGTGCATGCGTGTTGTAGTTATGGATTGCTGTTGTGTATGTGTTGGTAGGTATATGCTACGTGTTGGATAGTTGTAGTATGACGTATTGACGCATTGTTAGTCGTATTCATTTTTGTGGTTGTTGTATGTTGTCGTTGTTTGCATGCCTTGTTGCATGAGTTGTGTGATGAGTCGTGTGCCCATGTGGGGTGTGAGCGTCTCATCCGGATTCTTTGAAATAGAATTGTGTTGATGTTGTTGTTGTTGTTGTTGAGGTGATCGTGTGCCCATATGGGGTGTGACCGATCACGGATGTTGTGTGCATATGTGGGATGTGAGCGACTTATATGGAAATTCCGATGGGAATTATGATCATGAAAAAGGGATCGAATTGGTACCACATGCATTGAGTCGAGTTGTGAGTCTCATTGCATTGTATTATGTCTTGTTGTATTTGTGAATCATATGATTATCCGTTTTGTGTGGAAATGGTAGTTTCGTTGATGTTGTGATGATAGGGTGAGTCGTATATAGATTATGTTCTTTCATACTTATCTTATGCATTTCTTATGTTGATTTGAGAATCTCACCCCTTCTGTTTGAATGTTGCCTCTACGTGGGTAACGTGTAGATAATCCGCTATAAGAGATCAGGTGTGAGTGGAAGATGAAGTCTTTCGTTTATACTTTTAGAGTCGGTATCTGCTCTGATAAGTAACACTGGGGTTTTGGAACGCTTTTATGTCCTTTATTTTATGTCGAAGATTGTTTGGATATCTCTTTAGTTGATATCGGTTATGATTACTTTATAGCATGATCATACTTTGAATATTTAATTAATCACTGATAATCCGCTGCTAGTAATAACGTTGATGTTTAGACTTGATGAGACTTTTATAATTATGATTATTAATAATAATTTTTAAAAGAATATGTGTTGCATATCTAATAGCTTGAGCAAGATTATGTTGAATTGTAGCATCCAAAATAGATTTGTGTGGAAATTAATCTGTTTTCTATTTAAATTACGCTGGGGATATTTAGGGTGTTACACAAGACGCCTTTCAACAAAAGCTTACATTCATAATTCGTACTTCGCACACAGCAAGCAAGTGTCGAAGATGTCTTTCAAATTGGAAGTCAATGATGGTTCACTGTAATCATTAAGCCAGGAAGTTACAAACTTTCAACTCTTCCAAATTAAATGAATAAATGTTGTACAAGTTGTTCCCAAAGTGATGAATAAAGATCGTCAAGAAACCCTTACTCAAAGAATGAGTCGAGTCCCTTTCGAGGAAAAAGCTAAGAAAGATGGAAAGCTCATGACCTTACCTTATACAAAGAGAAATAAGAACAAGCTTGTATGACAACCAAAAGTTGTAAGGAAGCAGTGATTTCCTTCTCAAGAGTCCCTTGACTTCTGAACCATCATCATCACTATCATCGGTACAATTCCAACCTTTTTGGAACCTGAGTGCATAGTCTGAGTTAACTGAGCGTAGGACTGAAGATCATCACGAAGGTTGGGTGGGTACAAATAAACTTTGAGCCTTTATCCTTTGTTTCTTAAACCGTAAACCAGGCCACGTTACAACCCTCAAAAGACCTAACTGAAGCAAGGTTATTTTGAAAGCATACTACAGCAAGGTTGCATAAACTGACTCCAAAAGATCTTTGCAGATCATTTGTTTTGGGCATCATACCTTTTGCTTTACTTCTCACTTTGAATGTCTTGAACCGCCGTGTTCAGACCAGTGACTCATTTGTTTTGCATCTTTCTAAAAATGATTTTGATTTCAAAAGTTGCATGAATTTTTGCATTACCATGTTTGTATGAGCATTTTTGTTTGCAAACTGGCTATTCTCTCAAGGAATTTTCAAACAGTTGAGAAACTTGGTCAGTGATTCTATCAGGGGCAAGTTCTTTCTAAATCCTATTGAGAATCAGTTCAAGATTTGTGGTTCAGTGCAAGTCCTTCTCATAATTGGTTTGTCCAGGAAATTTTTTTCAAGACTCAGACTGAGGCTAGTTTCCAAGTGCACAGTGAATCAGTCATTTACAGAATCATTTAAGCTGAAGCATTGAAAAGTTAATCTACAACAGTCAACTAATCTGGGGCAGTTTACTTGAAGAATCCCCAAGCAACTCTCCATCCTTCCTACAAGGATCATCAATTTGATACAGTTTACCAGTGTGGCAGATGTGTGCTCAGTAACAGCGTCTTTAGTCCCTAAGCAGAATGGCAGTGATCTCCGTGTTGAGGAATCAGTCTTCTAGTCTTGTCTTCTCCGCGAAAGAGTCAAGCCTTATCATCAGCATCTGCATTACATTTGCATTTGATCATATATCATAGCATAAATTCATATACATATGGATAGCAAGAGTGTTTCATCCTCATTTGCATTCTCCACGGGTCGTGTTGTTATCCACGTCTTACCTTGTGGTCAAAGTCCAACTCACTTGGCACCTCTCAAACAGATGTTGTTGTACCTATCTGATGTTGTTCCGGATATGTATTTTTGTTCTGATGTTCTTCCAGAACTCCCTTGTGTCTATCTGATGTTCTCCCAGATATGACTTTGCGTCTGATGTTTTTCCAGATGTATATTTGTTCTGATGTTCTTCCAGAACCTCCTTTGTGTCTATCTGACGTTCTTCCAGATATGACTTTATTTCTGATGTTTTTCCAGAAACTCCTTTGTACCTATCTGATGCTCTCCCGGATATGTATTTTTTTTCTGATGGTCTTCCAGAACCTATCTGATGTTTTTCCAGATATTCATATCGATTCTGATGTTTTTCTAGAATCTATCCGATGTTTTTCCGGATATGTCTCTCTCTCTGAGTTGTTTTAGCAGATTGAGTCTTTTGTTCTGATGTTCTTCCAGAACTTATCTGATGTTCTTCCAGATATTCCTGTGATTCTGATGCTCTTCCAGAATCTATCTGAGGTTTTTCCGGATATGTCTGTCTGACGTTTTTCCATATGTGTCTTTTGTTCTGATGTTTTTCCAGAACTCCTTGCGTGTCTATCTAATGTTCTTCCAGATACGACTTTGTTCTGATGCTTTTCCAGAACCCCGTTTGTGTCTATCTGACATTCTTCTAGATACGACCTTGTTTATCTGATGTTCTTCCAGATATGATGTTGCTTATCTGATGCTCTTCCAGATATGTCTTCAAAACCTTTTCCCGTACATTTAAAGCTTTTCTAAATGTTTTGGATGTATCTTCAGGATCTTTTTCTTCATCTAATGCTCTTCTAGATGTCTTCAATTTATTTCTGACTATGGTTAGCAGATGTTGATTGTTTTCAAGTCTGTTTCCATTCTTCATCCAATGCTTTTCTGGATGTGTTCTGGAGTTTATTCAACGCTCTTCTGAATATCTATGATGGATGTCTGTTTATTTTCCAAAGTTCATTCAATGCTCTCCTGAATGTCTTTGATGGTTGTTGCTGTACTTCCCCAGTGGAGCTTATTGAATGCTATTCTGAATATCTCTGACGGATGCATGTTTATTTTCCAAAGTTCATTCAATGCTCTCCTAAATATCTTTGATGACTGCTGTTGTACTTTCCCAGAGTTTTGTTCGGTGCATTTCTAACAAAATCTCTGATAACTATAACCCATTTCCCAGTGTACGCTTTTCCCCTGTGGCATCTTTTCTGTCACAGATCCAAGTCTTGCATTCACTTCATATCATATCATAGCATTGGCATTTTGTGGCATCGTAAGGCCAAAAATTGTGCACGTTTGTATTTAAGCCTCTCCTATCACGTCGAGACGAAGATTTCAATCTCCATATCTCTGGTTAAAAGAAACTTAAATAGGGGCATCTTTCATACCCTAATTTTTAACCCTAAGATCCCACTTCCTTTTCTGTCATCTTGCATAACATCTTTAGGCCATAGGGTCGTGTCTGCATGCTTTATTACTAACAGGTTTGTGCAGGAGCATTGGTTTCAAGTAGAAATAGCAATCGTCCTCTCAGACAAGTACCTCAAGACGTGACCAATGGACTTTAATTCTGAATGGTTCTAGGGTTTTCTATTTTGGTCATTTTCCTCAATATACCTCAAGGTGAATTGGGGGTTTCCTTTTCATGGGTATGTGAGCGTGTCCACCAATTGAAGATTGTGAGGCTAAGGGTTCATGACAAGGATGTCTTGGTGATCATGATTTTTCTTATATTTCAAATCTCATCTTCATCTTCAGGGCTTCTTTAGGACATTATTGTTGTGAGTTAAGATGGACATAGCTCAAAGAACCGGAACATGGAATAAAAGATCAAGTTATATTATGGTCAGGACATTGATACACTCTTAGTTATTCATTTGTTTATTGCTAATCAAAACGGTTATTTATGGAATTAGGATGGTCACAATTAAGAGAGATTAAATCAAGGTTGTCAAAAATTTGGTTGAAAGTTGCAATCTGAGGAGATGCTACTCCAAGGCTTTCAAAAGTTATGATGTATAGGCTTGTAGATTGAGATCCTTTTGTTTTCATTTGGTTCACTTAGTTTTGCAAGTCAGTGTTGTCATTGTTACTTTCACGTGACAAAAAAAAATTTTGTGTTGGAACCAAAGTGATTCAAATTGCTTTTCTTTCTAAACTTTCAATTGATTACAAGAATAATTTCCGCATACACGGTGCAAGATGAAAGTTCTTTTTTTTTTATTCAATTTTACCATCTCAAAACAAGATCCAGGTGCATATAGTTGATGGGATTCAATTTATTCGAGAGAGAGTACTAGTTCTAGAGCAGCGCAGTCTCATAGGAAAAGTAATATTTCTAGCTAGCTCAACTGCTTCTCATACAGAAGATGTGGAAGATACAAAAATGGATAATTATTGTTGATGCTGACTCTTCAGACTCAAGGTGAATTGACCTATGCATTTAGTTATTACATTAGTATATCATGCCAAAAGAGGATGCTACAAATACTATAGTATATTGAATGATTTAAAGAATGCTACTACACTCCCAAGATTGCTTCATGACACACACAACCATCTTCAATATTTCCCAGCAAACTTCAGCCACTCTCTAATATGGAAATCTATCTACACATGTGCATATAGTGGCCTTCTTCTACCAAAGTGTGCAAAGAGTGTTGTTATTCTCTTACTGCATTCTAGATTTAATGCTCCACTTTGTAATCTTTAACAGTATGAAATTGTTAACCACAGTCATCATGAGCTCAACAAAATCTCTGCATCAAAGAGCCATAAAAACGTGAAAGTAAGTTCAAAATCACATCCATCAAAATGGACGCGACAATGTTGTATATGTTGTTCAACAACTCCTTGGCGCCTTGAATTCCACGGTTAGGTCGCAATATTTGGAAACAAGGTAAGACATTAGGTTGTAAAACTAGAGGTCTAATCAGAGGCATTTGGACAGATCAAATTATCTGAGGAGCCTGGACCAGATCTGGATGCAATAGAACCTCTACTCATGAATTCATAACGCATTGCGGAGTAGGTGGAGGTGGTTGATTGATCATTGATTGAGTTGGGGCAACGACAACGACTTCTCGTGCAGCAGCAGAGCGAGTAACTTTAAATCAAGTAATTACTTATAAGCGTAAAGGTTAGAGATCAGAAAATTTTGAAAATCGAAGTTGAAATGCTACTTGATTGGATCGAACTCGATTGATCTTTGTGTTTAATTTCAAGAGCTCTTGATTCGATGACCTAAGAATGTTTCGAACTGATGAATCGAAGAGTGAATGTGAGATTGTGGAAAACACATGAATCAGAAGTTAATTTTCACAGACGACACCATTGTTCCGTATTGGAACTAAAAATGGAGTGAGGATCGGAGACAATGGTGGATTTGAGCTTCCAGTTCAATAGACAAGGGGCTGACATGCAAAGTTAGCACTCCAATGCTCATGTCAGTATATGGGAGAGAAGAGTGAATTAAAATTGATTTTGAAACTGAGTACTTGAATTGACGTGCTCTCTATGTATAGTTGAAAGGAAATAACAATATGTTATTTTGTAGGAGTGAATCGCAAAAAAATCATTGGATGCATTTGAAATTTGGATCTCCTATGTCCATTCATAGGATGGTTATCGTATGCTGAAAAAATTCTAAAATGATTGCACCTCCTTAAGAGTGATCAGCCGAGACTACTAGTATTGGCTTATATCATAAATAATTTATTTTTTCAAAACAATTTGTGATGTAGTAGGATTTGGTTAGAACTTTGTAAAATATTTTTTTTTGGATGACCAAAAGAAAGTCATCAACATGGTCATAATGGCTTGAATGTAATTTATGATGAGTTTCCATTGCTAGATTTGCCTCACGTGTTATTTACAAAACTAAAAGGAAAAGGAAGCGTGGGAAATGTTTCCTGTTAGCTTCTTGGAAGATAAGAAATATGACTGATAAGGACACTATTTATTATCTACTCATTTTCTATGTGAAAAGGAACAAGAACCACGAACTTTGACTAATTTTAGTACTATGCATAAATAGCATTTACTTACTAACTATTGATTTATATTATAAAACATGTTGGTATATGAAACACGTTTTCGATGTGAAAGCCTTGTACTATATAAATTCAATTATGGAGTGCTCTGACACATATAAACTGACTAACAACAAGACCAATATATCTCTCCTCTCATCTTGAAGAAACACACTCACTCACTCATTCACTCAGTTAGTTCTCAAGAAATTAATTAAGATGGCGAGAACACCTTATTGTGACAAAAGTGGAATGAGGAAAGGGACATGGACAGCTGAGGAAGATAGGAAATTAATTGCTTATGTAACTAGATATGGTTGCTGGAATTGGCGCCAACTCCCTAAGTTTGCAGGTAATTAATATATAGAACATGAAATTATAGTTATGATGTATGTGAAAATTTGTGTAGTTTATTCATCAAGTTGTTTTTCATTTCAGGTCTTTCCAGATGTGGAAAGAGTTGTAGATTGAGGTGGTTGAATTATCTAAGGCCTAATATCAAAAGAGGGAACTTCAGTCAACAAGAAGAGGAGTTGATTATCCGAATGCATAACCAGCTGGGCAATAGATGGTCAGTCATTGCGGCTGAGTTGCCTGGAAGAACAGATAACGAAGTGAAGAACCATTGGCATACTTCTCTTAAGAAAAAAGTTCAACAGAGGAACACAATCTCAAATGAACAAACCATAGTCACAAAATCTCCAGCTGGTTCCCAAATCTCAGACATCTCTGGCCCGTTATCTCCATTTTCATCATCCAGTGATGTATCTTCCATAGCTGAAGATGATTTTGGTTTTCTAGATGCATTTATAGAATCCATGGATGAAAGTTTTTGGCTGGATGATCTTTCCAACACACAGAGTGGAATAGTGCAAAACAATATTCATGATACAAGAACCTCTAATGATGGTATTTTAGTGTCTCACAATCATTCGCCCAATGAAAGTTTTGTTCTTGATAATGACTTTAGCAGCTTTCTAGATGGGTACACAGAGTCAACAGTTGATAGTTTTTGGACGCACCCATATGAAGGTGACATGTCACATGTTCCAAGCCAACTTCTGCACCTTTGCCGATGGAATCTGAATATTTTTGAATAGTATATGATGAAGATATATGGAATTGAAGTAATTTGTAAGATAAATTAGGCTATATTAATCAATAAAACTACCAATTCTCCGTGTGCTTACTTGTGATTTTGCAAATCATTTTTATTCAAATGTCACGTTAGATTTCTACAAACTTAACACTTTTATTCGAGGTTCATTTTGATCTTATAATTTTAACAAAACTGTTTTGATATTTTATTTCTTCAAATTGTATCATGCTTTTTTTTTTTTTTTTTTAATTCTGTTAGTCAAAATCAAATTAAATAACCATGTATTCTCCACATAACTGATGTAGAAATGAAATTAAAAATTATGTTGAATTAAAACTGAGTCACATTTATACTTGAAACAAAACGACAAACCTTTGAAGAGAAAGTAAAGATGATGGATAAGAGGGCGAAGAAGACGAGTGTGCAAGCGCAATGAAGCTACGCACATGTTTCTGGATACGAACACAGATTTCTAGATACGAAAACAAGTTCTTGAAGTGCGGGTGTAAGATTTTTTTAGGATGGTAAGTCACAAATTTCTAGCCCCTTTCTCATTTAGGGTTTAACTAGCCGTGTGATTGTTTAGGATATTTTGTGTATTTATTAATTTTAGCATAAAATTACATATTTATACGTACATTTGTTTAGGGTTTAAAAGAATTTGTTTTAGGGTTTTTCACCTCTTTTCTTCCCCTTTATAAATTCGGTTTTGTTATAAATAGGTAAAATGGAAGAATTTTTCATGTATTTATTCATCATGGAGAGTCAATTGTATATGTTGACTAACAATGTATGAAGGTGCAGTTTCACAATCAATTGTGATGTTGATAAATGAAGATATTTTGAGTTGGTAGGTATAGTTATGGATTTGAGATATATGGAAGTAGATATGGAATGGTACATGGACCTAACATTTGAAATGCATATTTTGGCAGATGACAAAGGTGCGTAAGAAATTGCAAATTTACGGTAGGTACACTTGAGTGTTGATGATTATATACAACATTCTCTATCTCAGCCGCCTGAGTTTTATGATAGATTCTATGATGATGAAATGCAAAATGGCTAATTAAATGATGGTGGAGTGGACAGTGATGATGTTAATTTAGATTTGATGAATGAGAGTGGAATGGTTAGTTTTGAAAGTAGGGATGATTGTGAGGATGTGATTTTTAATTATGACAATGCATTTGATATAACATTTGAAGACTCTAATGATAATGCTGATTTTATGGAAGAGGAAATGGATAATATGTTAGACTATGATCATGGACCAAAAGTACTAGCAAAAAACAGAAGCACAGGGGGAAATTAATGAGTGAAATGATAGTGAGCGTAAGTTCTTGTAATTGGCTGAAATTTTGTTAAAACAATGCTGATGTCATGGTTAATGTTGCAACATGAGCTTCTAGCATTATTGATGTGTTTAGTTAACATTCTGGTCTTGTAAAAGAGTTATAGTGCTAAAGAGTGATGTCACATGCGATGTCTTGACATCACTATACCAGAACATTAAAACATCAGGTTGTGATGTTGTTAGGGCTGCAAGTATTTCTGGTGATAATGAGATATTCTATTGAAAAGAATCAGAGATAGCAGGCGAAAATCATGGGCTAGATATATTCTGTTGCAATCATTAGTTTGTTGCTAATTTAATGCAGAATGATATGGAGAACAATTAAGAGTTAATTATGAAGATTTGATTGAAGATTTAATTGAAGATCTATTGAAGAACAGAATCTGTTGCAGATTTGTAGCAGAAGATTTGTTGTGATTTGAAGGCCCAAATCCAGTTGGGAAAAAGTTATAAATAGAATGCTTGTAATCTAGAATAGGCACGGGTCCAAGATGTAGATCATTAGGGCTTAGTCTTAGTGAACCACTTGGGTTGTGAGATGGTCACTGTGGTATTACTCAGAAACCTGTAGGTAATGAGTATTGTATTGTTCTTGGAGGAAGCTGTTAAGCAACTCCAATGTGAGTCATGGAAGTGTGTCTTCTAGTTTTCTGTGTTAGAAGAGTTGTTGGTAAACAAGCTGTCGATGCAGTGGCGGAGTTGTTGACTGCTAGACATCATTGCGATGATTGGAAGTGAGATGGAGTCTCTTATCTAGGGAGGACTTAGATAGAAGGGTCATTGGGTAGTGATTGAATTAAGTAGATTGTCAACTGGTCTGTTGAGTCTGTAATTTGATACTACTAATAGTGGACTTCCTTCCTGGCTTGGTATACCCCCAGATGTAGGTTGTTGAACCGAACTGGGTGAACAATCCTTGTGTTGATTTACTGTTACTATTATTTCCTTGTTCATACAGCAGATTGCGATGTTGTGACATTGCACGAGACATCACACATCTGTACCAGAATTTCAATTGGTATCAGAGCAGGCATTCTGTCTGGTTCTGGATGAGATCTTGGGAAGATACTTTCTGGTTCATGAGCAAGGAAAAGAGTTGTTTGGATGATCCCTTGGAGTGAAGGATGGACTATTCATGATAAAGTATTGTTGGCACGTGGTTTATGCTGAGAGTGTGCAAGAATTTTTGAGCAGTGCCTGAAGGTTGGTTGAGGAGTTGTTGTGTGTTCCGCTGCATGGTATCTGATGTAACCCTGGTTGGTGCTTGTATCTCTAGTGGTGAGATTCTAGGAAGGTATTCTCTTGGAAAGACATTAGGGTTTGGTCTCCTCAGCAAGATAGTCTAGTTTATGCAAGACGGCTTCAACAGGTTGGTTAGAGATACCAAAGATACTTGAGGATTATCTCATATCTTTGTTTTGGGAAAGAAGTGATCAAAAGGTGAATGGATCCTATTAAAGAATGTATGACATGGAAGTTTCATCAAGAAAGAAGTTGAGCTTAATATGTCAATTCTAATGCCTCGACATCGCGCTACACAATCAGCAGTCTATGGTAAATGCTGAATCAAAGTTCTATTAAATTATAGTTGTTTTAAGGGATCTCTGAAGCTGTGAAGTTGAACATTGGTTGAGATGATGTCATAGCATCTCAGATGTGCTGGTTGAAAGAAGGTAGTAATCCTGATAGCATAAGAGAAGGAATTGATCCTCAAGCTAAATTGTCTGAGGACCATATTATAGGGAAAATGCATCCAAGATTTTATGTGCAGTAGCAGTGTAAATCAGCCTGTAGTCAATTGGTGTCTGCATGAAGGATTGGAAGTAGCAGTTTGTCTATGCAGAAGGAGGACAGTTATCACTCTTAAGTTAGACAAGAGATATGAACCTTGTGCTTATAAGAAGAAGCTTCTGGAAGAGTGTATTATGCAAGTTACTGCAGTTTTGTTGGTCTAATCTTGGAAGTTGATCAGATGCTGATGTGCTCTCGTGTGTTCCCTACAAGAGATATGTGTGAATTAATTTGATTAGGAGATGTGATTTAGACTAATGTTGAAACATCATTTCAGTTCTTTGCTCAGGGTAGAGTAAAAGATCAATACACTGACGTTACCTGGAAGGGTTTTGTGGTATGAGTGGTTGTCATGATGGGTTGTTTTGAAAGAGAATCAGCAGATGGCGGTTGTATGAGAAGGTTACCTTGACAGGAGTTGAGTATTTATCTGCTTTTGATAAGGTTGTGCATTCAACTAATGACAAAATACATTGACGAGAGACTATGTATATGTCTGAGGTAAAAGTGCGGGACTGCAGAAGTGTTGAGAGTTTACCCTTCTATATGTGGCTATTTTGAAGTATTTTCAAGGGTTAAGCACTTTGGAGTTGAATCAACTGATGGGGTGAGTGGTTACTATGGAGTATCATCCAAAGAGTCTGGGATGTGTTTGGATTATGAGAGGTAGATTGTGGAATGTTGATGACGTCCAACATCTCAAGTCAGACAAGTTGTTGGCTTTAAGGTTGAAAGATATGAAGACATCACATCTTAATGGGTACAGCTTGGATCAGGTTGGAGAATGGTGTTTGCTCTGGTTGTGAAGGTCGAGGATAAGTGGCAGTTATCTCTGGCTTTCTACTGACGGCTCTACTAAGGGAAATGACCTCTTTAGTATTGCTATGGGGTAGTCTTGGACTACTTATTTTCTGAAGATTCAGATGTGGGAGGTTTGAAGTCTTTGGAGTTTCTAAGCAGGATGGAGGTTGTCTACTCAAACTTGATTGTTGAATCATGTCTATGAGAGCATGGAAATCTATTTCTGCTAAGGGAGAAGGTTCTTATGAGTGGCAGAAGGTAGAGCTGAATTCAACAGTTGGATGTTCTGACATCTAGCTTAACATCAGGAGTCTTAGCTGGTGATGTGGCACATCAGCTAATGATAGGGTGATCTACAGGAATGAACTATAGGATGCTTCAATAAGATCGTTCTCAGGGCAGTTGCGGGAGCTGCAGGAAGGAGAAGATGTTACATGACCATGGCTTAGGGAGTCTAAGTGTGTTTGCTTTTAAGCAGATGGAACATGTGACTTGAAGATCAAGGCTCTTTGGTGGATCACGATATCTTTGTGAGAGTTCTGACAAACGTGAATAAGGTCAAAATGTGGCAGTTGGCTGCTTTCATATGAGGATTCATGAATGACGTGATCAAACTGCGACTGTTGGTTGATCTCAGAAGTGGATTCGAAGAATCAAGATAATCAGAGTGTGGCAGCTGGTTATTATTGAGGATTGTCTTGGAACAAGTTACTCTTGGGCAGAAGGGCGATAAGTGGAAGACTCAAGGAGACTATTCTTCTTGAAGGTGGATGAGAGTTTAATTCTCTAGTTCTTTGGATTACTATGCAATAGTAAGTCCAGTTGATGGAGCTTGGAGTGGAGCAGATGTTCTAACTTGTGTTAGGACATTATCTGGTTGGATATCCTTGGTGAAGAATGATTATGCCCTGGTTCAGAAGATTGGTGCCTACATCATGCCTAAGGAGCGTCTACATAGTCATACGGGATAATGATGAAGTAGAAGGTCTGCCTTGGATGGAGAATGTAGAAAAGACTGTAGTAGATCAGGTATTGATAAAGAATGACTGCCTTTAGAGAAAGGGACAATGGTACCAAAATACATGTGCTCAGAAGTGTGCTCAAATGTTCATCCTCATCTAGAGCATTAGTTAACCATGACTGAGGGAGTACTTGTCTATGGACTTTGCTGCAAAGGTACATACGTTGTGAAGATTGCATGCTGATCAAGATTGAGAAGATTGGCTGAATCCTATGAGGGTATAATGTCAGATAACATGTTATGACATTAGGCTGTTGGATGACATGTTGGTGTGGACATGAATGATTCTAGCCATGTGAAGCTAATTGTTTGAATCATATGCACACATGCTACAGAGGAGGAGTCTGAAGGGCAGCTTTGCTTATGTCTGGGAGAATTTACAGTAGGGTTTGTGTTGATGGGAGATGTCACACTTGTCTAGGTGTGTGGTTTTAATTCAAAGAAAGAGGACTTGACTTAAAGTGTAAAGCAGTGTATTTGTGCCTCAGAACTTGTGGATGAATTTTCCGAATGTTATGATCAAGAAGTTCATTCCTGAGAGAAGTTGATCAGCTTGGCAAGATGTGAGTTTTGGAGCATGAGAAGATAACCAATCAAGAAGGAATCATGTGATTCTAGGTATTTGGATTGTTTGAGGATTAAGCATTAAGTGAATGCGTTCAGCAGGTGAGTTGAACAGAGGGTGTGCTCTTGAAGACATGAAGATGAGTCTTATGTTTTCCATTCATTTAAGGTGTTCTTCTTGTAAAG
Organism: Lathyrus tuberosus; assembly: GCA_022829125.1. Classification (NCBI taxonomy): domain Eukaryota; kingdom Viridiplantae; phylum Streptophyta; class Magnoliopsida; order Fabales; family Fabaceae; genus Lathyrus; species Lathyrus tuberosus. Next base: position 1,782,720 of record JALAZF010000467.1, on the reverse strand, counting down.
GTGCACTGGTTATCTTAGATAGGGGGAGTTGATCTTTTGTTGAAAAAGTGTTTTTCTCTGTTGTTTTGAAGGAATCTATAAGGGATTGTGAGTTGTGCTGATCAATGAAAGTTGTGCTTGTGTGCTAATATTCTGAGGAGTCTTGGGTTGTTAATTTTGTGAGCCAGCAGACAATGTCTGATACGATGTCAGAACATGGTATAGGACATGTTTTTCTTGGGCCAAACAAGAAGTACTTTGGACGGTGGTGTAAGGATAAGGTGGAACACGTGGCTTCGACTGTGAATGGAACTGTTTTGGCACAATTTATGGTAAAAATCAGTTAGGAAACAATAAAAGTGGTCAAGACTGTTTTGGATGATAAACATTGAATTTGGATGGAGTTTTTAGTTCCTAAAATAGCGTTTCTATGACCAAGAACCTTGACTATTCAAAGCTCGTCAATTCCAAAGTATCTGATCAGCTATTTATAGGGGTTATTCTGTTCTCCCTCAGCCAGTGAGTGTTCTTGTCTCATAAGTCTTATGGCGTTTATTTGTGTTTGGGTGAGCACTACTTGGGTCTGGTTCTGTGAGGGCTTCCTTTGCCAATTTGTGGCTAAAAAGGGGGAGAAAGGAAAAGGATGTGCTAAATGGTTTTGCGCAGATGTTATGTCTGGAAGTCTGCAGTTCCAGATGTTGCAAAGGATATCCTATCCTGCTGTTGGTGATTGAGTCTTTGTGACTTGTGTCCTGAGTTATGAACACAGTTGTGACTTGTGTTCTGAGTTACCTGGGTTGGCAGAACGACACTTCTTAAGATTCATCTTATGCTACGGATTAAACCCAATGTTTGATCAATGAAGGTGTGCAGAATTATCTTATGCCACCATTGGTCTGTGATGAATAGACAAACATTTCTTTTCTGGAAGAGTCTTCTACATTTGTTCTGGGTCTGTCCTGGAAGGAAAAAGAAATGTGTTGTGTTGAGGGGGAGTGTCAGATATCTTCTTCCTCATGTGCACCAAATGACTTCAGGACTGTCTACTACCTAGGTCCTGATGTGCTGCCTGAAGGTGCGGTGTTGTGGTGATGTTATGTCAAGCATGATGTTCTAACATCATTCATAATTAGCCAAGAAGATGATTCTCCATGAATGCAGTACACAGTAGCTACTGATGATTACTAATGATTATTGTTAGGATCAGATGACTTCTAACAGTAGTATAGGGTTGTAATTGCTGCTGTAATTTGAGCTGTAATGTTTATATATGTGTTTTAGCCAAAATTAGCCAAAGGGGGAGATTGTAAGTTCTTGTAATTGGCTGAAATTTTGTTAAAACAATGCTGATGTCATGGTTGATGTTGCAACATGAGCTTCTAGCATTATTGATGTGTTTAGTTAACATTCTGGTCTTATAAAAGAGTTATAGTGCTAAAGAGTGATGCCACATGCGATGTCTTGACATCACTATACCAGAACATTAAAACATCAGGTTGTGATGTTGTTAGGGCTGCAAGTATTTCTGGTGATAATGAGATATTCTGTTGAAAAGAATCAGAGATAGCAGGCGAAAATCATGGGCTAGATATATTCTGTTGCAATCATTAGTTTGTTGCTAATTTAATGCAGAAAGATATGGAGAACAATTTAATGCAATCATTAGTCTGTTGCAATCATTAGTTTGTCATTTAGGGTTTAACTAGCCGTGTGGTTGTTTAGGATATTTTGTGTATTTATTAATTTTAGCATAAAATTACATATTTATACGTACATTTGTTTAGGGTTTAAAAGAATTTGTTTTAGGGTTTTTCACCTCTTTTCTTCCCCTTTATAAATTCGGTTTTGTTATAAATAGGTAAAATGGAAGAATTTTTCATGTATTTATTCATCATGGAGAGTCAATTGTATATGTTGACTAACAATGTATGAAGGTGCAGTTTCACAATCAATTGTGATGTTGATAAATGAAGATATTTTGAGTTGGTAGGTATAGTTATGGATTTGAGATATATGGAAGTAGATATGGAATGGTACATGGACCTAACATTTGAAATGCATATTTTGGCAGATGACAAAGGTGCGTAAGAAATTGCAAACTTACGGTAGGTACAATTGAGTGTTGATGATTATATACAACATTCTCTATCTCAGTCGCCTGAGTTTTATGATAGAGTCTATGATGATGAAATGCAAAATGGCTAATTAAATGATGGTGGAGTGGACAGTGATGATGTTAATTTAGATTTGATGAATGAGAGTGGAATGGTTAGTTTTGAAAGTAGGGATGATTGTGAGGATGTGATTTTTAATTATGACAATGCATTTGATATAACATTTGAAGACTCTAATGATAATGCTGATTTTATGGAAGAGGAAATGGATAATATGTTAGACTATGATCATGGACCAAAAGTACTAGCAAAAAACAGAAGCACAGGGGGAAATTAATGAGTGAAATGATAGTGAGCGTAAGTTCTTGTAATTGGCTGAAATTTTGTTAAAACAATGCTGATGTCATGGTTAATGTTGCAACATGAGCTTCTAGCATTATTGATGTGTTTAGTTAACATTCTGGTCTTGTAAAAGAGTTATAGTGCTAAAGAGTGATGTCACATGCGATGTCTTGACATCACTATACCAGAACATTAAAACATCAGGTTGTGATGTTGTTAGGGCTGCAAGTATTTCTGGTGATAATGAGATATTCTATTGAAAAGAATCAGAGATAGCAGGCGAAAATCATGGGCTAGATATATTCTGTTGCAATCATTAGTTTGTTGCTAATTTAATGCAGAAAGATATGGAGAACAATTAAGAGTTAATTATGAAGATTTGATTGAAGATTTAATTGAAGATCTATTGAAGAACAGAATCTGTTGCAGATTTGTAGCAGAAGATTTGTTGTGATTTGAAGGCCCAAATCCAGTTGGGAAAAAGTTATAAATAGAATGCTTGTAATCTAGAATAGGCACGGGTCCAAGATGTAGATCATAAGGGCTTAGTCTTAGTGAACCACTCGGGTTGTGAGATGGTCACTGTGGTATTACTCAGAAACCTGTAGGTAATGAGTATTGTATTGTTCTTGGAGGAAGCTGTTAAGCAACTCCAATGTGAGTCATGGAAGTGTGTCTTCTAGTTTTCTTTGTTAGAAGAGTTGTTGGTAAACAAGCTGTCGATGCAATGGCAGAGTTGTTGACTGCTAGACATCATTGCGATGATTGGAAGTGAGATGAAGTCTCTTATCTAGGGAGGACTTAGATAGAAGGGTCATTGGGTAGTGATTGAATTAAGTAGATTGTCAACTGGTCTGTTGAGTCTGTAATTTGATACTACTAATAGTGGACTTCCTTCCTGGCTTGGTATGCCCCCAGATGTAGGTTGTTGAACCGAACTGGGTGAACAATCCTTGTGTTGATTTACTGTTACTATTATTGCCTTGTTCATACAGCAGATTGCGATGTTGTGACATTGCACGAGACATCACACATCTGTACCAGAATTTCAGTGAGGATTGAAATGTGAGTGCGAAATTGATGAGAATACTAGAACAAACAGAAAGAAGTATTCAATTTTCAAGTTGCAAAAAAATATAAAAATTATAAATCGGAGTTCATAACTTATTTTATTATCAAGTGTGATTTTAAGGAAGCAATACCAATTGATGTTGTTCAATCTAAACATAAAATATTATGTAAAATCTTATGTTAGAAAAAATTAGAACTTTATTATTAAAATGTGGACAAGTAATAGGATGAGATTTTCAAATTTAAGTGATGACGATGTTTTACCAAACATAAAAATGCATTCACGTATGTTTTAGACACGTTCTTCAATTAGACCCTATATTTGTGTGTTTATTTATTTACTCACTTTTGTTTGTGTGAGTATATATATATATATATATATATATATATATATATATATATATATATATATATATATATATATATATATTAGTGTAGCTGTCAATAGTTGTATACACACACACACATTAAGCAGCAAGTAGTGTGCATAACCAGTGTAGTGGAGTAACCATTTTGTAACCATTTTACAAGAGTAGTGGAAGTTTGTTATTCTCTCTTCTCTCTCTTCTTCCATCTTCAACTTCTTCACCTTGTGCACCAATAATTGGTATCTAGAGCTCTAGTTCGGATCCACAAGGAAACACAAGTGAACGGTGAGGCGTTGTGTTATTGATTTCATTTCTTGAATTCTTGTTGAATTTTTGATCGAGATCTTAACAAAATCACATTTCTTGATTCCGTAGGATTGAGAAACACTAGTGTTTGGAAAGATATGAGTGAACTGCACAAGGTTGAAGATGAACGGAAATGGTAATTTGAGTACTAAGCTTCCAGTGTTCGATGGCAAGAACTGGAATCAGTGGATGATTCAGATGCGTATGTTGTTTGGCGCTCAAGATGTTCTTGATCTCGTAAACGACAATTACGTTCTGGTTGCACTTCTGGCAAATGCAACGAATGTGCAGAGGAATGCTCAGCGTGATCTAAGAAAGAAGTATCAGAAGGTGTTGTTCTACATCCATCAGTGTGTGGATGCTAACATGTTTGAGAAAATCGTTGATTCGACGGCGACGAAGGCCACGTGGGACACACTGGTACGGTGCTACGGCAGTGATGCACCAATGAAGAAGGTGAAGCTTCAGTCTCTACATTAGCAGTATAAGAATATCATCATGAAGAACAATGATAAAGTACCTGACTACATCTTTAGAGTGATTCTGATCACAAATGAGATGAAGTCGTGTGGAGAAACTCTCTTTGATGAAAGGGTCATTGAGAAGGTACTTAGATCTCTTACTCCTCAGTTTGATTACATTGTTGTAGCAATTGAAAATTCTAAGGATCTTAGAACCATGAGAATTGAAGAGCTGCAAAGTAGTCTATAGGCATAAGAGTTGCGTCTGACTGATGGAAACTCTGAAAGAGAGGTACAGTAGCAGGCTCTGAAAGTAGCTTTTGGTAAGAAGTATCAGAAGCAGTCTTGGTTAGAAGCCAGGAAGAGATCTGATGGTGTTCAGAAGTCAGAAACCTCAACTTTTGAAATGTAGAAGAGTGCTCAGATGGGGAAGGAGAAGTATGACAAGAGAAAGGTTCAGTGCTACTATTGTAAGAAGTTCGGCCATTTCGCTGTTGATTGTTGGTCAAACAAAGAAAGGAAGTTAGAAGAAGAAAACGTAGCCAAAAGAGATTTTGATGATGAATCTGTGATTTAATGGCTCATGAAACTAATGATGCGTATTAATAGCTTATTGGAAATAAGAAATGGCTGGTTGACTTTGACACTAGAAAGAGGACAAAGATCAGGTGTGCTGATAATAAATACTTCAACACTGAAGGTATGGAAAATGTCACAGTAGTTCTGAATAATGGTAAAACAGCATTGATTCAGAATGTGTGATATGTGTCGCAACCTGCAAAAAAACAACCGGCGAGAAACACTAGAACAGAAGAGTCGCCACCGAACGTTATTTATCCCGACGCAGGGAAAGGAAACGATCGAAGAAAACCTGAAAGGGAAAGACATGGTCATCACAACCATAGTCCGGGTTCGGGAGTCGATGGGATCCACGCTCGTTATCTAATCAAAGGGCGAGTTATCCTAAAGTCTACGGCTGAACAAAAAAACAGGGAGGGGGGGACTAAGACGGACTCGCAAGGATTTATTCGAAATCCAATGCCTACGTATCTTCGTGGACGAACGAAGAATCAGAGTCAACGTAGTTCGACGGACTACGCAAAAGGGAGGAAAGTTGCTCGTCGAGATATCGCATCTCGTGCCTACGTATCCTCAATCGGACGAGAAAGAGGAATCAGAGCAAACGTAGTTCGACCTAACAAGGTCGATAAGTGTTTTTTACGTGAGCGACGAGCTCTTTTTTGAAAAAAAAAAGATTTGAAACTTAACAATCCCGAAGGATAAAAATGATTTGAATTTGTTTTGTGTTTTTTAGACAGAAGTGGATTGAAGTTAGTTCGTAACTTACATTGCACCGAAGTCTATGACGTAGGAACGAATGCATAGCAAATCGTCCCAAGACATGACGTCCACTAAACACTCTAGAAAGATGAGAGGAAACCCCTCATTCCTCATTTCCCACATACAAGGCTCATGCACAATACATGTTACCTTTATTAAGTGTCTTAGAATTGTTATGAGATGAAAAGAGAAGACTCAAGTCGAAAATAAAAGACTACGGGAAATTCTATCCTAATGTTGTCATGCGAAAGTGGCCCTATGGTTGAGGTTTAAAAGGGAAACATCTATCTAAGTTATCATGCATAGATGAAAGCCTAATGTCTATCCTACTCCGAGCTTAATCGGAAATTAAGTCGGACTAGGAGCCTTAAGGGAGCAAGCAAAAACAAGGCGAAAACCAAAGCAATAAATCAAAACAGCGGCTACAACAGCGCTCCAGCACCTGTACAGTGGTAAATTCCAGCCAATACACCAAACAGCTTTCAACAGCTCAAGTTCAGCACAAAAGGAGGTGTAAAAGGTCAAACAGAAGGACATACAACAGCACATATGCACCAAGACAGCAGTGGAAAACAGGGCAGAACACCATACATTTGAAATGATGCAATCATGGCATAACGAGCACGCATCAAACATTACACATTCTTTCAATCAAACATGATCACAATCATACCACACACCATGGTAAACAATCTTGAAAACATCATGAGATAATGCACAACATTAAGCACATTAACAAGTCGAATCAAGTATGCATCTCATGAAATTAAATGCAAGCAAGCATGCATAACACAACAAATCCAGCAACACCAGCAATAATTCACAACTAACATGCTCAAGGAGTGTGTGCAAACTGTTCATCACATCAAGAAAAAGCAACAACACAATCATGGACATTCATCAATGAAAACCAAAAGTTGCGTGTCGAAGAATCGTGCTCATGCAAAGGTGTGAGGTAAAACAGCTCAAGAATAACCCACAAATCATCAACGTATCAATCCATGAAGTTTAGACGTGCAAGAGACCTCAAACAAGCAAGAAAATGCAAGAAAAACACGCTCTGCTTCAGTGGTAATCGATTACTCACATAGGGTAATCGATTACTCAGTTGAAATTTGACTAAAAACATGAAAATAAGGCAGAGTAATCGATTACTCAGTTGAAATCTGACTAAAAACGTGAAAATAAGGCAGAGTAATCGATTACCCTGTTTGAGTAATCGATTACCACTAAACCAGAGCCAAAATTCAACTTTGAAAAGCACTTTTCAACAGCAAATCACTTATCCAAACATCCAAATGATCATGTAAACAATAATGCACGAAAATTAAGTTCAATCACAACAATCAAACATCAATTAGATCCAACAATCATCAACATGAACAATCAATTTCAAGCAAATGGATCAAATCACATGCAAAACCAAGGATCTACATTGCATAAGCTAGAATTAAGCTAAATCAAGTATAGATCTAAGAAAAACCAACCTACAAAGCTGAGAATTGCTTTGGTAATTGTTGCAAACAGAATTTGATGGATCCAAGCAAGAAATTCCAAGATCTATGAGCTCCTTGCAAGCAAAAGCCGAAAATCCAAGCAATAAGCTACCAATACTCCAAAATCACTTCCAATAAGCACTTCTGAAATTCCAGATCTAGATCCAAACGAAAATCACCAATGAAAAGCAACAATGGAGTGATGATGAGAGGCTTTAGCTCAAGAATTATCAAGTTCCAATGAAGAACTTGTTATTCTCTATGAAAGAGCTTTGAGTGTGGTTAAAAATGGAGGTTGAGAGTGAAAAAGTGAAAGAGAATTGAGAGAATTCTGAAAATTGAGAGTGAAAAATGATCAAGGTTATGAGAGGTTTGGAGTTGATTAGATTAAATAACCCCTAGGTTAGGAGTTAAGTTTGGGTTTGGAGTGAGGTTTAGTGGGTGGAAATTGGGGTGAAAATGAATTAAGAAAGGGATTATGGAATTAGGGTGGAAATTGTTGGAAGGAATTTGAATTTTTGGGTGGAAAATGATGAAAATAGATCAGTTCTAGATCCTTCCCACACATGCACAAGCCAAGCACATGATCACAAACGCTCAAAAATTCTGCAGTGCTGAAAATTGCCATATTTTTGCAATTTCGCCCAGAGTAATCGGTTACTCACTTTGAGTAATCGATTACTCAGTTCAAAAATTCAAAATTTTGGCGCCAAAAGGAGGGAATGTTGCAGAATTTCCTGTTTTCACCCGTTCTGAGCCATACTAAGCCTCTGAAACCTGTCATTGGATATTACCACTGAATCATGCCTGAAATATGCTGTGTACTCTATTTCGTACTCGGAATACTGCCGAAAATAAACGTCTGGTGTTGAATCGCTGATAAAAAATGACTGCTAGAGCTTCTGATTATCAAATCATCTAATGAGCAAAATAAAGGCTCGAAAAGACTTTGTAAGCTATCTGCTTGGCTCTAAACATTATTGAAAATGATACTGGAACTGATGACGCCATGAGCTGCTGGAAAATACCTTGATCCCATGCCCAAAAGTACCATGCAAATGCAGAAATGACATTGCAAAATGAGATGAAACATAAGCCAGTTAGGAATAGAACACGAGGGCAAATTTTGGGGTATTACAGCTGCCCCTATTCAAACTTCTTGGATCCAAGGGTATGGAAGCAAAGGCTTCCAGATGGTTGGGATACATGGAGATTGAATACCAAAAATAACCGCACAAATTTGCATCCTGCAAAAAAGAGAGACGACTCCGCTATGGAACAAGTAATAAAAGGTGTAGGATCATAACACGGACGAGTGTCAGAAATCAATACGAAAAAAGTATTAAAATTGATTGAAACAAAACACGGACGAGTGTTGACTATGCTGGGGACAAACACGGACGAGTGCCAAAAAGGTTCACACACGGACGGGTGCGGAAAGAACACAGACGGGTGTCTCAAAGGTTCAAACACGGACAGGTACTGAAAGATCACGGACGGGTGTCTAAAAGGTTCAAACACAGACGGGTGCTGAAAGAACACGGACGAGTGTCTAAAAGGTTCAAACACAGACGGGTGATGAAAGAACACGGACGGGTGTCTAAGGTCAATACGGACGGCTATTGGCTAAAAGGTTCAAACACGGACGGGTGATGAAAGAACACGGACAGGTGTCTAAGGTCAATACGGACGAGTATTGGCTAAAAGGTTCAAACATGGACGGGTGATGAAAGAACATGGACGGGTGTCTAAGGTCAATACAGACGGGTATTGACTAAAAAGTTCAAACACGGACGGGTGATGAAAGAACACGGACGGGTGTCTAAGGTCAATACGGACGGGTATTGGCTAAAAGGTTCAAACACGGACGAGTGATGAAAGAACACGGACGGGTGTCTAAGGTCAATACGGACGGGTATTGGCTAAAAAGTTCAAACACGACGGGTGTCTAAGGTCAATACGGATGGGTATTGGCTAAAAATTTCAAACACTGAAGGGTGATGAAAGAGCACGGACGGGTGTCTAAGGTCAATACGGACGGGTATTGGCTAAAAAGTTCAAACACGGACGGGTGATGAAAGAGCACGGACGGGTGTCTAAGGTCAATACAGACGGGTATTGGCTAAAAAGTTCAAACACTGATGGGTGATGAAAGAACACGGACGGGTGTCTAAGGTCAATACGGACGGGTATTGAAATAAAAGAGATCAAACGTCAATTTTACTGGGGATTGAAATGCTAAACCGAACACGGACGAGTGTCAAGAGAACACGGACGAGTGTTTGAAATCAATACGGACGAAGTATTGAGGAAATGGAAAAGGACATGGACGAGTGTCAAAAGAACACGGACGAGTGTTTGAGAGAACACGGACGAGTGTTTAAAATCAATACGGACGAAGTATTGAGGAAATGAAAGAGAACACGGACGAGTGTAATGCTAACAACTTTGAAGGGACAAATCACAAGACCACCTGAACGAATGGGTGAAAATAAAAGAAACCACAGATTAACGATCCTGACAAACTTTGCAGGGGTATACCAAACAGTCTCTCCAAATGACCGAATCCACCACTTGGGGTATAAAGTTGGACGATATCTCCTGAGTTACTGCGCTTCTTGCTGGGGAACGCCTAGCAAACGAGAACATCAAACCTGGCTTATGCTTCGAATGCATATGTTTGAATTTTTCTATGGCGTAATGCTCCATACGAAATGGAAATGCTACGCTTTGGGAGGATGCCATGCAAAAATGCTCATGCAATGCAAAAGAAACGCTCCAGCAAAATAAATGCTGAAGACGAAGGTAACTCCACCGGGGAAAACAAGCTAAAATATCTCCTGAATCAAAGCCCTGCTGAGGAATACCACACTGAACAACCTTCCTAATCACAACCTCTGCTAAAAATGAAAACTCCGAAAGAACTTCCACTCTGTTGGGGATTAAGAATAACAATTACTGAAGATAGAACCCAAAACCTGATACTTCTTCTTTGCTAGGGGAATTAAGAATGACGACTGCCGAAGATGGAACTGGAAAATCTGCTGCAGAAGAGGTGCCAATAACCATTAGACTTGAAACCTGCTAGGGATGTCAACCAATGTTGAACAAACTACTGTGAAGATTACCACCAAATCTGCTTGGGGATACCACTGAACTTAACTTGCTGCTGGGGGGAAATGACTTTACCCTCACCCTGTTGGGGATTAGAGCATATTGTTGCTGGTGAAGAACACACTTCCTGACAGGCTGAGGAAAGCAGACACCAAGACTCTGTGGGGAAGATAACATCTTTGACCGGGAAGATATTCCACCAGTCTTCCGCTGGGGATACAACAACACCCACTTCTGAATGCTTGCTGACTCAAAATGCGACTCTGGCTGGAGAAACAATCCTCTATACTCTGGCTGGAGAGAGTAACAATCTGCTGAGGATGATGAAATTTCGAAGCTAGGGAGAGTAACTCTACTGGGGAGAAACATTGCTACCCTGCACACAACAACAGCAGAATATTCTATATGCAAAAAATGGCTACCTCGATTACCATCGACAATATTCGTTGCCTGAGCAATTTCCATTGTTTTTCGATATGCTCCGCAAAGCTTAACACTTTCGCATGCAATGTTTATCAAAATATCGGACGTTTTCACAAACAAAACAGTAAAAGTAAAAACAGAAAATGGAAAGCTCTTTGAGTGAAAATGAAAATTTTATTGAATGAATTGGCCTGTAAATAGGCATTTACAACCGGAAGCAATTCCTGAAAAGAGGTAATTACGCAAAAGTAAAAAAGAAAATACATATGTCGGCAATGTGGGAACATATATCCACAATGATTCAATTCAGCTATGACCCATATGTCTTGCTTATCCGCAGATAGTTTGACCTTCGAAGAGACTGACTGGATTGATTCCTTTCCTTCAAAATTTCCATGTATCAAAAGTGCACACAGATCAAACGCAGATCGTAGCCTCTTGCTTTCAAATCCCTAAATTTTTCCTGGATCGCCCTTTTCGGGTTTTCAATCCACCGGGATACCCATTTTTGCCAAAGTTGCCTTTTCAGGTTTTCAACTTTGCAGGTTTATTCTTCTTTTTTTTTTCTTTTTATCCCTAATTTTTGCCCGAACCTTTTCTTTTTATGGTTCGCCAGGATGCCACTTTTTTGCCTGGATCTTCTTTTTATGTCCATCGAGTCTCTTTTTTTTATGCAAAGTATTTTTTTACTACGTCTGCTTTCACAGGGGACGTAAAATCTTCGCCATCCATAGTTGAGAGTAATAAGGCTCCACCAGAGAAAACCTTTCTTACTACATATGGCCCTTCGTAGTTTGAAGTCCACTTGCCCCTGTGATCTGCCTGAGGAGGAAGAATCCTTTTCAAAACCAGCTCGCCTGTCTGAAAACACCGAGGACGCACTCTCTGATCAAATGCTTTCTTCATCCTGCTCTGGTATAACCGGCCATGTGCAATGGCTGCCAATCTCTTCTCTTCAATAAGGCTTAGCTGATTCAACCTGGCATGTACCCATTCAACTTCATCAAGCTTCACATCTGCTAGAATTCTCAAAGAAGGAATCTCAACCTCTAATGGTAGAACTGCTTCCATACCATATACCAGTGAGAAATGAGCTGCCCCAGTTGATGTACGTACCGAAGTACGATAACCGTATAGAGCGTAAGGCAATATCTCATGCCACTCTTTGTATGTTACCACCATTTTCTGCACAATCTTCTTGATATTCTTATTTGCTACTTCAACAGCCCCATTCATCTTTGGACGATAGGGAGAAGAATTGTGATGTTCAATCTTAAAGCTTTGACATAGCTCCTTCATTATCTTATTGTTTAAATTTGAACCGTTATCAGTAATGATTCTCCCCGGGACTCCGTAACAACAGATGATATCCTTCTTTATAAATCAGGCTACCACTTGCTTGGTGACGTTGGCATACGAGGCTGCTTCCACCCACTTCGTGAAGTAATCAATGGCAACCAATATGAAACGATGCCCATTGGAAGCAGTCAGCTCAATCTTTCCAATCATATCATTTACCCACATGGCAAACGGCTAAGGAGATGACAATACATTCAGAGGAGTAGGCGGTACATGCACCTTATCAGTATAAATCTGGCATTTATGGCATTTCCTGGTGTATTTGAAATAGTCAGACTCCATAGTCATCTAGTAATACCCCGCTCTCAACAATTTTCTAGCCATAGTATGCCCATTGGCATGAGTACTGAAAGATCCCTCGTGAACTTCTTCCATTAACAGGCCTGCTCGTGTTCATTAACACAACGTAGCAAGACCATGTCAAAGTTCCTCTAGTACAACACGTCGTCTTCATTCAAAAAGAAGTTTCCTGCCAACCTCCTCAGAGTTTTCTTGTCCTTGGTAGACACACCCTCTGGATACTATTGACTCTTCAGAAAACACTTAATGTCATGATACCAAGGCTTGCCATCTGATACATCTTCAACTGCAAACACAAAAGCTGGTCTATCCAGACGCATGATTCTAATTGAAGGAGTCTCATTCCAACGGTTCACTTGATACATTGAAGACAAAGAAGGGTAACAACCTTCTGGCATAGTTGTTATAAGGCACCAGATTTTCCTGACGAGTTTCCCATTCTCCCTTAATCTGATTGACTACCAACGCAGAATCACCATAAACATCGAGGTTCTTGATTCTTAAATCAATTGCTTCTTCTAACCCCATGATGCATGCTTCATACTCTGCCTCATTGTTGGTGCATATAAACGCTAACCGGGCAGTGAAAGGTATATGAGAACCCCTTGGAGTTGTAATGATTGCCCCGATTCTGTTACCATATGAGTTGACAGCTCCATCAAAAACCAATTTCCACTGAGATCCAATGTCGGGTCCTTCGCCAGGCAAAGGCTCTTCACAATCTTTCATCTTCAGAAACATAATATGCTCATCTGGAAATTCAAACTTCATTGGTTGATAATCTTCTATCGGTTTCTCGGTAAGGTATTCTGACAAAACACTTCCCTTAATGGCTTTTTGGGAAACATATTGAATATCGTATTCTGTCAAAACCATCTGCCAACGGGTTATTCTCCCTGAAAGTGCTTGCTTCTTAAACACGTACTTAATCGGATCCATCTTCAAAATCAACAGGGTTGTGTGGTTTAACATATACTGCCTCAAACGCTTAGTTGCCCAAGCGAGTGCACAACATGTTTTTTTCCAGCATTGAGTACCTCGACTCACAATCAGTGAACTTTTTACTCAGGTAGTAAATGGCATGTTCTTTTCTACCTGACTCGTCGTGTTGACCGAGCACACACCCTATTGAGTTCTCAAGAACTGTAAGATACATAATCAATGGCCTTCCTGGCACTAGTGGCATAAGGACCAGAGGTTCCTGCAAATACTCTTTTATCTTTTCAAATGCCTTTTGACAATTTTCATTCCACCTGACCTCTTGATCTTTTCTTAGCAATTTGAATATTGGTTCACACGTGGCTGTGAGATGAGAGATGAACCTAGCAATGTAGTTCAACCTCCCTAAGAAACCACGAACCTCTTTTTCTGTTCTCGGCTCAAGCATTTCTTGTATGGCTTTTACTTTAGCAGGATCGACCTCGATACCCTTTTCACTAACAATAAACCCCAGCAATTTCCCAGATCTCACCCTGAAGGTGCACTTGTTCGGATTCAACCTCAATTTGAACTTTCTTAACCTTTCAAATAACTTTTGAAGTTTCACCAAATGTTCTTCCTCTGTTTGTGACTTCGCAATCATGTCATCAACATAGACTTCCATCTCTTTGTGAATCATATCATGAAAGAGAGTCACCATTGCCTGCTGATAGGTTGCCCCAGCATTTTTCAATCCAAAGGGCATCACCTTGTAGAAAAATGTTCCCCACGGTGTTATGAACGTAGTCTTCTCCATGTCCTCTAGGGCCATCTTGATTTGCTTATACCCAGAGAAGCCATCCATGAAGGAAAATACAGAGTATTGAGCTGTGTTGTCCACTAACACGTCAATGTGGGGGAGCGGGAAATCATCTTTTGGGCTTGCTCTGTTCAAATCTCTGTAATCAACACACATCCTAACCTTTCCATCCTTCTTAAGTACAGGCACGATATTAGCAGCCCACGGAGGATAATTTGTCACAGCGAGAAACCCAATATCCAACTGTTTCTGAACCTCTTCCTTGATTTTGACAGCCATATCTGGTTTCGTCTTTCTCAGTTTCTGCTTAACCGAAGTACAACCTTCTTTGAGCGGCAGCCGGTGTACCACAATATCAGTGTCAAGCCTGGGCATGTCTTGGTAAGATCAGGCGAAGATATCCACATACTCTCGAAGTATTTCAACCAATCTTCCCTTGATAGTGTCTTCTAAAGCAGCCCCAATCCTTACTTCTTTCTTTGCATCCTCGGTTCCCAGATTAACGGTCTCGATTTCCTCCTGATTAGGTAGAATGACCCCTTCCTCCTGTTTCAGCAATCTGGCCAATTCTTCCGATAAGTCACAATCTTCGTCAGTCTGTTCTTCAGCCTGATAGATAGGATTGTCGAAGTCATACCGAGCCATAGCTGAATCATTATTGGTGGCCTCTGAACAAAGAATCCTGCATGATTGATGTTTTATGTTTATTATGAATGCAACAAACAAGAAAACACATTGCCATTTTGATATGAGTTAATGCAAAAAGTAAAAACAGAAAAACAGGGATCAAAATATTTGAGTGTGAAAACGTCCTTTATTAATGACAAAGTAAGCAAACAAAAACATCAGAGCCCTACAGACAAGCATCACTACGTCTTGGGTAGAACGTAGGATTTAACACAAACAGAAAACAAAGGCAATTACTCTTGACGGGTCACTTGGATGACTTTCTCAGACGACCAATTGCATAGACTTTGACCGGGAGCACAGGGGCGGATCCACTCATCCATATCGCAATTACTATCCCCCTTATCATCAATGGCATTAACCCAATTAAAGAAGACACCAACACTTGTGAACTAGACTGGACCATAAAACTTGGGTGGCTCTTGAGCTCGTCGGGGTGGCTTATACCCCAGTCCATATGTATTCTGCTTTATCTGAACGTCAATGACCTGGCCCCACTTCTGGGAACTACCAGCTTCAACTACAGCGCGTGCATCTTTGAAAGAAGACATCAAAACTTCTGGCTGATTTATCACTTTGGGTTGATTTACCACCTCAGGTGTACTGACTACTCTTGGAGGTTCTTCAGGAATTTTCACGGCTTCAAAGGCTTGGTACAGAGTCTCATGTATCTCACCATCTACCTCCACATACTTGAAGGTTGATAGGTGACTCACCATGATGTCTTCCTCACCACAGACTGTCACAACATGTTCATCCACCACGTATTTCAGCTTTTGATGCAGCGTGGACGTCACTGCCCCAGCCCCATGGATCCACGGACGACAATAAACAACTATAGGCAGGCTGAATGTCCATGATATAAAAAGTGGCATCAAAAACTTCAGGACCAACCTTGATCGGCAATACATTTTCTCCAAAAACAAACCTCTTGGAACCATCGAAGGCACGCACCACCAAGTCACTTGGCGTGCAAATCAGCCCACGGGTATCTAACTTCATCAGAGCCTTCTTCGGCAACACATTTAAAGATGACCCAGTATCAACTAGCACATGCGACATTAAGGAGCCTCGACATTCCACTGAAATATGTAGAGCGTTGTTGTGATTCCTCCCAGCTGGAGTCAGATCTAGGTCTGTGAACCCTAAGTCGTTACCAGCATTCACGTGAGCTACGACCCCTTCTAACTAATTAATAGATATTTCTTGAGGTACATAGGTTGCGTTCAAAACCTTCAACAACGTATTCCGGTGCGCCTTGGAGCACAACAGCAGAGATAGGATGGATATTTTGGACGACGTCTGATGCAACTAATCGATAATCTTGTAATCGCTCTTCCTGATTAATCTCATGAACTCTTCCATATTTTTTTAGAAGGAAGTGTCAACTTGTTTCGTTGCGGAATCATTCACGACCTATTTCTATACAGCATCATCCATCACTTATTTCCCTTTATCCTGCTTGGAACTGCCAACCTGATTATCTGACGGAATGAAGACTCTACTACTCCTGGTGATAGCCCCTGCGTCAATAGAATTGTCAACCTCTAAACTCACAGCTGATGTTCCTACCAATTCCTGCTTCTTTCCATCAACAAATACCTCAGCCCCATAGTTCCACGGGACGGCTTTGGTACTCTCATATGGGACTGGCCCAGGAACTGTAATGATGACCGGCGCTGGTCTCGCCGGTGCTGATATAGTTATTATTTTGAAAGGGATTGTCACTGTGGAAACATCATTCTCTTTATCTGCAATTATTCTCTGCTGATCACACCTATCAAACTATAACTGTCCTTCATTAATCATTCTCTGAATTCCTGATCTCAACAAATCACAACCGTTGGATTGAAACTCGCATTCAACACAACCTTCATCACAACCAGGGAATACCCCTCCCTTCAGCAACCTGTCTTTTACCACAAACAACAGAGTCTTCAGCTCGTTCACATCTAAAACCAAATTCAAGGATTCATCATCTTCAATAACGACATTAAACCTTGGCCCACCGTGATTCGACATTGGGTTCTGAATGATTTGGCACGTCATTAGAGAAGTTGATGGCTTTGGATTCTACCAAATCTTGTACTTTCTGATGGAATGCCCTGCACCCTTCAACTGTATGCCCTGGAGCACCGGAGTGAAAATCACAATGTGTATTAGCATCATAGCCCGGCGGTAGCCTCCCAGTGGGCGGAGCCAAAGGGTGGATCTCAACTAAACGCAACTGTAACAAGTGTTGCAACAATTGAGCATATGACATGGGTGGCTAATCAAAATGCCTTTCAGCATTCCTTTGTCGGTTTTGATACTGGCCGGGTTGCCTGTTTTGGTACTGATTAGGATTATTCCTCTGCTGCTGAGGTGCAGCCGGAATAGTTACAGAGGTAACTTGCTGATTGTAATTCTGTCATGCTCTTCCCCTACCATTGTACGATGAAACAGAGTTTGTATCTTCTTCTTTCCTTTTGTAGTTTGCATATGGTTTCTTCCCTCCTCCAGATGAGGACCCTTCACTACCAGAGATCTTTCCAACTTTGATCCCGCTTTCTACCATTTCTCCAACTAAGATCAAGTCGACAAACTTTCCGGGCATACAAGGCACCAGCTTTTCATAATAGTGACCCTGCAGGGTAGCCATAAACATATTTATCATCTCCCGCTCTAACATGGGAGTTTGCACCCTTGCTGCTAATTCTCGCCACCTCTGGGCGTACTCTTTAAAGCTCTTGTTATTCTTCTGCGACAAATTTTGCAACTGTGTCCTATTAGGAGCCATATCAGTATTGTACTGGTAGTGCTTAACAAAAGCCTCCACCAATTCCCTCCAGTTGCAAACATGGGACCTCTCCAACTACATGTACCATTCCAAAGACGCCCCAGACAAGCTATCTTGGAAGAAATGCATCAATAACTTGTCATCATTAGAATAGGCAGCCATTTTCCTTGCATGGGCTCGGACGTGAGTCTTTGGACAAGTAACACCATTATACTTCTCAAAAGTAGGCACCTGAAACTTGTGCGGAATTTTGACGCCGGGGACCAGTCCCAAATCCTCCATATCCAAACCCAGGGAATTCTGATTCACAACCCCTTTCAACTGCTCTTCAATCATCCTGATTCTCTGATCATTATCAAGTCGGGGGTCAGCATCCTCACCCGACATAGAAAATATATCATCCTACTGATCATAGCGACGACCGTGCACTGCGCAGACACTATTGCCTCCTCCTACTATAGAAGGAATCACATTCTCTCCTCCGTCCGAAGGGATAACAACACCAGCAACGGGACCACCTTGAACATCATTACCAACAATACCTCCGCCCGGAGGAACAACATCGTTATGAAGGCCACCATGAAGAACACCGTCCTCGTCAACTCTTGCAACCAAAGGCTGGACCAGAGTCCTCAGCTGTTCTTTCCCATAGGCAATGCCTTGCATTAACTCCATAAACTGGGCCATGTGAGTCCGCATCTCAATCAACTCGGCTTGCACCTGATCCATGGCTTTCTTTTGATTTTGTCTAGTAGAGTAGTGGTGAATGCATTGATCAACAATCCTGTCTGAAGAAAAGAGCAAGATAGGAAAACCGGAGATAAACCTGCTATGCAAAAATGATTATGCAAATTCAAATGAAAATGAACATGTTTGAATATTCGTAGGGCGATCCCGCCAATGCAAATACTTTCCCTCTAGGTTGAGCTTGCTTCGGTTTCGTGCACTTTGTACTATAGTGACCATTCTCCCCACAATTATAACACTTGATCGCATTCCTCCTACAATCAGCAGCCACATGACCCGTCAAACCACAATTAGAACACTTGTTCATATTCATCCTACACTCCGACACACGATGACCTAAACCACCACAATTATAACATTTCACAGAAGAATTCATTCCTCCTCCACTAGGCTTCCTATCAAAAGTAAACTTCTGTTTCCCTTTATCAACAGGGGTAGCATAAGGCCTACCTCTGAACTGCCCCTTTCCTTTCCTATCATTCAGATTCTTGTAATGAGTAGCACGTGCCTTACTATCTTCATCAAAAATCCTACTTTTGTTCACCAACACTAGAAACTGCCTGATCTCCTGATAACCAATACCCTGCTTGATTTCTGGCCTCAAGCCATTCACAAACTTCAAACACTTTGACCTCTCAGAACCAGCCGTATTATAATTAGGACAGAACTTCACAAGTTCCTCAAACTTAGCAGCATAATCTGCAACAGAGGAATTATCCTGCTTCAGTTCAAGAAATTCAACTTCCTTCTTACCTCTCTCATCTTCCGGAAAATACTTTTCAAGAAAAGCATCTTTGAACACAGCCCATGTAACCACTATCTCATCCTCCTCAA
This sequence comes from Lathyrus tuberosus, assembly GCA_022829125.1. Taxonomy (NCBI): domain Eukaryota; kingdom Viridiplantae; phylum Streptophyta; class Magnoliopsida; order Fabales; family Fabaceae; genus Lathyrus; species Lathyrus tuberosus. Next base: position 1,763,261 of record JALAZF010000467.1, on the reverse strand, counting down.
ACCTCTGAGAAGCATTCGGCCACCAGTCTTCAGCTTCCTTTTCCAACACATGAGTACCAAACTGCACCTTCTGATCCTCGGAACACCTAATGAAACGGAAGATCTTCTCAATCTTCTTCAGCCAAATCTGTGCTCCCTCAGGATCATGAGTACCTTCGAAGCTCGGTGGATTATTCTTCTGAAACTTTTCCATACTACGCGATTCCTCGTCCGCCGCAGCATTGGGTAAATTCTGCATCGCTTACGCCATAGCTTGCATGGCCGCAGTCATAGCAGCAGCACCTCTTCCAGCCATAATCTGAACGTTCCCAATGATATCAAATTATGGTTAAACAACCACTCAACAGAGTGCAACAGTCCAACAACGACACAAAGACACGGTCGGACAGACCAAATAGACACTGGCTCTGATACCACTTAATGTAACACCCCTTCTATACCCCGTACAAAAACCGGAATAAACTACTCTTATAAATAAAACATCAGAGCAAAGAATAATTTATCATGATATAGCCAGAGATGCCACACCAACGTGAGTTAAAACAACCTGCTCATATAGATATATAACAACCTGATAGTCATATAAACATAGGAACTCAGTTCCAAAATATCATCGTTCAGTTACAGAATTAAAGCGGAACATCCATAACTGATGTCATCACAAAAGATAAGTATGTCATATACATGTTCATACAAAGCCACTATATACAAGCCAAAAGAAACATCTACACTCGAACCCCGACTACCCGTGTTACATATCAGAGCCGACGGAACGACAAAAAGACGAAGACACTAATCTTCGCAAAAGACCTCCAGCGTCTAATCTGCAATTCCATTACAGCATTAAACCACAGCAGAAGGGTGAGAAACAGGATTATAATATAATTGCATATCATTATAAAACACTTAGCAAAATATGCACAATTATTCTCACCACACAAATACGATACTTGTAAACAACACAAGACATATTAAACCCATTTCACACATCAATCACATAAGCATATACATTAACACAATGCATAACAAATCCTTCTCAAAATTCAACACATAAACATTCATGTAATGAATTATGCAAATGCACAGAGACCGACACAACGACCCTATGCATGCGGTACCAATAGTCCCCCAGGAACTCTTGGAATCATCGCTCGTTACTTAGGGTAACTCCCCGTCGGGCATACGATGTTCCCCGTCGCTACCACTTATCAACAAGCATACGACGTTATGGATCGTTTTTAGTCCTTTATAATAGGCACACAATCAATACAACAATTGCTTACACCCATAAGGGATCTATAATTCAACATGCATTGTTTACACCCACAAAGGGATCTACAATGTCTAACTGCATTGTTTACACCTACAAAGGGATCTTACAATGTCTTCATGCATTGTTTACACCCACGAAGGGATCTTACAATGTCTTCAACATGATGCATGTCATATAATGACCCATGGCAATCAAGACTCATACATTAAATCATGCATTTCAAGTACATATAATACAATGCACATATTTTCCAAACGGCTACAAACCTTCACCACAACATCATATACCCATCAAACATCCCTCACACAAGTCATACGTTACATATCATATCCTGTCGCACAATATAGAAGATAAGTCAAAAATTCCATTTTACGGTTTCTAAGAAAAGTCGGCTAAAAGTTGGCCAAAAATAATATTTTCTATCATCATCAAAAAGTACTCATCGACAGCTTCGATTCGGTATAAAGAACTATTAAATACGATAAACGGTTAACAAGATATGAATATTTCAAAATAACGCAAAAACATAAACCGGACGCCCGACACTACGAAACAGTTCGTAAAAACTGTACCAATTGGACCAAGTTCAGACCCCAAAACTATTTTTCCTAGAAAGAACATCTCGTTAGCTTCCCAACGCTTTGAGCGGGGATCAAAACCGACTTACGGTTCAAGAGATATGAATTTCCGAAGTTTCCCCGAAAAACCAGATTTTTATGGTTCAGCACAGTATGTATCGATACATAGGCTTATGTATCGATACAAAAGGCCACATGTATCGATACATAGCACGCATGTGTCGACACATGCTGTAGTGAAAATGCTGTTTTTCCCAATTTCTTCAGTATGTATCGATACATAAGGGTTATGTATCGATACATAAACCATTTCGTATCGATACATAGCTGTTATGTATCGATTCATAACTCTGTTTTTCCTCAAAAACCAGATTTTCTCAAAATACACCTTTGCTGTCCCTTTTCCAAAATGCCCGGAAACTCGACTAAATCGAACATTTTCACCGAAACAAACATATACGCGCAACCACCAAATACATAAGAACAATTTAGAACACATAAACGAAATTTCTACGACGGTCAATTTTTCGATTAAATTTCAACCTTTCAAAAAAACCAGAATTTTCAAACATCACTAAATCGAATAAAAATCACGCTATACGACGACCTAACCTTACTCGATACAACTACGTAATTTATTTCGAATTCTAACCGTGAAAACATCGGTTTTTATCGATTTCCTACAATTCGACCTAAACGGACAAAATAACGGAAACATAACGAAAACTAACCAAAACATAACCAAACTTCATGAAAATTTAAACAGCAGCTCACATACATATAACCAACCAACACATGTATTTATACGACTTTTCGACCGTAAAAACATCGGTTTCTATCGATTCGTCCAATACGGCATAAATGGAAACATATGGAAAACCAACCAAAACATCCACACAAAACATTCATAATCATACACAATGATGTAATAACCGAGTTTCGCACCCTTACCCGATTTAATCGTGTTCTAGAAAGTCGAGAGATTGATTTCTTCTTTCACAAGTTTTTCCTCTCTTTTCTTCTTTCTCTTCTCTTTTCCTCTTCTCTCTTTTGGGAAACTCTTCCTAACTTTTTTTTTTCTTCTTTTCTAAACTTATACTAACTATTTTCTTTTATATTTTCTTAACTTAAAAAAATTCTAAACATTTCTAATAAATATCTAAACTAACTATTATTAACTAATACTATTAATTATGAAATATGTCAAATACCCTCTATTTCAATTTTCCCCGCAAACTCTCAAAAACGGTAAAAATACACAATGTGCAAAAATAACATATAATCACACCAATTAGCAATTAACATAAATATTGCTCAATTAAAAATAAAGACTCGACCAATTAACACCAAAAAGCACGGAAAAAGGAAATATTAAAAACGGACTGTTACATTTCCTCTCTTAAAAACTTGTTTCCAAGCATTCACAACTTTCCTTAACATCTCTTGGTCTTCAGTGCCATTGAAAAAAAGGACTCTGTAATATCTTGATCCTCAGGGGGATCTCTCAATGCATACCCAAACTGCCTGATAGTGAGGGAAGGGTTATAATTAATTCCGCCTTTCCTCCCCACTAAAGGTACATTTGGGAATTCCCCACAGTTGAAGATGAGCTCTACTCCCGGCAAACTATGATTGAACCAAACAATATTATCAACAGTCAATCCCATCAACCTCTTAGACCACTTCAAGGAATCCCTCGTATCAATGAAAGCCCCAGTTTCAGGGAGATGACTCAAAAACCATGTAGATAGGAGTGGCGCGCAACAGCTTACAATCCTTCCTCGCCTGTTCTTGTTCTTGTAGTGGGCTGAATGGTATACATCACCTAGAAGAGTAGGCACAGGGTTTCTCATGATAAAGATCCGAACCGCATGCATATCAACAAGATCGGGGACGTTAGGGAATAGGACAATTCCATAAATGCGCAGGGCCAATACAGCGTTGAAAACGGACCAACTCTTTGCCTTAGCGTATATGCTAGCTTGCTCAAACAGAAACTTCAACAGGAAGCCCTTAAATCCTTACTTGTCAATAATGTTATCACTCAAGGTGGATTCTCCTATGTGAAGAGAAGCAGCTATCTCTTCCAACTCTGGGCGTTCTTCAGAAAAGAAAGGTGTATCTTGCTTGATGGGAATTCCCAAAATAAATGAGAACTCCTCCAACGTCGGAGCCAAGATGTAATCTGGGAAAGTAAAGAAGCGCAACGGAGGATTGTAGAACTGTAAGAGTGTGTGGATGGCATCGTGCTCGTACTTGGAGATGTTACGGACAAACTTCAGTAACCTCCCATACTCATCACTAAACTCAGCGCGAACCCCAGGGCTAGTCATACCAATTATCCTGTGAATCAACTTCAAAGTTGGGTCTGGGAACGTGTACGCTACAGTCTTTTTCCTCTGAGCATCCATGACAAGAAAACCTCAGCAACCGGAATCAAGGGTAAGATGCAAGCCCTGAAAAATGCCAAACATGTTAGAATGCAAGAGATTATGCAAATTCAAACATGGGATCAAGGTATCAAACTGCTCTGAACATCTGCTGTGCTGTTAACTGATCAAAGACCTCAAACCCAGAAACCCAGAATATCAGAACATCGGACCACTGAAATAACCAGAAAACCAGGTAGATAACTACACACTGACGAGAAATTCAAAAACCAGGTAGGTTGAAAGTTAAGGTCACCTGCAAACCTGCAAACACCCATCCCCTCTCACATGTGGGTTCTAGAAGACTGGATCCTCAGTCTCGGATTCTCGATTTGAGAAGCAATAGTACATTCATCCCTCGGGGTACAATATTATCGCCAAACAAAGAGGTCGTCCACTAATTCACCCAAAAATAAGGTCATCCTATGTAAGTTCCCAGATTCGGGTCCTCGGATCAAGAAGTATAATGGGTTTGCTATTTCTGGTCTGCCATTACTACCTCTTGGGAGGAGTGCCTCTACTGATTCCTCGGGGAAATTGTCGCCATAGTCGACAGCTCTCTAGATCAACACCCTGAAATGTGGAAGACACGCACGTCAGAATATCTCCCAAGATAGCCTAGTCTGGATGTGAATTTCGTGAACACCAAACGTACCAAGACGGCGCGTAGGTCCCACTACTTTCCACTCTAGTCCTAGGTGTATACTCAAGCCTGTGTATTGGGCTTATCTCTCATGAATCCAACCCACCCAACAGCATAACAGCAGCAGAGCAATATGATAACAGTAATCAAAATGCAATAAAATGCAGTAAAATATAGCAATACATTAATATACAACAAAATAAAGCACAAAAATAAACACCCAATAAAATAAAACAGACAAGCGCTAGGATTAACTCGTATAGGGGATGGATCAGCAAGAGGTCAACCTATCCCCAGCAGAGTCGCCAGCTGTCGCAACCTGCGAAAAAACAACCACTGAGAAACACTAGAACATAAGAGTCGCCAACGAACGTTATTTATCCCGACGCAGGAAAAGGAAACGATCGAAGAAAACCAGAAAGGGAAAGACATGGTCATCGCAACCATAGTCTGGGTTCGGGAGTCGGTTACGTGAGGGGAAGGTATTAGCACCCCCACGCGTCCATCGTACTCGATGGCATCCACGCTCGTTATCTAATCAAAAGGCGAGTTATCCTAAAGTCTACGGCTGAACAAAAAAACGGGGAGGGGGGACTAAGACGGACTCGCAAGGATTTATTCGAAATCCAATGCCTACGTATCTTCGTGGACGAATGAAGAATCAGAGTCAACGTAGTTCGACGGACTAAGCAAAAGGGGGGAAAGTTGCTCGTCGAGATATCGCATCTCGTGCCTATGTATCCTCAATCGGACGAGAAAGAGGAATCAGAGCAAACGTAGTTCGACCTAACAAGGTCGGTAAGTGTTTTTTACGTGAGCGACGAGCTCTTTTCTGAAAAAAAAAAGATTTGAAACCTAACAATCCTGAAGGATAAAAATGATTTGAATTTGTTTTGTGTTTTTTAGACAGAAGTGGATTGAAGTTAGTTCGTAACTTGCATTGCACCGAAGTCTATGACGTAGGAACGAATGCATAGCAAATCGTCCCAAGACAGGACGTCTGTTAAACACTCTAGAAAGATGAGAGAAAACCCCTCATTCCTCATTTCCCACATACAAGGCTCATGCACAATACACGTTACCTTTATTAAGTGTCTTAGAATTGTTATGAGATGAGAAGAGAATACTCAAGTCAAAAAGAAAAGACTACGGGAAATTCTATCATAATGTTGTCATGCAAAAGTGGCCCTATGGTTGAGGTTTAAAAGGGAAACATCTATCTAAGTTAGCATGCATAGATGAAAGCCTAATGTCTATCCTACTCCGAGCTTAATCGGAAATTAAGTCGGACTATGAGCCTTAAGGGAGCAAGCAAAAACAAGGCAAAAACCAAAGCAATAAATCAAAACAGCGGCTACAACAGTGCTCCAGCACCTGCACAGCGGTAAATTCCAGCTAATACACCAACAGCTTTCAACAACTCAAGTTCAGCACAAAGGGAGGTGTAAAAGGTCAAACAGCAGCACATAAACAACACATATGCACCAAGACAGCAGTGGAAAATAGGGCAACACACCATACATTTAAAATGATGCAATCATGGCATAACGAGCACGCATCAAACATTACACATTCTTTCAATCAAACATGATCACAATCATACCACACACCATGGTAAACAATCTTGAAAACATCATGAGATAATGCACAACATTAAGCACATGAACAAGTCGAGTCAAGTATGCATCTCATGAAATTAAATGCAAGCAAGCATGCATAACACAACAACTCCAGCAACACCAGCAATAATTCACAACTAACATGCTCAAGAAGTGTGTGCAAAGTGTTCATCACATCAAGAAAAAGCAACAACACAATCATGGACATTCATCAATGAAAACCAAAAGTCGCGTGTCGAAGAATCGTGCTCATGCAAAGGTGTGAGGTAAAACAGCTCAAGAATAATCCACAAATCATCAACGTATCAATCCATGAAGTTTAGACATGCAATAGACCTCAAACAAGCAAGAAAATGCAAGAAAAACACATTCTGCTTCAGTGGTAATCGATTACTCACATAGGGTAATCGATTACTCAGTTGAAATTTGACTAAAAACATGAAAATAAGGCAGAGTAATCGATTACCCTGTTTGAGTAATCGATTACTCAGTTGAAATCTGACTAAAAACGTGAAAATAAGGCAGGGTAATCGATTACCCTGTTTGAGTAATCGATTAACACTGAATCAGAGGCAGAAATTCAACTTTGAAAAGCACTTTTCAGCGGCAAAACACTTATCCAAACATCCAAATGATCATGTAAACAATAATGCACGAAAATTAAGTTCAATCACAGCAATCAAACATCAATTAGATCCAACAATCATCAACATGAACAATCAATTTCAAGCAAATGGATCAAATCACATGCAAAACCAAGGATCTACATTGCATAAGCTAGAATTAAGCTAAATCAAGTATAGATCTAAGAAAAACCAACCTACAAAGCTGAGAATTGCTTTGGTAAGTGTTGCAAACAGAATTTGATGGATCCAAGCAAGAAATTCCAAGATCTATGAGCTCCTTGCAAGCAAAAGCTGAAAATCCAAGCAATAAGCTACCAATACTCCAAAATCACTTCCAATAAGCACTTCTGAAATTCCAGATCTAGATCCAAAAGAAAATAACCAATGAAAAGCAACAATGGAGTGATGATGAGAGGCTTTAGCTCAAGAATTAACAAGTTCCAATGAAGAACTTGTTATTCTCTATGAAAGAGCTTTGAGTGTGGTTGAAAATGGAGGTTGAGAGTGAAAAAGTGAGAGAGAATTGAGAGAATTCTGAAAATTGAGAGTGAAAAATGATCAAGGTTATGAGAGGTTTGGAGTTGATTAGATTAAATAACCCCTAGGTTAGGAGTTAAGTTTGGGTTTGGAGTGAGGTTTAGTGGGTGAAAATTGGGGTGAAAATGAATTAGGAAAGGGATTATGGAATTAGGGTGGAAATTGTTGGAAGGAATTTGAATTTTTGAGTGGAAAATGATGAAAATAGATCAGTTCTAGATCCTTCCCACACATGCACAAGCCAAACACATGATCACAAATGCTCAAAAATTCTACAGTGCTGAAAATTGCCATATTTTTGCAATTTCGCCCAGAGTAATCGGTTACTCACTTTGAGTAATCGATTACTCAGTTTAAAAATTCAAAATCTTGGCGCCAAAAGGAGGGAATGTTGCAGAATTTCCTGTTTTCACCCGTTATGAGCCATACTAAGCCTCTGAAACCTGTCATAGGATATTACCACTGAATCATGCCTGAAATATATTGTGGACTCTGTTTCGTACTAGGAATACTGCCGAAAATAATCGTCTGGTGCTAATCGCTGATCAAAAAATAACTGCCAGAGCTTCTGATTATTAAATCATCTAATGAGCAAAATAAAGGCTCGAAAAGACTTTGAAAGCTATCTTCTTGGCTCTGAACATTATTGAAAATGATACTGGAACTGATGACGCCATGAGCTACTGGAAAATACCTTGATCTCATGCCTAAAAGAACCATGTAAATGCAGAAATGACAATGCAAAATGAGATGAAACATAAGCCAGTTAGGAATAGAACACGAGGGCAATTTTGGGGTGTTACAGTATGTACCTGGTATGAAATGCAATCTGATGAGTGTAGGCCAATTAATTGAAAAAGGTATTTCAGTTACCATAAAGGACAATCTTTTGAAGTTGTATGACTATAATTAGAAGCTGATTATGAAGTCAGAACAGGGAAGGAATATAACATTCAAAGTAAATGTTAAAACTGCAGACTTTGAATGCCTTATTGTAACAAGTGTTGTGAAGGAAAGTGAGTTATGGTACAAAAGATTTGGTCATTTGAACTTCAGAAGATTAGGGCATCTGAATTCGAAGAAGTTGGTACATGGAGTTCCTGCAATTAAGAAGCCAGAAACGTCATGCAATGTGTGCATGAGAGGGAAGCAACCAAGACTGCCATTTGCATCTGAAATGCCTCAAAGAGCAAAGCATGCTTTGGGTGTGGTGCATTCTGAAGTGTGTGGACCATTTCCAGTACCTTCGCTTGGAGGGAATAAATAGTTTGTGTCATTTATGGATGAGTTCACAACGATGAGGCGGATATCCCTTATAAAGTTCAAACACAAGGTGTTTGTTGAATTTAAGAAATTCAGAATCAAGACTGAGAATCAGAGTGGTCAGACTCTGAAGATTCTCAGAAGTGATGGTGAATGTGAGTATAACTCTACCGAGTTCAGAAAGTTCTGTGATGAGAATGGAATTGAGCATGAGGCTACTTCTCCATACACTCCTCAACATAATGGTCTTGCTGAAAGAAGAAACTGAACTTTGCTTGATATGATGAGGAGTATGTTGAAGGAGAAGAAGCTCCCTCACACCTTTTAAAGAGAACTTGTTTCCACCGCAACATATGTTCTCAATAGGTGTCCAACCAAGAAGCTTAAGGAAATTATTACTTTTAGGGTACCACAATACATGTGTTTATAAGCTCTATTGTCCTGTCACTAACAAGGTTGAATTCAGCAGAGATGTCATTGTGAAAGAATCAGAAGCGTGAGATTAGAGTGAATCTTAATCCAACACTAGTGAGGTGTTAACACCCGAGTTAACTTCTGAAGATACTTCGAAATCTGAAGGTTCTGAAGGTGGTCATACCTCTAAAGGTAGTACTTATGGGGTTCCAGCATCTGATACTGTTCCATCAACCGAAGAAGATTATGAAAATATTTAGAGGCCACAAAGGATCAAAAACATACCAAGAAGATTTACATAGTTTGACATGCTACAAGATACCGAGATAGAATATGAAGGGGAAATCATTCAGTGTGCCATGTTAGTATACTCTAAACCAGCGAGTACAAAAGAAGCTCTCAAGAAGAGAGTTTGGCTGAAGGCCGTGAAAGAAGTACTTGAGGCTATAGAAAGAAATAAGACTTGGAAGTTGACTGAGCTTCCAAAGAACAAGAAAGCCATCAACGTCAGATGGGTTTTCAAGGTGAAACTAAATCCTGATGGATCTATTCACAACCACAAAGCAAGGTTAGTAGCAAGAGGGTTTCAAACAAACCTGGGTTAGATTACTTTGAAGTTTTTGCTTCTGTAGCGAGACATGAGACAATCAAACTGGTGATTGCGATAGCTGCCAACAAGAATTGGCCTCTGATGCATTTAGATGTGAAATCTGTGTTTCTGAGCGGTCCACTGCAAGAAGAGGTATGCATGTCACAACCTCCTGGATTTGTGAAAAAGAATCAAGAAGGGATGGTGTACAAGTTACATAAAGCATTGTATGTGTCATACCCTAATTTTTACCCCAAAGATCCCACCTCATTTACATCTCTACAATGCATCAAGATCACAAACATGGTTGTCTCCTAACCCTCTCACCTTTGGGTTTGCCTTTGCAGAGATCACTAAGCACCTCTTTGTGTATCTTTCATTTTTTATACTTATATGCTTTATAATTCACTAAACATTAATAAAAATGCAAAAATATATGCCTTGTCCCTCTGTTTCTTTTGCAAGTTAGAGTTTGGAATCAAGAACATCAAGTGATTGTATCCTCAGCTTGGGTTTGGGTTTCTCAAGTCAAAGTATGATCAACCCTTAAATATTCAAATGCTATTCATCAAAGCATGACCTATAATCTCAAAGCACAAAGTCTCAAGCATCATTCAACTTCATTTTATCAAATATATCTCAAGATTGGATAACTTGTTTTTCAAGAAATTACCAAGGTTCATGTGTTTATTTCCATGCCTTCATCAATAAGTTTCTTCAAGACATTGCAAGAATCGTCAAGGAACAATCAAGAGTACATCATTTTGAGTTCATATGATCATAAATGTGCCTTAAAATTCAAGAAAAAGTCCAAGGTTGCAAGTTTGTACAAGGAGGTTTGACCAAAAAGTCAATATTTCAAGGATAAGTTTAAGACTTCACAACTTCTTCATAATTCAATATCTTTGAGTGCCTCTTTTGGAAAATTACTCATCTTGACATCCTATCCAACTTCTCTTCACAAGTCAAGAGCCAATTGTGCTTGGAAGACACCAATTGTTTAAAGACATTATAAGTCATTCTGTGGACTTAGAATTTTTGGCCTAAAGTTCAAGTATGGCATACCTATGTTCTAAAAACCATAAATTCTTCAATTTTTAACTTTTATGGGCGCTTCTTTTTACCAAATATCCCTCTTGATGTCCTCTACGACTTTGCTTTAGAGGTCAAACATCAATTCATGCTCTAAGGGCCTCAAATCGTGAAGATCATATGTGCACCAAACTAGGTTATGGCCTGTTTGACCTAATTCCTGGCCTGATTTTTAGTGCCACGACCTCAACTTCCAACTCATTCCATTTTCACCTCAAACATCCTTTTGGGTTGACTCTTTTTGCATTGTGTTCTCCCCCATTAGAGGATCATTTGGCTCAAAGAAAAACAAGAAATGCACGATTATATTGCATTCGGCCTAGCTATGAACATGGGTACTTGGAACTGAGTTATGGTTCATGATCAGTTTTACAATTTCATCCCAATCTCATTTTTAAGCCAAGACTTGAACGTGTTTTGTCCATGATAATGTTAAGTGATGTGTGAGGATAAAAAACGAATCAAAATTGGAAGGTTCGCATTACGTTTTGGCTTACTTCATGATCTGGCTTACTTCATGATCAAGCTTGGTCACACTTTTGGCACACTTCATTTCACACGATTACAGCCAATTCTCACACGTATCCCATTAATTCACCTCAGTTATAAATAGAAGAAGCATTTGCACTGAATTCCAAGCTTAGATAGCCCCTCAAACCTCTGCTCAAACTCATAATTTCTCTTCAAATTTTGAGATATCGTGTTTCATTTCCAAGCTCTTCCAACTCCATTTCTTGCTTTCATTAGCTTCCCTACCATCTTCTGAAGCTAAAGCAACAAGAACCAAGTCTTGAGCCTCACTAAATTGCTCTGACTAAATCCAGTTTTCAACACCTCCGATCATCATTTGTACAAGGTAGTTCTGAGCATATTTTGGAATCAAACAAGTTTCCACGTTGTAGCCTCACTCTCTCTGATTATTTCCCCTAACTTATCTGACTCTGATTGATCTTGTATAACATTTAATTTTGATTCTCGTTTTTGCTTTCGTCACGTGTTTCTCTGAAATTCTCCAAGCTCAATTTATATAAATGAATTCAGAGCCTGTGGTTGGATTCGTGATGAGGTAACAGTCACAATGGTGGTGGTCTCATTCTCTAATGTTACTATTTACCAAAGCTCTGGTGAGGAGCTACCGGAGAAGATGACCTGAGTTTGTTTTGATTTAAATATGATCCAGCGTGTGCTTTTACTTAAGGTCCACTGTGTCTCTCTTGATCTGGATATTTTAATCTGTTTTAATGAGATACGATGGTTGTGTGCGTTTTAATCCCCAACCATTGATTAGATCTGATGGATATTGTTTTTTCTAGCATTTTTTTCCTTCATTTTTTTTGTTTTGATTTCTCATTTTATTTTGAAAAATCATTAAAAATAGCTCCATTCACTTTTTTCATTCCAATTTTTTTTCATAATTTTCTAAAACTATTTTTCTATTTTATGAGCATTTTCCCATATTTTTATTTCATGGTTTTCAATTTTTCATTATTTTCTTCATTTTTCATGCATTTTAATTTGTTTAAAAATATTTTTATGCATTTTAAAATTCTTCAAAAAATTTCATGTGATCCTTGACTTGCTTCTGATTTATCATAATTTTCTTGAGCTTTGGTTTATTGTTTAGAAGCTTGATTCTTATTTTTTTTCTTTTATTTTCAATTAAAAATCATTTAAAAAATCTTTTCATGCATTTTTAATTGCTTTTTATTGCATTTTGGTTTGCTTACTGGTTATTGCCTTGGATCATAACTTGTTGATCAAAGTTCTCTTCAATTTCAATGGACTTTGGGTGTTGATAAGGTTGGATGAACCTTCTTCAATTCAAATCTATCATTAAATGAATCATTTGATTCATTTTCGGTGCTTTGAGTTAATGATAGGTTTAGTGCCTTAATCCACCAAGAAAGGTGATTGAAAATGATAATGAATGGATCTTGAGTCTTGATTCAATTTGGTCCCCTCTTCATTTTTCCTTCTCTTTCTTTTTTTTTTCTTTTTCTTTTCTCTTGATCAATTGGATGATTTGTTGTCCATCTTGTTCATGATGTTTGGAGTGATGCTTGATGAACTTTCATCATTTGAAATCTACTATTCAATTGATCATGGATCATTGGAAATAGTTTGGATTGATGCATAAATTTGTCCTAAGTTGTCATGAAGGATTGATTAATGTAATGGACCAATATGCTTGCCTTAGTGCTTGATCCCTCCTTGGTTTTTACTTGTGCTACATATTTTAGGAGTATGATTTCTATCATATCTCTAACATGTATGGTACATAAATTGTTATTGACCAGCCTCCCATAGTATGATATTCCTTATAGATTGTGCTACGATTACTTAACATAGCACTAAATTTGTCCCGGATCGGATCATTAATTCTAACATCAGTACTAACCATATTATTGTGCTAACATTTATTTTATGTCATTTAATTTTATGCACCTTTATTTTTTATGTCATTTATATTTCTTGCTCTTTATATTTCTTTACTCTTATCATTTACATATCATATTGCTATTGTTTATGTTTATGCCTTTTTCCTTTGTCTACTTGGGCCTTCTTCTCTTTCTTTTAAGACATTAATAAAGGAAAACCCCCTTAAAAGACTTAATTGCTTCCTTGGACTATTGGTTACTGTCGCGGTGAGAATCGGATATCAAGCTATTGAATTAACTTGAATCACAAATCTTTGAAATTCACCACCGAACTTTGATTTATCCAAAGGAAAGGGTAAAGGTCGAAAACCCTAATTGTGCTATGTAAGAACAAAGCTAGAGATCTAAGATTTGGGGTTGGTTATACCTAGGGAAGGTGTTAGCATCCTAAGTATCTGTAGTACTCTACATGAACCTCTTGTTTTATTGTGTTATTAGTTATTTTGCTTGCTAAGGTTAGTGTTAAGGGAAAGACCTACGAATTAGTTTCTAAGTATGCTCGCCAAGACATCGCATCTCGTGTCTACGTATCATGAGGGGAAGGGAATCAGAGCATTCGTAGTTCCCCTCAATAATAAGGGTGAGGAATTCTTGACTATGGTCAAGGTTCCAAGGGAAGGTAAGCGTCTGTGGCAAGACACCTACATAGAATGCGGCGACTCTAAACCTAAGGCTAGGTTAAACGGGAAAGGAAATGTCCATGGCAGGACACTCACATAGAGTACGGCGACTCTAATCCTAAGGCTTACAAAGAGTGCGGCGACTCTAATCCTAAGGCTAGGATAAAAGGAAAGTTAAGTTGGTCTCGATCGCGCGGCGGCGTGAGATAAGGGATTTAGTTGTGTATTTTTTAGGGACGATGCTATGAAGCGTGTCTTTTTTGAAAAGTTTAAACGGAAAAACTCGAAGGTAAAAAGGTTTGAGATGTGTGAGGTGTTTTTTAGAGTTTGAACAATAGTTAGAGATGAGTTAAAGTATTTTTTTTATTTTTTCTGAGAAAAGAGATTTTAGTTTTAAGAGAAAAATACTCGATAAAAGATCGAGGTTTGAAAATTGCGTGATGGCGATTGCAAAAGGCAACTGACTTACGAGAGAAGTAGTCACTTGACGTTGGATCAAGGGTTTAAGAAAATATTAGGTCGATTCCTAGTCCCTAAAGCTCCTAGTAAACGAAACCATAATCGAGGAAAAGGTGCAAGTGTGTGCATGAGGTTGACGGAGATGCTAAAAAGCAGTCGACTTACAAGTTGGGGTATGACTTGATATATGAATCAAGAATGTTTTGGGTTTGGTTGATGGCGATCGTAGAAACAATCGACTTACAGGGTTTAAAACTGGCTTGATTAAATCAAGAATTAGTTTTAAAAGCAATTTAGGCGTGAACGGAAATAAGATGCATACACAATATTAACATCACACATCCATAACAAATGAATCGGAAAAAATAAAGTAAAGAGGAGAAGTGCACGGATTATAATCAAGATGCAAAGACGTGAATCAAAGCCATGTAAAGATGTGCAAAGGCTACCACAAGAAATTAGATCGGATCTAAACATAATGATGTTAGATCGTTGTTCTTAACATAAAACACAAATTGCTACCGCGTAAGCGGTCATCGCAAATCGAATCAAGAAACAACAAGGTAATAAAAAATCACAAATTGCAAATCGAGACGCGAATCGGTAAGCGCAAAAAGTGGATTGTCACTACGCTAAACCGTCGGACGCGTATAAAATCGAAATACAAGGATAAATAAATATAGCACATCGCACATAAACCGATAAAAACCACTGCTAGCTTACTACACTTAACATGATCATCGCAAGAGGGACCAAAAATTGTGCGGATCTAAATTTATCAAAAAACATAAAGCAAAAGGAATTTTAAAACGTGTAAAAAAATAATGTTGCTAACGCAAAAATAGGATCATCGCAACCGGATCGAACTAACACAAATGTCACGCACCGTGCACCTATATATACAAACAGCGTATCAACATACTTCGAATCGAACAATCACAACTAAAGTATAAAAATATTATTAACTATATATATATATATATATATATATATAGGGTTCATATCCTATGAGAATGTCATTTTTATGTAAGAACTTGAGAATGAATCTGAATCATTAGATTTTAAAATAAATGGTGGAGATTATGTGTAGTTTTTATTTTTCTCTCTCCGTCATTATTAAAATAAATGATGGAAGAGAGAGAAAAAAAACTGACACATAATCTCCACCATTTATTTTAAAATCTAATGGTTTAGATTCATTCTCATGTTCTCACATAAAATTGACATTCTCATATGATACGTTTCCTATATATATATATTTAAACAGTATTCGTATGTCTAAACCAAACATTATTCATATGTTTAAATAGTATTCATGTATATTTAAACAATATATATTTCTATAAGATATGAAGAATATAATTCATATATCAAAACCAAACATTGAGAATTGGAAGCGTTATATGATATATTAGAAAAGTCAAATCAAAAGAGAAAAGTTATGTAAATATCCAATAGTAACAATAATGCCAGTAGATATGAAAGACGGATCAAGGTGACGTTTGTGGATCACCTTACACACACGAAACGGTAATGAAGGAAATTCTTCGTAGGTGGGTAGTATTCTCCCACTTTACTATTTTTCAATTGTGAGATAGATACTCAGCATGCGCCGTTCTATGTTTTTTTTGGGTCCCTTTTTCAACAATGCAAGGGATATATAAAGACTAAATTATGGTTAACTCTAAATTGTCAATGTCCCTAATATTTATTTTTAAAGCAAACAAATAAATTAATTAAAATAAATTTAAGATAGAAACTGAAAATTCTATTTATTTATTTTAAACATGTAAACAAAAAAAATGTAAAAATAAACGGACCTAAATAAATAAAAGTCAGGCGCCCAAGTGCTCAAAAAAATAAATCGAGTACACCAAAATGATCAGTGCAAAATAAACGACTCGGAAAAATACAGTGTTTGGTCAGATTTTAAAATAAATCTTGATCCATTAAAATGTTCAAACTGATCAAAATGCGACGAAAAATGGTCGAAAAATTAAAATGAACACGTCAGGTTAAACTACGCGAAACGTAGATTAATATAATTGACGTCTGCAAGTTCGATTTAGAAATTTTTCCTCCACTGATTTTACACACAGTTGAGATTTAATTTGAACTGTCTGTCTGTAAATCCGAGAAATTATGACTGATATTTTAGGCAATATGCGAGATGAAATGCATGATATGCTGTATAGATGATGCAAAATTAAAATAAAGTCAGTTAATTGAAAAATTTAAAATGTCGGACAAAATTTGCGTATGACAGATGCCCCTATTTAATTAACTTGAACTAGAATGTATGAATGACAATGATATTCATACATTCGTGGTGAAAGATAATTAAATACGAAAGACCCAAATTTTGTCCGTTGAGAAAATGATATGAAATGGTATGCAGGACAGGGATCCTGTGGGGAATGATGTCACAAGGGAAAAGGGTTACAGTCATCAGAGGTTTTGTCAGAAATGCATTGAACAAAACTCTGGAAAAGTACAACAACAACCATCAAAGACATTCAGGAGAGCATTGAATGAACTTTGAAATATAAACAGACATCCACCAGAGATATTCAGAATAACATTGAATAAGGTCCACTGGGGAATCAACAGTCATCATCCATGGAACGAATTGGATGGAAAAGAGTCACAACATTCAGAAGATCATTGAATGAGGTGAGGAAAACTCAGGGAAATACATTAGGGACATTAAAACAAACGTCAGAGACATCCAGAGAAGCATTGAATGAACTCTGGAACACATGAAAACATCGAAGACATCCAGAAAAGTATTGAATGAACTCCGGAAGGCATCAGAGATATTCGGAAGAACATCAAATAAACTCTGGGACACATCCAGAAAAGCATTGGATGGAGAATAGAAACAGACTTGAAAACAATCAACAACTATTAACCACAGTCAGAAGAGCATTAGATGAAGACAAAGATTCTTACGATACATCCGAAAAATTTAGAAAAGCATTAAATGTACGGGAAAAGGTTTTGAAGACATATCTGGAAGAACATCAGATAAGCAACATCAGATAGGTTTTGGAAGAACATCAGAACAAGAGACTCAATCTGGTAGAACAACACAGAGAGACATATCCGGAAAAAAAAAATAGATATATTCCGGAAAAGCATCAAAATCGATAGGAATATCTGGAAAAACATCAAATAGGTTCTGGAAGAACATCAGAACAAAAGACTCAATCTGGTAAAGCATCAGAGAGATAAATATATCCGGCAAAACTTCGGATAGATTCTGGAAAAGCATTAGAACAAAGTCGTTTCTATAAGAACATCAGATAGACACACAAGGAGTTCTGGAAAAACATTAGAACAAAAGACACATCTGGAAAAACGTCAGACGCAAAGTCGTATCTAGAAGAACGTTAGATAGACACAAAGGAGTTCTGGAAGAACATCAGAACAAGAATACATATCCAGAAGAGCATCAGATAGGTACAAAGGAGTTTCTGGAAAAACATTAGAAACAAAGTCGTATCTGGAAGAACGTCAGATAGACACAAAGGGGTTCTGAAAGAACATCAGAACAAAAATACATATCCGGAAGAGTATCAGATAGGTACAAAGGAGTTTCTGGAAAAACATCAGAAACAAAGTCGTATCTAGAAGAACGTCAGATGGACACAAAGGGGTTTTGGAAGAACATCAGAACAAATATACATATCTGGAAGAGCATCAGATAGGTACAACAATATCTGTCTGAGAGGTGCCAAGTGAGTTGGACTTTGACCACAAGGTAAAACGTGGATAACAACACGACCTTTGGAGAATGCAAATGAGTGCAAATGAGGATGACACTCTTGCTATGCATAAGTATATGAATTATGCCATGATCAAATGAAAATGCAGATGTAATGCAGACGTCAACGACAAGGCTCAACTCTTTCAGGGAGAAGACAAGACTGGAAGATTGATTCCTCAACACAGAGATCACTGCCATCCTGCTTGGGACTAAAGACGCTTCTACTGAGCACACATCTGCTACACTGGTAAACTGTATCAAGTCGATGATCCCTGTAGGAATGATGAAGAGTTGCTTGGGGATTTTCAAGTAAACTGCCCCAGACTAGCTGACTGTTGTAGATAAACTGATCATTGTTTCAGCTTGTTTGATTCTGAAATGACTTTTCATTGGGCGCTTGGAAAGCTTGCCTTAGTCTGAGTCTTGAAAAATCTTCTGAATAAACCAATTCTGAGAAGGACTTGCGCTATAATAAATCTTGAACTGATTCTCAATCGGATATGGAAGGAACTTGCCCCTGATAGGATCACCGACCAAGTTTCTCAGCTGTTTGAAAATTCCTTGAGAGGAAAGCCAGTTTGCAACAAAAGTGTTCATACAAACATGGTAATTTTAATGCAAAGTCATGCAACCTTTGAAATCAAAATCATTTTTGAAAAGATGCAAAGCATCAATGTGAAAAGTTTAAGCTAAAAGGTGAAATACCAAAATAGATGATCTGCAAAGATCTTTTGGAGTCAGTTTACGATACCTTGCTGTATTATGCTTTCAAAATAACCTTGCTTCAGTTAGGTCTTTTGAGAATTGTAATGTGGCCTAGTTCACAGTTTAAGAAACAAAGGATAAAGACTCAAAGTTTATTTGTACCCACCCAACCTTCGAGATGACCTTAAGTCCTATGCTCAGTTAGCTCAGACTATGCACTCAGGTTCCCATAGGTTAGGGATTGCACTGATGATAATGATGATGGTTCAGAAGTTAAGGGACTCTTGAGATGGCAGTCACTGCTTCCTTACAACTTTTGGTTGTCATACAAGCTTGTTCTTATTTCTCTTTGTATAAGGTAAGGTCATGAGCTTACCATCTTTCTTAGCTTTTGCCTCAAAAGGGGCTCGGCTCATTCTTTGAGTAAGGACTTCTTGACGATCCTTCTTTATTTATCACTTTGGGAACAACTTGTACAACATTTATTCATTTAATTTGGAAGAGTTGAAAGGTTGTGAATGCCTGGCTTAATGATTATAGTGAACCATCATCGGCTTTCAATTTGAGAGACATCTTCGACACTTGCTTGTTGTGTGCGAAGGACGACTTATGAATGTAACTTCAGTTGAAAGGTGTCTTGCATGAAACTCTTGTATTTGAATGCACAATCAAGTTAACTGAGAACTACCCTGCCCCAAGTTAAAGATTGCAGGTTTTTTGTTAAGAAAGAAACTCCTACTTCTAGGCTTGAAGGGTTTAACAAGGGATTATCTTCCTTATGTCTCTAGTGTTTGGGGATTGAAACAATGCCTTACATCGTCAGTAAAGTTTTGATTTGAAAGCATACCAACAACAATTATGAGTATTTTGTTTTCATCATCCTCCCTTAAATCTTTTCATAATAAAAAAGAAAGTGGAAAAGAGATAAAATATATATTTTTTAAATAAAGCATAAAGATGTAAATAATGGACAAAATGGATTGAATCAAAAGTTGCAATGCTCACTTCATTAATTACGAAAGTACAAACATAATTTGAATATAAACAGCTAGTACAAAATAAAGGAAAATGCAAACAACAAGAAACATGGTCTAGTTACTAATCAGTAACAGGGGTGAGTTGGCCTGTCCGAAACATTGGCTTTTAGGAAGATAGCTGGCTGAGCTTGATCGAAGCTTCACTTGGCATGCTCTGGCAGAGGATTGTTCTTGACATTAGGATTGGTGTCATGAAAGCTAAGGATTCCAGCCTTAATTAAATCACGCACTCTAGCCTTTAGTGCATAGCAATTTTCCAGATCGTGGCCTGCGGAACCTTCATGGAATGCACAGTGGAGATCAGATCTAAATCCAGCTGAAAGAGGATTTGGAGGAGGAGGTAGAGTCTTCGTGGTAATCAAAACTTTCTGAACCAGACCAGGATAAAGTTCAGTGTACGTCATGGGAATAGGATCAAATTGACTCCTATTACGGTACTGGTTCTGTCAAACAATTGGACATTGAGGAACTTGAGCTGGTCCTGGAGCAGTAACCACAGGAGTAATAGCAGCAACAGCAGGGTGATCAGCATACTAAGGTTGGGGATGAGGCTTTCTTGTTTTAATCATGACATCATTAGTCTGATCTTCCCTCTTCTTTTGGAAGTTCCCATAGGATTTCTTCGCACCATTAGAAGATTCAGCAACCTTGGTTACTTTACCATTCTTGAGTCCTTCCTCGAGTCTTTGACCAATAGTAACCAAATTAGTGAAGATAAAGGAAACACTACCAATCATCTTTTCCCAGTAAAATGGAGACAGGGTGTCCATGAACATTCCAGTCAACTCCTTCTCAGCTAAAGGAGGTTCAACTTGGGAAGCCAACTCTCGCCAGCGCTGAGCATACTCTTTGAAGGATTCCTTCTCATTCTGAGACATATTTTGAAGTTGGCGACGATCAGGAGCCATGTCGAGGTTATACTTGTACTGCTTCATAAAAGCATTAGCAAGATCCTGGAAGCAGTGGATACTGTTCTGTTCAAGATTCATATACCATTTGAGAGAAGCTCCACTCAAGCTGTCTTGAAAACAATGGATAAGCAACTTCTGATTGTCGGTATAAGCAGCCATTTTTTGAAAGTACATGACCAAATGAGCCCTTGGACAAGAGTGACCCTTATATTTCAAAAACTCTGGAGTTTTGAATTTGGAAGGCATAATAAGGTCAGAAACCAGGAACGGGTTATCCGCGTCCACACTAAAGAAGTCATTTCCTTCCACGGCTTTAAGTCTCTTGTCTATTGTCTGAAATGATTCACGGACAACCTCAGGTTCAACAAAGTCTTCATGGTCTTCACCTTGAGCACTGGCAACATTGTACTCATAAAGAGGGTTCTCAAAAGGAGCTTGGACAGTCCTGGCAACAACATGAACCATAGGTCGGGGCTCGACAAAAATAGGAGCTTGAAACACTGGTCTGACAATTTGACCAATCATAGTAGTAGATGCAAGAGGTGGAGAGAATTTGTGGGGTAAACCAAACTTTGGCCAAGTTGAAGGTGGCACCTGAACAGGATGAAGATCAACATTTGAAACCTTCTGGATAACAGTCCTTTGGGGTTTCTCTCCTCTAGCAATCAAGACATGGAGCATTTCAGTGAGCTTTGTCATGCTTGACTTGAGATCATTGATCTCCATTCGGATCTCTGTGTTGTGTACTTCTTGCTCTGACATCTTGCATCTGTAGTTAGCCCTAGTCTTGTATCTATGTCGAGGAATCAGCTTGAGTACTGACTGGTGACACTGAAACATAGAGACAACTGGATATAAGTAACTGGACAAACAGATGCATGCAATGAATCATGCAAAGATGCAAATTATATGCAATGCAATGCAAACAGGATGCGAAACACAGATAACAAGATCAAAGGTTCGAGATCACAACATGGAGTCTGGGTAAAAAACCAACCACATGGTGTGTACTAGGGTTCTTGTATCCGTAGAACAGGGTTCTAAAGAGTTCCCAAAGTCAACAACCCATCTTTCGGATATTATCGATTTCCCAAATAACTCGGTAGTCAATAATATTCTCAAGAGAGTCTCGTCCGAGTGTAGTATCGCGTATCAACTATTTTGGGACTACTCCCTCATAGTCATCGCACTACGTCCTAACAAGGCCAAAGTGGGGTGAAAAGGTGACTAAAGGTCATCAGTGTCATGGGCTCCTAGGTCGAAAGTAGCAATGTTTTCAAGAATAACTCGTTCAACACGACTACTCCCAAAAGGGCCTCCACTGAGTGATGCTTTCTCAATTCAACTTTTTTGGGAATCAATTCCTTCAAAGTCTCCTTGAAAGTAGCCATTGACTTAACATTTAGACCTTGAATACCTCTTGCGCCCAACAAATAGTTTGTACAAAACTCAACAGCTTCTTCTGTGATGTACCTTTCAACAATCAAAGCTTCCAGTCGGTAATGATACTTCATATATCCTTTAAAGATATTAATATATCGCTCTATTGGATACATCCACCTTAGATAAACTGGACCACAAATTCTAATTTCTCTGACTAGATGAACAAGTAAGTGAACCATAATGTCAAAAAATGATGGAGGAAAATACATCTCCAATTGACACAAGATTATGACAACCTCATCTTCTAATTCATCTAATTTTTTGAAATCAATAACTTAATTACATATGGCATTGAAGAATAAGCACAATCTCGTTATAGTTACTCTTACATTTTTTTGTAGGATCCCACGGATCGCCACTGGTAGAAGTTGTTGCATCAATATATGACAATCATGAGATTTTAAACCAATTAACTTGAGATCTTTCATTGATACAAGTTTCTTAATGTTTGATGAGTAACCTTGCAAAACTTTAATACCTTTGCAAACACTCGCCGAAAATTTTCTTTTCCTTTTTAGATAGAGTGTGACATGCTGGAGGCAGATAAGTTCTTTTTCCTTTCTCTATTGGAGCCAACTATTTCCGTATACCCATCTTCTCCATATCAAGACGGGAAGTCTTACTATCTTTAGTCTTTCCTAGAATGTTTACAAGTGTACCAATCAAACTATCACACACATTTTTCTCCACGTGCATAACATCAAGACAATGTCTAAAATCAAGACTTGACCAATATGGAAGATCAAAGAAGATGGACCTCTTTTCCCATATATTTTTCACAACTACCCCTTTTTTTCTTTTTCTATCTTCCAAAAGACAACATTAATGTGTTCTTGCCTTTGATAAACTTCATCCCCGGTTAAAGGTTCAGGAGCCTTATCAAACTCTTGCTCTCCATTAAAAGCCTTCCGCAATCTAAGATAAGGATGACCGGGTTTTAGAAATTTTTTATGCCTAAGGTAAACCGTATTTTTTCCAAACTCAAGTTGGTGATAACAAGTATCATCTTCACATATAGGACACGATTTATGTTCTTTAACACTATATCCAACCAAGTTACCATAAGCAGGAAAGTTGTTGATTGTGCAAAATAACATTGCACGCATATTAAACTTTTCCCCAGAATATGCATCATGAACTTCAACGCCTTCATCCCACA
The DNA here is from genome assembly GCA_022829125.1 of Lathyrus tuberosus. Taxonomy (NCBI): domain Eukaryota; kingdom Viridiplantae; phylum Streptophyta; class Magnoliopsida; order Fabales; family Fabaceae; genus Lathyrus; species Lathyrus tuberosus. Next base: position 1,739,657 of record JALAZF010000467.1, on the reverse strand, counting down.
AGAGTCGTAAATCATTAATTAATGCACTTAGATAAACATCTATGTCGTTACCAGGTTGTCGTCGTCCAGAAATCATTATACTTAACAGTATATACTTGCGCTTCATGCACAACCAAGGAGATAGGTTGTAAATAGTGAGAAGAACATGCCACGAAGTATAATTAGTGCTCAGATCACCAAAGGGGTTCATTCCATCGGTGGAAAGCCCAAGCCTAAGGTTTCTTGGCTCAACTCCAAAATCCAGAAATAACGAATCAATTTTCTTCCATTTCAACGTATCAGCTACATGGCGAATGTTTCCATCAAGAGTCCTTTCATCTGCATGCAATCTAAGATTCTTTGCGTCATTCGAATTAGCAAAAAGTCTCTTAAATCGTGAAATTATTGGAAAGTACCATAACACTTTAGTAGGAGGATGCTTCCTACTAACATTATCATAGTCATTGTCATCACCATTGTTGGCCTTCAGCTTGTAACGCGACACACCACATTTCGGACATTGATACAAGTCTTCATACTCTTTCCGGTATAATATGCAATCATTAGGGCAAGCATGTATTTTGATATACTCTGACCTATTGGACACAATATCTTCTTGGCCTCATAGCAATGATTTGACAATTTGTTATCTTCTGGTAACATTTGCTTTAGCAATTCAAGTAATTCCGTGAAACTTTTATCTAACCATCCATTTTTTGTATTTAGATTAAACAACTTTAACACCGCCGACAATCAGGTAAAATATGTGCATCCCTTAAATAAAGGGGTGTCTTTATCACTACATAAAGTATCATAAATATGAGCATTCTTAAAAGAAGATTCTCCAATATCATATAACATATCCTCTAGTTGATCTTCCATATATTCATCTTCATCCACTCTTTGACTTTGTGACGCCCGACTTTCCTCTTTATCCACCTCACCATGCCACGTCCATATTATATAATTTTGACATATACCATCACAACAAAGGTGATGTAATATTTCTTTCTTTGTACCCTTTTTGATATTCGTTCAAACAACACAAGGACAATAAAAGATACCATTATTGTCGAGAATATGTTTATCAGCGTATTCAAGGAATTCAAGAACTCCATTCTCATAAACCGGACCTAATCTATCAGCATTCATCCAACTACGATCCATAACAACTTCTGAAATTTATACATGTATAATAATGTGAATGACACACCAAAATCTAATCTAAAAACTTAAGCATATGCATAATCTAAACCTAAAGCATATGAAACATGTACTCTCATACTGACTTGAACATATACAACATAGACAAAGAAAAAAGGAATGAAGATGTTGAAGAATACCGTATTTCGAAGCTGAAGAATCTTATGCACGTAAGGAATAAAGATGTTGAAGAGTACCGTACTTCGAAGCTGAAGAATCAAATGAACGAAGAGGGTGAATATTTGAGCATATACAACATAAACCAAGAAAAAAGGAATGAAGATGTTGAAGAGTACCATACTTCGAAGCTGAAGAATCAAATGAACGAAGAGGGTGAAGATTTGAGTTCCAAATGAATGGATACGAAGAGGGTAAAAATTATGCCACCGTTGTCGTCTCTGGCTCGCTTGTTCGCCTAGAGCGTCTTATAAAAGAAATACAGAATAAGTTTTGTTTTAATTTATCAGTAAGCCCTTTAATCGCGGTTGGACAACCCAACCGTAGTGGAATTTTAAGTCCTCTAACAATGGTTGGTTTACTTCACCGTTGTAAAATCATTTACAATTTATTTTTTAAATAATGGACGTACGTCCTCTAACAACGGTTTGTTTACTTCACTGTTGTAAAATCATTTACAATTTATTTTTTAAATAATGGACTTAAGTGACACACGCTTAATGTACTCTAAAAAATGGAAAAAAAATGTAGTTGCTGGGAATCGAAGCTTGCTACACATCAGTTTATACTACGGTGTTTTGAGACAACCGTCATTAAATTACTATTTATAAATCCAGCTATTCACTGGGCGCAAAATTTTTAACCTATTACAATGGTGTATTTGAATCCGTAGTAAATCTGGCGTTGTTGTTTGCGCGTTTTGTAGTAGTGTCTCCATACAGAATAATAAACCTACTCCAAGGGTGAGATTCGTAAACTCCCCCTAAATAGAATTAATAACCACATTCGGAACCATTACTAACCAAAAGTACTCAATCCATTCTCCCCCTTTGTCCTCAATCAAAAAGAGAGGAGAAGGAAAAAGACTTTAGCAAGAATAATGGTTTATCATCTGAAAAACTCATCATGTCCTCTTTTACTCTAGGCCTTAGAATGTTCCCAATAATTTGATACCAGACTTTTTCCATAGGAGTAAGAGTAGAAGGACTTTCAGAAGGGCCTTTGTTACCAAATATGATTTGTAAATCATTTTCTGATCTATTGTTATACCATTAGCTTTTAGCAGTGACTCCATCTACCTCACAAATAAATGCTTGAAAAATGATTTTAAAGTTGATTACAACAAAACAACAGACATAGTCAGTCAATCATTTTGCTCACTCTGATGAATATGAGCATTGACCCAAAGTTCTTTCACAAGATCTGAGAGTATTCATCTCATTTCTGAAAATGAATATCTGAAACAAATTATGAAGGATTATTCGTCGTCAATTCGTTAAAGTCAGCTGTATATTTCTTTAGAAAATGTAAATAAAAAAATTTATTCTTTAATGAATTACTAGGACATTCTTGTAAGAAGAAATACTCAGATGAAGAAAAGTGATTTCACAGAATTATCTTATGTAGAAGATAACCTATGAGATCATAAAGAAAAGAAAACAACTTAGCAACTTAACACATATAATGCTAGAATATAAGCAAGTATGCATTAAAATGTTTGGACAATTATGAGTCTAAATAAAAACATGTTAGAATCTTTGTCAGAACACTCCTTTTTAATGAACCAAACTTTTTGGAACTGATTTTGAAAATAGAAGTGATAGTCATAAATTTTTAAGTAGTTATAGAACTTTCATAGACAGCTGACTATCATATCAGAATTTCAAAATTTTTTATCAGAGTAGTAAGATAAGGATTCTTATTTTATCAGAACTCAAGGAATAGTCCAATTGTTAACTCAAAGCACCTAGCAAGGAATTAACTTATTACTGTATGCTTTAAATAAAGCAGTCAAGGAAGAGATGGATCATATAACCATATTCAGACTCAAAGACCATACTTAAGGAACTATCAGAAGTAATTCAAGTGTCTACTAACAGATTTCAACAAATATTCCAATACACCATTCAGAGGACAGGCATTTATTCTTCCACATGAACCAAGTTCAAATTTTTCTTAATGAAATCAAATTGGGCAATGGCCAGGGGCTTTGTAAATATATCAGCCCATTGATGTTCAGAATGTTTGGTCCCGTATGAAGTGATATTTGATTTCAATATGTTTGGTCCTAGAATGTTGAATTGGAATCTTCGTTAGACAGATAGCAACAGTATTATCACAGAGAATAGGAATTTTGTTTCCAAAAATCTGATAGTCTTCAAGTTGATATTTCATCTAGAGTAGTTGAGTGCAATAATTAGCAGCTGAAATGTATTCTGTTTCTGGTGTAGACAAAGCAACGATTGCTTGTCTTTTACTACTGTCATACCCCAATTTTGTCCGGGCATTTCAAAATTTTCATGCATCTGACTTTATTTTTTACTTTACACCATACAAATAGCATAACATGCATTTCATCTCGTATAGTACCCAAAATGTCAACCAGGATAATTTTTTTAGATTTACAGACAGACTAGTCAAAATGAATTTCAACTGTGCGTAAAATCAGTGAACGAAAAAATTCAAAATTGAGCTTGCAGACCTCACTTATATTAATCAACGGTTCACGTAGTTTAACCTGACGTGTTCATTTTATTTTTTGGACTATTTTTCAATCGCATTTTGATTAGTTTGATCATTTTAACGGGTCAAAATTTATTTTAAAATCTGACCAAATGTTGTATTTTTCCGAGTCGTTTATTTCGCGGTAATGATTTTGATGCACTCGATTTATTTTTTTGAGTACTTGGGCGTTCGTCTTTTATTTATTTGGAGTTCATTTATTTTTACATTTTTGTCTAAATATTTAAAATAAATAAATAGGATTATTAGTTTTTTTATCTTAAGTTTATTTTAATTATTTTAATTGTTTAAATTTTATATAGTTTTAGTTAATCTATTAAATATAATAAAGCAAGAGTAGTTCTTTGGAAACTTTGCCACATATCAGTTTTTTAGAACACTAGCTATTTTTAGTTTTCCTATTAATAAAAATCTTACTATAATTATTTTTAATTATTTTAAAATTATTAATTAATTAATTAATTATTTCATTATTTCTGGTTGGGTCATTGGAGATTTCAACAATCTCTTACCCTTCCTCTTCCCAATTCACGCATGTTTTCAATGCAAAATTATTGAAATTGTAAACCCTTAATTTTCTTCCAACCTTATCATCATACCACACAACTTTCAAAATTCAAGCAACATCAATCAAACACAAACCTCACAAATCAATTGAATTTCTAATGTTAGGGCAACTATTTTTTGGCAAGCTTGCCATTTGTCATCCAATTAGAAGGTTTACTATTTCAGAAAAATGCTATTACTAGTAATATTACTATAATTATCTTTAATTATTTTTTAAAATATTTAATAATATTTTTATTGTTCCAAAGCTCACAAAAAAAATTATAATTATTGTTTATTATTCATTCTATATTATTCAATAATATTCAATACTAAGCATGTCTTCTTGTGAAAGTTAAATAATTTCTATTATTAAAAATGTTACTACGCATGTCATTCAATTATAAAGATTTCTATTTTAATAATTTCTATTTTCATGAAATGTCACTATAATTGTCTTAATAATATTTTTTTTATTATTAAATAATTTCTTTATTGTTCCAAAGCACTTTGTATATTTTTATAGTCTATTATTAATTCTACCTTATCTAATCACATATTCAACTTTAAATACTAACCATTCCTAATCTGTGTCCTTTCACATTCATCTTCCTATCCCCATACATACGATAATTTCCACTGTCCAAATAAAAAAAAAATGGCAAAATTAAATTTTGTTTCTCGATGCAAACCCAAAATCAATGTAGGTTTATTAATGCTTACATCGAATTCTTCCTTTGCAAATAAACAAGTTCGACGGTTCTACTTCAATTGGTTTCACGATGCAATCCCTTTAATGCTAATTTCTCATCTCCCAAAACCTACTCAGATCATCATCAATGTCAAATGTTAGATTTTCCAGGTAATTTCTTTCTAATTTTGGTATTTTCTGTTTACTCTACAAGTATAAATATGACTTATATCTTCTCCAATTTTTCATATCTGTCGAATCCTTCTCTCTGGTAATTCAATCTTTTGCAATGGCCACCGGAAGATGCGACTTTGTTACTAAAATCACTCCTGCAAAGGAATCATGGGATATTGTTGTACGAGTGATTTGCTTATGGTTTGTGCCAGACATGAATTCGAAACAAAAATATTATGCGATGGAAATGGTTCTAATGAATGAGAAGGTTGTTGCTGTTGTTTCGTTTTTGAATTCTATGTATATTATGTTCTATGATTTTGTTATAATCTTTATGCATTTTTAATTGTCAGGGTGACAAGATTCAAGCTTCTATTCGAAAAGCTTTGCTGTCTCGATTTGATAATAAGATTTGTGAGGGTAATGTTTATAATTTTAAATCTTTTGGTGTCGCTCCTAATTCTGGAGTGTATAGGACCACAACACGTTTTAAAGAGAAGGGATGTACTGTTACTACTGCAAAAAAAATAATTTCATATAAGTTATTTTCAAAAGCTAATTCTTATTACTTGATGTTGTTGCAGCCTACATCGATAACACATTGCTCTTTGCTATTGCTTGACACTCAAATGTCGTACAAAATTCCATCAATTGGCTTCGAAGAACATCTACATCTATTTGGAACTGGATCATTATATAATGAAGGATAAGCTGATATAGTTTTGCAACATGTGTTTTGTTTAAACTATTATGGTAATTACATTTGACTTTGTTGATTATATGAACATCTATTAAATATAATAAAGCAAGAATAGTTCTTTGGAAATCGTTTCTAAAGTGCCAAAGACTAATCCCATGATAGTATTTTTTTTGGACAAAAATGTAAAAGCTTATTTATGTTATTGACATGTATTTCAAAATTCCAATATTATCATGATTAACAATTCCTTTTTAAAATAAAGCTTATTTGTGTTATTTTTAATTTTAAAAGTCAATCTAAAATTTACTTCAATATTTATTCTAATTAAATTTCAATACTTCTTTGTGTCCAATATTTATGCACTTCACATTTATTCCAATTAAACTCTTCAAATTTCTAAAAAATTTAATTGAAACGACGCTTCTTGACTTCAAAAAGAATTAAGGATTTGACTTTAGTTTTTACTATTTTTAAAAGAAGTTATTTCTTTAGTTAGGTGAGCTACTTCTTTGACTTTTATCACGAAGAAAATTATACGTTACTTTTTATTTATTAAATGTTCTATTTTACTTATTTGATGATTTGCAATTTAAATTTAATGTTGATGTTTTTATTCTATTACATTATTGTTTTGATTTGGTATAAGCATTAATATTAATAATGAATAGTTTCAGAGTTTTTTTGGTAAATCAAATTACATATATAATTAAGGGTAATGCTAACTTGTGCCCCAAGGGCACAAGTTAAGAACTAAATTAAGAAGTATTGTCTTGAAAATTGTGTAGAGCCTTTAATTAAAGTATAAAATTAATTTTTAAATTGTTGTTTTCCATATAAATTTACTATAAGTGGGTTTCTTAACTTGTGCCCCAAGGGCACAAGTTAGCACTTCCCTATAATTAAACTTAAATAATGAGATTTAAATGTGTTGAATTATTTTATAATATGTTATTAATTACATATATAATTAAACTTAAATTACATTATTGTCTCTTGACTTATATAGAAATTATGATTATGCAATTTTAGTATTTTTATGATTTGCAATTTGAATTTGATTTTTTTTTTACTTTATCTCATAACGTTTTTGTTTTGGACATATATTTTTGTGGTTTTTTATAGTAAAACAACTATTAATATATATATTCTTTTCTATTGATGACTATCTATTGATCACTTTTTAAAAAAAAAAAATTTGTATTCAATATTTAATTGTTATTTTATTTGTTCAGGACGCATTTTTTATTTTTTATGTGCATTTTATTTATAGAGTACTTGAAATGAGATAAAATGTTATTAGTATTTTAATAATCCTTTGTTATTTAATTTTGTTATTAAAGGTTAATGTACAAATTTTTTTAATATTGTTTTCAATTAACAAAAATATTAAATTATTCAACTAATTTTAATGTTACTATAACTTCATTTCTAAAATGTAAATAATTATAAAACATTTTTTAATTTAATAAATTTTGTCTCGTGCCTTGCACGGGTATACATACTAGTATTATTTAAATTGGACTCTAGAATAAATATTAAGGACATTATTGACAATTTAAAAAAATGATTTAAACCTAATTTGATGCTATATAAAGATATGCTAGCATTGTTCGGAGAGAGAGGGAGAAGAATAGACAAACGGTCGTTCCTGTGTGTGAATTGAAAGAACCTCGCACGGTTGAAAGAGATTCATCTCTTATCAAACGGTAGTCGCCGCTTACGTTTCGTTACTATCCATATTTTGAAACTTTTCCTTTGAAACTTATGACGTTGTTCTTAGTTTTTATATATATTATATTTGCATGACAGTGGAACTTTGTACTATGCTTGTTTTTAGTTTCTAATATATTATGTTTTCTTAGTTTTCTTCTTAAGTTTATATCATGTTTAGTTAAAGTTTATATATATATATATATATATATATATATATATATATATATATATATATATATATATATATATATATATATATATATATATATATTGGGATAATGCTATTTTTTATTAATGTTTGGATTATGTTGTTCGGATCGAATCATGTCGATATGTTGTTTGTACTTTTGTTGTTAAATGCTTGTAAGCATATTTATTCGGATCTTGTGGCACTTGACTTACGCCTTGTGCTCGAGTTCATTTGAATTCGCACGCCTTTTGCAATCCAATTAGCACCCCTCGCGGTACCATTTGTATCAATCATTTCTCATCATCGATTCACAATCATATCAAACCATTTTCAAAAGATAAAAATAAGTCTTGATTCGATAATCGAGCCCCTTTTAAACACTCTGTAAGTCGGTTGCCTTTTGCAATCGCCATCAACCAAACACACACCCTTGATCCAACATTAAGTGGTTTCTTCCCAAGTCGGTTGCCTTTTGCAATCACCATCACGCAGATGCAAACCTATATCGTACATCGAGTATTTCTTAAATCAAAATCGAAACACTTTTTAAAAATAAAGGGAGAGGTTTTGAATTGTCAAAATTTCTCTTCATTTGTTTGGATGCGAGATATCTTTCTCATGTTCAAACAACTATTCCCTAAAACTTTCCATCCCATCAAATTCAAATATTTTATAATCACTTGAACGAAACAGAAGGGGAATGGAACCTTCCACTTGTTTTCTCGAATGCTTAGGATACGACGAGTCTTAGTCGTTGTTCAACGCGCTCGTCGTCCTTAAAACACCTAATCATACTTTAATACTTTTTATTAAAGATGAAAACGGAGGGGTGTGGAGTCTTCTATTCCTCTCTTTTAATTGTTTGGGTACGAGATGTCTTTCTCGCGTTTGAACAATTGACATCTATAAAACACACCAACAAACCACAGAGCTAAACTACGATTACTCTGACTTTCCCTTGGCGAGCACCCTAATAATAAAATCAACCGTTTTCCCTTAAACACTAATTAAAACCTTTAACAACTTTTTCTTATTCGAAGAAGACAAATATCATAACTTAACATTCAAATCACAAATTAGAATAAGAGGTTCCTGTTGAGTACAACAGACGTGAGGGGGTGCTAATACCTTCCCCTTACGTAACCGACTCCCGAACCCGGATATGGTTGCGATGGCCATTTTCCTTTCCTTAAAAGGTTTTCTCAATATTTTCCTTTTCCTTTATTGGAATAAATCAAAGTTTGGTGGCGACTGTGTTCAAACAAGTTTTTTCGCGTCCATCGCGAGGATCGTATTTTTTGAGGCACGACAACTACCCCAAGAGATAAGGTTTTCACCTATAAATTGACCGGAGCCAATGGTGGACTTCCTTTTAATTCTATCCCCAGCATAGTCAGCATCACAGAATCCAACCAGTTTATAATCTGAGGACTTCTTATAAACAAGTCCAAGATTTAATGTTCCTTTCAGATACCTAAAGATTCTCTTAACAACAGTTAAGTGAGTCTCTCCAGGATCTTCTTAGAACCTCGATATTTTGTTGGATCCACTTTAGAACTGCATTCTTCAATATCAAGATTACATGTAGGATGAATAAGAGTGGACATGATTTTGCAATCATCAAGATTGAACTTTTTCAAGAGCTCTTTTGTACATTTAGACTGGTGAATGTAAATACCTTCAGACTTCTGACATATCTAAATTCCAAGAAAGTATTTTAATTCACCAATCATTCTCATCTCAAATTCATCCTGCATAATCTTGGAAAATTCTTGACAGAGAGAAGCATTAGTTGAACCAAAAATTATGTCATCAACATAAATTTGAACAATCAAGATTTCTTCTTTCGAAGTTTTCCTGAATAGTGTAGTGTCAACCTTTCCTTTAACAAAACCATTTTCAAGCAAAAAATTACTCAGTCTTTCATACCAAAGGTCTTGGAGCTTGTTTAAGACCATAGAGTGATTTTTTAAGCTTGTAGACATGGTCTGGATGCTTTGAATCTATAAATCCTGGAGGTTGTTTGACATACACTTCTTCAGTAATAACTCCGTTCAGAAAAGAACTTTTCACGTCCATTTGATATAGAATTATGTCATGGTTGATGGCATAAGAGAGAAGTAGTCTTATGACTTCTAACCTTGCAACAGGAGCAAAGGTTTCAAAGAAGTCTATTCCCTCTTACTGACTATAGCCTTGAGCTACAAGTCTAGCTTTATTCCTAACAACTTCACCAAGTTCGTTAAGTTTGTTTCTGAAGACCCACTTGGTCCCAATGATGTTTTTCTTTTGTGGTCCTGGAACAAAATCCCACACATCATTCCTTTGAAACTGATTTAGTTCACCTGTGCTTAGAGCTCATGTCTAAGACTTTTACCTTTGCTTAGAGCTCGTGTCTAAGACTTTCACCTATGCTTCGAGCTCGTGTCTAAGACTTTTATATTTTCTTAGAGCTCGTGTCTAAGACTTTTATCTAAACATATAGTTTAGAGAATGAATAACTTAGAACAACACTTGATAAATATCAGAGGTGTTAAAAATAATACAACACACTTTTACAAAGATTTTTAATCAACACAAGAATAAGAAATCTAAACAGACTCAGCTTTTTGATAGTAGTGTGTGCATTTCTAAGTTGTATTACAGTGTTATTTCTTGATGATCTTTAAATCTTCAGCTGCTTTTTATAGCCAAAGAAATAGAGACGTCGGAGCATCTTCAACGGCTACAAACATATCAAATCTTCTAGTACATCTTCTTTTCCAATAAAGAAGGTGTTGGAACTTTCAGTCACAAGGATATCCACGAAACAAAGGCCTTTGTCCAGAGGATACAACTATGATTCAGGTACAACCCAATTTGTATAAGATAATGTCAGTAAATCTTGAATCGCGTGTTAGCAGAACTGACTTGACATTACTCAGCATCAGAGGGAGCATGGTGTAACACCCCGATTTGTTTTTATTTTTTTTCATAATTAGAATTATATGATGTTGAGTATATGTGTGTGATTATGCGTGTTTTGGTCGTGTTTGGGCTTCCCTTAGTTTGGGGTGGTGACCTTAGAATTGTAGTGATTAAGGTGTTGGGGGTGTGTGACCAATTGTGTAGAGAGGAGTGGTGTGGTTAGTAATTAATTAATTAATATTAGGAATATTTGATTAATATTATTAATGTGAATTATTAAGAAATATTGTTATTATTATTTAATTAGTAAAATAATAATAATAATATTGAGATAGTAATAATAATAATATTATGAAATTAAAAGGAATATTAGAAAATAGAAAAAAAAGGGTTAGGAGAGGAAAAACTATTCAGTACGTGAAAAGCAGAAAAAAGAGAGGTCAGAGCTAGGGCAAGGGTAAAGAGACTCCATTGTTGAGGCTATGTTTTTTTTCAAGATCTCTAAGGTAAGGGTGGGGTTCTTTAATCTCTTAAGGGTTGTATAATGTTTGTATGAGGGTAGATAAACCATTAGGATCATCCTTATGTGTTGTTTGTGTTGATTTGAGATTGGGGTTTTTACGTGTCGGAGGTTTTGAGAAGAGGAAAAATGCATAAATTAACCAGTTGAATTGTAGTTTATGTGTTCCTAATTGATTGTATGATAATATGTGATTATATGTGCATTTATGGGGCTGTTTGTGGGTGGAATTGGAGAAGGGTTAGGGTTGAATCGTGTTTAAATCGCAACTGCAGAATCGCGTAATTCGCCGTGCAAATAATAGTTCGCTGGGCAAATGTTCGCCCCAGATTTTCTAAGCGAATGAGGTAGCGAGCGAAGGGAAAGAAGAGAAATTCTGGAAGGAGAGGTGGAGAAGTTCGCCCCAGATTCGTTGGGCGAACTTCTGGCGAACTCCAGTTCGCTGGGCGAATGAGAAGCGAATGGGGAGGAGAAAAAGTGAGTCTCGGGTTTTTGTATGGGAGGGGTTGTTTGCTGGAGACTTCTCTAGGAGAACTCCTAGCGAATGATAGTTCGCTGGGCGAACTCGCAGCGAGCATGACAGTGTTGTTTTGCTGCTTACGGACATAATTTTCTTAAACTTTAAACATTCATAACTTTTAATCCGTATGTCCGTTTTAGTCGCCGTTCGAATTGTTGGAAAGCTGGTTTCATATAATTCTTGTTAAAATTAATTTCAATACCAGAATTCCAACTATTTGACGTGTTAATTGGGTTTTCGTGTATGTTGTTATGTGTTGCACGTTGAAATGGGGAATCGGTTGTGTGAATGCATGTTGTAGCTGTGGATTGCGATTGTTGCATGTTTTTACAGGTATATGGTGCGTGTTGGATAGTTGTGGTGTGATGTATTGGCTTATTGTTAGTCATATGCATTTTTTTGTCATTGTATGTTGTCGTTGTATGCATGCCATGTTGCATAAGTTATGTGATAAGTCGTGTGTCCATGTGGGGTGTGAGCGTCTTATCCGAATTCTTTGAAATAGAATCATGTTGTTGTTGTTGTTGTTGAGGTGATCGTGTGCCCATGTGGGGTGTGAGCGATCATGGATGTCGTGTGCCCATGTGGGGTGTGAGCGACTTATTTGGAAATTCCGACGGGAATTATGATCATGAAAAAGGGATCGAATTGGTACCATATGCATTAAGTCGAGTTGTGAGTCTCATTGCATTATATTATGTTGTGTTGTATTTGAGAATTGTATGATTATCTGCTTATGTGGAAAAGTGTGATTTTGTTGATGTAGTAATGATAGGGTGAATGGTGTAATTGATTAAATGCTTTTATATTTATATAATGCATTTCTTTTGTTGATTTGAGAATCTCACCCCTTCTGTTTGAATGTTACCTCTACGTGGGTAACGTGCAGATAATCAAGATTAGTGCGGAGTTGAATTTAGTGAAGATGAAATCTTCTATTTTATTTCGTTGAGTTGGCGTCTGCTCTGATGTGTAACACTGGGAATTTGGAACGCTTACTGTTATTTCTTTTATTTTCCGTTGTGGCTTTTATTTAATTGATGATGGTATTAAAAATGTCATGTTTCAGTTGAATTTTCGCTGCTATATGAGAAGATCAATTAAGTATGGTTTTATTGATGATATTTATGTGTTACATGTCGTATGCATGAGCAGGCGTATTGTTGAAAGTAGCATCCTAAACGTTGTATGTTTTATTTTACTATGATATTTTATTATCAATTGTCGCGGGGGTTTAGGGTGTTACACATGGCACGCTTTTGAGCTGGAGTGTACTAGCATGATCAGAACCAAACCAAAGTCGTCTCAGTGTTAGAACTAGTTCCATCAAGTAAATGTAATTCTGCACATACAAACTAGCTAGTTATAAATCCTAATTTATTTTAAAATACTTTGTTATCATCAAAACCTTGGAGGATACATGGTATAAACCAAACTTGTTTCAACATAAATGACTCATAATAAGCATGGTTTGACTGAGTTTTGATGCATTTTCAAGTCACACTTTTGCCATGATGAGAGTGCACACGATTACATTGAATTTTCACTCAATTCACCCCTCTCACCATTCCTTCATCTTCATCTATAAATAGAGTGCCTTGCTACCATCATTTACAAGCTTTTGAGAGCCAAAAAACCCTGCTCCACCTTTAATTTTTCTGCAAAAAAGTGAGCTATCGTGTTTGAATTTCCATTCTCTTTCAATCTAATTTCTTGATTCAGTTAGCTCCATCGTGTTCCTCTAAAGATTCTGCAATAAGAATCAAGCTCTAAGAGTCCCTGAATCATGCTAACCTAATTCAGTTTCAGATCTTCTCAGATCGTTTTTGGACAAGGTAGTTTGGTTCTTCATTTTCAATCAAACAAGTTACCATAATGTAGTCCTTTGCTTGGTGAATGTTTCCCCTAACCTATCTAGCTTTGATTCTTCGTGCGCATCATTTAATTTTTGTTTTTGTGTTTTTCATTCTTCTGTGTTTTCTCTGAAATTCTCTCTACTCCCTTTCAATAAATGAAAATGAAGAGTGAGGTTGAGTTCGCCTTGATGAGACGGTTGCAATGATGATGGTTTCATACCTTAATGTTACCATTTAGCAATCTCCAGTGAGCATCTCACCGGAGAAGACGACCGGAGAGGTTGGAACAATGATCCCAGTCAGAGACACGCTGGCTAAATGAAATGTTTTGATTGGTCCAATTCAAATGCGTTCTTGTGTTATTTCTGTGTTAAATTGCACCATACATCCTCATCTCCGGAGCGTGGGATCTGTCACGTCAATTAATGAAGCCAGATCCTATGCTCCTCCTTTTTTCCCTTTTATTTAATATTCTGTTTTTATTTTAAATTGCATTTTTCTTTGAAAATTCATAGTAATTTCATTTTTAATCCAAAAAATACCAAAATAATTTCTAAAATTTTCTTTTATTTTCCTTTTTCTGATTTTATATTTTTCATATTTTATTTTCATCATTTTCTATTTTTCATGATTTTTCTCTTTTTTTGAGCATTTTAATTAGTTTAAAAATATTTTTATGCATTAAAAAATTCTAAAAAATTTTATATAGCATTCTCATCTTGTTTCTGACTTGTGTGATTTTTCTTGATCATTTGTGATTTAATTGGATGCATCGTTTGCATTTTCATCTTTATTTTCATTTTAAAATTAATTTTAAAAATCATTTTAGTGCATATTAATTCATATTCTTGCATTTTATTGTTGTTTGACCTTTGTTGAATTTTTTTGGCCTTGGATCTTGGTTGATTTGATCATAGGTCTCATCAAACTCAATGGATCTTGTGTGTTGTAGGGATGAAAACCTTAATCCACCAAAATGGATGATTGATTTTGATGATGACTTGATCATCACTTGAATCCAATTTGGTTTTGCCTTTTTGTTTGATCCTCTCTTCTTCATCCCTTTCTTTTTCTTTTTCACCCTTTCCTTGATCAATTGAGAGATGTGTAAGTCATCTTGTTCATGAGATCTTGAGTGGTGCTTGATGAACTTTCATCATTTCAAATCTACCATTTGATTGATCATTTGATCAATTGAGGTACTTTGGATTGATGCATAAGTTTGTCCAAAGTATCATGAGAGGTTGATTGATGTAATGGATCCATCTTTCCTTGACTTAGGTCTTGATCAACTTGACTTAGGTCTTGATCAACTTTGTATTGACTTGTGATACATGTTTTAGAAGTATAATCTTTATATCATATCTCTAACTTGTATGGTACATAAATTATTATTGATCGGCCTCCCATAGTATGATCTTCCTTATAGATTGTGCTACGATTGCTTAATATATCGCTAAAATTTTCCCTAAACGGATAGTGATCATATTGGTCCAATTTTAGATATGAGTCATCTTTAGTTTAGATATAAATATCCTATCTTCATTGTGGAATACTTGTTGATTTTATCCAAGTTGGAGCCCTTCTCAAAGGATGATGCAAAGTTCTCATACTTGTTGGGTTGATTAGTTGAGTAATCTACTTTAAATGATGAAATGTCTTCATTAACACTAACACTAACTTTAATTGTACTAACTTTTACTTTATGCTCTTTATCTTTTTATGCCATTTATCTTTATGCTCTTTATTTTTATGCTTTTTATTATTTTTATGCTCTTTACTTTTATGCTTATCATTTCATATCATATTATTATCTTGTTTATGTTTATGCCTTTTTCTCTTTTTCCATTTGGACTTTCTTTTCTTTTTAAGACTTTAATAAAGGCTTAAACACTTAAAAGACCCTTAATGTTCCTTGGACTATTTGGTGACTATCCTTTGCTCATGGATGATGGACTTGGAAGTAAGTTCTTTGCCCTATGCTTTGGAGTTATATCTTGAGCCCTTGGATCTTATTTGGCACTTTGACCTTGAGTTGACCTCTTGTGAAGACTTGGCTCGGAGATTTGGTTTTCATCTGATGCTTGGTTATTTCAATGCTTATCTTGTTGCTTGAGTCCAACGGATGGGAGTTTTGGCTTGTTTATGTCAAAGGCTTGTATCTTGGTTAGATCTTTCCTTCCTTAGCTTTTATTTTATGCTTTAGGGTAGCCTCTTCATCTCCTCCCCTTCTTAAATTTTCAAAATCTTCTCTCTTTTTCAAAACCTTCTTTTTTTAAACTTAAACCACTTTCATAATAAACTTTGACTTTGTCAGTTGCATTTTTAAACTTAAACCACCTACTTTATTTAAACTTAAACCACTTTCATAATATACTTGTGGATTTTATCCAAGTTAGAGCCCTTCTCATGGTGATGCAAAGGTCCACTTTCACATACTTGTGGGTGATTAGTTGAAGTTTTCTCCTTAAAATGACAAGTTGTCTTTTCATTTAAAATGAATCATAACATACCATTTTGTTATTTTTACCCCGAACTACAAGGTTTTGATCCTTCATTGCACTTTGTGGGTACGTAGGCTTGAGCCTTAGGAAGTCTTGTCAAACACAAAACTATTAAAAATACTTCTCTTCTCACCTCACCAATCTTTTGCAAACAACACCTTTTTATAAGCCAAATGCTAGATTTTCAAAGAGGTTCCTATAGAGTACTATAGACGTTTTGGGTGATAACACCTTTCATTTGCGTAACCAACCCCTTTACCATTGTCTATGTTTTTATTAGTTTTTCTTTTAAAACATCTTTAGGTTTTGTTCGCTCTTTTCCCGTTCCTTTGGGTAAAATAAAAGTGTGGTGATGACTCTTGTTTTGCGAGTTAAGTTAATCAATAGATTAATCTCATTCGGTTTGAAAAAAAGTAGGGGCAACATACCCACGCGACATGGTAACTCTCTTTGACGATATGATACATAAAGAGATTGAGGTTTACGTGGACGACATGATTGCAAAGTCCAAAACTGAAGACGATCACTTGGACCATCTGAGAAAACTGTTTGCTAGACTCTGAAAGTTCAGGCTACAGTTGAATCCTGTAAAATGCACCTTTGGAGTCTGATCTGGTAAACTATTGGGCTTCATTTTGAGTCAGAAAGGAATTGAAGTTGATCCCGGCGAGGTTCGAGCAATTCAAGACATGCCAGCTCCCAAAACTGAAAAAAGAAGTCCGAGGCTTTCTGGGCCAACTTAATTACATCTCCATATTCATATCTCATTTGATGGCTACTTGTGAATCGATATTCAAATTCCTAAGAAAAAATCAATCGGTCGTGTGGAACAATGATTGTCAAGAAGCATTTGACAAAATAAAAAAAAATACTTACAAGAACCACCGATCTTAGTACCCCCGGTTCCTGGTAGGCCTTTGATCATGTATCTCACCATGCTTGATGAATCTATGGGCTGTGTATTGGGTCAACACAACGACACAGGCAGAAAAGAACACACAATCTACTACTTGAGCAAGAAGTTCACCAATTGTGAAACCAGATACTCACTCTTGGAGAAGACTTCTTGTGCTCTGGTTTGGGTCGCTCGACGCCTAAGACAATATATGATTTTCCATACCACTTTATTGATATCTAAAATGGATCCGATAAAGTACATATTTGAAAAGCCTGCTGTCACTGGAAGAATTGCTTAGTGGCAAATGCTGCTAACTGAGTACGACATCCAGCATGTTACCTAGAAAGATATAAAAGGGAGTGTTTTGTTTGACTATCTTGCTCATCAACCTATAGAGGGTTATCAATCAATGAAATTTGACTTTCTGGATGAGGACATTGTGTTTATCAGAGATTATAAAACTCCAGACCCTGACATAGGACCCGAACCATGGGCGTGATGGACGCTCGTGTTCGATGGTGCCTCCAATGCTCGAGGTCTTGAAATTGGTGCTATCCTCATCTCTCCGACATGTTTCTACCTTCCTTTCACCACCAGATTATGCTTTGAATGCACTAACAATATGTCATAATACGAGGCATGTATCTACAGGATCTAAGCGGCCATTGATATGAGAATTAAGATTCTTGAGGACTACGGAGACTCTGCTATGGTAATTGGCCAAGTCAGGGGAAATTTTGAGACTCGAGATACCAAGCTGGTTCCATATCAAAGGCATATCACAAAATTGATTCCCTATTTTGATGAAATCACTTTTCATCATATTCCTAGGGAAGAAACTCAGCTAGCTGACGCTCTTGCCACCCTGGAATCCATGTTCAAAGTCAAGTGGAAAAACGAGGTACCGCCATCTGGATTGACCATTTGGATGAACCAGCACATTGTCTAGCAATTGAGGAAGAGTCTAACGAAAAACCTTGGTTCTATGACATCAAAATGTACTTGGAAAAGCTAGAATATCCCGAAGGTATAACCATCACTTATAAGAAGGCTCTCAGACGGCTTTGTGTCAAATTCTTCTTGAATGGGGATATGTTGTACAAAAGGAATTATGATTCTGTTTTGCTCAGATGCATGGATAAACATGAAGCAAACACGATCATAAGGTCCATACATGAGGGTTGTGAAGGTGTACATGCTAAAATACTCGCCATGACCAAAAAGATCCTTCGAGCTGGTTATTACTGGACAACAATGGAGGTGGATTGTTATAACTTCGCCAAAAGATGTCACAAATGCCAAATTTATGGTGACAAGATCCATGTGCCACCAACTCCATTGAATGTTTTGACCTCTCCTTGGCCCTTCTCTATATGGGGTATTGATATGATTGAAATGATCGAGCCGAAAGCTTCCAACGGTCATCATTTCATTCTAGTTACCATCAATTACTTCACAAATTGGGTCGAAGTTGCTTCATATGCAAATGTTACATGACAAGTGGTTGCGAGGTTTATTAAGAAAGAGATAATTTGTCGCTATGGTATTCCTAGCAGCATTATCACCGACAATGCCAGTAACCTGAACAACAAGAAAGAATTTGGCACCTTTGAAGCAGCAAACAAAAAACATCAAGAGGATTGTCCAGAAAATGGTCAGAGCTTACAGAACTTCAGCTTGCACTTCCACTAGGGAAACTCTGTATTTGCTCTTGTATGGTATGGAGACTGTCCTTCTGATTAAAGTCGAAATCCCTTCACTCATGTTATCATGGAACCATATCTGATGAAGCTGAATGGGTCCAATCAAGATATGATCAGCTGAACCTTATCAAAGAGAAGCGCTTGACAGCCGTCTGCCACAGTCAGTTGTACCAGAGACGCCTCTAAAGAGCTTTTGAAAAGAAGGTTCTCCCTCGAGCGTTTCAAGAAGGCTAACTCGTGCTAACGAGATACTCTCCTGTACACTCGAATCCACGAGGAAAGTAGACTACCAACTACGAAGGACCCTTTATCGTCAAGAAGGTCTTCTAAGGCGGAGCCCTGATCCTCACCATCATGGATATGGAGGAGTTGCCACTACCTGTTGAAGCTAGCAGGATTATACCTGAGTGCATCTCACACTCAAAGATACAACAGAGTCGCCACCGAACTTTATTTAGTCATAAAGAACAGGGAAAATATCGATAAAACCCAAGGGAAAGAGAAACGGGTAAGGGAGTCGGTTATGCGAGAGGAATGTCTTAGCACCCCACGCATCTGTTATACTCGACGGGAACCATTCTGCTTGCTTATAGGCTCAGATGGGTTATCTATCTAAAGGCTACTAGCTAAAAGAGGGAAGGAAAAGGGACAAAGAACGTGCTCGCGGAGGATTATGGCCATCGTTCCTACATATCCTCATGGTGCAATGAGGACTTCAGAGCTTCGTAGTTCATGGAACCAGGGAAGAAAAAGGGAAAGGTGGCTCTCCAAGATTTCGTAATCTTGTGCCTACGTATCCTCACAGTGCAATGAGGAATTCAGAGCATACGTAGTTTAGAGAACGGAGACAGAAAAAGGGAGAAATGAGGAAGTGGTGCCAAGAGCAGAAAGCAAAGAAATGGTATCGAAACCAAGAGCGAGAATAAAAGAAACAAGGGTGTTTTAACCGAGGCTCGATGATTAACCCAAAGAAGAGAAAAACGGCGACCATGCTGGGGACACAGCAACTTGGTCTCTCCTGGGGAAAAGAAAAGGACTCTGGTTGAGGAAAAAGGAAGGAATTGGCATTTCCAAGGATAAAAAGAAATGGTCTTTTAACTGGCAGGTAGTGATTAACCAAGAAAAGATTGACTCCGACGGGGAGTGGGAAAGAAAGAAAATTGTTTTTTTGCCGAGGAAATGAAAGATTGGTCGTTTAACTGACGAACAGTGATTAACCAATAAAATTTTGACTCTATTGGCGATGAGGAGAGTAAGAAATTGGTATTTATCCGACAAACGGAGATTAACCAATGAAAAGGGTGTTGAACCAAGGATAGTTGCTAACCCAAAAAAGGAGACTCGGTGTGTTAACAGACGGACTGTGTTTAACTGAGGAAAAAAGAGGTTGGTATTTTAACTGACAGACAGTGATTAACGAATGAAGAAAAAGGGTGACTGCGCTGGGGAGGGAAATCAGTCTTTAAACCAAATAACCAAGAGAGAAAAATGTGTTTTAACCAAAGAGGTGTTTAACCCAACAAAGGTTCGATATTTAACAAACGAACTGTGATTAACCGAAGAAAAGGGAAAGGTTGATCTTTTAACTGACTAGCAGTGGTTAACCAACGAATAGGAGATTAGAACCAAGTGAAGGTCACTTACTCCACATGGGATTCAGTATGTTAACAGACGAACTGTGATTAACCGAAGAAAATAAAAGATTGTGACTGCGCTGGGTATTCAGTATTTTAACTGACGGACAGTGGTTATCCGAAAAAGGAAATATTGCAACTTCGTTGGGGAAGAGGAAAATTAGGGTTTTAACCGACGGACGGTGATCAACCAAAGAAATGGGTACTTTAATCAAAAGGTGATGGACCCAACAAGGAAAAAGAAAGGTTGGTTTTAATAGACGGACTGTGATCAACCAAAAGAACGAGTGATGAACCAGAAGAAGGTTATTAATCCAAAAAGGAAAATTGGTTTTAACTGATAGACAATGATTAGCAAAGGGAATGCATGATGAACCAAGAGAAGGTTGTAACCCTAAATGGAAGAGAGATTGATAGGGGACAAGAACGAGTGACCAAGGATCGACACATGAGACACTACAGTCCGAGGATGGAGATGACTACTCTAGGAAAAGGGTCATTCGTCCCCTACCACAAATAGTCAAAATAAGGATAGGGATTCTCCATTCTCATTCGTTTTCTAACACTCAAAGTGTAGTGCGGAAATTGAAACCGACAGAGTAACGGTGCAATTTATACAGTGCTCCAAGTGTCGTGCAGACGTCCGGCTCAGTGAAGGATCGAGAAAAAGAGAGAGAGAAAGAGAGAGAGAGAGAGAGAGAGAGAGAGAGAGAGAGAGAGAGACTCTAAAGAGATCCTAAAGAGGAGAACGGGCAGCAATTAAATAATCGAAACTAGGTTTCGATCAATCAATCAAAGGGAATGAGAATGCCAATAATCTTTCAAGCGAGTCGAAAGATTATCAAAGCAAGTGTGTGAACTAAAGTTGAACAAGATTAAATTTGCCCAAGAGAGAACAAAACTAATGCATCAAAATGAAATTACAAAGCATTAACAAGAACAAGTTAGCATGCATCACTAATCATAATCATGTTAACACATAATCAAGAATGTGCAAAAAGTGCTTCAAACATGTGATAAATTGCAAAATAATCAAGGAAAATCATGCAATTAATCAAGAAAGAGTAATTTCAAGTGGATTCTGGCCTAAAACAGTAGCATTATCATAAATACAAGTGAGCATGGGAAGGCACACAAGAAAACTATGCAAAACAACCCTAGAAACAAAGATTTTTTGCAAAATGTCAGGTGTAATCGATTAACATCCTGAGGTTAATCGATTACGTAGGGTAAAAACTGTGTTTTCTAGCACAGAAAAGGGTGTAATCTGTTAACCTCCAGGTGTTAATCGATTAACATTGTAAAAACAGCAAAAACAGAATTTCGAAAAACACTTTTGAGAATCACTTATCGCATGCAATTGTAGTGGATCAAAGCATAGAAGTAGATGCAAATTTCATGTTAATTCGAAGCAATTTAAAGCTAAAAGAATCAATCATGCAAAGAAAGAATTCAAATAGCAAAACATCAATTAAGAATTACATTGCGAAAAAGCAAAATCGATCGAAAATGATAAATCAAGTAGGAATCCAACCTACAAAGCTGAGATTTGCCTTGGTAATTGTTGTAATCACAATGTGATGGAGATGAGCATAGAAAACAAGAAAATACCGAGATCTCTAGCAATCTGTAGCGAGAGAACCAAAGAAAATGCGATAATTGTGTGAGATCTGAATTTGCACCACAAATCCTTTAATGAATAACTTCCAAAGTTTGAATTAAAGTAAATGATGATGTTGATGCAGAATTAAGAGATGTAATGGATAGGAATAGAGGTCTAGCTCAAAGAATAGCATGCTTCAATGAAAAGCTTACTATGCTTTAATGGTGAAATGAGCTCTAGTGAGGTTTAGGGAAGAAGAAGGTGATTGAGAGAGAAAGTGTTGAATAAAATTCAGAGAATGAGAGTGAAATTTCAGAGCAATGTGAAGAATGAAGTGAAGGTCCTTTGAAACAATGTGAAGGTTTGCTTAAATAGAGCATAGGCTTGGAGTGAGTGTAGGTTTGGAGTTTGGTTGGAGGTAGTTAATGAGGTTTGGCATTTGCTTTGGAGTTAGTTAGACCCAACTCACTGAGTTGGGGTCTAACTCAGTTAGTTAATGGTTAACTCAGTTGGAGAATCCTAATGCAACTCAATTTATCAAGTGGTTCAAAAGCTAGGAAATGAGGGTGCATGGTGAACATTAATGATAATAAGTTAGTATAGCAAATATAGTTGATATTTTCTGGTTTAATCACTTATCTAGAACCTTCCACAACATGCTAGAATGATGTAGACCAAAAGAGAAGAGTGTAGATGCTACGGTGCTATGAAATGCTGAAATTTTGCAAAACTTACAGGTGTTAATCGATTAACCATATAGTGTTAATAGATTAACACAGACAAAATTTCCCCATTTTGGCTTGAAACAAGGTGCTATGGCCATGGTTCTGAACTTTGACCCTTGCTTTGATAAATGGGCATAGAAATCCTTCTGTTTAGCCTGTATTGATGTTGTGATGACTCAGTGGGGAACATATTCATAGCCTTGAGATTCTATGGGGGTTTGATTATATACCTGCAATGACTTCACAGATAAAAAAATGTTGATGCGTATGCTGAGGATGCGAGTGCACATGCTTATGCAAAAAGTAAAAGGGGGTGGCCAAATTTTGAGTTACGATAGCTACCCCTATTTAATCCTCTTGGACCAGGATGTACGAATTGCGACATCTTTTCGAATATTCGAGGTGGAAGGGGATTAAATACAAGAGTAGCACACAAATTTGGCTGGAAGGATATGTATTGAGGATTTAGTTATTTGGAAATATGGTAGGAAGTTATCTGTTGGGGATATGCATCGGTCACGAGGGAGGCTTGATACACGTGATAAATGCAATGTATGCTCAATCTTACATGATGTATGAGAATATGTTATGCAGTGATGCAGGTTAAGGTATAGCGCGGCAGGTAGATTTCGACTCGACACCCTCGGCTGGGGAGCATGAGAACACAGATGGTTATCTTGCTACTGCCATTACTACTCCTAGGGGAGAACGGGGCACAAACGATCCTCGAACAACCACCACTGCTGGGGGAATGACACCTCCGACCTGCTTGGGGATGCTATGAAGATGCTGTTCCGCTGGGGAAAAGAGGCCAATCATGGATCTGCTTGGGCAATGGAAGACAAACAATCTTCTAAATAGTCATGATGATGCTCGATGCGTATCAAGCTTGAGATAGACACTACTGATCATCCCTTAGGGATTTTCGGTAAATCATGCAATGCATAATGCTTTCTCTATTGATTTAGCTTTTATTATTCTCAACGCTTTATAGTATTATGTGATCATAAATAATCGTTTATTTTGCAAACAAAATACTGAAAGAGATAATTGAGAAATCAGATGATGAATTTCATTGAATATGAAAATTTTGTACATAAAGTGTGTACAAGGATGAAAAAATCCTTGATGAGAAAATTTGCAAAAAATTGAAAAATAAAAGTAAATGGCAATGGGAAATTTTGCTTTGCATTGATTACAACAATCATTCGTGTAACACGGAGTGGTAGAATCTTCAACCGAGGGGTTGGGGAACTTAACAAAGAAAAGGAACTTCAGACGGAAGCTCCTGATCCACCAGTCCGTCAATCCAGTAATCCGACCTTTCAAAAAACAATGATGAGATGCTGAAGCTCATCCAAAAGAGTGAATACAACATTGTTGATCAGCTATTGCAAACTCCTTCAAAGATCTCAGTATTATCATTGTTACTCAGTTCAGAAGCGTACAGGGAGACTCTACAGAAAGTCTTGGAGCAAGACTTTATGGAACAGGATGTAACAATCAGACAGTTCGATAGTATTGTCTCTAACATCACTTCCTGCAACAATTTGGGATTTAGTGATGAGGAATTACCTAAAGAGGGTCGCCGTCATAACATGGCGCTCAATATCACAGTCAACTACCAGGACGATGCTTTAACCAGCATACTGGTAGACATAGGGTCAGCCCTGAATGTTATGCCGAAGTCCACTTTGATGCAATTATCGTTCAAAGGACCTCCGATGAGGATCAGCGAGGTTGTCGTCAATGCATTCGACGGATCCAGAAAAATGGATATCGACGAAGTTGATCTTCCCATAACTATTGGTCCTCATACTTTCCAAGTCACTTTCCAGGTCATGGACATCCGGGCAACATACAGTTGCTTATTAGGAAGACCTTGGATACACCAGGCTAGAGCGGTTACCTTAACCCTCCACCATAAGCTAAAGTTCGTTAAGAACGATCAACTTGTCACAGTTTGTGGGGAACAAGCCTTGCTTGTAAGCAACTTGTCATCATCTATTGGTATAGAACCCGAGGAGGTTATTGGAACTCAGTTCCAAGCACTGTCGGTAAGCAAGAACAATCAGTTCAAAGAAGGAACTTCCATTTCTTCATACAACGATGCTATCAAAGCGGTCGAGAGTACCAATACAACCGGATGGGGACAGCTTGTCATTCCTATTGACAATAAAACAAAGAAGGGTCTTGGTTTTTCTGCAACCTGTACCCAGACAGCTGCCAGCGATGGAAGTCTTCATCCCCTTCAAAACTTCTTCCACAGTGGAGGTTTTCTTCACCCAGTGTCTCAAGCAGTACATGCCATCAATAAGGAAGATCCCTCTGACATAGATGAAGGATGGAAGTCCTATCTTAACAATGACGGTTATATGTCTCAGGAAGAGGTGCCTACGCCATTTTTCTATCCCGCACAAAGTCCGAGATTTATACCACGGTCAGACGTCGAAATGATATACGGAGATTGTGATCCGGAAGGATGTCGTGCTCCACCAAATTCATTAGAGGAGGACACTCTGACGAAAGACAACTTTGACCACAACTACTATGGCCTAATGGACGGTCTGCCAATGTGGCAACCTTATCCAGGAAACTTAGGGCAAGAGAGTCAGCCGAACAATGAAAATCAGCTGACCGTCATTGAACAGAATACCTGTGTCCCCAACATGTCTTGGGATCAACACTCAGGTCATTCAGAAACTACTCAACGTGAAGATGAATTCACAACGTTTGCAGGACTTGAATTCATCAACTATGCTTTTCCCGAGGTCAACGTCATCGAGAGGGATGACTCCTCCAGTTCCAAAGAAGTTTGGGACACTCTAGGAGAACCAAGTGGAAAATACGACTATATGGTCAAGTACACCGCTCCCGAAAGCTCTCGTATCAGGCTCGAAGACATCCAGTCTATTGGATGGGGAGATACAGCTGTGAGGACAACTACTCTGCATAATGCAATAGAGGAATTCTCCTACGACAACTCTGCCTAGGAGACAGATTCCAATGATCCGGCTCCACCAGAAATCAACGTCATTTCTGAAGACAAATCAAGGAAAGTACCAGACTTTGTGATTCACCGAGGAGTTCGCCGCCAATGGGTTGCCGTCGAGGTTCCGAAGGTCGTTCACCAGTCAAAGTAATTGCCATCTTTTAACCTTTCACCCTGCCCAGGTGAAACGGATGTTTTGATAGGGCTCGCTTTCTGTAAATTTCCCTCTTCGCTTTGCCTGAAGCGATAGAGTTTTGTTTATAGGGTTGTAGTTTCAAGGATCGACTTGTTCATTAATAAAATAACGTCGTTCTGTAATTTCCGCATTAATTGTTGTTTTCTCTTTTTTGCTTTTTCTCAGAAAATGGTAATCCTAAAAAACAATTCAAAAATAAAAACAAGCAGTAAAATAATACACTGCACACACTTGCATTTTCTCTATCTCTTCTAAACACGAATCATCACGTTATGCAGATGTTTGTTTTACACCCCGTTGAAACATACGATTCGATGCCTTCTCCCAACTTTGAGTTCCCGGTATTTGGGGCTGAAGAAGAAAATGACGACAAAATTCCAGAAGAGATCTCCCGATTACTCAGACAAGAGGAAAGGTCCATAGAACCTCACAAAGAGCCATTGGAAATGGTAAACTTGGGTTCAGAAAAAGAGAGAAAAGAAATCAGGATTGGGGCACTGCTCAGTCCAACTGCCAAAGAGAGTTTGATAAAGCTTCTCAAAGAATTCCCCGATGTATTCGCTTGGTCCTATCAGGATATGCCAGGGTTGGATACCAGCATCGTGGAACATCATTTACCGTTGAGGTTGGAATGTCCGCCGGTAAAGCAAAGGTTGAGACGGACTCACCTGGACATGGCCATCAAAATCAAAGAGGAGGTACAGAAACAGATTGACGCATGTTTCCTCGCTACATCAGAATATCCTCAATGGTTAGCCAACATCGTACCTGTTCTGAAAAAGGACGGAAAGGTCAGAATGTGTGTTGATTACAGGGATCTGAACAAGGCTAGTCCAAAGGACGACTTTCCTTTACCACACATTGACATGCTGGTAGACAGTATAACAAAGTTCAAAGTTTTCTCCTTCATGGATGGATTCTCGGGCTACAACCAGATCAAAATGGCGCCGAAAGACATGGAGAAAACTTCGTTCATTACCCCATGGGGTACCTTTTGTTACAAGGTAATGTCGTTCGGTTTGAAGAACGTCGGGGCAACCTATCAAAGGGCCATGACTACTCTGTTTCATGACATGATACACAAAGAAATCGAAGTGTATGTCGATGATATGATTGCAAAATCAAAAATAGAGAGTGAGCACGTTGAACATCTGTCAAAATTGTTCGAACGTTTAAGAAAATTCAAGCTCCGCTTGAATCCTAACAAGTGCACCTTCGGTGTCCGTTCAGGGAAACTACTAGGGTTCATCGTCAGCCAGAAAGGAATTAAGGTTGATCCTGACAAGGTCAAGGCCATTCAAGAAATGCCTTCTCCGAAAACTGAAAAACAAGTCAGCGGATTCCTGGGACGTTTGAACTACATCTCCAGATTCATATTCCTTATTACCGCCACATGTGCGCCGATTTTCAAATTACTCAAAAAGAACCAGGATTGCGTTTGGTCAGAAGATTGCCAAACTGCCTTCGACAGTATTAAGGAATATCTGTTGAATCCTCCGATTCTATCACCTCCAGTGGAAGGAAGACCACTGATCATTTACCTCACACTTTTAGAGGACTCAATGGGATATGTACTTGGCAAACAAGACGAAACTAAAAGGAAAGAGTCTGCCATTTACTATCTAAGCAAGAAATTCACCGATTGCGAAACTCGGTACACGATGCTCGAGAAAACTTGCTGTGTTTTGGCTTGGGCAGCCAAACGTCTTCGCCAATACATGATTCGTCATACTACTTGGTTGGTCTCCGAAATGGATCCAATCAAGTACGTCTTCGAAAAACCTGCTCTTACGGGAAGAATTGCCCGTTGGCAAATGTTGTTATCAGAATATGACATAGAGTACCACGCTCAGAAAGCCGTTAAGGGAAGTATTTTAGCCGATCATTTGGCTCATCAACCGATTGACGATCAGGAATCAGTCGGGTTTGACTTCCTCGACGAAGATGTCATGTATCTAAAAATGAAAGACTGCGATGAACCGCTACCCAGTGAAGGGCCAGAACCAGGTTCCCAGTGGGGACTTATCTTTGACGGAGCAGTTAATCATTATGGAAACGGAATTGGGGCAATCATTGTTACCCCTCAGGGTACCCACATTCCTTTCACTGCTAGACTTATGTTCAAGTGTACAAACAACGAGGCCGAATACGAAGCTTGTATTATGGGTCTCGAGGAAGCGATGGATTTAAGGATCAAAAACTTGGACGTATACGGCGACTCAGCCTTGGTTATCAATCAGATAAAATGAGATTGGAACACATACCAATCAGGATTGATTCCTTACAAAGACTACGCAAGAAGGTTGCTACCCTTCTTCAACAGAGTTGAGTTTCATCATATCCCTCGTGATGAGAATCACATGGCTGATGCATTAGCCACCATCTCTTCCATGATTAGTGTAGGTCAATGGAATGACCTACCTAAGATTGACATAATGCGCCTAGAATGGCTCGCTTACATCTTCGTGATTGAAGCAGTCATAGACGACAGACCTTGGTATCACGATATCAAATGCTTCCTTTGGAAACAAGAGTACCCACCTGGGGCATCCAGGAAGGACAGAAAAACCCTCAGAAGATTGGCTGGAAACTTATTCCTGAGCGGTGACACTCTCTATAAGAGAAACTTTGACATGGTCTTGCTTCGATGCGTAGACAGACCAGAAGTAGACATGCTTATGAAAGAAATTCATGAAGGATCCTTTGGCACTCATGCCAATGGACACACAATGGCGAGAAAAATCCTAAGAGCAGGGTACTATTGGTTGACAATGGAATCCGACTGCTACAAGTACATGAGGAGGTATCACAAGTGTCAGATATACTCCGACAAAATTCATGTACCGCCATCACATCTCAAAGTTCTTTCTTCCCCGTGGCCTTTTTCCATATGGGGAATCGACATGATTGGCATGATTGAGCCCAAGGCTTCAAACGGAATCGGTTCATCCTAGTAGCCATTGACTACTTCACCAAGTGGGTCGAAGCAGCGTCATTCGCTAATGTAACCCGACAAGTGGTGGTCCGATTTATAAAAAACAATATCATCTGCCGATATGGTGTTCTAAGCCAGATCATTACTGATAATGGATCTAACTTGAACAACAAGATGATGAAAGAGTTGTGTGCAGAGTTCAAGATCGAACACCATAACTCATCTCCCTACCGACCCAAGATGAATGGAGCGGTAGAAGCGGCCAATAAGAACATCAAGAAGATCGTTCAAAAGATGGTTGTAACCTACAAAGACTGGCACGAGAGGCTACCCTTTGCTCTTCACGGTTATCGCACATCTGTCCGTACTTCAACAGGGGCTACCCCTTTCTCTCTAGTGTATGGCATGGAAGCAGTGCTCTCCATAGAAGTAGAGACCCCGTCAATCCGAGTATTGATGGAAGCTAAGCTTACAGAAGCTGAATGGTGTCAAAGTCGACACGACGAATTGAATCTGATCGAGGAGAAGCGAATCACTGCACTATGCCATGTTCAGCTGTATCAACAGAGAATAAAGAAGGCGTTCGACAAAAAGGTTCGACCCCGCATCCTCAGGAAAGGAGACCTTGTGCTCAAGAAGATACAATCATTTCTCACTGATTCCCGGGGCAAGTGGACTCTGAATTATGATGGCCCCTATGTGGTCACGAAAGCTTTCTCAGGCGGCGCCTTAAGACTTGCAACCATGGACGGAGAGGAATTTGCCTACCCCACAAATGTTGATGTAGTCAAGAAATACTTCGCCTAAACTAAAAAAAAACGTCTCGGTGGATTGAAAACCCGAAAGGGCGGTCCAGGCAAAAGTTAGAGACAAAATAAAAAAAAAATCATCCCGGTGGATTGGATACATCAAAGTACAATCCAGGCAAAAATTAGGGATAATGGCAAGTAACTATGTTCAACAGAGGCCAATCCCTCAACAGCAGCAGTTACATCATCTGTTAGAAAACTCCAGTCAAGGTCATCTTCGACAGAAGCTCAGGATGCCCCGAATTCAAAGTTGGTAGAAAGATAGTGGTCGTTATGTTTCAACGTAGCCCTTTTCCCTGTAAATTACCATTTTCTAACTTTGTAAATACTCAATGGAATCACGCTTTTAGCTGATCTCCATCTTATCAATAAAATTTGAGCCTTTGTGCTTTTGTTTGTAATTCTTATTTGTTTTAGCTTTACAGAACGACGTTGTTAACATGATTAACGATTCTTGGAATAAAACAAAAATGAATTTACTTGTTAAAACTTTTTATGCTTTTTTAATAAAGACGACAATTTCTTTTGACTGTTGAACATCAGAAGAACGTCGGTCGCTTCTCCAGAAGTAATTGAACTTCAAAGTGCAGAATCAAAGTACTCCCTCTACGCCAGTACGCCTGAAGGAAGGGATCAATTGTGTCAGAGACCTTGTTTCGTCTGACACGCCACGACAGAGTTCTTACCTCCTAAGCCCGACCAACGTTACCTCCCAACAGAGATTATCTCTCCTAAGCAAGGTGGAATTGCTATCTTGAACCAGCGATATTTCTACACGCCCCGCGATGGCCGAGTATCCAGTCATGTTCACCCCTCAGTTTGTATGTCGCGTCAGTTTTGTCAGCATAAACATACATACATCATGCATTATTGATTTGCATTCACATGTCATATTGCATTATCATCACTCTAGTCGGTCTTGTCCCTTAGTGATAGGAGTTCTCTCAATCTAGTTCTCAGTTCTTTCCTCGTCAGGAAATACTGTGTCTGAACAATCTCTCTCCTCCAGTTTATTTCTGGAATGAAGTTGGCTCCTCGACCACTTTGATAACTTGAACCTCTGAAAGTCCAGAGGAACTTTCAGTCAGCATCACTCTTCGCCATTGAAGATGATATCCTTGCTTTCCCGGATTAAGGAAAATCCACAGGGAAAGCCTCGTAATCAGAGATTCGGCAGCGCGCCAGTTTCGCTCCAAAAAGATCGCTGATGAAAAGGTCATCGGCACCTCAAAATTGGACCCCATCATATGGCATTTCTTCGGGAAGATCCCGAGAAAAGTATGATGTAAGATCCCAAGCGACAGCAGTCTCCCAAGAGACCTGCTTTCCCCCAGTAGAAACAAATGGCATCTCCAACAGAGAAGTTTGTACACCTGTACAACTCAGACGACTGGGTTCCCCAGCGAGTCTGACATCAAAGTTTTTCCATCAAATGACATCTCCCCAGGAAAATTCGGCGAGAAGTTTGAGAAAAACCGCTACGCATAGCGTCCCTTGTCAATTAAGTTTATTGGCAAAAGAAACTAAGACCAGTTCTTGGGTAGGAAACCAGGATCGAGGGGAAGTTTACAAAAGAAACTAAGACTAGTTCCTTGGTAGGAAACCAGGATCGAGGGGAAGTTTTATTCAGAAACTGAGACCAGTTCCTTGGCTGAAGACCAGGACCGAGGGGAAGTTTACCTTTTCTAAGCATCATTGCTTAGCAAAAGAAGATGAATGCATAAGCTACCATTCATAACCACCATCAAAATTTCGAGTATTCCGATATTTAATCCTCTTGCACCCCGAATGCTCGAATACCTTCGTCATTCACACTTTCGGGTACAAGAAGATTAAATAGGGGCATCTGTCATACCCCAAATTTTGACCACTAAGATTTCCCATCATTGTGCAAATCATCACCACAATATGGAGGAACCATCTTGCCTCATCAGTCTCCCCAAAGATGGGTGAGCATCCACTGCAATCAAAATTAGGGTTTCTAGCCCTCTCAGAGCTTTAGACAAATGATCAATCAAGGAATGACATGATCTTCAACTTGTCTAACCTCTCAAGTAGCTACAAAGGATTAAAAGGATTCCCACTCCAAGGATTAAGCACAAAGCTGCTCCCTTCTAGGTGGATCAAGTCTCAAGATTGCCAGTATCACCAAATTAGGGTTTTGGTCGATCAGGGCCTCCAGAGGGAAATTTTCCTCTGGGCATGAGCCAAAGATCCAAAACACAACCTAATATACCCCATGGGACCTCATGGACCCAATCATCAAGTCAATTGTGCCTCAAGGGTTGCATTCATCAAAAATCAGGAATTAGGGTTTCTTGACCTAATTCACCCCTAAGTTGACTTTTGGGGCAAATCATGAGCCAAGACCTCAAGAGAGGGTTTTAGGGTCTCTAATGAACTATATTGATCCATTTGGAACAATGGATTAATCCAAGAAGCTTGAGCAACAAGTCTCAATTTCATCTGCACCACAATTAGGGTTTTAAGGAAAAAGTCAACTGTAACTTTGACTTTTGACCAGGACATGCTCCCAAACCCTAGGACATGCCTCAATATACCCCATGACACCCATGGAACATGTCCATCAAGTTTGATTTAGGTCAAGGACATGATTTCCTAAGGAATTGCACAGTTTGGAATTCATCTGATAAAAAGTCAACTGTGCACAAAAGTCAACTTTGACTTTTTGAGATTTTTCACCAAAATGGATTTTTAATCCTAAAATGATGTTAATGTATGATTTGAATCATCATTCATCAAGAAAAATCAAGAAAATTTGGATAACTTGTAAAAGGGGTAACCATAAAAACTTAGAAAATTTTCTAAGTTAAAAATAAAGTGGCTAGGGTACCAACTTTGGAGGGTCATAACTCCTAAACCACAAGGCCATTTTTTCCCATCCAAAGCTTGATTTTTAGATCTCATTGCCCTCTACAAAAACTTCAACTAGACCTAACTCCAATTCATTGTGGATTTTTAGATATGAGTGAGCCAAAATGGCTGAAAATATGAAAGTACACCATTTTCCAACACTTAGAAAAAATTCTGTCCAAGACAGATTTTGTTGAAACACCAAAACTTGTGAGGTTTTTTCACATAGATGCAAGCTGAATCAAGTCCAAAGTTAAACACCAATGTTGTTGCAAATGTTGCCAAGAATTCAAAGAGCTTAACAGAATGAATTGATTCAACTTGAGCCAAGAGAAATCCATGCCCAAAGTCATGCTGCTGCAAGCTGTTTTGGAAAAATCAGTTTGCATGTTTGCTTGCCACACACGATTTTGAACCAAAAACTGAGGATCAGCATGCTACATGTATTCAAACCAATCACATTGCATCTGATCCAACTGATAAATCTGAGTCAAAAAGCCAAGGAATCTTCCAACTTGAAATTCATCCACTTTGGCACATTTTGCCTTGAATTCAAAGTGCATTAATGTGGAATAGTGCATTGTCAAGGTAGCTACACTACTCAGTCAAATTCTCTGATTAAACAACAATAAAAACATCTAAGGAATGTGATTTTGATCAAGGCATAGCCCTGCTCTTGGGAATGGCTAGCTTGCCTTGCTTGAGAAGAAATCCTCCAAGCCAATCCATGCAAATGTGATCTGATCCAGCAGCCATTCACTATTCCTCCAAAACAAAAGTTGATCACCTATAAATAGAGGTCCCAATGGATCATTCAACTCACACCAAAGCCAGTTACAACACTGCTTTCTCTCATTCTTCCTTAAACCTCATGTTTTTTTGGTTTTTGAGTAACCACTATCGGGTTTTGAGTTGCAGCCTTAGGCAATCAATTCCAATTGCTCAAACACATCACATATGATGTATTTGAGGTGTCCAAACACTTAAACACTGACTGTAACACCTCAGGCTCAAAATCACCCTTCAACCAAGCCATTATGCCTCAATTATGCAGGTGGAGGTCTCCAGCTTGATCCAAAGAGTTTCAAAGTGTTCCAAAGCTTGTAACACACTCCATAACATCCATTAAAGCTGTAGGGATCATTAATTCATAACTGGAACAAAGTTTGTGCAGAGTTCCATTTCAGCTTGCATCAAGGTAAGCCTCAAAACTCAAACTCCATGATCCATGCATATTTCCTCGCATGATATTTTTGCCAATTGCTTGCCATTATATGCTGATTGTTTTCCCTCAGAAAATTTGATCATAGCACTCATAATCATGCCTGCTCGATTGCTTTTGCAAAATTAGGGTTCATACGGCCACAATGATATAATTTGTTATACACTGAAAATGAATAAAATTGGGTATTGCCATCTTCTTCCTTGTGAAAAAATGCATGAGTTTGGTGTTTGAATCATGTCCAATGGTTGAGAGATGAGTGAGATATGGTGCTTCATGCACGAGCTCGAGGAAGAAGATCGCCATGGCGCCATTCTTCAGGTTTTCCAACTAAGTTTGATATATATTTTTCACTTGCCATGTTATTAATGAATTGGCATTGCGCCCCAGCGGTTCATCAGCTGGTTTTGTGCGTGTTGGCAAGCGAGAGGTCTGGGGTTCGAATCCCCCTCGCCCCAGACTTCTTTTTATCACTTGTTTATTTTGTTATTTTTCATATTATTATTTTTAATGATTTGAAAAATTAATAACTCCTTCAATTTTTATCATTTTTGATTGGTTCTTTTTGCAATAATTCACAAAAATGTTGAAATATTTTATTCCACCAAAAAATTAGATTTATATTATTTATTTAATATAATTAGTATTTTTGTGAATAAATTTATTTTTAATTGTTTTTAAACATTCTAAAAGTGAATATTTACTTTGAAATTCAAAACCTAATGAGTTTAAATATTTCTTGTGATTATCCCTCATTTTTTCCAAACCTTAAACAAAATCATAAATGGATTTTTCAAATTTATTTTGTATTTTGTTTTATTTTCTTTAAATATTTACTTTTAAAGATTAAAATTAGGATTTTTGATTAATTCAACTTTTACAATTGATTCTCAAATATACTTGGGCCTCTATTAGAGTGTAAGACCCAACCCCCTTGTACAGAAAACATTTTGGGCCTCATTCGTTGTATAAGTCCCTCTGTACATTTTCAAATAAACGGCGCGATCATCGCCTTTTCAAAATAACCCTGGGCCTACCCTCGAGTAGTAAGACCCATTTCTTTTCTTAAAACTCACTTGGGCCTGTATTAGAGTGTAAGACCCAATCCCTTTTTAACCAAAACCATTTGGGCCTCACTTATTGTATAAGTCCCTTCGCGTTAAAAGAAAATCTCGGTGCGATCGCCATTTCAAACGAAAACAAACTTTGGGCCTACCCTCGAGTAGTAAGACCCATCTCTTTTTCTTTAAACTTTTTTGGGCCTCTTGAGAGAGTGTAAGACCCAATCCCTTTGTACAGAAAATCTTTTTTGGGCCTCAGTCACTTGTATAAGTCCCTCTGTACAAATTCAAACAGTGCGCTCACTGATAAAACCCTGGGCCTCTCCTTGAGCTGTAAGCCCGAAATCTTTATTTTTCAAAGCACTTTCTCCTTTGATTTTGAATATACTGTTGTTTTTAATCTTTCTTTGTTGAACAACTAACCAAACAGCATGGAAGCTCTACAACCGAGTAAGTGGTTATTGCTTTCATTTACCGCTTTCATATACATATAACTGTATTGTGGGGCTATTTCGCTGTAAGTCTTCTTTCATAAACTCATATCAACTGTGTAATAATAGTATAGATATTTAGAGTTTCCCAGACAACTACGTTTAGCATTAAGCCCGTTGATCACTCTTAGAAATAGTCTAAACTAGATTCCCATAGGATTACCAGACACAGTGTTCCCTCCTCTTGGGGTTAAACAATATGGAGACATGAAAGGCAACATTCTCGGTGAACCCTTTCATAGACTGTCACTCGTAGAAGTTGTCAAGAAACTCTATTCCCCAGAGATGATCTCTTCTCCGTGAATTGCATCTCTTGAGTTTCTTCCAAATTCTCGAACTTTCCTGGCTTGATCTATTCTCGGTGAATGGCATGTCTTGAACTTCTCGGGGTTTGGGGACCCACGGGCTTCTTAAAAGCACTTGTCAAGAAACTCTATTCCCCAGAGATGATCTTTTCTCCGTGAATGGCATCTCTTGAGTTTCTTCCAAATCTTAAACTTTCCTGACTTGATCTATTCCTTGTGAATAGCTTGCCTTGAATTTCTCGGGGTTTGGGGACCCATCGGCTTCTTAAAAGCATCGGCCTCCTCTTGGGCATCGTACAAGGACCCATGGCTTCCTAAAAGCAACCCAGCCTCCTCTTGGGCTTAGTACAAGGACCCGCCGGCTTCTTAGAAGTATTCACAGCCTCCTCTTAGGCTTCGTATAATGATCTCTTCCTTCGGGAATGATAGCATCCTCTTGGGCTTCGTACAAGGACCCGTCGGCTTCTTAAAAGTTTCCAGCCTCCTCTTGGGCTTCGTACAAATTGTCCCGACGACCTCCTAGAGGTATAGGAACAGAACTTAATCATCTACATAGAACAGTCCTTTCAAAGAGTCTACTACTGTTTCTCAAAGCATAGTACAAAAGACAAAACTCTAGACTTGGACAGTCTAATTTCCTTGAGTCTCAAAGACATTCTCAAGCACCCTTCAAGAATAGGAAGTAAACCCGTAGACTTGGACATTCTCGATACCCTTCGGATTTCCCGCTTCCTTGAAGAACAGGAAATAACCCGAATCCTTGAATCAAATCCATGAGTAGAGCGTTGCTCATATAAGAACTAATTTTCTCTTTAAAATCAGTATACTGGACCTGTCACTTAACTGAAATAGTAACCATAGCCTCCTCTTGGGATTTGTACAATGATTCTCCCCAGCGGAGTCAAACAAGGTTTAGCCTCTCTCTCGGGCTTTGTACGAGACACATAAGAGACTCCCTCGTTGAGTCAATCACCCCTTTCGCCTCCATCTCGGGCTTTATACGAGATACAAAAAGGTTCTTATTGAGCCAAACAAACAAACAACAGCCTCCATCTCGGGCTTCGTACGAGATACAAAACACTCTCTTGTTGAGTATAAAAGATTCTCTTGGTGAGTCACCATTCTTAGCCTTCATCTCAGGCTTTATACGAGATACCAAAAGACTCCATCGTCGAGTCAAAACCTTTTTAGCCTCTCTCTCGGGCTTTGTACGAGACACATAGTAGCCTCCTCTTAGGCTTCGTATAAGAAAACCACTGGTTAATCCAATTAACCTTTTAGCATCAAAGTTATGCCTCGTTCACAGTACACAAACAACTCTTTCCCTTTCATCTAATCGCTGTAAGCGGCAAGCCTCTGGATCATCTACATCCATGCCACTGTCCCTCTTTTAGCATGAGAAATTCCTAAGGAAATATAGCATTGCTCTACACTGAGTTAAAGTCTTCTCCTTCAGGTTAAAACCCCCTATAAAGGAAATTATGGCATTGTTAGGATCCGCGTATCCCGGTTAAAGTAATTCTCCTTTATAAACAGTTGTGACATACAAAACCCTCTTTAGAGATGACAAATTCTCTCTAAAGACAACACTTTTAGCTTCATATCTTGGGCTTTAAACAAGATACAAATAGACTTTTCAGCTTCACATCTTGGGCTTTGAACAAGATACAAACCACCTTCAGCTTCACGTCTTGGGCTTTGAACAAGACACCAAAAACACCCATTTCTTCCCATAGAATAGGAGGAACTACGAACGCTCTGATTTCCCTGTTTCGGTAAACGGGAATACGTAGGCATAAGATTGAAAGAAAAATCTTAGCGAGCACACTAAACAAAAACCCAAAATCCCATACTCTCATGTATCTACCAAAAAGCATCAGTCCTAACATCCTAATCCTTGTTCCCCGCCAGAAAATCCCAGAAAGAAAGAAAACAGTATTGGCGAAAATACAAATAACCACTACAAAGGCCCCCCCACATTGATACCATTCGTAACCTAACAGACCGCTGTTTAAACTCAGTATGCAAAGCAGGGTTAATTGGAGACATCTATTTCCCTTCCTTCATCAGCTTTAATAGGATAAAAAATGAATCGACCTGTAGTAAACTCAACCGCAGAGAGCAACCGCGCTTAAGAACCGCGTCCAAAATTGTTCGCTATACTCAGCTTTCCAGAAAGTTGTAGAACGTCCATTTATCATACTCGAGCAGGAAGTTATGGACTTTACAGTAAGGCTTGCTGCAGCTGTTTTTTAGGATAGATTTTGTGCACTTTTTCTTGTGCCACACAATTTTTAAGCTTTGTCACCATGCAGGGCAAGCATCAAAGGTGCAGTGCACTTCAACTCAAACTATCATAGTGGATTAAAAGATATAAGTGATTTGAGTTTGGAATTGTTAATGTTTAAAGTTATCAAATGTTTCAACATTTCATAGGACATCATTAATATTTTTCCAGCAAGAATGTCCCAACTTCAAGGATGTTTTTCTCCACGATCCAAGTTGAACCAAGTCTAGGGTCAAACATCAAAGTTGAAGTATGTCATCTCAGCTTTCCATAAAGTCCTGGAACAACCATTTATCATTCTTGAGCTAAAAGTTATGGATTTTACAACAAGGCTTGCTGCAGCTGATTTTTAAGACAGGTTTCAGGACAGATTTGTACATTTCTTGTGCCAAACGAATTTTTAAGCCTTGTCATCATTTTGGACACATCTGAGGTTCAAATCCTAGGGGGATGATCTGATCTCCAAGCCTCTAAAGTCCTTGGAACCAAAAGTAGCATGCCAAACCTAGAAAACCCTAAAAGAGGGACAAGACTCCAATTTTGGTTTGGAGCATTTAATGGATGCTTAGAGGTGGCATGAACTGAGCTTCCTCTAACTGAATTCAGTCAAGATTCCTCCAACAACTAGGGAACCAGCAGCCTGTGCCTTAACCTCTAGTCAATGGCTAGAGGAGACTTGGATTTTCACTGGCCAACATTTGCCAAATCTCTGCTGCAGCCACCATTCACTGTTGCTTGCAAAACAAACTTAGTCTACTATAAATAGAGCTCATTTGTGCTCAGTTTGAGTACACCAAAGCCATCAAACCGATGCTTTCCTCAAAATCACTTCTTTCACTCCAAAATGCCTTCTTTAGCAAGGTAATTCTGATTTTTTGAGTTAGAGAGCATTTCCACCACAACTCATGATCCAAACACATCCAATATGTCATATCTAAGCTGTCCAAACTCTCACAAGTGACCTATAACACCAAAATCACAAAGTCACCTCTCAAAACCTCAAAAATTAGACTTTTTTGCATTTTTCAAGCCATGTCTTGATTTAGTCACTTTCCAAACCAGATAAAACCTCAAACACACTCTAAATATCATCCTTGAACTGTCCCAAATGGTTCCCAACATCTGGAACACCATTTGAGAGAGTTACTATTTTGGTCACTTTAACCCTTTTTGCAAGAAAGAGCCAGTTTGTGTTCTTGCAGGTTCCAGCTGATTCCAACCATCCTAAAAGCTTATAAGAGGTCATTTGAGGGTGTCCAAAGCATCAAATCATTTCTGGAACAAAGCACTTGATTGGTTGCACAAAATCTCCAAAAAAGAGGTAAAATTCACAACTTGAATTCTTTGAATCATGCTTTCCTTTGTTGTCCACATACATGCATCATATTGAACAATTCTTAAAGCAAAAATGTAGTCCTTAATGTGTATGATGTGATCCTCCTACTGTTTGCACTTTAACATGTTTATATGTGGAGTTTTTGTTATTTTAAAATCAACATGCAATTATGGTTTTTTACTTTGTGTGTTCTGTACATTAGGTTTCAGTGTGCATGAGTAAAACCATTGGATTCCTTGCGAAAAATCGGTCAAGATAGGTTCTTACGGATTTTAATTTTGTTAAAAATTGAGAGAGTTATGCGTGTTGGAAGTTTGACGACAAAAGATGTCGAAAACTACATGTGCAGTTCTGGTTTTCTACTTTGTGTATTCTGTACATTAAGTTTCAGTGTGTATGAGTAATACCATTGGATTCCTTGCGAAAAATCGGTCAAGATAGGTTCTTACGGATTTTAATTTCGTTAAAAATTGAGAGAGTTATGAATGTTTGAAGTTTGATAAAAAAGATGTTGAAACTAAAGTTTCAGTTCTGATTTTTTTAAGATGTGATGTTGTGACATCTTTCTTTTTTCTCTTATCTTCAAAACTCATGAAAGATGTCGAATGTGATGTTGTGACATCTTTCCTCTTTTTCTTAGTTTAATTTCAAAAACTCAACCAATTCTTTTACATAGCAAAAATCATCATTTTCCAATTTTGTTTTGCACACTTCTTATTCATACTCCATAATATTTTAATCCATAAAAAATCACAAAAAAATATTATTATTTGATATATTTTTAATATATTCAAAAATATTGTTTTAAATTGTTTTAAATGCTTTTAAAATGATTTCTTTTTCTTGATTTTTAAAACCAAAATGATTTTAAATATTCATGTGAATAAAATACTTTTTTATAAACCTTAATCATTGTTTATAACATGATTAATGATTTTATTTGATATTTTTATCATTTTTTACTTGATTTTTCTTTGAAAAATGCCTTTAAAAAAATGAAATTAGGGTTTTATTGATTTTCTCCCTAACAAACTTTTCCAAACACTCATGGGCCTCTAATAGAGTGTAAGACCCAATCCTTTGTAAATACAAACCTATTTTGGGCCTCACTTATTGTATAAGTCCCGTTGTATTTCAAAAGTTCGGCGCGATCATCGCCTGTTTAAAACAAACCATCTGGGCCTCTCTTCGAGCTATAAGACCCATTCAAAATCATTTTTGGGCCTCTAATAGAGTGTAAGACCCAATCCCCCTTTAACCAAAACAATTTTGGGCCTCAGATATTGTATAAGTCCCTCTGCGTTAAAAGAAAAGCTCGGCGCGATCGCCAGTTCAAAAAAATCATCTGGGCCTACCCTCGTGTTATAAGCCCAATTCTTTTTTCTTTCAATCATTTTGGGCCTCTTGAGAGAGTGTAAGACCCATCCCTTTGTACAGAAAACCTTTTTGGGCCTCAGTCACTTGTATAAGTCCCTGTACAAAACGACAGTGCGATCACTGATAAAACCCTGGGCCTCTCCTTGAGCTGTAAGCCCCAATTTTCCTTTCAAAAGCACTTTCTCCTTTGATTTTGAATGTAATATTGTTATCAAAGTTTTCTTTGTTGAACAAACTAACCAAACAACATGGAAGCTCTACAACCGAGTAAGAGTTTACCCACTTTCATTTACCACTTTCATATGTATATAACTGTACTGTGGGGCTGTTTCACTGTAAGTCTTCTTTCATAAACTCATATCGACTGTGTAATAATAGTATAGATATTTAGAGTTTCCCCGGCAACTACGTCTAGAACTAGACAAAACCTCATTTCCTTACATCCGACGTTATACCGGATATTTCAACATAACCTAAACCATGAGAATTTTCTTTCACAACAATTTTAGATAACTAGATTTAAGAAATCTCCCCCCTTTGAATAGTTCATATACAGAAGGCCAATGTTCCAAGTGAAATCCCTTATGGAACTGTTCATCAGCCTCCTCTTGGGCTTAGTGCAAGGACCCACAGGCTTCCTAAAAGCATCCCCGCCTCCTCTTGGGCATTGTACAAGGACCCGTCGGCTTCTTAGAAGTTTTCACAGCCTCCTCTTAGGCTTCTTATAATGATTCTTCCTCCGGGAAGATATCCTCCTCTCGGGCTTCGTACAAATTATCCCTCGACTTCTTAAAAGTTTTCTCGCCTCCTCTTGGGCTTCGTACAAATTGTCCCGACGACCTCCTAGAGGTATAGGAACCGAAATTAGTCATCTTAATAGAACAGTCTTTTAAAGAGTCTAGATCTTACTACTACTGTTTCTTAAGCATAGTACAAAAGATAAAACCCATAGACTCGGACAGTCTAAAGCTCCTTTGGATTCCCCGTTTCCTTAGAGAACAGGAAATAATCACGATCCTCAGATCAAATCCATGAGTACAACATTACCCATATAAGAATTGATTTTCTCTTTTAACCAACATGCTGGACCTGTCACTCAACTGAAATAGTTACCCTAGCCTTCTCTTGGGCTTTGTACAAATGATTCTCCCAAGCGGAG
This sequence comes from Lathyrus tuberosus, assembly GCA_022829125.1. Classification (NCBI taxonomy): domain Eukaryota; kingdom Viridiplantae; phylum Streptophyta; class Magnoliopsida; order Fabales; family Fabaceae; genus Lathyrus; species Lathyrus tuberosus. The sequence continues at coordinate 1,697,847 of JALAZF010000467.1, read as the reverse complement.
CAAACCCTTTAGCCTCCATCTCGGGCTTCGTACGAGATACAAAAACACTCTCTTGTTGAGTATAAAAGACTCTCTTGTTGAGTCAAACACCTTCTGCCTCCATCTCGAGCTTCGTACGAGATACAAAATCACTCTCTTGTTGAGTATAAAAGACACTCTTGTTGAGTCAAACACCTTTAGCCTCCATCTCGGGCTTCGTACGAGATTCAAAAACACTCTCTTGTTAAGTATAAAAGACTCTCTTGTTGATTCAAACAACCTTTAGCCTCCGTCTTGGGCTTCGTACAAGACACATACAAAAGCACTCTCTTGTTGAGTCAACCCTTTTAGCCTCTCTCTCGGGCTTCGTACGGGACACATAAAAACACCCTCTTGTTGGGCCAATAGCCTCCTCTTAGGCTTTGTATAAGAAAACCCCGGTTGAGTCAATAAACCTTTTAGCACCAAAGCTATGCCTCGTTCACAGTATACAAACATCAACAACTCTTTTCCCCTTCATCTATTGGCTGTAAGCGGCAAGCCTCTGGATTATTTACATCTATGCCACTGTCCCTCTTTTAGCATGAGAAATTCCTAAGGAAAGATGGCATTGCTCTAAACTGAGTTAAAGTCTTTTCCTTCAGGTCAAAAATCCCCTATAAAGGAAACTATGGCATTGCTGGATTCACATATCCCAGTTAAAGTAATTCTCCTTTATAACCAGTCACGCAACAGCTGTGACAAACAGATCAAATACCCCTCTTTAGAGATGACAAATTCTCTCTAAAGTCAAAACCCTTTAGCTTCATATCTTGGGCTTCGAACAAGATATAAATAGACCCTTCATCTTCACATCTTGGGATTTGAACAAGATACAAACCACCTTTAACTTCATGTCTTGGGCTTTGAACAAGACACCAAAACACCATTTCCTCCCATAGAATAGGAGGACTACGATCGCTCTGATTTCCCTGTTTCGGTAAACGGGAATACGTAGGCATAAGATTGAAAGAGAAATCTTAGCGAGCACACTAATCAAAAACCCAAAATCCCGTACCTTCATACATTAATCGAAAAGCATCAGTCCTAACATCCTACCAATGGCATAGTCCCGTCATTTCAGTTTTAACAAAATAAGCAGAAAGAGGCCCCACTTCCACATAGCATCCGTAACCTAACAGACCGTTGTTTAAACTCAGTATGCAAGCAGGGTTAGTTGGAGGCATCTATTTCCCTTCCTTCATCAGCTTCAATAGGATAAAAAATGAATCGACCTATAGTACCCCAGAGCGGTAGTGCTTAAGAACCACGTCCAAAATCGCTCGCTACAGAAAAGTGGCGCCCGTCTTTCTTTCTTACAATTTAAGGTGAAAACCTTGGACAAGTTATTTTCATGACGGTTCCATCGGGGAATGTCATTATTGCTAGAATCGGCCCTCACTAGGATCTTAGGTCAAAACCTTTAAATTGGGAAGGTGCCACAGAATGGCGACTCCGCCGGGGAGCCATTTTTTGTTAGGATCATAGGATTCATAACTCTTAAAAGGTCTAGGACATTAGGACAAATATATATACTACTTTTCCTAATTGATATCTGTGTTTATTTTTCTGCTAATGGGAATGCGTGTGATGCCGCATGCGGAAAGATTGAGTATACACCTAGGAAAAACCTCTTTCAGTAGTGCGGAAGCTATCGGAAATAGTTGTCACGCGATACTACCCTCTTCTGAGATTCTTCGAAATACATCACCTAGCACGGTTCCTGGCCCGCTGATGTTATCTCGACAAGAATCAATGATTTTGAGAGACAGGTACAAAAATCACTAATATAAACCTTTAGGATGGGTAGAGCCTTGACTTCATGACACCGACCCTTTGACCCCATGTTTTTTCTATGTTTTTGTGTGCTGCATTCATGCATTCATTTAAAAAACATTAAAACAAAGAAAATCTTCTCTTCTAGTCTCTCTTTTTCAAATTAAACTAAGACAATGATTGCAAATGTCTGAGAGAAGGAGATTGCGCTGATGGATTTCGGTAGAAGGAAAACTCATAAGTACACCTTCAAGGTTCCAAAGTTAGAGGATTTAAGAGGATTAGCATGGATGATCACTAACCCTAACGCTTTCAGAGCCAAGTACGGAGGTCTGCTACCTCTGTTAAGGGTCCATGTAATTGAAAGAATCATGGAGGCACTCGTTCAGTTTTACGATCCGGTTTATCACTGTGTCACATTCCCGGATTACCAGCTCGCACCAACGCTGGAGGAGTATTCTCATATGATTGATCTACCCATTACTGATCGAGCTCCCTTTTCTGGACTGAAAGAAATTCAAAGGATCAGACCATTGCAAGAGCAATTTATTTGGATGAGTCAGAAGTCAAGGCTCACCTGACCACAAAAGGAGGAATCCCGGGTTTACCAGCCAAGTTTCTGGTAAAGAAGGCTCTATACTTTGCTAGTATAGGGAACATAACTGCTTTTGAAAGCATCTTTGTTTTGCTCACCTACGGGTTATTTCTGTTTCCCAACATTGATAACTTCGTCGATATCAACGCCATTAAGGTTTTTCTCATTGGAAACGCCGTACCAACCTTGCTCGCAGATGCGTATCATTCTGTACATTTAAGGAATTTATACAGCGGAGGAATGATCACATGCTGTGTACCCCTGCTATATAAATGGTTTATCTCCCATTTGCCCAAGTCTGCTGCATTTTGGGATCATAAGAGTGCTTTACGTTGGTCGCAGAGAATTATGTCTCTTACCAACTCTGACATCGATTGGTACAATAGGATTTATGATGGGATCAGAATCATTGATCGTTGTGGAAACTTCCCCAACGTACCCCTCATAGGAACTAAGGGAGGAATAAATTATCATCCAGTTTTAGTTCGTCGTCAATTTGGATACCCGATGAGGCATGTCCCGCGTAATGCTCATCTGGAAGGTCTTTTCTTCAAGGAAGGAGAAAATGACAGGGCACTAAAGACGAAAATAGTGCACACTTGGAAACATGTTCATAAGAAAGGACGGGAGTCTCTAGGAAAACCGGACTGTGTCTCGGTGGAGCCTTATCTCCACTGGGTACAAACTAGAGCTCTCAAGCTAAAGATGCCTTATCCTCGTCACGGAGTTCTTCCACCAAGGGAATCTGTCATGTACTTCATGATTGAAATGGAAAAACTTCAGGTTACTCTCAACAAAGTTCAACAGGAGAGGAGGTCTTGGAAGAACAAGTACCGCATTCTCAATGTTGAGTGTACCAAAATACAGCAGCTATTGAAAGATAAGGATGCTCTGATTGAGATTTTGGAGCAACATGCTGTAGAAAATTAGGATGACCAAAGGAATTTGCTCGCTCCTTTCACTTGGTAAAGGAATGACAACTCGACAACGGCCCAAGAGCCCTGGTCCAAGAAAAGGAAAGTACCAGAATCAGCACCCGAGTTCTCCTCAGAGAGGACTCGGGACCCATTAGCTTAGGTTTCTGTTTCCGCACCTTATAAATTACTGTATTTCCATTTCCGTAATCCTTTGAATTCAATAAAACGGGGATTTCCCCACTGTTTGATATTTGCAATCTAATTGTCGAAGTTTATTTTGATTAAACCAAAAAAACAATTAATATAATCATTGCATTCATCATTTTCACGTCACGTATTCTTCTTACCTACGAATCTCATGTTTGTGTCTCGGTTCTAGAGTCAAACTGTCTCATTCGTACAATACTCGGGCCAATCGTCAGAAAAAGATGGATGATCTCGAGGAAGAGAACAAAGAGTTGAAAGAAGAGATCGACGCTCTAAGAGAGGATATGAGAAAGCTTCGTAACGACATGCAAACCATGGCAGAAGCTCAGCTACAAAGAACTGTGATCTCAAAGATCACCTCAACGCCCATAGTGGAGAAGTATGATCCTATGTATCAAATGCCGAAAGATCGTCCCTGGGGCATGCCTGTTAACTATATCCCAGAAGGATATGTTCCGCCGATCACTGAAGATCAGGGAATCATAGCAGAAGCCGATGAGCCTGAAGCTTACAAACTTCGGGAAAACGAGGATGCCAAAGGTATAATGAGGACTCCTAAAGGTTACAAACTTCGGGAAACGCCAAGATTCATTGCCGTAGTAACGGTACCACCCCCCGTGGTGCACACTGTCCCGGAAGGACAGATTCCACAGATACCTTCTGGTGGAAATGAAGGTATGTTCGATAGAATGGATGAATTCCAGGAGCAATTCCTGGAAATGCAGAAGGAACTGCAAGCCATTCGCGGTTAAGATCTATTTGGAAAGGACGCCGGAGACCTTTGCTTGGTCCCCAATGTGAAAGTCCCGCACAAGTTCCAAGTACCCGATTTTGAAAAGTACAAGGGTAACTCGTGCCCTCAAAGCCATTTGGTGATGTACGCTCAGCGAATGTCAGCTCAGACAGAGAACCAGGATTTAATGATTCACTACTTTCAGGATAGTTTAATCGGTGCAGCATTAAAATGGTACATGGGTTTAAACCGCACTGCGATTAGCACTTTCAGAGATCTTGGCACTGCTTTCGTCCAACAATATAAATACAATTTGGACATGGCACCAGACAGAGATCAACTCAGATCAATGTCACAAAAGGACAAGGAAACTTTTAAGGAATACGCTCAGAGATGGCGTGAAATTGCCGCTCAAATTTTTCCACCTCTTGAGGAAAAAGAGATGACAAATATTTTCTTAAAGACCTTGAGCTCATTCTACTATGACAGAATGGTTGCCAGTGCGCCCAACGACTTCACCGAAATGGTCGGTATGGGAGTGCGTCTCGAGGACGCCGTTCGAGCAGGACGTCTAGTCAAAGACACTGGGTCAACAAGCGATACTAAAAAATACGGTAGTGCTCTCCCTAAGAAAAAAGAGAAAGATATTGGGAATATCTCTCTTGGAAAGCAAAGGCGACGGTACCAACCAGTAGCAGCTGTAACTCCTGCTATCAACCCTGCGCCTGTTTCTATGTATCAACCTCAGGTTGCTCAAAGCCAACCACATTTGCAGCAATTTCAGCATAGGACACAACAACCTCTTCAGCATGCTTGTCCTCAATACAACAACAACCGTACAACGCGGCCACCAGGATTTGATCATATACCCGTATCGTATGCAGAACTATTTCCGTTACTACTGGCCAAGGGGTATGTCCAGACTAAGTCTCCTCTTACAGTATCAGAAAATCTGCCTTTTTGGTTTAAGGTGGATCAGACTTGCCCTTACCATCAAGGAGGACCAGGGCATAACCTAGAAAATTGTCTCAGTTTCAAATCCGACGTGCAAAAGCTTGTTAGGAGCGGGGTCTTATCTTTCAAAGATACGAATCTGAATATTCTCACGAACCCGCTGCCTCAACATGAGAAAGCTGCAGTTAATTTGATAGAGGGAGAGTCTAATAACACCTATCAAATTCATGATGTACTCTTGTTAAGGGCCAACTTGGTCAAGATGCATTGTAGACAGAGTGGATATGGCCATGTCCCACCTCATAATTATCACCAATGTGATATCTGCTCTAAAAGCAATCAAGGATGTTCTGTGGTGCAATCAGCTCTACAGGAACAGATGGATCTCGGATGGATCCAGGAGCACCGAGTTCGTAGAGTTAACATGGTTTATACGAATTCCAACATCATTCAGAACCACGATATCCGTGCGATGAATGTCAACTTGGTGGCAATGCACTCAAGGCAAAGCCAGTATCATAATCTGCCGCGTCACGATTATAATTCCTATCTGACTTGCTCGGTAAACAAATAGGAATGCTCTTTTGTACAAGAGGCCCTCCAGCATCAGATGGATCTTGGATGGATCCAAGACTACCATGATAGGAATCATTATCAAATCAACATGGTTCAAATCTTCGATATTCGCTTGATGAATACCAGCCTAGTGGAGTTACATGCTAAACAGGTCTGGCTCGGGTTCCTGGTATCACATGATTATCAGAACTATAAAGCGGGTTGCGAAAACGATCAGGGCTGTGCCCTTGTCTAGGAAACACTTCAACACTTGTTGAACCACTGGTGGCTTCCAATCTATATGGATGAAGACACCCAGCAAATTAGTATCAGTAACGGGAATCCTACTAGATATCAAAGTCAGGATGTTCGGTCAATGGAAATAGATCTAGTAAGGTTACACTGTATTCAAAGAGGACGTGGCCAGATGCCACTACACAACTATGAGCGGTGTGGAGTTTGCTCAGTGGATAATCAAGGATGCTACCTCGTGCGAGCAGCCCTTCAAAGTCAGTTGGACCACAAAGAGATTCAGCCATGGTTAAGTCCTGGATCAGTCAAATATTTCGTTGATCAAATCGAGGACGTTGTCGTAATCTCTGACCATCAGAGGACTAAGGATGTTTGTGCCATCATCCCTCTACTTGACGAATCGAGAGCTCCCAACCGGGAACTGATCGAAATTACTTACGATGGTCAGAAAAGTCAAAAGGTTCCCATAGTCATCTATCTACCGGGACCACTACCGTATGAATGAACTAAGGTTATCCTTTACAAATATGGTACAACAACAGTTGAGAATGGAATGGAAATTCCATTACCCTCCGTCGTGAATATTGCAGACATCAGTCGAGTAACACGGAGTGGTAAAATCTTCAACCGAGGGGTTGGGGAACTTAACAAAGAAAAGGAACTTCAGACGGAAGCTCCTGATCCACCAGTCGGTCAATCCAGTAATCCCGACCTTTCAAAAAACAATGATGAGATGCTAAAGCTCATCCAAAGGAGTGAATACAACATTGTTGATCAGCTGTTACAAACTCCTTCAAAGATCTCGGTATTATCACTGTTACTTAGTTCAGAAGCACACAGGGAGGCTCTACAGAAAGTCTTGGAGCAAGCCTTTGTGGAACAGGATGTAACAATTAGACAATTCGATAGCATTGTCTCTAACATCACTTCCTACAATAACTTGGGATTTAGTGATGAGGAATTACCTGAAGAAGGTCGCTGTCATAACATGGCGCTAAACATTACAGTCAACTGCCAGGACGATGCTTTAGCCAACGTACTGGTAGACACAGGGTCATCCCTGAATGTTATGCCGAAGTCCACTTTGATGCAATTATCATTCAAAGGACCTCCGATGAGAACCAGCGAGGTCGTCGTCAAAGCATTTGACGGATCCAGAAAACGGTTATCGGCGAAGTCGACCTTCCCATAACTATTGGTCCTCATACTTTCCAAATCACTTTCCAGGTCATGGACATCCGGGCAACATACAGTTGTTTATTAGGAAGACCTTGGATACATCAGGCTGGGGCGGTCACTTCAACCCTCTACCAAAAGCTAAAGTTCGTCCAGAAGGGCCAACTTGTCACAGTCTGTGGAGAACAAGCCTTGCTAGTGAGCAACTTATCATTATCTACTTGTGTAGAACCCGAGGAGGTTGTTGGAACTCAGTTCCAAGCGCTTACGGTGAGCAATGAGAATCAATCAGAGAAAGAAACCTTGATTTCCTCATACAAAGATGCTATCAAAGTGGTCGAGAGTACCAACACAACAGGATGGGGGCAGCTTGTCATTCCTATTGACAATAAGAAAAGGAAAGGTCTTGGCTTTTCCTCAACCTGTACACAGGCTGCTACCAATGATGAAAGTCTTCGTCCCATTCAGAACTTCTTCCACAGTGGAGGTTTCCTTCAACCAGTGACTCAAGATGTGCATACCATCAATAAAGATGATTCCTCCGGTACGGAGGAAGAATGGAAGTCCTATCTCAACGCGGACGGTTATACGTCTCAGGGCGAAACGCAGACTCCCTTTTGCTTTCCTGCACAGAGCCCGAGATTTATACCGAGGTTAGACGTCGAAATGGTATATGGAGATTATGATCCTGAAGGATGTCGTGCTCTTCCAAACTCATTAGAGGAGGACACTCTGAAGAAAGACAACTTTGACACCAGCTACTATGGCCCGATGGATGGTCTGCCTATCTGGCAGCCTTACCTAGGAAACTTGGGGCAAGAAAATCAGCCAAACAATGAAAATCAGCTGAGCATCATTGAAAAGAATACCTGCGTCCCCACCTTGTCATGGGATCAACACCCAGGTTATCCTGAAAATACCCATCACGACGATGAATTCGCAATGTTTGCAGGACTAGAATTTATTAACTATGCTTTTCCTGAGGTCAACGTCATCGAGAGGGATGACTCCTCTAGTTCCAAAGAAGAGTGGGACACCTTGGGACAACCGAGTGGAAAATTTTACTTCATGGTCAAATACACCGCTCCTGAAAGCTCTCGTATCAGGCTCAAAGACATCCAGCCAACTGGGTGGGGAGATACATCAGAGGGTACAAATACTACGCAAAATACAATAGAGGAATTCTCCTACGACAACTCTACCTGGGAGACAGATTCCAATGATCTTGCTCCACCAGAAATCAGCGTCATTTTTGAAGACAAATCAAGGAAAGTACCAGACTTTGTGATTCACCGAGGAGTTCGCCGCCAATGGGTTGCTGTCGATGTTTCGAAGATTGTTCATAAGTCAAAGTAATTGCCATTTTTATCTTAACCTTTCACCCTGCCCAGGTGAAACGGATGTTTTGATAGGGCTCGCTTTCTGTATATTTTCCCTCTTCGCTTCACCCAAAGCGATAGAGTTTTGTTTTATAGGGCTCTAGTTTCAAGAATCGACTTGTTCATTAATAAAATAACGTCGTTCTGTAATTTCCGCATTAATTGCTGTTTTATTTTTTCGCTTTTTCAGAAAATGGTAATCCTAAAAAACAAATCAATAATAAAAACAAGCAGTTTTCCAAAATACACTGCACACACTCTTGCATTTTCTCGATCTCTTCTAAACACGAATCATACCGTCATGCAGATTGCTTGTTTTAAACCCAGTTGAAACATACGATCCAATGCCTTCCCCCAACTTTGAGTTCCCGGTATTTGGGGCTGAAGAAGAAGTTGACAACGAAATTCCAGAAGAGATCTCCCGACTACTCAAACAAGAGGAAAGGTCTATCGAACCTCACAAAGAGCTGTTGGAAATAGTTAACTTAGGATCGGAAGAAGAGAGAAAAGAAATTAGGATTGGGGCACTGCTTAGTCCAACTGCCAGAGAGGGTCTGATAAAGCTTCTTAAAGAATTTCTCGATGTATTTGCTTGGTCCTATCAGGACATGCCAGGGTTGGATACCAGCATCGTGGAACATCACTTACCGTTAAGATCGGAATGTCCGCCAGTAAAACAGAGGTTGAGACAAACTCATCCGAACATGGCCATCAAAATCAAAGAGGAAGTGTAGAAGCAGATTGACGCGGGTTTCCTCGCTACGTCAGAATATCCTCAATGGTTAGCCAACATCGTACCAGTTCCGAAAAAGGACGGAAAAGTCAGAATGTGTGTCGATTACAGAGATCTAAACAAGGCTAGTCCAAAGGACGACTTTCCTTTACCACACATTGACATGCTGGTAGACAGTACAACAAAGTTCAAAGTTTTCTCCTTCATGGATGGATTCTCGGGCTATAATCAGATAAAAATGGCGCCGAAAGACATGGAGAAAAATTCGTTCATCACCCCATAGGGGTACATTTTGTTACAAGGTAATGCCGTTCGGTTTGAAGAACGTCGGGGCAACCCCTTTCTCTCTAGTATATGGCATGGAGGCAGTGCTCCCTATCGAATTAGAGATCCCATCAATCCGCGTATTGATGGAAGCTAAGCTTACAAAAGCTGAATGGTGTCAAAATCGACACGACAAACTGAATCAGATAGAAGAAAAATGAATAACGGCACTATGCCACGGTCAGTTGTATCAACAAAGAATATAGATGGCGTTTGACAAAAATGTCCGACCTCGCGTCTTCAGGATAGGAGACCTTGTGCTCAAGAAGATACAATCATTTCTCACTGATTCTTGGGGTAAATGGACTCCGAATTATGATGGCCCCTATGTGGTCAAGAAAGCTTTCTCAGGCGGTGCCTTGAAGCTTGCAACTATGGATGGAGAAGAATTTGCCTACCCCACGAATGTTGACGTAGTCAAGAAATACTTCGCCTAAATAAAAAAAAATGTCTCGATGGTTGAAAACCCGAAAGGGCGATCCAGGAAAAAATTAGAGACATGATCAAAAATCATCCCGATGGATTGGAAACATCAAAGTACAATCCAGGCAAAAGTTAGGGATAATGGCAAGTAACTACGTCAGATCAGTCAGCTCCTCAACAGTGATGCCATCCATCAGAAAACTCCAGTCAAGGCCATCTTCGACAGAAGCTCAGGATGCCCCGAATCCAAAGTTGGTAGAAGGATAGTGGTTGTTATGTTTCAACGTAGCCCTTTTCCCTGTAAATTACCATTTTCTAACTTTGTAAATACTCTATGGAATCACGAGTTTGGCTGATCTCCATCCTATCAATAAAATTTGAGCCTTTGTGCTTTTGTTTGCAATTCTTATTTGTTTTAGCTTTACAGAACGACATTTTAACATGATCAGCGATTCTTGAAATAAAAGAAAAATGAATTTACTTGTTAAAACCTTTTTCTGCTTTTTAAATAAAGATGGCAATTTCTTTTGACTGTTGAACTTCGAAAGAACATTGCTCGCTTCTCCAGAAGTAATCGAGCTTCAAAGTGCAGAATCAAAGTACTCCTTCTAAGCCAGTGCGCCTGAATGAAGGATCAACTATGTCAGATGCGAATACTCCATCAGACACCCTCGGCCGAGTTCTTATCTCCTAAGCCCGACCAACGATATTCCCCGCAGGGACTATCTCTCCTAAGCAAGGTAGAATTGCTACTTTTGGACCAACGATACTTTTTATTTCCCACTGTGGCCGAGTATCTAGTCATGTTCATCTACTAGTCAGTATGTTGTGTCAGTTGTGTCAGCATAAACATACATACATCATGCATTATTTCTTTACATTTGCACTCATATTGCATCACTATCACTTTAGTCGGTCTTATCCCCTAGTGATAATAGTCCTCTCAATCGAGTTGTCAGTTCTTTCCTTGTCAGGAAATGTCGTGTCTGAATAATTTCTCCTCCAGTTTATTTCTGGATTGAAGTCGGCACTCGACCACTTTGATAACTTGAACCTCTGAAAGACCAGAGAAACTTTCGTCAAATGTCACTCTTCGCCATTGAAGATGATATCTTCGCTTTCCCGGATTAAGGAAAATCCCCAAAGAAAGCCTCTTAATCAGAGATTCGGCAGTACAGCAGTTTTTCTCCAAAAAATTCACTGACAAAAAGGTCATCGGCACCTCAAAATTGGGGTACATCGTATGGCATTTCTCTGAGAAGATCTCGAGAAAAGTATGATGTAATATCCCCAAATGAAAGCAGTCTCTCAAGAAGACTCGTTTTCCCCAGTAGAGTCGACAAATGGCGTCTCAAACAGAGAAGTTTGCGCTTCTCTACAATCAAAATTTTTTCCATCAAATGGCATTTCCCCAGGAAAATTCGGCGAGAAGTTTGAGGAGAACCGCTACAAGTAGCGTCCCTTGTCAGTAAAGTTTATTGACAAAAGAAACTTAGACCAGTTCCTTGGTAGGAAACCAGGATCGAGGGGAAGTTTACAAAAGAAACTTAGACCAGTTCCTTGGTAGGAAACCAGGATCGAGGGGAAGTTTAAAAAAGAAACTTAGACCAGTTCCTTGGAAGGAAACCAGGATCGGGGGGAGGTTTATATCAGAAACTTAGACCAGTTCCTTGGTAGGAAACCAGGATCGAGGGGAAGTTTACAAAAGAAACTTAGACCAGTTCCTTGGTAGGAAACCAGGATCGGTGGGAGGTTTATATCAGAAACTTAGACCAGTTCCTTGGTAGGAAACCAGGATCGAGGGGAAGTTTGTATCAGAAACTGAGACCAGTTCCTTGGTAGGAAACTAGGATCGAGGGGAAGTTTACCTTTTCTAAGTATCATTGCTTAGCAAAAGAAGGGGGATGCGTGAATTACCATTCATAACCACCGTCAAAATTTCTGGTATTCCGATATTTAATCCTATTGCACCCCGAATGCCCGAATACCTTCGTCATTCACACCTTCGGGTCCAAGAAGATTAAATAGGGGCATCTGTCATACCCCAAATTTTGACCACTAAGATTTCCCATCATTGTGAAAATCATCATCACAATATGGATGTACCTTTGTGCCTCATCAATCTCCTCAAGGAATTGTTGAGTATTCACTACAATCAAGCTTAGGGTTTCAAGCCCTCTCAAAGCCTTTAGACAAAGGATTAATCAAGAAATGACATGATCTTCAACTTGTCTAACCTCTCAAACCTCTACAATGGATCAAAAGGACTCCCACTTCAAGAATTAAGCACAAGAGTGCAACATTTCAAGTGGATCAAGCCTCAAGTTCATCTAATACAAAGTCAACTGACGCAGAAAGTCAAAGTTTGACTTTTGGTCAACTTTGAGCTTCACAAGCCATTACTCAAGAAAATATGATGGATTATTTAATTTGATCAAATTTAAATCAAGAAATCATGCAAAATTGCAAAATTGATCAAATTGAAAGAAACTTAGAAATTTTTTCTAAGTTAAAATCATGTTCAAGTACACAACTTTTCAAGGTTGTAACTATTGATCCAAGCATCAATTGATTTTGCGTAAGAGCTACTTTTAAAGAGGGTATTTGATACTTCAACATTGTAGAAGGCATCAACTCAAAATATCATAAGCATTGAAAGATATAAGTGATCAAAGTTGGGAATTCTTAATGTCAAATGTTCCGACATTTCATAGGACATCATTAATATTTTTCCAGCAAGAATGTCCCAACTTCAAGGATGTTTTTCTCCATGATCCAAGTTGATTTAAGCCAAACCTTGAACATCAAAGTTGAAGTACGTAATCTCAACTTTCCAGAAAGTCCTAGAAAGCTCATTTATCATTCTCGAGCAGAAAGTTATGGTCTCTGCAAAAGGCATTGATAAAACAGAATTTTCATGACAGATTTTAGGACAGACTTGATCACACAAGTTCAAGGTCATTTTTGACAACTTTACAAGTCTTATCTTCACAAACCTTGAACATCAAAGTTGAAGTACGTTATCTCAGCTTTCCAGAAAGTTGTAGAACGTCCATTTATCATACTCGAGCAGGAAGTTATGGACTTTACAGTAAGGCTTGCTGCAGCTGGTTTTTAGGACAGATTTTGCGCACTTTTTCTTGTGCCACACAATTTTCAAGCTTTGTCACCATGCAGGACAAGCATCAAAGGTGCAGTTCACTTCAACTCAAACTATCATAGTGGATTAAAATATATAAGTGATTTGAGTTTGGAATTGTTAATGTTCAAAGTTGTCAAATGTTTCAACATTTCATAGGACATCATTAATATTTTTCCAGCAAGAATGTCCCAACTTCAAGGATGTTTTTCGCCATGATCCAAGTTGAACCAAGTCTAGGGTCAAACATCAAAGTTGAAGTATGTCATCTTAGCTTTCCATAAAGTCCTGGAACAACCATTTATCATTCTTGAGCAAAAAGTTATGGATTTTACAACAAGGCTTACTGCAGCTGATTTTTAAGACAAATTTCAGGACAAATTTGCATATTTCTTGTGCCACACAAATTTTTAAGCCTTGTCATCATTTTGGACACATCTGATGATCAAATCCAAGGGGGATGATCTGACCTCCAAGCCTCCAAAGTCCTTGGAACCAAAAGTAGCATGCCAAACCTAGAAAACCCTAAAAGAGGGACAAGACTCCAATTTTGGTTTGGAGCATTTAATGGATGCTTAGAGGTGGCACGAACTGAGCTTCCTCTAACTGAATTCAGTCAAGATTCCTCCAACAACTAGGGAACCAACAGCCTGTGCCCTAACCTCTAGTCAATGGCTAGAGGAGACTTGGATTCTCATTGGCCAACATTTTCCAAACCTCTGCTGCAGCCACCATTCACTGTTGCTTGCAAAACAATCTTGCTCTACTATAAATAGAGCTCATTTGTACTCTGTTTGAGTACACCAAAGCCATCAAACCGATGCTTTCCTCAAAATCACTTCTTTCACTCCAAAATGCCTTCTTTAGCAAGGTAATTCTGAGTTTTTGAGTTAGAGAGCATTTCCACCACAACTCATGATCCAAACACATCCAATATGTCATATCTAAGCTGTCCAAACTCTCACAAGTGATCTATAACACCAAAATCACAAAGTCACCTCTCAAAACCTCAAAAATTGGACTTTTTTGCATTTTTCAAGCCATGTCTTGATTCAATCACTTTCCAAACCAGATAAAACCTCAAACACACTCTAAATATCATCCTTGAACTGTACCAAATGGTTCCCAACATCTGGAACACCATTTGAGAGAGTTACTATTTTGGTCACTTTAACCCCTTTTGCAAGAAAGGGCCAGTTTGTGTTCTTGCAGGTTCCAGCTGATTCCAACCATCCTAAAAGCTTCGAAGAGGTCATTTGAGGGTGTCCAAAGCATCAAATCATTTCTGGAACAAAGCACTTGGTTGGTTGCACAAAATCTCCAAAAAAGAGGTAAAATTCACAACTTGAATTCTTTGAATCATGCTTTCCTTTGTTGTCCACATACATGCATCATATTGAACAATTCTTAAAGCAAAAATGTAGTCCTTAATGTGTATGATGTGATCCTCCTACTATTTGCACTTTAACATGTTTATATGTGGAGTTTTTGTTGTTTTAAAATCAACATGCAGTTCTGGTTTTTTGCTTTGTGTGTTCTGTACATTAGGTTTCAGTGTACATGAGTAATACCATTGGATTCCTTGCGAAAAATCGGTCAAGATAGGTTCTTACGGATTTTAATTTCGTTAAAAATTGAGAGAGTTATGCGTGTTGGAAGTTTGACGACAAAAGATGTCGAAAACTACATGTGCAGTTCTGGTTTTTTACTTTGTGTGTTCTGTACATTAAGTTTCAGTGTGTATGAGTAATACCATTGGATTCCTTGCAAAAAATCGGTCAAGATAGGTTCTTACGGATTTTAATTTCGTTAAAAATTGAGAGAGTTATGAATGTTTGAAGTTTGATAAAAAAGATGTTGAAACTAAAGTTTCAGTTCTGATTTTTTTAAGATGTCGAATGTGATGTTGTGATATCTTTCCTTTTTCTCTTATCTTCAAAACTCATGAAAGATGTCGAATGTGATGTTGTGACATCTTTCCTCTTTTTCTTAGTTTATTTTCAAAAACTCAACCAATTCTTTTACATAGCAAAAATCATCATTTTCCAATTTTGTTTTGCACACTTCTTATTCATACTCCATAATATTTTAATCCACAAAAAATCACAAAAAAATATTATTATTTGATATATTTTTAATATATTCAAAAATATTGTTTTAAATTGTTTTAAATGCTTTTAAAATGATTTATTTTTCTTGATTTTTAAAACCAAAATGATTTTAAATATTCATGTGGATAAAATACTTTTTTATAAACCTTAATCATTGTTTATAACATGATTAATGATTTTATTTGATATTTTTATCATTTTTTACTTGATTTTTCTTTGAAAAATGCCTTTAAAAAAATGAAATTAGGGTTTTATTGATTTTCTCCCTAACAAACTTTTCCAAACACTCATGGGCCTCTAATAGAGTGTAAAACCCAATCCTTTGCAAATAAAAACCTATTTTGGGCCTCACTTATTGTATAAGTCCCGTTGTATTTCAAAAGTTCGGCGCGATCATCGCCCGTTTAAAACAAACCATCTGGGCCTCTCTTCGAGCTATAAGACCCATTCAAAATCATTTTTGGGCCTCTAATAGAGTGTAAGACCCAATCCCCTTTTAACCAAAACAATTTTGAGCCTCAGATATTGTATAAGCCCCTCGGCGCGATCGCCAGTTCAAAAAAATCATCTGGGCCTACCCTCGTGTTATAAGCCCCATTCTTTTTTCTTTCAATCATTTTGGGCCTCTTGAGAGAGTGTAAGACCCATCCCTTTGTACATAAAACCTTTTTGGGCCTCAGTCACTTGTATAAGTCCCTGTACAAAACGACAGTGCTATCACTGATAAAACCCTGGGCCTCTCCTTGAGCTGTAAGCCCCAATTTTCTTTTCAAAAACACTTTCTCCTTTGATTTTGAATATAATATTGTTATCAAAGTTTTCTTTGTTGAACAAACTAACCAAACAGCATGGAAGCTCTACAACCAAGTAAGTGTTTACCCGCTTTCATTTACCGCTTTCATATGTATATAACTGTACTGTGGGGCTGTTTCACTGTAAGTCTTCTTTCATAAACTAATATCGATTGTGTAATAATAGTATAGATATTTAGAGTTTCCCCGGCAACTACGTCTAGAACTAGACAAAACCTCGTCTCCCTACATCTGACGTTATACAGGATATTTCAACATAACCTAAACCATGAGAATTTTCTTTCACAACAATTTTAGATAACTAGATTTAAGAAATCACCCCCCTTTGAACAGTTCATATACAGAAGGCCAATGTTCCAAGTGAAACCCCTTCTGGAACTGTTCATCAGCCTCCTCTTGGGCTTAGTGCAAGGACCCACAGGCTTTCTAAAAGCATCCCTGCCTCCTCTTGGGCATTGTACAAGGACCCATCGGCTTCTTAGAAGTTTTCACAGCCTCCTCTTAGGCTTCGTATAATGATTCTTCCTCCGGGAAGATAGCCTCCTCTCGGGCTTCGTACAAATTGTCCCTCGGCTTCTTAAAAGTTTTCTCGCCTCCTCTTGGGCTTCGTACAAATTATCCCGACGACCTCCTAGAGGTATAGGAACAGAAATTAGTCATCTTAATAGAACAGTCTTTCAAAGAGTCTAGATCTTACTACTACTGTTTCTTAAGCATAGTACAAAAGATAAAACCCGTAGACTCGGACAGTCTAAAGCTCCTTTGGATTCCCCGTTTCCTTAGAGAATAGGAAATAATCCCAATCCTCAGATCAAATCCATGAGTACAACATTACCCATATAAGAATTGATTTTCTCTTTTAACCAACATGCTGGACCTGTCACTCAACTGAAACAGTTACCCTAGCCTTCTCTTGGGCTTTGTACAAATGATTCTCCCCAGCGGAGCAAACCCTTTAGCCTCCATCTCGGGCTTCGTACGAGATACAAAAACACTCTCTTGTTGAGTATAAAAGACTCTCTTATTGAGTCAAACACCTTCAGCCTCCATCTTGGGCTTCGTACGAGATACAAAATCACTCTCTTGTTGAGTATAAAAGACTCTCTTGTTGAGTCAAACACCTTTAGCCTCCATCTCGGGCTTTGTACGAGATATAAAAACACTCTCTTGTTGAGTATAAAAGACTCTCTTGTTGAGTCAAACAACCTTTAGCCTCCATCTTGGGCTTCGTACAAGACACATACAAAAGCACTCTCTTGTTGAGTCAACCCTTTTAGCCTCTCTCCCGGGCTTCGTACGGGACACATAAAAACACCCTCTTGTTGGGCCAATAGCCTCCTCTTAGGCTTTGTATAAGAAAACCCCGGTTGAGTCAATCAACCTTTTAGCACCAAAGCTATGCCTCGTTCACAGTATACAAACATCAACAACTCCTTTCCCCTTCATCTATTGGCTGTAAGCGGAAAGCCTCTGGATTATTTACATCCACGCCACTGTCCCTCTTTTAGCATGAGAAATTCCTAAATAAAGACGGCATTGCTCTAAACTGAGTTAAAGTCTTCTCTTTCAGGTTAAAAATACCCAATAAAGGAAATTATTGCATTGCTGGATTCACATATCCCAGTTAAAGTAATTCTCCTTTATAATCAGTCACGCAACAGCTGTGAGAAACAGATCAAATACCCCTCTTTAGAGATGACAAATTCTCTCTAAAGTCAAAACCCTTTAGCTTCATATCTTGGGCTTCGAACAAGATACAAATAGACCCTTCAGCTTCACATCTTGGGCTTTGAACAAGATACAAACCACCTTTAGCTTCATGTCTTGGGCTTTGAACAAGACACCAAAACACCATTTCCTCCCATAGAATAGGAGGAACTACGATCGCTCTGATTTCCCTGTTTCGGTAAATGGGAATACGTAGGCATAAGATTGAAAGAGAAATCTTAGCGAGCACACTAATAAAAAACCCAAAATCCCGTACCTTCATACATCAATCGAAAAGCATCAGTCCTAACATCCTACCAATAGCATAGTCTCGTCATTTCAGTCTTAACAAAATAAGCAGAAAGAGACCCCACTTCCACATAGCATCCGTAACCTAACAGACCGCTGTTTAAACTCAGTATGCAAGCAGGGTTAGTTGGAGACATCTATTTCCCTTCCTTCATCAACTTCAATAGGATAAAAAATGAATCGACCTGTCGTACCCCAGAGCGGAAGTGCTTAAGAACCACGTCCAAAATCGCTCGCTACAGCAAGGCATGTGTTTCTTTTGGTTTTGGCACATTTGGTATTGTACTCTTGCAGTATGACCATAGTGCATTATGCCTCACGCATGCACTCTTTTTCTTTACTAAAAATGGCCAAACATGCACTACATTCCTCATGCACGAATTTGAATTTCATGCCAAACTTGGACAAGAAGAATGTACAACCTGCCTTTATTCTTTTTGCTCTCACGTGCCAATCTGATCACCCACCTCTCATATGCATTTTCATTACCAAACTACTCCTCCCAAATCTCATTGCCAAGCCTTAACCCGTGCCACATCCATGTGCATCCCTCATGTGTTTTTTTCACTTCCAAACCAAGATAACCAATAACCAAACCTCAACTTCATTTCCACACCTTGTGCCAACCCTAAACACACCATATAAATGGAAAAACTCTCCCAAACTTGAGGATGTACTCCACTTTTTAGATTTGAATCACAAATTTCTCTCAATTTTATCATCTCCGAGTTCTTCATTTTCTGAGAGTTTTTTAGGTTCTCTTGGTAGAATCATCATCTACCAAGTGAGATCTTGCTTCTGTACGCAAAATCCAGCTTTTGTATCCACCATTGGAGGTGCTACAAGCTTTGGTTTCTTCACTATCGGATTGGAATTTGTTAAATACTTCTAGCAACTTTCTGATCCAAATGAGCTGTGATCTATAGCCTCCAGTTGATTTCCAAGTTTTCCACATCATTTTGCAGATCTTAAGCTTGTTGAAGAAGCAACGGACTGTTCTCCGTTAGGTAAACTTTCAGATCTGATTTCACTCATATTAGACACGTTTTAGGATCATCTTGGATGCATCTGAAGTCCTACATATGGTAGGAAATGTTTGCATATGTTCTTGTTTCGTTTTGGTGATCTTCAGTTTGCATGTTCACTTATGTTTCCCTTTGATTCATCTTGTAAATGAGTTTGTTTTTAAAAATGGATGATGTATTTGTGACTAGCATGAGATTCTGAGTAAGATGATGCTCTCATTTGATGTTTTTAGGTGGTTAGTGGTTGCTCTGGCGGCCAGTTGGTCGGAGAAGATGATCGGAGCTAGGGCTCCGGCATTTGAAGGTTAGGGGTGAGCTGAGTTGGCCTTCGCGCCATGTTTTTAAATTTGAATTGTTTGAGGTGTTTGTGAGAACAAGATTTGGTTCTGCAATATTATCTCTAAAAGTTTTGATGATAACAGATGAATATTTGTATGAATAATTTTGTGCAACTAATGTTGGTATGTGTGAGAACCTAGCAAACAGGTTCTGCTTCCATAATTTAGCGCAATGCTTAATGTAAGATGCTTCGAAGAATAGAACTCAATTTGAAGATGAGACAAGGGTTCTGATGGAACAAAGTCAAAATGCTGAAGCCTCACGATTTTCAAACAAGGAGTTCTGAAGACTCCAAAGACAGGCTCTGAAAATTCGGAAGACTTAAAGCAGAAAAGGATAACGCTCTTAAAGACCAAGTGCTGAAGTTCTAAAGACTGATTCCTAATGGACTTCTTCAATCAACTAAAGACTTGAAGCATCAGATATTCTGCTATAAAGATTCCACTCATGCTTCATCAAATTAACATCAGAAGCCTCTGGATATGAAGAAAGTGGATTTAGAGAACAAGGTTCAAAAGACAAGTTCTGATGATTCGAAGACTTGGTAATCACAAGAACCATACAATGTTTTCACTCTTACTCACACTCACAAAAAGCCTCTGAAGTTGAGAATCCAAGAATAACTGCCACACTGTACAGCTGTACCACATTACAACGTTAAAATTCTTGAAGACTGTGCGAAATACAAACAAGACAATCTGACACGGACAGGACGCGCTGCATGCAGAAGATTTTGTACCTGTCCTCACGCTTCCAAGCCGTAAGCCTACTTAGCTATCATGATTTCATTTCAACGACTCTTTTCACTCGGCTATAAAAGGAAGCTCAAAGACTTGAAGAAAGAAACACATGCGAACAACGACAATACTTTATAACTCCATTCTTTCTTAAGTCATTTCTGGTCTAAAAGCTTGTTTACATTATCAGCTTGATAAGAAGCAATTCTCTGTAAACTCATTGTGTTAAAACTTAAAGTTGTATTTCTTAAGAGAGTCTTAGTGATTAAATCTCTTGAGAAATCTAGGACGAGTGTCTTAGAGGTTGTGCCTTGAGTAAGACCTGTGTGGTTGAATTACATGAGAAGTCTAGAACGTGTGAGTTCTAGAGGTTGTTGTTAGTCACCAGCTGTGTAGCTCGTGCAGTGTACTATTTTGTTGAATAGTGGATTAAGACCTCGTTGAGAGAGGCAAAATCACCTTGGCGGGTGGACTAGATTAACTTGAGAGATTCTCAAGTGAACTAGTATAAACATAACGTGTTTATATTTTTGTTTAACTAAGCCGTTGTTCTTTAGAAAAGGGAAAAAGTTTTTAACAAGAAAGTTACTCAAAAGAAACAATTATTTTTGAAAAACCAATTCAAACCCCCTTTCTTGCATTTTTCACACCTTCAATTGGTATCAGAGCTCCGGTTCTGAAGTGATAAAAAGATAGAATTTTTATCAAGCACTTAACAGTGTTCAGTACCGATCCAAGTGTGAAAAACAATGACTACACCACCACCAACAACTTCTGAAACAAATGTCAATGAAAGAGAATCTTACACTGCAAAACCTCCTATCTTTGATGGTGAAAAGTTTGACTATTGGAAACATAGAATTGAAAGGTATTTCTTATCATTTGATCTAGATCTATGGGATCTAGTACTTGATGGCTACAATCATCCAATAGATTTTGTAGGTAAAAAGATTGAAAGAAGTGAGTTTACAGATGCTCAGAAGAAAACCTACAAAAATCATCACAAAGCAAGAACCATTCTGTTGAATGCAATTTCTTATATCGAGTATGAGAAAATCACAAACAAAGAAACTGCAAAATCCATCTTTGACTCTCTTCGTATGACTCACGAAGGAAATGATCAAGTCAAGGAGACAAAGGCTCTTGCGCTAATCCAAAAATACGAAGTCTTTAAAATGGAAGAAGATGAGTCTGTTGAAACCATGTTCTCAAGGTTTCAAATGCTTGTTGCCGGACTTAGAGTTTTAAACAAAGGCTATTCTACTGCTGATCATGTCAAGAAAATCATTAGAAGTCTTCCAGCAAAATGGAGACCAATGGTGACTGCCTTGAAAGTTGCAAAGGATTTGAATAATATCAGTCTTGAAGAACTTATCAGTTCTTTAAGAAGTCATGAAATAGAGCTTCAAGGAGATGAACCTCAAAAGAAAAACAAATCCATTGCACTAAAAGCAAAGCCAGAAAAGAAGAAGGCGTATCAGGCAGAAGAAGAGATGGAAGAATCTGAAGAAGATTCAGAAGAAGACGATATATAACTCATATCAAGGAAGATAAGTCAACTTTGGAAGTACAGAAGGAACAAGTTCAAAGGACCAAGGAGAAGATTCGAATCTACATCTGATCAACGAAGAAACTATGGAAAAGATGTTACGTGTTTTGAATGCAAAGAACCTGGACATCTCAAATATGACTGTCCAAAGGCCAAGAAAGAAGAAAGACCTAGGAAAACCAAAAAGGGTCTCATGGAAACCTGGGATGACTCAGAATCTGAAGATGATGCTGATGAAAGTTAGGTCAACATGGCATTCATGGCAGAGACCAGAAGCAACTCGTCAGAGGAAGAACTATCAGACTCCGACGATGAAAGAGAGGTACTTTCTTCCTTATCACGTTCTGAACTTGAATTAGGATTAACTGAACTTATCAAAAGATATCAAAATCTTCAAAGCAAATTCAAAATCCTGAAAAAGAGTTTCATAGTTTCTTCAGAAGATCTTACTAAAAATAAGAAAATCATCTCTGAGCAAAATAAGAAAATATTTGTCTTAGAAAACTCAAATTCTGTCCTGAAATGTAAATTATCTAAGGTAGAAGAAGAAATGGTCTCAAACTCAGCTAACACTAGTAAAGAAGACAAATATGATAACGCATTTAAAAACTTTCTTGCCAAAAGCATAGGCAGAAGCAAAATGGCTTCACTGATCTATGGAGTCAGTAGAAATGGTAGTAGAGGTCTAGGATATTCAGGACCATCTCAACCATATGATGAAACCAAAAACATCAAAATAATACCTCTGTCCAAACAGTTTATTCCCTCTGGTACTAATCTTAAGCATTTAGAACCAAAAGGTTCAAACTCTAGGATTACACGAACACATCCACTAAAGAAGTACTCTAAACACAAATACTATGCACAAACTCCACACAGTTTTGCAAATGTAAGGAAATCTAAAGGGGTCAGAACCTTTAGAAAAACTAATGTGAAAGGACCCACAAAATGGGTACCTAAAAACAAGATAATTTATGTTGCAGATATCCTTAATAGCTCCATTGAAACACCAGTCATGGTACCTGGACAGTGGGTGCTCGCGACACATGACGGGAGAAAGGCTTATGTTCCAAGATCTGAAACTTAAACATGGAGGCGTTGTCGGTTTCGGAGGAAATCAGAAAGGAAGAATCATTGGCTCCGGAACCGTTGGAAATGGTAAGCTTTCTTCCATTAAAAATGTTCTGTTAGTAGAAGGTCTAATGCATAATCTGTTGTCAATAAGCCAACTTAGCGACAGTGGTTATGATCTCATTTTTAATCAAACATCTTGTAAAGCTGTAATTCAGAAGGATGGATCTGTCCTATTCAACGGAAAGAAGAAAAACAACACTTACAAAATTAAGTTATCTGATTTAAAACATCAAAATGTAAAATGTCTTCTTTCTGTAAACGAAGAGCAATGGGTCTGGCACAGACGTCTTGGCCATGTCAGACTGAGAAAAATCTCTCAGCTTAATAAGCTTGGTCTTGTTAGAGGCTTGCCAAATCTGAAATATTCTTCAGACGCTCTTTGTGAAGCATGTTAGAAAGGAAAGTTTTCAAAAACCTCTTTCAAAGCTAAAAATGTTGTTTCCACCTCCAGACCGTTGGAACTTCTTCATATTGATCTGTTTGGTCTTGTAAAAATGGCCTCTCTCAATGGTAAGAAATATGGACTAGTCATCGTTGATGATTACAGCAGATGGACATGGGTAAAATTTTTAAAACACAAGGATGAATCACATTCTGTGTTTGCTTCCTTCTGCACTCAAGTACAAAATGAGAAAAATTGTAAAATAGTCAGAGTGAGAAGTGATCATGGTGGAGAATTTGAAAATAAAAACTTTGAGGAACTTTTTGATTCGCATGGAATATCTCACGATTTTTCTTGCCCTAGAACTTCACAACAAAACGGAGTTGTAGAAAGAAAGAATCGAACTTTGCAAGAAATGGCTCACACCATGATCCAAGAAACTGACATAGCTAAACATTTCTGGACAGAAGCAATCAACACAACATGCTATATTCAAAATAGAATCTCTATAAGACATATCTTGAATAAAACTCCATATGAATTATGGAAGAATAAATTACCCAACATTTCTTATTTTCATCCATTTGGATGTGTCTGTTTTATGCTTAACACTAAAGAGAATCTTAGCAAATTTGATTCCAAAGCACAGAAGTGTCTGTTGTTGGGATACTCTGAACGCTCGAAAGGCTACAGAGTTTACAACACAGAATCAAGAATCGTGGAGGAATCCATTCATGTTAGATTCAATGACAAGCCTGACTCAGAAAAGTCAGAGCTAGTTGAGAAACTTGCAGATTTAGAAATCAGATTCTCCGAACTAAAGGAAAAGGTGGAGGAAGTCAAAGAACAGCAAGATCCTACACCAGAAACCACTGAAGTAACTCCAAATACCCCATCTCAACGAAGAAGAAGACTGTCCACATCACATCCTGAGGAACTAATTTTGGGTAACAAAGATGCTCCTATCAGGACCAGATCAGCCTTTAGACCATCAGAAGAAACACTTGTAGGACTAGTATCGTTGATATAACCAGCCACAATTGAAGAAGCTCTCATGGACAAAGACTGGGTTCTGGCTATGGAAGATGAACTCAACCAGTTCTCCAAAAATGATGTTTGGGATCTAGTTCCTAAACCCAAGAATGTTCATGTCATAGGAACCAAGTGGGTATTTAGGAACAAGCTAAATGAAAAAGGAGAAGTTGTCAGAAACAAAGCACGACTTGTTGCTCAAGGATACAGTCAACAGGAAGGAATTGACTACAACGAAACATTTGCTCCAGTTGCAAGACTTGAAGCAATACGTTTGCTAATATCCTTTTTAGTAAATCATGACATCACTCTATATCAAATGGATGTTAAGAGCGCATTCTTAAATGGTTATATATCAGAAGAAGTTTATGTCAAACAACCTCCTGGCTTTGAAAATTTAGAAAAATCAGACTTTGTTTTTAAACTTAAAAAATCACTCTATGGTTTAAAACAAGCTCCCAGAGCTTGGTATGAAAGATTGAGCAAGTTTTTACTAGAAAACAATTTCACCAGAGGAAAGGTTGACACAACACTTTTCTGCAAGACATATAAGAATGACATTCTCATTATTCAAATCTATGTTGATGACATTATTTTTGGTTCTGCTAACTCTGCTTTATGTCAAGAATTTTCAAAGTTAATGTAGGCCGAATTTGAAATGAGCCTCATGGGATAACTAAAGTTCTTCCTTGGAATTCAGATTGATCAAAGATCAGAGGCCACTTACATTCATCAAACCAAGTACACAAAAGAACTTCTGAAGAAGTTCAATATGACGGATTGCAACATTGCTAAAACACCAATGCATCCAACGTGTGTCATGGGAAAGGAAGAAACAGGAGTTAAGGTTTGTCAAAAACTCTATCGTGGTATGATAGGTTCTCTCTTATATCTAACTGCTTCTAGACCTGATATATTATTCAGTGTACATTTATGTGCTAGATTCCAATCAGATCCCAGAGAATCACATTTAACCGCTGTAAAGCGAATTCTAAGGTATCTGAAAGGAACAACTAACCTTGGCTTGATGTATAAGAAAACATCAGAGTATACTCTTTCTGGTTACTGCGATGCAGACTATGCCGGAGACAGATTAGAAAGAAAGAGCACATCAGGGAACTGTCAGTTCTTAGGAAGCAATTTAATCTCATGGTCAAGCAAGAGACAATCTACAATTGCTCTCTCAACAGCTGAAGCAGAATACATATCGGCTTCCCTATGCAGTACTCAAATGCTATGGATGAAAAATCAGCTGGAAGACTATCAGATATATGAGAGTAACATTCATATCTTCTGTGATAATACTGCTGCTATCTGCTTAAGTAAAAATCCAATTTTGCATTCTAGGGATAAACACATTGAAATAAAACATCACTTTATTAGGGACTATGTTCAGAAGGGAATTCTATACTTAACATTCATTGATACAGACCATCAGTGGGCTGACATTTTCACAAAACCCTTAACTGAAGATAGATTTCTAATCATTTTAAAACACCTGAATATGAAATACTGTTTAGAATAAAACATTTTCAGAACCTCAGGAGAAAAGAATTTTTCATCCGAACCACTCTCTTAACGCATCTCAAGTTCTGATAATTTTTGTCACATGTCTTATTTTCAAAAAATCTCTTTGCACGTGATTTAAATAAAATTAAGTCACTTTAACTATTCAAATTAAATGAACGGCATTTCTCTCAAGATTGACTCAACTTTATCGCATTTATTAGCTTATCCCCTCAAGAGTGTATATGTCCTTTAAACCCTCGAGAATTTCTTTTCTTCTCACAAACCCTAAAAGGTTAATCAACTCTCATCTAATTCTCTCTCTATCTATCACTCCCTCAAAATCAACTCAAACATCAATCCTCATTCCTTCTTACCACCGTAAGGATGAACACTCATCAACAAGACACTGTTCAAATCTCCCAAGAACTACAATCCTCATCAATCACACACACTACTATTCTATCAACGGCTGAACCAGTTGGTTCAGATCCATTAGATCTTCCCTCAATTGATGCAAACCATGTCACCCAGAGAACTCGCTCTATGACATGTGTGACACATGAAAATGACCTAACTGTTCTGAAAGAACTAGATGTTGATTTCGACAACCTCTCTGATAATGGGTTTAACCTAATTGATCAATTGGGTGCTCAAGAATGGAAGAATTACTTTGATAGACTAAGAGGTCCATGCTTTGATGATCTAGTGAAAGAATTCTGGAGACATGCAGATACAGACGAATTCCATGTGGTATCTTTTGTTCTGGAGCAGAAAATCATCATCACTGAAAGATCTATCTCTGAATTACTAGGATTGAAGTTCTTGGAAGGAAAGAGGGTGTACGGAAAAACTGAGAAATCTGAGTCAGTCATCAATAAAGCCATCTTCAAGAGTTGTCAATCAGGAACAACGGATTACAAAAGTAAAAACTTGCGTGACAACCTAAGGATCTGGCACAAGATCATTCTTGGATACATCAATCCAAGACCGACAAAAAGTGCTACAGATTTTGCCAACGCAAATCAAAAACACATGCTGTACTACCTGCACAAACATGAGAAAATGTGCCTTCCCTCCATTCTATTCTACTATTTAAGGGATATGGTGCGCAAAACCAGAACAACAACCTCACCAGAAAAGAAGATTTTCAACTACATTCCCTTTGGAAGACTTATCTCTGACATCCTGGTTGAATGCGGATTAGTGGATTATCTGACCAAGGAAGCAAATTTCACAGAGTATCTGAATAAAAGAGTTGGAGAAGTTTTCAATGCTGTAAATCTTAAACATATGAAGATGATTGCAAATGTAGAGGTGAAACCAACACCTATTTCTCCTGACACGGTGAAAAAGATCAGGAATCCAGTGGGAAACTAACCATTCTACCGCAAAGAAGATAACCCAACAACAATAGCCTCTTACATTGCCATAATGAGAGAAGCAGAATCCAAAATTGAAGAAGCTGTCCCTCAGTCAAAGCATATTACCAGGAGTAAGAGGAAGCTTGCCGAAGAGGATGCAGAGGGTAAAAAGAAGAAAAAGGATGAAAATGAAATCTCCAGAAAAGAAGCCCTTCTTCTCGAGAAAATCAATAAAGTTAATGTAAATCCATCTGTTGCTGCACCATCTATATCAATCACCTCTACCTCCAATCCACAAGTAAGGTTTAAACCTCCATCTTTCTCTATTCCTTTACCAACTATTAATCAATCAACCAACAGTCCTTCAATAACTACCCCAATCTTGTCCGAGATTGTTTCAACGACAACTACCTCAACAATTCAGCCAAATGAACTAGAACCAACAAAACCAATCTCTGAATCTCTAGTTCCCATTACTGAATCTAGAAATTATCTTACCTGATAACCTCATGAACTCTGACAATCTAGAAGTCACCTCTCCTAACAATCAACAACAACCACCTGAACCTGCTGCTACTGAGACTAACTTATCTCAGCAACCATCGACTGAAACCAACTCTGATAAATCCAACCTCGCTCTGGTTGTCTACAATACTCCACCTCCAACTTCCTTTGAAGAATGTACAAGTCAATTTCATGACAAAGCACTTGAGAAGTTTGCTAGGTTAAGAGCGGAACTTTGTACAAGCACAAAGCTCATGGAACTTGAGAGTGCATGTCAAAGTTTTCAAAACTGGCTAGACATGGAACTTACAAGAATTGTAAATTTCTCAAACACAACCATAACTGCTGAACTAGCAAAAGCTAAGGAGAGAGCAGAAGCTGAAGCAAGAGTCAGAGTACTCAAGTTCTTAGCTGCTAAGTAGAAAGAAGCTGAAGAAAAAGCTGCTAAAGAAGCAGAAGAGCAAGCTGCTAGAAAGGCACAAGAAGCTGCAGAGGCTGAAAGAGCTAAAGAAAGTGCTATGATTGCTTCCACCTCTGATCCTGTTATCAAGCGTTTGGGAGACGCTGTTGATGAAATCAGAACAGAATAGCAGAACTTCAGAGAAAGGTTTGACAAGCAGGATACTGTCAATGAAAATCTTCAAATCATGATGAAGAAAATCTGGGACAAACTGTCCTCTGAAAACAAATAAACCTCTGTTTTTCTTTTAA
The DNA here is from genome assembly GCA_022829125.1 of Lathyrus tuberosus. Taxonomy (NCBI): domain Eukaryota; kingdom Viridiplantae; phylum Streptophyta; class Magnoliopsida; order Fabales; family Fabaceae; genus Lathyrus; species Lathyrus tuberosus. The sequence goes on along the minus strand of JALAZF010000467.1, from coordinate 1,669,444 downwards.
GCTTTAGTTCTGTGTTTTTCACCCTTGGACATCACTGTTTTAATCTTTTTGATTTATGACAAAAAGGGGGAGAGTATGAATATGATAATTTTGATTATAGTCGTTCTCTGAAAAAAAAACAATGCTGCTTACATGCTAACAGATAAAATCCATCATTTCTATTAGATTGTTTCTCTGTATTTTTGTGTGCAGATAACTCAGAGTCCTGATGATGAAGAAAAACTCAAAAGGTTAATAAAGTCAGGGGGAGCCCTTCCAAGAACCTTAGTCTAATACTCAGGGGGAGCACTTCATAAAAAGGATAAGATATCCTAAAAACCTTTTCATCTTCCCTGTGTTATATATATCAAAATTGTGTCATCAAATTATATAGTTTTGTCATCATCAAAAAGGGTCTTGTGAGAATAAGATTTGGTTCTGCAATATTATCTCTAAATGTTTTGATGATAACAGATGAATATTTGTATGAACAATTTTGTGCAACTAATGTTGGTATGTGTGAGAACCTAGCAAACAGGTTCTGCTTCCGTAATTTAGCGCAATGCTTAATGTAAGATGCTTCAAAGAACAGAACTCAATTTAAAGATGAGACAAGGGTTCTGATGGAACAAAGTCAAAATGCTGAAGCCTCACGATTTTCAAACAGGGAGTTTTGAAGACTCCAAAGACAGGCTCTGAAGATTCGGAAGACTTAAAGCAGAAAAGGATAACGCTCTTAAAGACCAAGTGCTGAAGTTCTAAAGACTGATTCCTAATGGACTTCTTCAATCAACTGAAGACTTGAAGCATCAGATATTCTGCTATAAAGATTCCACTCATGCTTCATCAAATTAACATCAGAAGCCTCTGGATATGAAGAAAGTGGATTTAGAGAACAAGGTTCAAAAGACAAGTTCTGATGATTCGAAGACTTGATAATCACAAGAACCATACAATGTTTTCCCTTCTTACTCACGCTCACAAAAAGCCTCTGAAGTTGAGAAGCCAAGAATAACTGCCACATTGTACAGCTGTACCACATTACAACGTTAAAATTCTTGAAGACTGTGCGAAATACAAACAAGACAATCTGACACAGACAGGACGCGCTGCATGCAGAAGATTTTGTACCTGTCCTCACGCTTCCAAGCCGTAAGCCTACTTAGCTATCATGATTTCATTTCAATGGCTCTTTTCACTCGGCTATAAAAGGAAGCTCAAAGACTTGAAGAAAGAAACACATGCGAACAACGACAATACTTTCTAACTCCATTCTTTCTTAAGTCATTTCTGGTCTAAAAGCTTGTTTACATTATCAGCTTGATAAGAAATAATTTTCTGTAAACTCATTGTGTTAAAACTTAAAGTTGTATTCCTTAAGAGAGTCTTAGTGATTAGATCTCTTGAGAAGTCTAGGGCGAGTGTCTTAGAGGTTGTGCCTTGAGTAAGACCTGTGTGGTTAGATTACTTGAGAAGTCTATAATGTGTGAGTTCTAGAGGTTGTTGTTAGTCACCAGCTGTGTAGCTCGTGCAGTGTACTATTTTGTGGAATAGTGGATTAAGACCTCGTTGAGAGAGGCAAAATCACCTTGGCGGGTGGAATAGACTAACTTGAGAGATTCTTAAGTGAACTAGTATAAACATAACGTGTTTATATTTTTGTTTAACTAAGCCGTTGTTCTTTAGAAAAAGGGAAAAAGTTTTTAACAAGAAAGTTACTCAAAAGAAACAATTATTTTTGAAAAACCAATTCAAACCCCCTTTCTTGCGTTTTTCACACCTTCAGTGTTTTGATCTGATCCGTTGGATTTGCAACATCAGCGCCATGTCAATTAATGAATCCACATGGCAGTCCACATGTGCTTGTTTTTGTTTGGTTCTGATGGATTTGGTTTGCGCCTTGTGCATGCTTGCTATTCACACACCCCTACTTGAGCCCATATACGCGTATAAAATGTTTCCTTGTTGTATCTGAGATTGCTATCACACCCCCTGGCTTGTTTCTCTTTTTATTTTCTCTTTTTATTTTATTTTCAATTTGTTTTATTTTAATTGTTCTAAAACATTTTTAAAAATCAACAAAAATAGTTTTCTGATTAATTTGTGTCTTGGCTTTATTTTAATTTTTCAATTTTATTTTTAATTCATTTTTAGTATTTTATTTGGATTTATTTTGTGAGTGTGTTTCCAATGATACCCTTTATCTAGGGTTAGGAAATTTCTTGACCATTACTCATCATTTGAGGCTAATTTTTTAGGCACATTTATACCTTCATATGAGGTTGTTTTGATGCTGGTTTGGACTTGGTTTAAGTTACTTTTAGTGACTTTCCATTCAACTTTTGTTGACCCTCGATACATGCTCGATTACTTGTCTACCTTGCCTTGGTGATCACTTTTGAACATGTTCTTTAACTTGTTTTGCTCCCATATTTTGTACATGCTTAGCTGGATGTTTGAACATGCCTTTAGATATTTTTTGGGATTTTATTGGATCACTTTGCTATTTTTGATTGATGCTCTCATTTGGTGATGTTTTGAGCATGTCAATGTACACATCTTGACCTAGTCTTTGAGCATTTGCGTGACATGGATCTTTTTGATGTTTGATGCTCCTTCTTGACTTGATAAGACATGTTTAAGGTTATGATTTTCCTTGGCTCTTGATGCATTGACCTTCTTTTGTATTATCTTACTTGTATAAGAACATGTGAATCATTTTGGACTTGATCTTGTTGAATACATGCCTAGTCTTGACATATGCTTTGAGTATGATACTTGATGTTCCTTATTTTGATTTTGGTTTTGTTATGACATGATGTGCTTGCTGCCCTATCTTGTATCTCACCTCATTTGGTTTCATCTATCATTGTTCCATGTCTTGTTACATCTCTTATGGAATTATGGACCACTTGAGTGTGTTTGAACACTATGTCTTGCATGATCTTGTTTGCATGAACATGATGATTGAGTATGATGGTGCCTTGTTGCTTGGCCTCTTGAGTTGAACTTTCATGTTTGTTCACTTCATTGCATTTTCTCCTTCATCTCTTACTTCTTTTTTATCCTTTGGATCTTAAGACTTGTTTAAGTCTTGGATTCACTTTTGCATGTTCCCTTAGGACTCCCTAGTCCAATTTAATCTTTGATTAAGCTTGGAGTAGGATAGAAATTAGGATTTAATCCATGTATGCTAACACTAGGTAGAATTTTCCCTTCTTACCTCAACATTAGGGACACCATTGCATGACAACATTAGGATAGAGTTCCCTTAGTGTTTTTTTTCTTTTCAACTTTGAGTCTTCTTTTCTCATCTTAATAACAAGTCTAGAACACTTAATAAATGCAATGAGCATTGTGCGCCAAGAGCCATAAGTACATAGGAAATGAAGAATAAGGGGTCTCCCTTCACTTTTCTAGAGTGTTTAGAATACGTCCCATTGGGGGCGACCATGCGACACATTCACTCCTACGTTATAGAGTTTAGAGTAATATGAGTGTCAAACTAACTTCAATTCACTTCTGTCTAAAAATACAAAACAAATTCAAGTCATTTTTATCCTTCGGGATTGTTGGGTTTCAAATCATTTTCAGAAAAGAGCTCGTCGCTCACATAAAAAACACTTATCGACTCGTAGGTCGAACTACATTTGCTCTGATTTCCTCTTTCTTATCCGATTGAGGATATGTAGGCACAAGACGGCAATGTCATGGAGAGCAACCTCCCCTTTAGTGCTTAGTTCGTCAAACTACGCTGACTCTGATTCTTCGTTCGTCTACGAAGATACGTAGGCATAGGACCGCGACGATCCTTGCGAGTCTGTTTTTGTTTTTTTCCCTTCCTGTGTCTGTTTAGCAGTAGGCTTTAGATAACTCACCCTTTGATTAGACAACAAGCGTGGATCCCATCGAGTACGATGGACGCGTGGGGTGCTAATACCTTCCCCTCGCGTAACCGACTTCCTAACCCGGACTATGGTTGCGATGACCATGTCTTCTCCCTCTTCAGGTTTTCTTCGATCGTTTCCTTTCCTTGCATTGGGATAAATAACGTTCGGTGGCGACTCTTCTGTTCTATTTCTGCCAGTTGTTTTTTCGCAGTCGCGACAGCTGGCGGCTCTGCTGGGGACTCTGGTTCCCTATGCGAGTCAATCCTAGCGCTTGTCTATTTTTTTATTGGGTGTTTACTATTGTGCATTATTTGTTGTATTACTATATTTTACTACATTTATCGCATTCGGTTATTGTTATCATACTGCTCTGCTGCTGTTGTGCTGTTGGATGGGTTGGATTCATGAGAGATAAGCCTAATACCCAGGCTTGAGTATACACCTAGGATTAGAGTGGAAAGTAGTGTGACTTGTGTGGCATTTGGCCAGACTTAGTATACATGAAAATTCCACATACAGACGAGGTTTTCTTTGGTAATGTTCTATCCTGCGCATTGGGGCAGATGATAGAATGTAACCTAGAGAACTGTCGACTCTGGAGACCATTCCCCGAGGACTCAGTCGGCACTCCTCCCAAGAGGTAATAATGGCAGACCAGAAATGGCAAACCCATTATGCTTCTTGATCCAAGGACCCGAAGCTGGGAACTTACTATATGATAACCTTTTTTAGGGGAATCAGTTGAGGCCTCCTCGATTGATGATGATGCCAAACCAGAAATGGTGACCGTATCATCATTTCTCGACCTGAGAGTCCGTGACGCTGAGGATCCTCGGTTTTAGAACCCACATGTGAGAGGGTTTGGGTGTTTACAGGTTTGCAGGTAACTGTAACCTTCATCCTACCCGGTATTCTGGTTTTCTTATTAGTGTGGACTTGTCAGCCTGGTATTCTAGTATTCTGATTATTCGGGTATTCTATTCATAGCAGAATTTTGAACATATTCAGTCAGCAGCATAGCAGTTATTCAGAGTTTGTGGAAGCTTTGATCCCATGTCTAATGCATTGCATTTGTATATACATCTGCATCATTTTGTATATCATTCTTCAATCGGTCAGAACTCTTATCCCACCTTTGTCCTTGACTAGCCGGTTGATTCCCTGGTACTCGTTCTGAACAAGTGGTGACTGCTAGAAGACGACAAAGTGTTTGAAGCCAGATCAAGCAGTGTCAAGAAGTAAGGTCAAGTTGGAAACTGTTGGTAGTTATGTCAAGGAATAACCTCCAGAATGTTGATCTCCCGCCAGGTTTTACTGTGACGTCTAATCCACTGTATTATTTTCTGCCTGATGAGGATCTTCCATAAGTAAACAATCTTACTCAAGCTCAGTCTGTGCAGCTCTCTATCGAGAATCAGAATTTACATGAATAGTCTGTTGTCCAAGGTGGATATTCCTCTTCTCTTGATACTACGGACTATCAGAATCTTGCAGTCTCTATGCCGAATTCTCAAAGGGGGGTCCCGATGATGAAGACTAAGGACCCGAGAGCTCTTGAGTTTGCTGAAAGATATCATTTGTTGGATGAGAAACTCAAAGCCTTGGAAGTTAAGGATACTTTTGGTTTCGACGCTTCAGACATGTGTCTGGTACCTGGCCTTGTAATACCTCTAGGTTTCAAAGCACCAAAGTTTGAGAGGTACAAGGGGGATAGTTGCCTAAGGCAGCATTTGGTGATGTTTTGCAGAAGAATGACTTCGTATGTTCACAAAGATAAGCTAATGATACACTGTTTCCAGGACAGTTTAAGTGGGGCTTCATTGAGTTGGTACATGCAGTTAGAGAGTGGTCAGATCTGATCATGGTTGGACTTAGCTAAAGCTTTTCTGAAGCAGTATGGATATAATCTTGACATGTCTCCCAGTCGCATGCAGTTGCAAAGCTTGTCTCAAGAGAACAACGAATCCTTCAGAGGGTATGCTCAGAGATGGAGAGAATTGGCTTTCAGGGTGCAACCACCGCTTCTAGGCAGAGAATTGCTTGACCTATTCATATATACTTTACAAGGACCGTACCTGGATAAAATGATTGGTAGCGGAACATCAAACTTCTCTGATTTGGTAATAATTGGGGAACACTGAAAGTGGCTTAAAAAGTGAAAAAATTCAAGACGTCTCGAGCAGTCAGGCCAGTGAAACTGAATCCCTCAGCAGTTCCCAAGAGGAAGAGGAGGATGTAATCAATACAGTCATGGCAGATGTTGAGTATTCTCGGGGTGCACCGGTGAAATCTTTTGGTTCTTCATCTTCTCAGCAATCATTTCCTAGGGCACCATGCCAGAAAAATTGGGTCTCTCCTCATGCAAATCAAAGAGCCCATGGCCAAGGTTATCAGAATCAGCTCCATAATCATAATAGGCCTCGCAACAACTTGGAAAGAAGGAATGGTCCCCTTCATCCAATCCCTATGTCGTATAGTCAACTTTTGCCGCATTTGGTTCGAAACTCATTGGTAGAGCCCAAGTCTCTGAAGCCTGTTCCGGAACCATACCCTCCTAGGTACAATCCCCATGTACAGTGTGGATATCATGGAGGATCCATGGGGCATTCAACCGAAGATTTCAAAGCCTTCCAAGCCAAGGTACAACAGTTGATTGGCAGGGGAATTTAGTGGTGCATGTAAACCTCTCATCTGTTTGAATTCGAGGACTTCAAGGGTCATCTTCTAAAGCCAGTGGTTCAGACAGGAAGACATCCTCAACATTGAAAATCCTGGGGCACTTGTATCATTTGCATTTGTAGTTTCTTTCCTGTTAATTGCTACTTGTTTTTAAACATTGTCGTTTTGAATGGTAATATTAATGAAGTGATTATGCATTTTCTGAATCAATCATGTCGCATTCGCTCATTTGTATCATTTATTGCAAAGCACATACACATTCACCTCTCGCTCACTTCACTTTATCACTGTTGTCTTAGCAAATACATGGAGGGAGGATGACGAAAACTGAATACCCGTAATTGCTGATCGTATGATTTCGAATAAAATCTTGCTGATGACGTACATGCATTGTTTCAGATCCCCTAAACACTGGAGAGATAAGGAGTTAGTCCCTAGTTAACCCCTTCAAGCCTAGAAGTAGGAGTTTCTTTTGGACTTTCAAACCCTCACATCTTAACCTGGGGCAGGGTAGTTATCAGTTAATTTGACTGAGCGTTCAAATTTCATAGAGGAGTGTCCCCAGTTGAGGACCAATCACATCATATCCCTCTCAAGAGGTCGTACCTCACCAACCACAATGGTTATCCCTCACCACAAGGAATGAGGCAGTCACAACCCTTCCAAAATCAAGACAACCAGTGTCACACGACTTATTTAAAAAAAAAAGAAAGAAAAGAAAAAAGAGAAAGCCCACTAAGTCGAAAACTTGAAGCAAGTGACTTAGGAAAAAATTAGGGCATCCCTCTGGACTTCAAAATCAAAAAAATATTCAAAAGAATCAATCCAGGAAAAAGTTAGGGAACAAAAAAAATGAAGGAATAAAAAGCGAAAGAAATGATCAAAAGGAAAATCCTCGAGCAAGGAATAAAGTCGTGTGACTATAGACACCAAAGACGAAAGGGGTGACCGTCACTCCAAAAAACTTGTGGATTCCCTAACCATCACTCGTACCATTCAATAACCTTTAGAAAGGTGAGCGCTTGTGCCAAGTTAGCTGAACGTAGGAATGAAGATCATCATAAAGAAGGGGTGGGTAATACTCAAATTTTGAGCCTTTCATCCTTTGTTTCTGTATCCGTGAACCAGACCACGATTCAACCCTTAAAAGACCTAATTGAGGGAGGGTTTATTCTGAAGGCATACTACAGCAAGGTTGCGTAAACTGACTCCTACAAGATTTGCTAATCTTCTTCTTGTTGTATCTTTCACTAGCTAACTCAGCATTGCGTTTGGACTAATGGTCCATTCGCTACACACTGTCACATCATTCTAATAATGATTGATTTTTTCAGAATCTGCATGAGCATCACATTAAAATTTCCATTTTTGAATGAACAGGTTTAATTGCAAGTCAGTAATTAACACTGAGGAAATTCCAACAGGGAGAAATCGAACAGAACTGGATTATTCAGTAGTTGATCAGAATCAGGTGAACCTTGTAGCCCTATGGATCTAGGGCATTGACATCTGTTGCGGTGAAAATCGGATAACAAGCTATTAATTAACTTGCATCATTTTCTTTTACAACCGACTTTGATTTATCCAAAGGAAATGTTCAAGATCGTTAGAAAAACCTAAAGGGGGAGATCTAAGGTTCGGGGGTTGGTTATACAAAGGGAAGGTATTAGCACCCTAAGTATCTGTAGTACTCTACAGGAACCTCTTGTTAAGTTTTTGTTATTCTATGTTTGCTTGCTAAAAGAAAACTGTACTAAGGTAATGACCTAAGGTATGTATACTAAGTTTGCTAGCCAAGACGTCGCATCTTGTGCCTACGTATCTGACTAAAGAATCAGAGCAACCGTAGTTCACCTAACTAAGGGTGAAAGAAAAGGAAACATTGACTATGGCCAACGTTCCAAAGGGAATGAGCATAATCTCACGTAGAGTCCACGATAACTCTCTAAGTCTACGTTATGAAGGGAGGAAGTGAATTCTCATGATAGTGAGAACCACACAGAATTCATGATAACTCTATAAGTCTGAGTAAAAGGTAAAGTGAGTTCTCATGATAGTGAGAATCACATGGAGTTCATGATAACTCCATCCTATTACTAAACTATGAGGGAAACGGCTCTTATGAGGCCAAGGATGAAATGGGAAAGGTTTGTGACTTGGGACTCAAAGTAAAGATCTTTCCTTTGGAAGGAGGGTCAAGTGTGAACAATCATGAATATGATATGAACAGTGTGAATATGAACAAAAGTATAATCAAGATAGTATGAACAAAGTAATATGAACATGGTAATAATCAAAACATCAAAATCAAATGATAATAAATCAAAGAATGATGGTAACCACATAGTATCATGTTTATCATGCTAACATGCTAAGAAAGAATGTCAAGCAAACATATATATAAGTATCAAGAAAAGCAGACATCAAGCAAAAGTAAATGAGTGCTTCAATGTAAATAGCAAGAGATAGAAAGATCTAACCAGAATAATGCATAAGCACTTCCCACTGATGGGCCACTGGCAACCCAAGATCAAGAGTCAAAACCTCCGCTCCAAGAGCATAGGGCAAAGGGTCCTAAATCTAAGTCCTCAGTCCCAAAACTCGAGATGGTAACCACAGTCCGGTCATTGAGTTTTTTAAGGTTTCGATATTAATTAGTGTGTTTTAAAGAATGTATGAGTAAATAAAATGTACAATAAAAATAAGATATAAATATGAAGAGTGATAATATGAACAAGAATAATAATAAAATCAAGATAATATTGACAGAAAGTAAAGTCAATGGTTAATTGATTCAATTTATTGGATCGTTGAATCAGGTCCAATGTAGTGCAAAACCGTCGTAGCACAGTCTATGAGGAATACTATACTATAGGAGGATGCACAATTGATCTTTGTGTTAAGACACGATGGAGAAATGATATTGAGGATCATTCTCCGATGAAATCGTGCCACATGAAAAGAAAAGGTGGAGGACCTTGTCTTGAGTCACAAACTCTCGTTGATTAGTCGAAGGTAACCTATCACGATCTCAAAGTATAGAAATAAATCTCAATGATCACTCACTACAGATTTGAAATAATGAAGGTTCGTCGCTTCGCTAACAACGTTCGTGAATAGAAAGACTTCATCGGTCAAAAATGAAAATGAAGATATAAGAAAATACAGAATGAAGTAGAAATAAAGTCGGTCTCGTCTCAATCATGATTTAATCGAGAAACTGATAATCTATGATATTCGACTTTCATCGACCGATAAAATAATGAAAGTGGCCTCATACATATCACGACTTTTAGTAATTTGATAAATCGACTAAGTCGTGATTTCTATAATATCATCGGCTCAAAAATAAAGAAACGGGCTCGAAATGAAAATAAAATCGGTCTCATCTAAATAAGGATTTAGATCGACAAATCGAATACCTTTCTATTAGATTTTCATTGACCGATAAAATAAACAAAAAAAATGGCCTCATACTTGTCAAGACTTTTTTTAGTGATTTTAAGATAAATCAAAGTCATGATTTTGTTAATGTCATAGGCCCTTAACAAACTAAAAAAAAAAGAAAAGAAAATCGAAGATGAAAATCAAGGTAGAAATGAAAAAGATTAATCTGAAATTTTTATTTAACTAAACAAAAATTATTAACTCTAATTAAAATGTAATTTTCTCAACTAAACTAAATAAGAAAATAAATCTAAGCTTAATATTAAAACTACTAAACCTAATAATATATAAATCTAACTCAACAATGTGTAAAGTTAAAAATTAAATTAAAAATAATTTTTATCTCATTAAAATAAACAAAATAATAAAATTCCTTACAAAATATGACATGAAAACATTTTTATCTTATTTTAAAACAAACTAGAAATGGAAATAATTTTAAAAATAACTTAGCAAAAGACTTCAAAAATAGGCTGGATATGAAAGGGGAGTTGGGTTTTAAGGCCCAAGAGAGGTCACAGCCCAGATGGGCGCTCCAAAGGACGGGTTGGGTTACACCCAAACCCGGTTTGTTACAGCAAACGAAAGGGTAAAATAACCCTGATAACACAGTCGTTGCAAAGAAACTTGAAACAGAGATTCGTGACAACAACATCATCGCTCACTGCAGCCATGGAAAGAGTGCGAAGTTCAATGAAAATACGCACACAACCTTTGATGAAACCCTTCTTGTTTCTGTCTTAATCGCCTTTGTTTCTTGTGCGCTCTTTTGTGATTTACATGCGATCCAGGTTTGTGTCAGTTTGTTTCAAGATCTGTATGGGTTCTGGTTTCAAATTCATCTCCTTCTATTCGTTTTCTGATATGGGTTTTCTTGAATATTGAAGAGTGGGTCTGGATTGAAGACAGGGGAATGTTTTTGGTGAGTTTGGTTTGAAACTAACGGTGGTGTTGTTGGAGATTGTTGTAGCTGAAGAAGGTTGGAGGCGAGTTTTGAGACTGTTGATGGCGGTATGGTTTGAAGGTGTGGAATGAATTTGGAGCTCCCTCACGGTGGTTTGTGAAGAGAACGAGGAGTAGGTCGTGGAGGTTTGTTGATGGCGGTGAGTTATTCGTCGTAGGGGGAAGTAATGTTGAGGTGAAGAAGAGAGAAAGAAAGGATTGGAGAGATGATGGTATTGAGGTTAAGTTCCCCGGAAGTCCTGGATCAAGGGTTCTCCTTGTGTTGTGATTTAATGTTGTTGGATTTGAAGACCAACCTCATTTTCTTTGTTGTCTCTTCTCTGATCCGTACCTCTCTGTCTCCTTATTCATTTGAAATATGTTTTATTGGTGATGGGTTGTTCTCAAGCATAGGTTGCAGCAGGTTTATTTTAGTGAAAATTTTGTTTGGGAGTGAAACAGGTAGCAGTGTTGTTGTTGTCATGCTGCATAAAATGAAAGAGGATATGGTGTTGTCAAAGTAGCAGTTTTGGACATATTGATACAGTTGCTGCGTGAAGTTTTGGTCAAAGGTTTTATGGCATGATGCAGGTTGTAGTACAGGCTTGGTTGTGGCGAATTTGGTGCAAGTCGTTTTTGGTCAAGGTGTAGCAGGGATCCTTTGTTTTTTTTGTTTTGTAACAGTGTTGTCAGCTTGATGCCTTGGTTCTGGTTTGGCAGCAAATGGTAGCTTGTTTTGGGACAACAGAGCTTTTGGACGGATTGTAGCAGAGTGTACATGAGACTTTTGTTTTTCTTTTTTGAATTTGTATTTTGTAAAACTAGGAAATTAATTAAATTAACTAAATTAAATTAAACTTAAAATCCAGATAAAAATAAAACAGTAATAAGAATTAAAATTAAAAGAAAATAAAATTAAACTAAGTTAACAAAAATTGAATTAATTAAAATTAGACTAAAATTAAAATCATCTAATTAAAACTAATCTAAAATAAAAATAAAAACGTTACACTAAAATTAATATAAAACTAAAGTTAGAAATTAAGCCATAATTGAAAATAAATTAAATTAAATATAAACTAAACTAAATTGAAATTAAGCTAAGCTGAAAACTATATTATAACCTAAACTAAAACAAAATTAACCAAATTAATTCTAGATAAATCCTATTATAATAAAACAAGTTTTATTTATTTTTTAAATAAAAAAAAGAAGAATAAAATTGACAAAAAATATATGATTATGACAAATGAAATGTTTTAGCTAAAATGCAAAAAATGCTGACTTATAATGATGCTAAATGATCGGAGGATCTGAGGGTAAAATTTGGGGTGCAACAACATCCAATGGGTATAGAATCAGTAAGTCTAAGGAAAGTCCTCAAAGCATCAGTTGATTATGGGGCAAACTATTCGAGAACCGGTTGATTAGAAGCGAATCATCACGAGACTCTACCAATCAGGGGCAGGTCACCCAGAGGTTCTTTTTAAGGGCGAGTCCTTTTAGTGTTCAATCAGGACAAGTTAAGTCGCTTCAATGCTCAGTCAGGGGCAAGCTACTTCAAGAGTACATCGAAGCCTACCGCTCCAAGAGTCAGTTAATCAAGGACAAATCCTGTCATGACTCATAATTCTGGGGCAAGCTATCTCGAGATCGTCTCATGGCAAGCTACTTTCAAGGTGAACTTTCCCGAGGACCAGACTGGGGCAAGTTGAACTACACTGGGCCAGAACCTTTCATTGCTTTCAGAGTTACTCAAGCAATTTCTATTTCGTCAGTAACTGTTGAGTTCAGGACGAGTGTCGGGGAATCATGTTATCACTCAATCAGATAACCTTAGCCTTCTGAAGAAGCCTTGCTGCAAAGGACTTCCCTTCCATTGCTGGGAATCTTCATATCCTTGCACTTTATCATTGGGTTTCATCCTACAACCTGTCATCTGTCAAGAATTTCAAAACCAGTTCCCGCCTGGCCAACCCTTCACCAAATACCAATTCCCGTCTGGTCACCCATTTTTTTAACCAGTTCTTGTCTGGTAAGCACCGTTTCAAAGTCTAGTTCCCGTCTAGCAAATCACAAAATCAGTTCCCATCTGATACCAAAGTAAGGAGTCAATTCTCGTCTGATAACTTAACCTTTCGTCACCATTTCTCGTCTGGTGGTCTACCCTTTTAACACCAGTTCTCGTCTAGTGGTTCCCTCTTAAAGTCCACTTTTTGGCAACCAAGGATAAAATCCCTAAAAAATCCGATCACCATCAATCTGGTTCTACACCTAGCCAAAAGCCCAACCGTATTTGGCACAATCCTTCCCAGTGGTTCACATATCTTCACATCCCCCAACATAACGCTCGTTTGGCCTCTCTTCTCCCTAGTAGAGTTCTCTCTGCGACAGAGATTATTGAAGTTTTATCATCCTCAACATAATGGTGAAATTTCTGATCACTCTCCCCCAGCAAGAGTGCAGAAGATTGTTTCCCCAGCAGGAGTCGTGTTTTGATTATTACTCCCCATCAAGCATTTAGAGGTTGACTGCCCCAGGGTGGATAATATGGTATCTCCAGTAGGAGATTTGTTGGATGTCTCTACCTGGCAGAGATGTTATCCTTCCCCACAGAGTCTGGATTATACTGTCCTCATCAGATCAGTAAGTGTAGTCTCGTCGACAACGGTATATTTTATCCATAGCTGGGTAAAGTCATTTCTCCAACAGCAGGTTAAGTTCAATGATATCCTCCAGCAGGCTTGGTATTATTGACTTTTCTCCCCAAGCAGAGTTTGGTGTTAATCCTCGCAATGGTTTGTTCAACGGTGGTTGACATCCCCAACATGTTTTAAGTCCAATTGTTATTGGCACTCATAAGGTTTCGGGCTCTATCTTCGACAAAGGTTATTTGCTATCCCCAGTAAAAGGGAAGTTCTCTTTGGGTTTCATCTTCAGCAGAGATTTGTTAATCAGGAAAGTTGTTTGGTGATTTTCCCACTACAATAAAAATGCGTTTAGGCAACGAATGAAATCCGTAGTAAAAAGTATAAAAACCGTAGCTTATGACTTTAGAATACGATTTTCTTTGCGTGGAATAAACGGCCGTTGCCTTTTCGCATAGACTACGGTTTTTTTCAATTTTGCCCACAAATACTAAAAAGCGTCGCCTAAAGTATTTGGACTGGCTGCGGTTTTTACGCAAACTTGAGACAACGGTTTTGTTTAAGCTACATTTTTAAAACCGCGGTCTATTCATTATGTTACACTTTTAAAACTGTTGCTTGTTCTTGACATATTTATTTAAATATTAAAAATAATATTGAAAATTACAAATTTTACCAAAAACAATAATATTAAATTAATACTAAGATTCATATTTTCTATTTATAATAAATAATTATACTAAAACTAAAAATAAACTAAATTTTATTTAAAACTAAATATACAATAATAAATACATTCATCAAATTTTAAGAAAATATTTTTCTGTTTTAAACTATATATATTTCAATATTAAAAATAATATTGAAAATAACAAGTTTTATTAAAAAGAATAATATTAAATTAACACTAAGATTCATTTTTGCAATTTACAATAAAGAATTCCAATAAAAATATTCTAAACACTATTTAAAGCTAAATATAATAAATACATTCATTCATCAAAATGTAACAAAATATTTTTTCCCAAACTTTGTTGTAAATAAATACATTCCTCCAATATATTTCTTCCATGTTTCATTTTAAATTAACATCAATTCACATGCCTGCAATAAGTAAGAAGAAATCATTAAAATCTTCCATGATCAAAACCATAGATAATAAATACAAAGGAGATAATCACATTTTATATAGATCACTATTCTATTGAGTTGTTGTAGATGAAAAAAATCAAAATTTTATGATTTAACTATCAAAAGTCAAACATTTTCCAACCAAATTCAGCTTGACATAGAGAAGTTTCTAAGAAAGATGAATAAAATGGGGATTTTCCTAGACTGCAACAACTCTCAAATTCACTTGAAGCACCTACATACACCAAACAATTATAAATCATAAAAATCAATACGAACTCTATGTGATCCAAATTCTTTAATTCTAAAATAAACAATCAGTGAATTCCTTTTCAGAAGAGACTACAACTAACAAGCCATTCAACTTAGGGCCAATTTTATTCAAAATCAAATTCTCAATTCTTGATTTTGCATCTCTTGTTAGGTATTTCTCCATAACATCCATTGCCAATATATATACTTTCCACTTAATAACATCAACATCTGAGACAGAAACAGAGATATTTCAAGAATTTTTACAAACACAAATAAACATAAAAAATCATTCAAAATCCATAAGAGACAATAAACAACTTCAAAACAACACTAAAAATAAGCCTAGTTATGTTAAACATAGAATAGAGTAGAATATTTTTATATCATAGTTATTAACTTAAAAAAAACATAAATTGATAAAAGAGAGGAATTTGAGATTTGAACCAGAAATGTTAAAATTGTCAAACATTGAAATTGTCATGATGCTAAGGGATTGCAGAAACTAGATTCATGAGCCCAGATCTGAAAAATCCAAATCGAATCAGTGTAAGAGATAAAATACCAATTCATTGTTAAAGAGAGACGAAGAGATAATGTAGATCGAAGAAGGAGTAATGATAAAGTACCCCTGATGAAATACAGATCTTGTAAGTAGCGGCCAAAATGATGAAGGGAGAAGTGAGAGGCGCTCCAAAGAATACGAATATGACGGCTAGAGTTTTATGAGAAAAGAACTTGAGTAAGAATTCAACTACGTTTCTTTTTGCTGAAATGCATCTACATTTTTTCAATTTATTAAAATATTTTTAAATTAAAACTTATTTGTTTTATATTATATTATTCATTTATAATAAAATCATAATAATGAACTAATACAAAATTTTAATATTTAAGGGTAATTAAATTTTAAATCAGAGTAATAAATTGCAAAGATTTAAATCTCATTAAAGGGTAATCTTAATCATATTTTGAATATTTTAATTTTTAGTTAATCTCATTGTTTTAATATATTAAAATTTCTATTGATTTTTTTTTCTTAAACCTCTTTTAATATATGATATAATAAAAACATGTGTTTTAAAAATATATGAAATTGCAAAAAATCTATAATTTCTTTTTTAATTTTTAATTTTTTCAATTTTTTTATATATTTGTTAAACATATGAAAAATTATTATAGATGTTAGTAATCACATTTAACAACTTTACAATTAATTTGTAATTAAATACTTTAATGATGATTATAAAAAAAATATAATAAATAAATAATATATAAAAGTTTTTTTTCTCTAATGTAGTTTTTTATATTTTATATCATTGTTTTAACTTATTAATAAATAAATAAAATGAAAAAAATACATTAAAACACATATTGGTTTAAATACTTTTAGTGATTAGGGGACGGTTTTGTTATGCCCACAGGTGCAAAACCGTAGCTTTTAGTGAATAGGGACGGTTTTGTTACGTCCACGGGTGCAAAACCGTAGCTTTAGTGAGTAGGGGACGATTTTGTTACGCCCACAGGTGCAAAACTGTGGTCAAAAGAGAATAAACTACGGTTTTCAACAAAAATTTGCAAAGTTGTCATCGCATAAAAATGCGTCGCTTATTATCACTTTAGGCAACGATTTTCAGGCCGTTGTCTGTTGTTCCGTTGCCTAAGGTCAAAAATGTTGTAGTGTCCCCAACAGGGTTTATGACTCAGGAGACAATTTAGTTTGTCATCCCCGGTGGAGTTGCCTTCGTTTTCAGCGTTTATTTCACTTAGGTGTTCCTTTTGCCTAGCATAAGCATCATTCGCATTGCATCCTCCAAAAAGCGTAACATTTCCATTTCGTGTGGAGCATTACGCCATAGAAAAATTCAAACATATGCATTTGAAGCATAAGCCAGGTTTGAGTTCTCTTTTACCAGACGTTCCCCCAGCAGGAAGCATGGTAACTCAGGAGATATCGTTCAACTTCATTCCCCAAGCATTGGGTTTGGTCATCCAGAGAGACTATTTGGTATCCCCCTGCAGAGTTGTTTGTCAGGATCGTTAGTTTGTGGTTTCTTTTCTTTTCACCCCTTCGTTCAGGTGGTCTGTGGAATTATCCCCTCAGAGTTGTTAGCGTTAGTTAGACACCCGTCCGTGTTCTTTCAACACCCATCTGTGTTTTGATTTCGTTTCTTCAATACTTCGTTCGTATTGACTTTCGACACCCGTCTGTGTTCTTTCAACACTCGTCCATGTTTGATTCATTTCTTCAATACTTCGCCCGTATTGATCTTCGATAGCCGTCCGTTTTCTTTAGACACTCGTCTGTGTTCAACTTAGCATTTCAATCCCCAGTGAAGTCATCATATTGTTTTAAACACTCGTCCGTGTTTGCTTCTAGTTTCTCAATACCCATCTGTATTGACCTTAGACACCCGCCCGTGATCTTTCAGCACCTGTCCGTGTTTGAACCTTTTCCTCAATACCCGTCCGTATTGACCTTAGACACCTGTCCATGTTCTTTCAGCACCCGTCCATGTTTGAACCTTTTCCTCAATACCCGTCCGAATTGACCTTAGACACCCGTCCGTGTTCTTTCAGCACCGGTCTGTGTTTGAACCATTTCCTCAATACCCGTCCGTATTAACCTTAGACACCCGTCCGTGTTCTTCCAGCACCCGTCTGTGTTTGAACCTTTTCTTCAATACCCGTCCATATTGACCTTAGACACCCGTCCGTGTTCTTTCAGCACCCGTCCGTGTTTGAACCTTTTCTTCAATACCCGTCCGTATTGACCTTAGACACCCTTCCGTGTTCTTTCAGCACTCGTCCGTGTTTGAACTTTTTCCTCAATACCCGTCCATATTGACCTTAGACACCCGTCCGTGTTCTTTCAGCACCCGTCTGTGTTTGAACCATTTCTTCAGTACCCGTACATATTGACCTTTTAGACACTCGTCCGTGTTCTTTCAGTACCCGTCCGTATTGACCTTTTAGACCCCCGTCCGTGTTCTTTCAACACCCGTTCGTGTTCATTTTGGCTACTTTTCATACTCGTCTGTATTGATATTTCGACACTCGTCTGTGTTTATCCCCAGCGTAGTTGACACTCATCCGTGTTCACCTTACGATTTTCGATACTCATTTGTATTAGTCCCAGTTACCTGTCTGTATTTTATTCCTTTCCATTAATACTTTGTCCGTATTAATTTTTGGCACTCGTCTGTGTTCTTCTGACGCCCGTCCGTGTTTTGGTTTTATACCTCTTATTACTTGTTCCCCGGCGGAGTCGTCCCTCTCTTTGCAGGTTGCAAATTTGTGTGGTTATTTGGGTATTCAATCTCCGTGTATCAGGATTGTCTGAATGCGTTTGTTTTCATACCTTCAAGTCCAAGAAGATTGAATAGGGGCAGCTGTAACACCCAAAAATTTGCCTCCATGTTTCTAACTCTAATTGGCTTATGTTTCATTTCATTTTTGCATCATCATTTGTTCATATCATTGGTTCTAAGCATGGGATCAAGGTATCTTGGTTAGCTCAAGAGGAGAAGATGTTTTTCAGTGGCTCAAGCAAGAGATCATGTGTGCATAGAGGAATATTGTTCAAGATACCAAGGGGAGAGATGTTTTTAACATCACCATCACTCAAGCTACAATGGGTTCTTAGGCCTCAAGGCATCCCAACATGTCCATCACCTCATCAGATGATTAGATTTGGCAAGAGGTTTGAAGTTGATCACCTCCTTTTATCTGTGGATCATCAAGCTAGGGTTATGGACATCTGGGAATGTATTGCTCCAATGGGAAATATTTTTGAAGCTTTTTCATCATCATGTGGCACATTTCATCTTTTTCTAAGAGGATGCACATCAAACTCAGAGGAATTTGAGTTTTGAGCTTGGGTCGATTCCTAATAACATTTGGGGCCAAAATTAGGATTTGCGATAAAATCAGTTTATTTTTTATTCTTTGAGCAAGACTTGATTCCATGGTATTCCATATGTTCTCAAGTTTCTAGGGATAAAAGATTGACCATCAATTTGTTTCAGAAGGGTTTCAATTGATCAGGGGATTGAAAATCAGAAGAATTGGGGATAAAGTCATCTGTGCAGTGAAAAAGTCAACTCCTGACTTTTTGAGGTCAATTTCTCAATCTTCATGCCAAATTTTATTAATGGATGAATTTTGATTAAGAAATGTCAAGGGATTCATCAAAAATCAAGAATTTGGAAATTTTGCCATTTATGGAAAATTAGGGTTTTAGAGAGTTTCCATTTTGGGAAAGTTCTAGCCTAAATTCAGCCATCTTCCAAGCCAATTTACATCATGATACAAGCTCCATTTGGAAATATTTTTCACATGAAAGTTGTAGATTGTAATTCAAGCTTTACAACCATTACAAGAATGCTCCATTTGGATGTGTGAATCAAGAGATATGATGCTTGCAAGTTTGAGGTTTCAAGTTGTGTCATGAACAAAGACTTAGAATTTTTCTAAGTTATTTTGGACAGTTGCAATGACATGTTTTCAAAGCCATTTTTCACATACCTCCAAACATTATTTCAACCTGTTTTCAACATGAATTGTACTCCATTATCTTCCTACTTGATGTTGAGCTCAAGAACTCACCATTTGGCCAAGGATTCACTAAGTTGTAAGGGCATAAAGTAAGCTGCACGATTTTGTTTCTAATGCATGGCAAGACATGTGTTTCTTTTGGTTTTGGCACATCTGGTATTGTACTCTTGCAGTATGACCATAGTGCATTATGCCTCACGCACACACTCTTTTTCTTTACTAAAAATGGCCAAACATGCACTACATTACTCATGCACCAATTTGAATTTCATGCCAAACTTGGAAAAGAAGAATGTACAACCTGCCTTTATTCTTTTTGCTCTCACGTGCCAATCTGATCACCCACCTCTCATATGCATTTTCATTTCCAAACCACTCCTCCCAAACCTCATTGCCAAGACATAACCCATGCCACATCCATGTGCATCCCTCATGTGTTTTTTTCACTTCCAAACCAAGATAACCAATTCCCAAACCTCAGCTTCATTTCCACACCTTGTGCCAACCCTAAACACACCATATAAATGGCAAAACTCTCCCCAACTTGAGGATGGACTCCATTTTTCATATCTGAATCACAAATTCCTCTCAATTTTCTCATCTTCGAGTTCTTCATTTTCTGAGAGTTTTTAAGGTTCTCTTGGTATAATCATCATCTACCAAGTGAGATCTTGCTTCTGTACGCAAAATCCAGCTTTTGTATCCACCATTGGAGGTGCTACAAGCTTTGGTTTCTTCACTATCGAATTGGAATTGGTTAAAGACTTCTAGCAACTTTCTGATCCAAATGAGCTTTGATCTATAGCCTCTAGTTGATTTCCAAGTTTTCCACATCATTTTACAGATCTTAAGCTTGTTGAAGAAGCAACAGACTGTTCTCCATTAGGTAAACTTTCAGATCTGATTTCACTCATATTAGACACGTTTTAGGATTATCTTGGATGCATCTGAAGTCTTACATGTGGTAGGCAATGTTTGCATATGTTCTTATTTCGTTTTGGTGATCTTCAGTTTGCATGTTCACTTATGTTTCCCTTCGATTCATCATGTAAACGAGTTTGTTTTTAAAAATGGATGGTGGATTTGTGATCAGCATGAGATTCTGAGTAAGATGATGCTCTCATTTGATGTTTCTGGGTGGTTGGTGGTTGCTCCGGCGGCTAGTTGGCCGGAGAAGACGACCGGAGCTAGGGCTCTGGCGTCTAAAGGTTAGGGGTGAGCTGAGTTGGCCTTCACACCATGTTTTTAAATTTGAATTGTTTGAGGTGTTTTGATATGATCCGTTGGATTTGCTACATCAGCGCCATGTCAATTAATGAATCCACACGGCAGTCCACATGTGCTTGTTTTTGTTTGGTTCTGATGGATTTGGTTTAGGCCTTGTGCATGCTTGCTATTCACACACCCTTACTTGAGGCCATATGTGGGTATAAACTGTTTCCTTGTTGTATCTGAGATTGCTATCACACCCCCTGGCTTGCTTCTCTTTTTATTTTCTCTTCTTATTTTATTTTCAATTTGTTTTATTTTAATTATTCTAAAACATTTTTAAAAATCAACAAGAATAGTTTTCTGATTAATTTGTGTCTTGGCTTTATTTTCATTTTTTTATTTTATTTTTAATTCATTTTTAGTATTTTATTTGGATTTATTTTGTGAGTGTGTTTCCAATGATACCCTTCATCTAGGGTTAGGAAGTTTCTTGACCATTTCTCACCATTTGATTTTAATTTTTTAGCCATATTTAGACCTTCATATGAGGTTGTTTTGATACTGGTTTTGGCTTGGTTTAAGTTACTTTTAGTGACTTACCATTCAACTTTTGTTGACCCTCGATACATGCTCGATTACTTGTCTACCTTGCGTTGGTGATCACTTATGAACATGCTCTTGAACTTGTTTTGCTCCCATATTTTGTACATGCTTAGTTGGATGTTTGAACATGCCTTTGGGCATTTTTTTAGGATTTTATTGGATCACTTTGCTACTTTTTTATTGATGCTCCCATTTGGTGATGTTTTGAGCATGTCAATGTACACATCTTGACCTAGTCTTTGAGCATTTTTGCGACATGGATCTTTTTGATGTTTGATGCTCCTTCTTGACTTGATAAGTCATGTTTAAGGTTTTGATTTTCCTTGGCTCTTGATGCATTGACCTTCTTTTGTATTATCTTACTTGTATAAGAACATGTGAATCATTTTGGACTTGATCTTGTTGAATACATGCCTAGTCTTGACATATGCTTTGAGTATGATACTTGATGTTCCTTCTTTTGATTTGGGTTTTGTTATGACATGATGTGCTTGCTGCCCTATCTTGTATCTCACCTCATTTGGTTTCATCTATCATTGTTCCATGTCATGTTACATCTCTTATGGAATTATGGATCACTTGAGTGTGTTTGAACAATATGTCTTGCATGATCTTGTTTGCATGAACATGATGATTGAGTATGATGGTGCCTTGTTGCTTGGCCTCTTAAGTTGAACTTTCATGTTTGTTCACTTAATTGCATTTTCTTCTTCATCTCTTACTTCTTTTTTCTCCTTTGGATCTTAATACTTGTTTAAGTCTTGGATTCACTTTTACATGTTCCCTTAGGACTCCCTAGTCCAATTTAATCTTTGATTAAGCTTGGAGTAGGATAGACATTAGGATTTAATCCATGTATGCTAACATTAGGTAGAATTTTCCATTCTTACCTCAACCTTAGTGCCACCATTGCATGACAACATTAAGATAGAGTTTCCTTAGTGTTTTTTTTCTTTTTAACTTTGAGTCTTCTTTTCTCATCTCAATAACAAGTCTAGAACACTTAATAAATGCAACGAGCATTGTGCGCCACAAGCCTTAAGTACATAGGAAATGAAGAATGAGGGGTCTCCCTTCACTCTTCTAGAGTGTTTAGCATACGTCTCATTGAGGCCGACCATGCGACACATTCGGTCCTACGTCATAGACTTTAGTGCAATGTGAGTGTCAAACTAACTTCAATTCACTTCTGTCTAAAAAACACAAAACAAATTCAAGTCATTTTTATCCTTCGGGATTATTGGGTTTCGAATTATTTTCAGAAAAGAGCTCGTCACTCACATAAAAAACACTTATCGACTCGTAGGTCGAACTACGACTGCTCTGATTTCCTCTTCCTCGTCCGATTGAGGATACATAGGCACAAGACGACAATGTCTTGGCGAGCAACCTCCCCTTTAGTGTGTGGTCCGTCGAACTACGTTGACTCTGATTCTTCGTTCGTCCACGAAGATACGTAGGCATAGGATCGCGACGATCCTTGCAAGTCCGTTTTTGTTTTTTTCCCTTCCCGTGTCTGTTTAGCAGTAGGTTTGATTAGACAACAAGCATGGATCCCATCGAGTACGATGGACGCGTGGGGTGCTAATACCTTCCCCTCGCGTAACCGACTCCCGAACCCGAACTATGGTTGCGATGACCATGTCTTCTCCCTCTTCAGGTTTTCTTCAATCATTTCCTTTCCCTGCGTTAGGATAAATAACATTCGGTGGCGACTCTTATGTTCTGTTTCCACCGGTTTTTTTTCGCAGTCGCGACACCCAGTACCTTATGTATCACAACGGTTGTTAAGCATAACAGTTGTGATATACCGCACGCTTTCCAGAATACAACAACGGTCTCAGAGCCGTGATTATAAGTAGCGCATTTACCACAACACTCTACATAACAACGCATTGATCTACGTTATTATATATATTTTTTAACCGTTGTTAAAGGGGTGTTCCGTAGTAGTGGACGACAAGTGAAACCCATAAGTGGACCATCTTTGTGGATGGGGCATCCAACTCGACAGGAAGCATAGCAGGCATCATACTTAAAAATAAGAAGGGAATCCTAATCGAAGCCTCTCTCGCCCTATCCTTCCCAACTTCGAATAACCAGACATAGTATGAAGCCTTCCTCGTAGGGCTACGCTTGGTCGAGGACTTAGGGGCCAAAGAGGTAAAAATCTTCACCGATTCCCAGCTCTTCGCGTCTCAAGTGCGGGGAGAGTATCAGACCAAAAACTGCAATATTTCTGAGTACATGGCTCTTGTTCGGGAGAGAATCACAAAATTCGATTCCTCGGAGGTAAAACATGTCTCGTGCGAGCACAACACACGAGCAGACATCATGCCGAAACTCGCGAGCACGAAGAAGAAGTGCGGAAACAAGTCCGTCATCTAGGAGATACTCTCTTGGCCAAGCATCGAGAAAACCTCCGTGACCCTCGACTTAAATGCCATCGGCGACAGCGACTGATGGATGACCCTGATATATAACTACCTCACCATAGGAGAACTACCACCCGACCAGAAAGAGGCTAGCGTTATTAGGCGCAGATCTTACTTCTACATCTTGGTCAAAGACAAGTTATACCAACGAGGATCTCCATTGCTCTTCTCAAATGTGTCGAGGAGTCCAAGTTTTCCCGGATCCTACACGAAATCCAAAAAGGAATCAATGCCCAGCACCTCGGAGGAAGGTTCCTCTCCCAAAAGGCTTTACGAGCAGGATACTATTGACCCACCATACAATAAGACGCGAAGGAACATGTCAAAAAATGCGATAAATGTCAGTGCCATGGAGACATGCACTTGACACCACCTAATAAGCTTAAAACTCTCTCATTCTCACGACCCTTCGCCTGGTGGGGGATGGACATCTTCGGACTGTTTATCACGAGGTCGAATCAGAACAAGTACCTGATAGTCGGCGTTGACTATTTCACGAAGTGGATAGAGGCGGATGCCCACGTCAAAATCACAACACACAATATACTCCGCTTCTATAAGAGAAACATACTTGCCCGATTTGGCATACCGTAAGCACTTGTTACCGACAACGATACACAGTTCACCGACAAGAATTTCCAGGACTTCGTCGCTAAGCAGGGCACCAAACAAAACTTTACATAGGTCGAGCACCCACAGACAAATGGGTAGGCTGAGCCCGCGAATAGGGTGATCCTACGAGGCCTTAAACGAAGATTGTGCGAAGCAAAAAAGAAGTGGGTGGAAGAGTTACACAGCATGCTCTGGGCATACAGAATGATACCACACTTGACCACGGGAGAAACCCCGTTCCGACTAGCTTACGAGACCGAGGCAGTAATCCTAGTGGAGATCAGAGAACTTTCTAGGCGAACTGAATTCCCCCTCGACGAGGAGATGAACAATAAGGAACTAAGAGAGGAGCTCGACTTGGTCGAAGAGATTCGATCGGGGGAAGTCCTCCGCGAAGCCTCGTTAAAGCAAAAGATAACTCAGCGACATAACGCCAAAGTCATAAAAATGAGAATTTGAAATCGGCAGCCTAGTCTTGCAAAGAAATCACAAAGTCTCCCGCGAGGGAAAACTAGCCGCAAATTAGGATGGCCCCTACCGCGTCCGAGCAAAAATGGAGAACGGGGCATATTACCTCGAAAACTTACACGGGGAAAAAGTTGATCAACCATGGAACGCTGAAAAACTGAAACAATACTACAGTTAGGCCTAACAGTCGGCATACCCCAGTCGACGACAACGGGGTTCGTCCTGACTGTAGCGAGTGATTTTTGTCGGTGACATGACCACCTTATCGCTGAAGTTTGGGTTTTCCTCCTCAAGGAGAAAGGGTGCTACTTTCTGATTTCTTATTTATCCCATGAAGCTGAAAGGGAAAGGGAAGCTATCTAAAACTAACCTTGCACGAGAATGTTTAACTGAACAAACGCTTAAAAGAGATTGGGGGTCCGGGGTCAGGTTATACAATGGGTAGTTGTTAATTACCCATCCTATATGTGGTTATCCACAGGATATTAGCTTTATGTTTTGCTTTATAATTGATGGTGTTTATCTGTTAATGGGTTGGGAAAGTATGACAGGGAGAGTGAGTTTTTGTTGATGTTCGGGTTTTTACCGATGTTTTTGGTAAGGTACTGGACCTAAGTTTGATTGATGTGGGAAGGTACTGGACCTAGAGTTTTTGTTTAGTATGCTCGCTAAGATTTCGCAATCTTATGCCTACATATTCCCGTTTAAACGAAACAGGGAAATCAGAGCAATCGTAGTTCCTCCTATTCTAAGGGAGGAAAACGATGTTTGGTGTCTTGTTCAAAGCCCAAGATTGAAGCTAAAAGGTTTTGATTGAGAGAGAATTTGTCATCTCTAAAGAGGGATGGTTGATTTTTATGTGCCTTGATCAAAGCACAAGGTTGATGCTAAAAGGTTAATTGACTCGGCTAGGAGATTTCTTTATACAAAGCCTAAAAGGAGGCTAGAAGTGATCGACTCAACAAGAGAGTATTTTTATTGGTCTTGTACAAAGCCCAAGATTGAGGCTAAAAAGGGATTTTGACTCCGCTGGGGAGGGTTTGTAGGTGTCTTGTACAAAGCCCAAGATTTGAGGCTGACCTTACTGGGAAAATCATTATACAAAGCCTAAGAGGAGGCTTGAAATGGGTTTGACTCTTCTTGGGGAAATCATTCCTCAAGGCCTAGAAGAAGACTAGGAGGAAATGACTCTGTTTGGAGAAGATATCTGTCCCAAGCTTAAGAGAGGGAGATTTATGTCTTGTACAAAGCCCAAGATTGAGGCTAAAGGGTTTTGACTCAACAAGAGAGTGTTTTTATTTGTCTCGTACGAAGCCCGAGATAGAGGCTAAAAGGGGTTGACTCAACAAGAGAGTATTTGACTCAACAAGAGAGTCTGAAAAGTGATTGACTCAACAAGAGAGTCTGAAAAGGTGATTGACTCAACAAGAGAGTCTAGGAAGCGATTGACTCACCAAGAGAGTCTAAAAAGTGATTGACTAAACAAGAGAGTCTGAAAGGGTTAGCTCCGCTGGGGAGAATCATTTGTACAAAGCCCAAGAGGAGGCTGACTTCGCTAAGGAAGGATCATTATACAAAGCCTAAGAGGAGGCTAGTTTTCTGCTGAGGAAAGATCCTTATACAAAGCCTAAGAAGAGGCTATATTTTGCCGGGGATGATTGAGATCTCCAGGTAGGTCCAAGTGGGGGAATCAATTCTTGCTGAGGATTACAGAAGAGTTGAGATGTCAGATACCTTGAGGTTCTGATTTAAGATAGTGTTGACCCTGGTTGGGGAACTTTCATGAGAGGGGCTGGGTTTCTGCTGGAGATCGATCCAGAATGCCTGGGGTTTCTTCCTATAGTTATAAGGAACTTGATAATGTCTTTGAGACTCAAGGTGATTTAGACTGTCCAAGTCTACTGATGTGGAGGAGTTTTATCTTTTGTATGATGCCTCCAAGAGGAGGTAAGGGCATTAAGGGATGATAATCAACCCTAAAGTGGCCTGAGGTCTGACACTGGAAAGACTGCTCTAGCAAAGGATGACTAAGTTCTGTCTTATACCTTTAAGAGGTCTTCAGGGTCCTTGTATTAAGCCCAAGAGAAGGCATGAGAACTTCCAAGAAGCCGAAGGGTTCTTGTAGAAAGCCCAAGAGGAGGCGGGGATGCTTTTAGGAAGCCCGTGGGTCCCAAACCAAGAGAAGTTCAAGAAATGCTATTCATAGAGAATAGATCATTTACTGAAAGGTTCTGTGATTTGAAGAAATTCAAGAGATGCTATTCACTGAGAATAGATCAACTCCGGGGAGTAGAATTTCTTTGACAATTTCTAGGGGTGACAGTTTGAGAAAAGGTTCACCGAGAATACTGCCTTTCTCTTTGTTCTATATTGTTTAACCCCAAGAGAAGGGAAGACTGTATTTGGAAATCCTATGGGGATCTAGTTTTGTTTGTATTCAAGAGTGACCAACAGGGCTTTACCTAGTTCGAGACCTAGTTACCAGGGAAAACTCAAAATAACTATACTAGTATATATACAGTTGATATATGACAAGTATTTTAAAAGGTATGAAAGAAGACTAACCATGCACAGCTTCCCACAATACAGTTATATATATATATATATATATATTTGACGTATATTTAAAAGAATGAAAGAAGACTAACCATGCGCCGCTTCCCACAATGCAGTTATATATAAAAAAGCGAGTAAATGAAAGCTGTTAAAACTTACAGGTGAGCGAGCTTCCATGCTGTATTGTTAGATGCTCAGAGAAATTAAAGAAAGTTTTGATAACAACTGTGTATTTGAACCTAAATCAAAAGGGAGTTGTTTGTGAAAAAAATTTTTTGGGGCTTTTACTCAAGGAGAGGCCCAAGGTTTGAACAGTAATTGTACTGTTATTTTGAATATCGTATCGGGACTTATACAACGACTGAGGCCCAAAAAGTTTACTATACAAAGGGACGGGTCTTATAACTCAAAGAGAAGCTCAAAGGTTATTTTAAAAAAATGAAGTGGGACTTACAACACGAGGGTAGGGCCAGTTAAAAATAGTTTGAAAACGACGACCTCGTCGGAGTTTCTGAAACTGTATCGAGACTTATACAATAAACTGAGGCCCAAAAATGGTTTTGATTAAAAGGGGATTGGGTCTTACACTCTATTAGAGGCCCAAAGTTTATTTTTGTACAGGAGATGGGGCTTACAACTCAGGGAGAGGCCCAGATGATTTTGAAAAGGCGACGATTGCGCCGTTGTTTTAAAAATATACAGAGGGGCTTATACAATATGTGTGGCCCAAAAATGTTTATTTACAAAAAGGGGTTGGGTCTTACACTCTATTAGAGGCCCAAATGTTTGCTTTTGTACAAGAGATGGGGCTTACAACTCAAGGAGAGGCCCGAATGATTTTCTTGTTTGAAAATGGCGATCGCGCCAAGATTTTTTTAACGCCGAGGGACTTATACAATGTCTGAGGCCCAAAAAGGTTTTGGTTAAAAAAGGGATTGGGTCTTACACTCTATTAGAGGCCCAAAGGTGTTTGAAAAAAAGTTTGTTAGGGTGAAAATCAAAGAAACCCTAATTTCATCGTTTTTAAAAGTAATCATTTTCATAAAATGAATAAAATGACAAAAATACCAAATAAGTCTAAATAGACTACTTGTGATTTTTGGTTAAGGTTTGAAAAATGAAGTTTTAATCACAAGATGATTTATAACTCATTTGGTTTTGTTTTTTCAAGGTGAATATTCATTTTTTAAAAGGTTTAAAAAACAATAAAAATGAATTTAATTACAAAAATATCAACTATATTAAATATTTTATATAAATCTGATTTTTTTGTGGAATAAAATATTTTAACATTTTTGTGAATTTTTTCAAAAAGAACCAATAAAAAATAATTAAAATTGAAGGAGAAATTAATTTTCCAAATCATTTAAAATATAACAAAATATATAAAAAAATGGAAAAAAGTGGTATAAAGAGGATCTGGGGCGAGGGGGATTCGAACCCCAGACCTTTAGGGTGCAACGCGCGCCTCCTACCACTGGGGTGGTGATACATCCGTGTATCAAAACCACCCTATAAATATATGAGGCATGCCTTGTTTTTGGCCTGGCCAAGGCTAGGCAGGGCAAGGTTTTGGCCAAAAGTGTGAAGCTTGTAACTTTCTCATTTCTCCATGGATTGGGACAAAATTTAGGTCTATCCTGCCTAGAATTTCACAAGGAATCCAATGGTGGTGGTGGCTTTTTCAGATGAGGCTCCTATTTCAAAACCCGATGGTGTCCTTGAAATAGACCTATAATTGCATTTTCTATGCTTCCTCTTGTTACATGCATGAATTACATGATGAATTAGTTCAAACACAACATATATAACATGTATGAGATGTGCATGATTAGTGGACTTCAAAGCAATGCATATTTCAAAGAGTTCAAGTTGTGATGCTTACCTCTTTAGGAGCTTTTTGGGCTATCTACCAAGTTTCTTGTGCCAGAAGTAATTTGATGCTTTAAACACTCTCAATTGATCCCTTAGAAGCTTTTAGAATGGTTGGAACCAACTGGAATCCTCAGGAACAAGTTTGAGCTTTTTCTTGCAAAAAGGGCAAAAGTGACCAATATGGCAACTCTCTCAAATGGTGTTCCAGATGTGTGAAACCATTTGGGACAGTTCAAGGATGATATTTGGAGTGTGTTTGAGGTCTTATCTGGTTTTGAAAGTGACTGAATAAAGACATGGCTTGAAAAATGCAAAAAACTCCAATTTTGAGGTTTTGAGAGGGGACTTTATGATTTTGGTGTTACAGGTCACTTGTGAGAGTTTGGACAGCTTAGATATGACATATTGGAAGTGTTTGGATCATGAGCTGTGGTGGAAATGCTCTCTAAGAGTTACCTTGCAAAAGAAGGCATTTTGGCCTAGAGAAAGGGAGTTTGAGGAAAACATCAGTTTAGTTGCTTTGGTGTACTTAAACTGAGCACAAATAAGCTCTATTTATAGTAGAGCAAGTTTTTCTTGCAAGCAATAGTGAATGGTGGCTGCAGCAGGCCTTTAGCCAATGGTAATCAAATGGAATCTCAAGTCTCCTCTAGCCATTGACTAGAGGTTAGAGCACAAGCCTATGGTTCTTTGGTTCAGAGCTTATCCTTGACTCATTCAGTTGGAATAGGCTCAGTTCATGCCACCTTGGTGCATCCATTGAATGCTTGGAAACAAAATTGGAGTCTTGGCCTCTTTTAGGCTTTTTTAGGTTTGGCAAGCTACTTGTAGATTCATGGACTTGTGAGGCTTGGAGATCATATCATCCCCCTTGGATTTGATTCTCAGATGTGTCCAAAATGATGACAAGGCTTGGATTTCTCAGATTTGATCAAATCGAGCAAAATGCATCAAATCTGCCAAATCTGTCTTGGAAAAATAGTCATGATGCTATGTTTTAAGGGTTGTATCTCCTTGCTCAAATGGAAATTGGAGATGATCTGGTACTTGTTAGAAAGCCCTCATGGCATACTTTAACTTTGATGTCCACCCCTAGACCTGGTTTGACTTGGATCAAGGTGAAAAATGTCCCTACATTTTGGAAAAAGTAAGGCAGATTTTGACTTAGTGAAAATTTCACTAAGTGTTGGAAAAATGTCATTTTCATGTTTTTAGCCATTTTGATCACTCCATAACTTAAAATCCATGGAGAATTGGAATGAGATGTAGTTGACACTTTTAAATTATGCCGTGAGAGCTACAAATCCATCTTTGGGCCATCCAAAATGGTTGCTTGGATCTCAAGTTATGATCCTTGGAAGTTGGCACCCTAGCCACTTTGTTCCATAACTTAGAAAAATTCTAAGTTTTTATGGTTACCCCTTTCACAAGTTATCCCACTTTCTTTGATTTTTCTTGATGAATGATGATTCAAATTACACATTAACATTGTTTTAGGGTCAACGAACCATACTTGTGAAAGATTCCAAAAAGTCAAACTTGACTTTTGTGCACAGTTGACTTTTTATCAAATGAATCCCAAACTGTGCGATCCTTGGTGAAGTCAAGTCCTTGACCTAAATCAAACCTAATGGATGGATTCCATAGGCGCTATAGGGTATATTGAATCATGTCCCAAGGTTTGGGAGCATGTCCAGGTCAAAAGTCAAAGGTTCATATGAATTTTTCCTTCGAAACCCTAATTGTGGTCCCGATGAAATTGAAACTTGTTGATCCAGCTTTTTGAATCAATCCATTGTTTTAAATGGATCAATATAGTGTGTTAGAGACCCTCAAATCATGTCTTGAGGTCTTGGCTCATGTTTTGTCCCAAAAGTCAACTTAGGGGTGAATTAGGTCAAGAAACCCTAATTCTTGATTTTTTTATGAATGCATTCCCTGAAGTTAAATTGACTTGATGATTGGGTCCATGAGGTCCCTTGGAGTATCTTGGGTTGTGCTTTGAAGCATTGGCTCATTCCCAGATGAAAAATTCCATCTGGAGGCCCTGGTCGACCAAAACCCTAATTTGGTGACACTGGCGATCTTGAGGCTTAATCAACTTGGAATGCTGCAACTTTGTGCTTGATTCTTGATGTGAGAGTCCTCTTGATCCTTTTATGAATGTTTGAGAGGTTAGACAAGTTGAAGATCATGTCATTCCTTGATTGATCCTTTGTCTAAGAGCCCTGAGAGGGCTTGAAACCCTAATCTTTGATAGTAGTGAATGCTGAAACATCAATGAGGAGATTGATGAGGCATAAAGGTACATCCATATAGTGATGATGATTTGCACAATGATGGGAAATATTAGTTTTCAAAATTTGGGGTATGATAGATGCCCCTATTTAATCTTCTTGGACCCGAAGGTGTGAATGGCGAAGGTATTCGGGCATTCAGGGTGCAAGAGGATTAAATATCAGAATACTCAAAATTTTGACAATGGTTATGAATGGTAGTTTACGCATTCATCTTCTTTTGCTAAGCGTTGATACTTAGAAAAGGTAAAACTTCCCCTCGATCCTGGTTTCCTACCAAGGAAATGGTCTAAGTTTTTTGATACAAACTTCCCCTCGATCATGGTTTCCTACCAAGGAACTGGTCTCAGTTTTCTGATACAAACTTCCCCTCGATCCTGGTTTCCTACCAAGGAACTGGTCTAAGTTTTCTGATCCAAACTTCCCCTCGATCCTAGTTTCCTACCAAGGAACTGGTCTTAGTTTCTGATACAAACTTCCCCTTGATCCTAGTTTCCTACCAAGGAACTGGTATAAGTTTCTTTTGTCAATAAACTTTCTTGACAAGGGACGCTATTCGTAGCGGTTTTCCTCAAACTTCTCGCTGAATTTTCCTGGGGAGATACCATTTGACGAAAAAAGGTTGAGTTCAGACCTGCTGGAGAAACCCAATGGTCTGAGCTCTAGAGGTGTGCAAACTTCTCTGTTGGAGACGCCATTTGTTGAATCTACTGGGGAAAAACGAGTCTCTTAAGAGACTGCCTTCTGCTTGGGGATACTACATCATACTTTTCTTCAAGACCTTCTTGAAGAAATGCCATACAATGTACCCCAACTTTGAGGTGCTGATGACTTCATTAACATTGATTTTTCTGGAGAGAAGGACCACTATGTTACTGAGAGTCTTTAGTTGCGAGGCTCTCTCTGGGATTTTCCTTAATCCGGGAAGGCAAAGATATCATCTTCAATGGAGAAGAGTGATGTTTGTCGAGAGTTTTCTTGTTTTTCAGAGGTACAAGTTATCAAAGTGGTCAAAGGCCTTCTCCATCCCAGAAATAAACTAGAGGAGAGATCGCTCAGATGAGGCGTTTCCTGACGAGGAAATAACTGACAACTCGATTGAGAGGACTTTTATCACCAGGGTGTAAGACCAACTAGAGTGATAGTGATGCAATATAAATATGAATGTAAATCAATAATGCATGATGCATGTATGTATATGTTGACAAAACTGACGCTACATACAAACAAAGGGATGAACACGACTGGATACTCGGCCACTGCAGGGGATGAAAAGCACCACCGATTCAAGATAGCAATCCTGCCTTGCTTAGGAGAGATAGTCCCTGTGGGGAAAACCGTTGGTCGGGCTTAGGAGATAAGAACTCTGTCGGGGATATCAAATGAAATATTCGCATCTGACACAACTGATCCTTCATTTAGGCATATTGGTTTGAGAATGAGTACTTTGATTCTGCACTTTGAAGCTCGATTGCTTCTGGAGAAGCGATCGATGTTCAACGGTCAAAATAATTTCCATCGTTATTTTAAAAGCAGAAAAAATTTGACAAGTAAATTCATTTTTGTTTTATTTCAAGAATCGTTGATCATGTTAAAAAAATGCCATTCTATAAAGCTAAAACAAATGAGAATTACAAACAAAAGCACTAAGGCTCAAATTTTATTGATAGGATGGAGATCAGCCAAACGCGTGATTCCATAGAGTATTTACAAAGTTAGAAAATGGTAATTTAAGGGAAAAGGGCTACATTGAAACATAACGATCGTTATCCTTCTACCAACTTTGAATTCTGGACACCCTGAGCTTCCGTCGAAGATGACCTTGACTGGAGTCTTCCTGGTAGATGGCATGACTGCCGCTGAGAATTTGACCTTGATCAGACGAAGTTACTTGCCATTATCCCTAACTTTTGCCTGGATTGTACTCTAAGGTTTCTAATCCATCGAGATGTTTTTTGATTATGTCTCTAATTTTTGCCTAGACCGCCCTTTCGGGTTTTCAATCCACCGAGACATTTTTTATTTTATTTTTTCTATTTAGGCGAAGTATTTCTTGACTACATTAACATTTGTGGGGTAGGAAAATTCTTCTCCATCCATGGTTGCGAGTCTTAGGGCGCCGCCTGAGAAGGCTTTCTTGACCACATAGGGGCCATCATAATTCGGAATCCATTTACCCCGGGAATCCGTGAGGAACGATTATATCTTCTTGAGCACGAGGTCTCCTTTTCTAAAGACACGAGGTCAGACCTTTTTGTTAAACGCTTTGTTCATCCTTTGCTGATACAACTGACCACGGCATAGAGCTGTTATTTGCTTTTCTTCGATCAGATTCAGTTCGTCGTGTCGACTTTGACACCATTAAGCCTCTGTTAGCTTGGCCTCCATCAATATCCGGATTGATGGGATCTCTACTTCTATGGGAAGAACTACCTTCATGCCATATACTAGAGAGAAAGGGATTGCCCCTGTTGAAGTGCGGACGGATGTGCGATAACCGTGAAGGGCATAGGGTAACATCTCGTGCCAGTCCTTATAGGTTACAACCATCTTCTGAAAATTCTTTTTGATGTTCTTATTAGTCGCTTCTACCGCTCCGTTCATCTTAAGTTGGTAGGGAGATGAGTTAAGGTGTTCGATCTTGAACTCAGCGCATAACTCTTTCATCATGTTATTATTCAAGTTGGATCCATTATCAGTAATGATCTGGCTAGGAACACCATAACGGCAGATGAGATTATTTTTGATAAATCAGATCACCACCTGTTGGGTTACATTGGCGAATGACGTTGCTTCGACCCACTTGGTGAAGTAATCAATGGCCACCGGGATGAACCGATGTCCGTTCGAAGCCTTGGGTTCGATCATGCCAATCATGTCGATTCCCCCATATGGAAAAAGGCCATGGGGAAGAAAGAACTTTGAGATGCGTTGGCGGTACTTGGATTTTGTCTGAGTATATCTGACACTTGTGACACTTCCTCTTGTACTTGTAGCAATTGGATTCCATGGTCAACCAGTAGTACTCTGCTCTTAGAATTTTTCTCACCATTGTGTGTCCGTTGGCATGAGTGCCAAAGGACCCTTCATGAATTTATTTTATCAGCATGTTTGCTTCTGGTCTGTCTACACATCGGAATAGGACCATGTTGAAATTTCTCTTATAGAGTGTATCACCGCTCAGGAAGAAGTTTCCGGCCAGTCTTCTGAGGGTCTTTCTGTCTTTTCTGGATGCCCCAGGTGGGTATTCTTGTTTCTGAAGGAAACATTTGATATCATGATACCAAGGTTTGTCATCTATGACTGCTTCAATTCTGAAGATGTAAGCGGGCCGTTCAAGGAGAATTATGTCGATCTTAGGTATGTCATTCCATGCTAATCATGGAAGAGATAGTGGCTAATGCATCAGCCATGTGATTCTCTTCACGAGGGATATGGTGAAACTCGACTCTATTGAAGAATGGTAACAACCTTCTCACATAATCTTTGTAAGGAATCAATCCTGATTGGTATGTGTTCCAATCTCCTTTAATATGATTGATAACCAGGGCTGAGTCGCCATAAACATCCAAGTTCTTGATCCTTAAGTCGATCGCTTCTTCGAGACCCATGATACAAGCTTCGTATTTGGCCTCATTATTTGTACACTTGAACGTCAGTCGGGCTGTGAAAGGAATGTGGGTACCCTGAGGTGTTATAATGATTGTCCCAATTCCGCTTCCATAATGATTGACAGCTCCGTCAAAGATTAGTCCCCATTGGGAACCTGGTTCTGGCCCTTCACTGGGTAGCATTCATCGCAGTCCTTCATTTTCAAGTACATAACATCTTCTTCTGGGAAGTCAAATCCGACTAATTCCTGATCGTCAATCGGTTGATGAGCCAAATGATTGGCTAAAACACTTCCTTTAACGGCTTTCTAAGCGTGGTATTCGATGTCGTATTCTGATAACAACATCTGCCAACGGGCAATCCTTCCCGTGAGAGCAGGTTTTTCAAAGACATACTTGATAGAATCCATTTCAGAGATTAACCAAGCAGTGTGGCAAATCATGTATTGGCGAAGACGTTTCACTACCCAAGACAGAGCACAACAAGTTTTCTCAAGCATAGTGTACCGAGTTTCACAATCGGTAAACTTCTTGCTCAAATAGTAGACGACAGACTCTTTCCTTTTTGTTTCGTCTTGTAGGCCAAGTACATAGGCCATGGAGTCTTCCAAGACTGTTAAGTAAATGATCAGTGGTCTTCCTTCCACTGGAGGTGATAGAATTGGTGGGTTCAACAGGTATTCCTTGATACGGTCGAAGGCGGTTTGGCAATCTTCAGTCCAAACGCAGTCCTGATTCTTTTTTAGTAATCTAAAGATTGGCGCGCATGTCGCGGTCATGAGGAATATAAATCTGGAAATGTAATTCAAATGTCCCAGGAATCCCCTGACATGTTTTCAGTCTTTGGAAAAGTCATTTCTTGAATGGCCTTAACCTTGTCAGGATCAACCTCAATTCCTTTCTGGCTGACGATGAACCCTAAAAGTTTCCCTGAACGGACACCGAATGTGCACTTATTGGGATTCAAGCGGAGTTTATACTTTCTCAACCGCTCGAATAGCTTTGACAGGTGGGTCACATGCTCCTCTTCGGTCTTAGATTTAGCAATCATATTCTCGACATATACCTCAATTTCTTTGGGTTTCATGTCATGAAACAGAGTAGTCATGTCCCTTTGATAGGTTGCTCCGACGTTCTTCAAACCGAACGACATTACCTTGTAGCAAAAATTGCCTCATGGGGTGATGAACGAAGTTTTCTCCATGTCTTTCGGCGCCATTTTTATCTGATTATAGCCCGAGAATCCATCCATGAAGGAGAAGACTTTGAACTTTGTTGTACTGTCTACCAGCATGTCAATGTGTGTAAGGGAAAGTCATCCTTTGGACTGGCTTTGTTTAAACCCATGTAGTCTACACACATTCTGACCTTTCCGTTTTTTTTGGGAACTGGTACTATGTTGGCTAGCCATTGAGGATATTCTGATATGGCGAGGAAACCTGCGTCAATCTGTTTCTGTACTTCCTCTTTGATTTTGATGGCCATGTCCGGATGAGTCCGTCTCAGCCTTTGTTTTACCGGCACATTCTGATCTCAACGGTAGATGATGTTCCACGATGATGGTATCCAACCCTGGCATATAGTGATAGGACCAAGCGAATACATCGGGAAACTCTTTGAGAAGCTTTGTCAAACATTCTTTGACAGACGAACTGAGCATTGCCCCAATCTTGACTTCTTTTCTCTTTTCTTCTGAACCCAAGTTGATTATTTCCAACGGCTCTTTGTGAGGTTCAATGGACGTTTCCTCTTGTCTGAGTAATCGGGGGATCTCTTCTGAAATTTCATCGTCATCTTCTTCTTCAGTCTCAAATACCGGGAATTCAAAGTTGGGAGAAGGCATTGGATCGTATGTTTTGATGGGGTTTAAAACAAGCAATCTGCATGACGTGATGATTTGTTTTTAGAAAAGATAGAGAGAATGCAAGAGTGCGTACATTGTATTTTCTGAAAAATGCTTGTTTTTATTATTCGAGTTGTTTTTTAGGATTACCATTTTCTGAAAAAGCAAAAAGAGAAAACAACAATAAATGTGGAAATTATAGAACGACGTTATTTTATTTACGATCTTGTCGATTCTTGAAACTACAGCCCTATAAAACAAAATTCTGTCGCTTTGGGCGAAGCGAAGAGGTACATTTATAGAAAGTGAGCCCTATCAAAACATCTGTTTCACCTGGGCAGGGTGAAAGGTTAAAGTAAAGACGGAAATTACTTCGACTTATGAACAAATTTTGGAACGTTGACAGCAACCCATTGGCAGCGAACTCCTCGGTGAATCACAAAGTCTGGTACCTTCCTTCTTGGCTTGTCTTCAGAAATAACGCTAATTTCTGGTGGAGCAGGATCATTGGAATCTGTTTCCCAGGAAGAGTAGTCGTAGGAGAGCTCTTCTGTTGTATTTTGCATAGTGTTTGCACTCTCAGGCAGATTTCCCCATCCAGTTGGCTGGATCTCTTCGAGCCTGATACGAGAGCTTTCAGGAGCGGTGTACTTGAACAAGTAGTCGAATTTGCCACTTGGTTGTCCTAAGGTGTCCCACACCTCCTTGGAATTGGAGGTGTCATCCCTTTCGATGACGTTGACCTCGGGAAAAGCGTAGTTGATGAACTCTAGTCCTGCAAGCTTTGCAAATTCATCATCGTGCTGGATGTTTTCTGAATGCCCTGAGTGTTGATCCCATGACATGGTGGGGACGCAGGTATTCTTTTTAATGATGCTCAGCTGATATGCATCGTTTGGCTGACTCTCTTTCCCCGAGTCTCCTGGGTAAGGCTGCCACATAGGCAGGTCATCCATTGGGCCATAATAGTCATAGTTAAAGTTGTCTTTCATCAGAGTATCCTCCTCTAATGAGTTGGGTGGAGCACGACATCCTTCCGGATCACAATCTTCGTATATCATCTTAACGTCTGATCTTGGTATATATCTCGGACTCTGTGCGGGATAACAAAATGGCGTAGGCACCTCTTCCTGAGACATATAACCGTCCTCGTTAAGATAGGACTTCTACTCTTCATCTGTATCGGAGGAATCTCCCTCGTTGATGGTATGTACTTCTTGAGACACTGGGTGAAGGAAACCTCCACTATGGAAAAAGTTCTGAATAGGATGAAGATTTTCATAGTTAATTGATGACTCGATTTCGTATAGGTTATTTCGATTCATTTCGTGCATATTTAGTCATATTTTTATCGAGTCTTTATCGTATTTTGTATTATGTACTTATGTTTTCTTTTACTTTGTGATTTCAGGACCGGTATCAGCCATATTGAGGAGAAGGACAAGAAGTGTGGCGAAAGAGTTGGAAAAGAGCAGAACTGGAGCATTCTGCCTCCCTCTAGCTGAATGGCGTTCACCATTCCCTAAGGGGAGCCAAATGGCGTTCACCATTGCCCCAAAATGTGTAGTTTTTCTTTTTAGCCAAATGGCGTTCGCCATTGGCATATGGCGTTCGCCATGCATCGCGGGAGCAGTTTTCCAGAAGCAGTTTTTGCACTCAGTTTGAATTCAAATCTTCCCAACTGTTTTGGAGCCAGATTCTGCCTATAAAAAGGACTTCCCAGCCCAATTCTTCACCGTCCAATTCTACCCTGCGGAAGCTCTGCCAAATTTACTCCAGAACTAGAAATTAGTAACCACAGTGATAATTGCTCACACTGAGTGATTATCACGACTTGTATTCTTTTCTTTTTACCCCGTTGCTGTACTTGGACCGATTTGTAGATTAATAAAAATTTTCTTTCAGTTTATTTCATCGCATTTTCAGGTTATTGCTTTATTGTTTCGATTATCATTTTCTGCATTATATTTATTGTTGTTTCAAAAGCTTTTCTTAAAAAAACTAAAGAACAGAATTTTATAAAAAACCCTAAGTAAAGTAGTATGTATGTTTCCAAATTAAGCACTGTTGGTAATTCAATAATACGTTTAACTATGACTAACTAAATTTGTATGAGTCCGTAGTTTGAGGACCGTCGTTTCGACGGGACTCTGTAGGATAACCAACACTGTTGTATGATCGAAATTCTGGTTTTGTCGTCTAAGTTAACTTTAAGTAGACTAGTTGCGACGACGAGAGGCTGCTTAACAGTATTTCGTCACGAGAGTGAGGAATGCACTAAGACGAGTCCAACAGAGCGAGAGTTTGAGGCACTCGTCAGATAGTAGGCACAAAACACTAGATCCTAAACACAGCGAGAGCGCTTTAGGTATTCTTTCCGGTTTTGCCTGTTTTCAAAAAGCGCCTTTTAATTACCGAGCGAGCGAGAGCAAAATCTTGGGGTTATCAGGCGTGGCTCGATCAATAGCGCGGGAGTGTGAGATTCAGCCTTTAGATCGGTATTTCCTTTAGAACAACTTCGACATCCACTTCAGCCTCGGAACCTATAGAGTCCCTAGGAACTCCGAAAATCATTCTACGGTCTCAGTTTCCTTATTTGTTCTAAAACCTTTTATTTTAGTTATTTTTCTTTAATACTTTTAATCGTGTCAACCTCCGGCCTTAGCCTTACACCGCAATTTCAGGACACTGTCTTTTGACTATCAATCCCTGTGGGTTCGACAATATTTTAAAACTACGCGATACCCTGTATGCTTGCAGTATCTATCCGACCAAACACGTAAAGTCGCGATCATTAATAGCTGTCTGGGTACAGTTTGAAGAAAAACCAAGACCTTTTTTTTTCTTATTGTTAGTAGGAATGACAAGCTGTCCCCATCCTTTTGCATTGTTATTTTTAATTACTTCGAGAGCATCTTTGTACGAGGAAATCGACGTTCCTCTTTCTGATTGATTGTCATGGTTCACTGAAAGTGCTTGGAACTGGGTTCCGATAACCTCCTCTGGTTCTACACAAGTGGGCGATGATAAGTTACTCACGATCAAGGCTCACTCTCCACAGACTGTGACAAGTTGGTCGTTCTTGACAAACTCCAACTTCTGGTGAAGTGTCGAAGTGACTGCCCCAGCCTCGTGTATCCAAGGTCTTCCTAACAAATAGCTGTATGCTGCCTGGATGTCCATGACCTGGAAAGTGACTAGGAAAGTGTGAGGACCAATAGTTATCGGAAGGTCGACTTCGGCGATAACCATTTTTCGGGATCCGTCAAATGCTTTGACGATGACCTCACTGCCTCTCATCGGAGATCCTTTGAATGATAGTCGTATTAGAGTGGACTTTGGCATCACGTTTAGAGCCGATCCAGTGTCTAATAGTACACCAGCTAAAGCGTCGTCCTGACAGTTAACTGTAATATTGAGTTCCATGTTATGATTTGGGCCCTATTTCGGCAGTTCCTCATCACTGAATACCAAATTGTTGCAGGAAGTGATGTTGGAGATGATGCTGTCGAATTGTCTTATTGTTACATCTTGTTCCACAAAGGCTTGCTCTAAGACTTTCTGTAGAGCTTCCATGTGAGCTTCGGAACTGAGTAAAAGAGATAGTGCAGAGATTTTTGAAGGAGTTTGCAACAGCTGATCAACAATGTTGTATTCACTCTTCTGGATGAGCTTCAGCATTTCATCGCTGTTCTTTGAAAGGTCGAGATCACTAGACTGACCGACTGGTTGATCAGGAACTTCTGTTTGAGGTTCCTTTTCTCTGGTAGGTTCTCCAGCTCCTCGGTTGAAGATTCGACCGCTTCGTGTTACTCGACTGATGTCTGCAATATTCACGACGGAGGGTAATGGAATTTCCTTTCCATTCTCAATTGTTGTTGTACCGTATTTGTAAGGGATAGCCTTAGTTGATTCATACGGTAACAGTCCCAGTAGATAGATAACTACAGGAGCCTTTTGATTCTTCTGACCATTGTAAGTAATTTTAATCAGTTCCTGGTTGGGAACTTTCGATTCGTCAAGTAAAGGGATGATGGTACAAACATCCTTGGGCCTCTCATGATCAGAGATTATGACAATGTCCTTGATTCGATCAACGAAATAGTCTGGCAGCAAATTGATTGACCCAGAACTTAGACACGGTCGAATCTCTTTGTGGTCCAACTGACTCTGAAGGGCTGCTCGCATGAGGTAACATCCTTGATTATCTTCAGAGCAAACTCTACAACATTCATAGTTATGTGGTGGCACCTAGCCACGTCTGCTCTGTATGCAGTGTAACCTCACTAAATCTATTTCCATTGATTGAACATCCTGACTTTGATGCCTAGTAGGGTTCCCATCAATCATACTGACTTGTTGTGTGTCTTCATCCATATAGATCGGAAGCCACCAGTGGTTTAACAAGTGTTGCAAAGTTCTTTGAACGAGAGCGCATCCTTGGTTGCTCTCATGGCATACTGTACAGTTCTGATAATTATGCGAAGTCAGGAAACCGAGCTAGACTTGTGTAGCATGTAACTCTACCAAGCTGGTATTCATCGAGCGAATATCAAAGATTTGAATCATATTCACTTGATACTGATTTCTATCGCGGTAATCCTGAATCCATCTGACGCTGGAGGGCCTCTTGCACAAAAGAGCATCCCTGATTATTTATTGAGCAGATAGGATAGGAATCGTAATTGTGATGTTGCAGATTATGGTGTTGGCTTTGCCTTGAGTGCATTGCCACCAAGTTGACATTCATTTCCAGAACGTCGTGGTTCTGAATGATGTTAGAATTTGTATAAGTCATGTTGACTTCACGAATTCGGTGATCCTGGATCCATTCGAGATCTAATTGTTCCTGTAGAGCTGATTGCACCACAGAACATCCTTGATTGTTTTTAGAGCAGATATCACACTGGTGATAATTATGAGATGGTACATGACCATATCCGCTCTGTCTGCAATGCATCTTGACCAGGTTGGTTCCCAATAAGAGTATATCATGAATTTGATAGTTGTGCTTAGACTCTTCTTCTATCAAATTTACCGTAGCTTTCTCGTGTTGAGGCAGCGGGTTCGTCTGAACATTTGGATTTGTTTCCTTGAAGGATAAGACTCCGCTCCTAACAAGCTTCTGTACGTCAGATTTGAAGCTGAGGCAGTTTTCTATGTTATGCCCTGGTCCTCCTTGATGGTAAGGGCAAGTCTAGTCCGCTTTGAACCAAAAAGGCGGATTCTCTGGTATCGTAAGAGGAGCCCTGGTTTGGACGTGCCCTCTGGCCAGTAGTAGCGGAAACAGTTCTGCGTACAACATTGGTATAGGGTCAAACCCTGGTGGCCGCGTTGTACGGTTGTTGTTGTACGGAGGACGAGCCTGTTGAAGAGGCTATTGTGTCCTTTGCTGATATTGTTGTTGATTCGGTTGGCTCTGAGCAACCTGAGGTTGATACGTAGGAACAGGTGCAGGGTTGATAGCAGGAGTTATAGCCGCTACTGGTTGGTACCGTCGCCTTTGCTTTCCGAGAGAGATATTACCAATATCTTGCTCTTTTTTCTTAGGGAGAGCACTACCGTATCTTTTGGTATTGCTTGATGATCCAACATCTTTGACCAAACGTCCTTCTCGGACTGCTTCCTCAAGACGAACTCCCATGTCGACCATCTTAGTGAAGTCACTGGGCGCACTGGCGACCATTCAGTCGTAGTAAAATGAGCTCAAGGTTTTCAAGAAGATCTTTGTCATCTCTTTTTCCTCAAGAGGTGGACAAATCTGGGCGGCAATTCCATGCCATCTCTGAGCATACTCCTTAAAGGTTTCCTTGTCCTTCTGCGACATGGCTATGAGTTGATCTCTGTCTGGTGCCATGTCTAGATTATACTTATATTGTTGAATGAAGGCAGCGCCAAGATCTCGGAAAGAGACAATCTTGGTGCGGTTTAAACCCATGTACCACTTGAGTGCGACACCGGTTAAACTGTCTTGAAAATAATGGATCAATAGCTGTTGGTTCTCTGTCTGAGTTGACATCCTCCAAGCGTACATCACCAAATGACTTTGAGGGCAAGAGTTACCCTTGTACTTTTCAAATTCGGGCACCATGAATTTGTGCGGAACTTTCACATTAGGGACCAGACAAAGGTCTGCGGCATCCTTTCCAAACAAATCCTGACCAGGAATAGCTTGCAGTTATTTATGCATCTCCAAGAACTGTTCCTGGAATTCCCTCATTCTCTCGTCCATGCTTTCGTTTCCACCAGACGGTATCTGGGAAATCTGTCCTTCCAGAACAGTGTGTACCACAGGTGGTGGTATAGCCATTACGGCAGTGACTCTTGGTACTTCCCTCTCTCGAAGTTTGTAACCTTCGGGAGTTGCTGTCATGCCCCTGGCATCTTCGCTTTCCCGAAGTTTGTAACCTTCAGGCCCAACGGGTCCTGCTGTAGTTTCCAGATCTCCAATGATCGGCGAAATATATCCTTCCGGGATATAGTTAAGTGGCATGCCCCAGGGACGATCTTTAGGCATGGTATATCGAGGGTCATACTTTTCCGCTATGGGTGTCGATGTGATCTCTGAGATCACAGTCTGTTGTTGTTGCATCTGGGCTGCTGCCAGAGCTTGCATGTTGTTGTGAAGTTTCCTCAGATCTTCTTTCAGAGCGTCGAGTTCTTCTCTCAACACTCTGTTCTCTTCCTCGAGATTATCCATTTTCTTTTGTTGACTGGCCCGAGTATTGTACGAATGAGACATTTTGACTCTAGAATCGAGACACAAACGTGAGATTCGTAGGTAAGAAGAATGCGT
This sequence comes from Lathyrus tuberosus, assembly GCA_022829125.1. Lineage (NCBI taxonomy): Eukaryota > Viridiplantae > Streptophyta > Magnoliopsida > Fabales > Fabaceae > Lathyrus > Lathyrus tuberosus. The sequence continues at coordinate 1,625,611 of JALAZF010000467.1, read as the reverse complement.
TATGTGAGAATGATGAATGATATGCAATGATTATATATATATATATATATATATTTGTTTAATCCAAATAAACTTCGATAATTGGATTGCAAATATCATACAGTGGAAACCTCGTTTTATTGAATTCAAAGATTGCGGAAATGGAAATACAGTAATTTACATAGTGCTGTAAAAGGAAATGTCTAAGCTAATGGATCCTGAGTCCTCTCTGAGGAGAGCTCAGGTGCTAGTTCTAGTATTTTCCTTTTCTTTGACCGGGGCTCTCGAGCCGTTGTTGGGTTGTCATTCCTTTTCCAGGTGAAAGGAGCAAGCAAATTCCTTTGGTTTTCTTGATTTTCTACAGCTTGTTGCTCTAAAATCTCGATCAGAGCATCCTTTTCTTTTAATAGTTGCTGTATTTTCTTACACTCTACATTGAGAATACGGTACTTGTTCTTCCAAGACTTCTTCTCCTGTTGAACTCTGTTGAGAGTAACCTGAAGTTTTTCCGTATTAGACATAAAATAAAGGGCAGATTCCCTTAACGGAAGAACTTCTTGACGAGGGTAAGGCATCCTCAGCTTGAGAGCTCTAGTTTGTACCCAGTGGAAATAAGGTTCCACAGTGTCATACCCCAAATTTTGACCACTAAGATTTCCCACCATTGTGCAAATCATCAGCACAATATGGATGCACCTTTGTACCTCATTAGTCTCCCCAAAGATGGGTGAGCATCCACTACAATCAAAATTAGGGTTTCAAGCCCTCTCTGAGCTTTAGACAAAGGCTCAATCAAGAAATGACTTGATTTTTAACTTGTCTAATCTCTCAAACATCCTCAAAGGATCAAAAGGACTCCCACTTCAAGGATTAAGCACAAGGTTGCTCCCTTCTAGGTGGATCAAGCCTCAAGATCGCCAGTGTCACCAAATTAGGGTTTTGATCGCCCAGGGCCTCCAGATGAGAAATTTTCATCTGGTCACAAGGCAATGATCCAAAACATAACCTAATATACTTCATGGAACCTCATGAACCCATGCATCAAGTCAATTTTGCCTCAAGGGATGCATTCATCAAAAATCAGGAATTAGGGTTTCTTGACCTAATTCACCCCTAAGTTGACTTTTGGGACAAATCACGAGCCATGACCTCAAGAGATGATTTGAGGGTCTCTAATATACCATATTGATCCATTTGGGACAATGGATTAATCCAAGAAGTTTGAGCAACAAGTCTCAATTCCATCTGCACCACAATTAGGGTTTTAAGGGAAAAGTCAATTGTAACTTTGACTTTTGACCAAGACATGCTCCCAAACCCTAATACATGATTGAATATACCCTATGACACCCATGTAACATGTCCATCAAGTTTGATTTAGGTCAAGGACATGATTTCCTGAAGAATTGCACAGTTTGGAATTCATCTGATAAAAAGTCAACTGTGCACAAAAGTCAACTTTGACTTTTTGAAATTTTTCACCAAAATGGATTTTTAACCCTAAAATGATGTTAATGTATGATTTGAATCATCATTCATAGAGAAAAATCAAGAAAAGTGAGATAACTTATAAAAGGGGTAACCATAAAACTTAGAAATTTTTCTAAGTTAAAAATAAAGTGGCAAGGGTACCAACTTTGAAGGACCATAACTCTTAAACCACAAGGCCATTTTTTCTCATCTAAAGATGGATTTGTAGCCCTCATTATCACCTACAAAAACTTCAACTACAAGTCATTCCAATTCATTAAGGATTTTGAGTTATGGAGTGATCAAAGTGGCTGAAAAGTGAAAATGTCACTTTTTCCAACACTTAGTGAAATTTTCACTAAGTCAGATTCTGCCTCACTTTTTGCCAAATGTAGGGGGATTTTTCACTTGGAATCAAAAGAGATCAAAACCAAACTTGTTCAAACAGTTGTTGTATTATGTAAGAGCTTTCCAAAATGGCCAAGAACATTGCCAAATTCAACTTACACCATGAGATATGACATTGGCAAGTTGCCTTGCTAAAATCTGTCAAGGCAACGCAGAATTTGCAACTTTGGTCGATTTACCAAAATCAGCCAAATTCAATTGCTCCTATCCACTTGGACACCTCAGAGGATTGAATCTAAAGGGGACAATCACTGAGCCAAGCCTCCAAAGTCCATGGAACAAGAAATAACATGTTGAACCTGGAATGGCCAAAATAGGGACAAGACTTCAAATTTGGAATGAGGCATTCAATGGAACCATCAAGGTGGCATGGACTGAGCCATTCTCATCTGAAATCAGTCAAGACTTATCCAAGACCAAGGGAACCAAAGCTCTGTGCCCTAACCTCTAGTCAATGGCTAGAGGAGTCTTGGATTTTCATTTGCCAACATTGGCCAAACCTACTTACCAGCTGCCATGCACTATTCCTTGCAAAACAAACTTGCTCTACTATAAATAGAGCTCAATTGTGGTCAGTTTGAGTACACCAAAGCCATCTAACAGATGCTTTCCTCAAAATCTCTTCTTTCACTCCAATTTTGCCTTCTAAGGCAAGTCACTATCGGGTTTTGAGTTTGAGAGCAATTCCAATCAAACCAATCACTCACACACCTCACATACATCACATATGAGCTGATCAAACACTTAGATTACTTCTGAAACATCAATTTCACAAAATCACCAGCTAGTTGCTCAAGGTTTTAACCAAAGTGCAGCTGAGGTACCACAAAATGATCCAGCCAATTTCAATCAAGTCCAACCATCCAAACACAATCCATAGGGTGTAGGGAAGCTGTTCAGATCATCACAACTCATCTGTAACACCTCCAGATAAAAAATCACTTTGAACTTGCTGTCACGACTTGGAGGTAAGCACATACTTGGTCATCTCTCAATCTATGCATATTTCCTCGCACAATAATTTGGCCATATGTTCATAATCATGCATGGAATGTTTTCCCTCAATTAATTGCATTGTTTGAATCGTGTATAAAAAATCCTAGCCTTTATGCAGAAATTAGGGTTCTTGAGGTCTCTTCGTGATTTCTTGTTGTATGTTTAATTTAAATGAAATTAAAGTGCATAGACATGATCGTGAGGTTGAGACGAGCATAATGATATGTGGATTGCATGATATGATTACGTATTCATGGAGATTGGATAGAAAATGCAAATCTGGGCAAAACTGAAAAACGCGCGTGTTCTTCAGCTGTTCTTGGCGCCATTTTCACAAATTCAAATATTTGAATTTTGTGATTTTATTTAATTGATTCAAAAATTAATTTCTCTCTGAGTTTTAATGATTTTGAGTTGATTCTTTTTTTAATAATTCACAAAAATGTTAAAATATTTTATTTTCCCAAAAAATCCCAAAAAAAATTATTTATTTCATATAATTGATATTTTTGTAAAGAATTAATATTTTGATTGTTTTTGGCATTTTAAATATTTTTTCTACATTGATTTTGCAACTTTTAATGCTTTCTAATTATTTTGTAGGTCAATACTTAATTTTTGAAGCATTAATCCAAGATCACAATTTGTTTTCCATGTATTAAACAATTTTTGATCATTTTAATTGAATTTTTATTCAATTAAATACATTTTGAAAACAAATTAGGGTTTTGGATTAATTCAACCCTCATAAATCATTTTCAAAACTCTTTGGGCCTCTTGAGAGAGTGTAAGACCCATCCCCCCTTGTACAAAAACTTTTTGGGCCTCACTCATTGTATAAGTCCCTCTGTACAAGTAAACGGCGCGGTCGTCGCCCGTTTAAAATAAAAAAAAAATCATCTGGGCCTCTCCTTGAGCTATAAGACCCATTCAAAACACTTTGGGCCTCTATTAGAGTGTAAGACCCAATCCCCCTTTTAACCAAAACATATTGGGCCTCACTTATTGTATAAGTCCCTCCGCGTTAAAAGAAAACCTCGGCGCGATCGCCATTTTTAAACGAAAAATCATTTGGGCCTACCCTCGTGTTATAAGCCCCACTCTTTTTTCTTTAAACCTTTTTGGGCCTCTTGAGAGAGTGTAAGACCCATCCCTTTGTACAAAAAACATTTTGGGCCTCAGTCACTTGTATAAGTCCCTCTGTACAAAGTCAAACAGTGCGCTCACTGATAAAACCCTGGGCCTCTCCTTGAGCTGTAAGCCCCAGATCTTTCTTTTTCAAAGCACTTTCTCCTTTGATTTTGAATATAATGCGGTTTTCAATCTTTCTTTGTTGAACAACTAACCAAACAGCATGGAAGCACTCCAACCGAGTAAGTGGTTATCGCTTTCATTTACTGCTTTCATATTATAAACTGTATTGTGGGGCTGCTCACTGTAAGTCTCCTTTCATAAACTCATATCTACTGTGTAATAATAGTATAGATATTTCGAGTTTCCCCGGCAACTACGTCTAGAACTAGGTGACGCCGTTTCATTTATTCGTAGAAATAGACGCCTAGATCCCCAATAGGAGCACCAGATACAGTCTTCTCTTCGGCTGTCCTCCTTAGGAATCGTCAAGAAGCTCTACTCCCCAAGATGAATGTATTCTCCGTGAATGGCATATTTGAGTTTCTTCCAAATTCTCGAACTTTCCTGACTTGATCTATTCCTTGTGGATAGCTTGCCTTGAATGTCTCGGGGTTTGGGTACCCACTACGGTCATAATCTTGGACCTTAACTAAGGAACCCTCTTTAAAAGCTAAAAGTCGCTGGATAGTAAACCTCACACGTTTACCAGTGGTTTTTATCTTTAAAAGAGTTATCTCTCCTAATGGAAAGGAGATGATAGACCCACGGGCTTCTTAAAAGCATCGGCCTCCTCTTGGGCATTATTCAAGGACACTACAGCTTCTTAGAAGTATTCACAGCCTCCTCTTAGGCTTCGTATAATGATCTCTTCCTATGGGAATGATAGCCTCCTCTTGGGCTTCGTACAAGGACCCGTCGGCTTCCTAAAAGTTTCCAGCCTCCTCTTGGGCTTCGTACAAATTGTCCCGACGACCTCCTAGAGGTATAGGAACAGAACTTAATCATCTGCATAGAACAGTCCTTTCGTAGAGTTTACTACTGTTTCTCAAAGCATAGTATAAAAGATAAAACTCTAGACACGGACAGTCTAACTTCCTTGAGTCTCAAAAGACATTCTCAAGTGACCCCTTCGTTAAATAGGAAGGAAACCCGCAGACTCGGACAGTCTCAACACCCTTTGGATTTCTCGCTTCCTCAAAGAAAAGGAAACAACCCCGATCCTCAGATCTAACCCACGAGTACAGTGATGCTCATATAAGAACTGATTTCTCTTACAAAATCAGTATACTGGATCTGTCACTTAACTGACATAGCCTCCTCTTGGGCTTTGTACAATGATTCTCCCCAGCGGAGTCAAACAACGTTTTAGCCTCTCTCTCGGGCTTCGTACGAGACACATAAAGGCTCCCTCGTTGAGTCAAACAAACAATAGCCTCCATCTCGGGCTTCGTACGAGATACAAAGACTTCATCGTCGGGTCAAAAACTTTTAGCCTCTCTCTCGGGCTTTGTACGGGACACAAAATAGCCTCCTCTTAGGCTTTGTATAATGATTTTCCTAGCGGAAATTAGCCTCCTCTTAGGATTTGTATAAGAAAACCACTGGTCGATCCAATCAACCTTTTAGCATCAAAGCTATGCGTCGTTCACAGTACACAAACATCAACAACTCCTTCCCTTTCATCTAATCGCTGTAAGCGGCAAGCCTCTGGATTATTTACATCCATGCCACTGTCCTTCTTTTAGCATGAGGAATTCCTAAGGAAAGATGGCATTGCTCTACACTGAGTTAAAGTCTTCTCCTTCAGGTTAAAACCCTTTCTTCGGAAATTATGGCATTGCTCGGATCCGCGTATCCCAGTTAAAGTAATTCTCCTTCTCCCCTCTTTAGAGATGACAAATTCTCTCTAAAGCCGAGGTCTTTCAGCTTCACGTCTTGGGCTTTGAACAAGACACAAATAGACTTTTCAGCTTCACATCTTGGGCTTTGATCAAGATACAAATCACCTTTCGCTTCATGTCTTGGGCTTTGAACAAGACACCAAAAACACCCATTTCCTCCCATAGAATAGGAGGAACTACGAACGCTCTGATTTCCCTGTTTCGGTAAACGGGAATACATAGGCATAAGATCGAAAGAAAATATCTTAGCGAGTACAATCAACAAAAAACCCAAATCCCGTATCTCCATCAATCAAAAGCAGTAATTCAAAAACATCAGTCCTAACATCCTAACCCTTGTTCCCCGCTAGAAAGTCCTAGAAAGAAAGAAAACAGTATTGGCGAAAATACAAATAACCAGTACAAAGGCCCCCCCAGATTGATAGCATTCGTAACCTAACAGACCGCTGTTTAAACTCAGTATGCAAAGCAGGGTTAATTGGAGACATCTATTTCCCTTCCTTATTCAGCTCACAATAGGATAAAAAATGAATCGACCTGTAGTTCAAGCTCAACCGTAGAGAGCGACCAGCGCTTAAGAACCGCGTCCAAAATCGCTCGCTACAGAAAAGTGGCGCCCACCGTGGGGCCAAATCTTCTTTTCTTAAACGTTTAAGGTGAAAACCTTGGACAAACCTTTTCTTCTCTTCACTTGTGTGAAAACCACAGATTGGGGCTTCCGTCGGGGAACCCATTTCTGTCAGGAACTTAGGAATCATAGCTTTATAAGTCTAGGATGATTAGGACAAATATATATACTGCTTTTCCTAATTGCTATACGTGTTTATTTTTCTGCTACTGGGAATGCGTGTGATGCCGCATGTGGTGAGAATGAGTATACACTTAAGATAAGTGATGGCGACGGGGTCGACCATCAACCTCAGTGGAGGCTGACCAACGCAACCCATTCACTCTTCTAGCCAATGGGCCGGTTGTTAAGTCTGAGAAGCTGAGGAGCCAAACCCTTTCGTAGTGCGGAAACTATCGAAAATAGTTGTTACGCGATACTACCCTCATTTGAGGCTGGTGATCTATTCTCGGTGAATGGCACTTACTCTAAGATTGCTTTACAACTCGCTGGCGATCCGCTTGTTGTCTTGCTTTCCTGGGAGGAGCTGATGATAATGAGTACAGGTACAAAAATCACCCTAGTATAAACCTTTGGGGATGGGTAGAGCCTTGACTTCATGACAACGACCCTTTGACCCCATGTTTTTTCTATGTTTTTGTGTGCTGCATTCATGCATCCATTTAATAAAACATTAAAACATTCAAAAAACTTCTCTTCTAGTCTCTCTGTTTGTCAAATTAAACTAAGACTGTGATTGCAAATATCAGAGAAAAAGATTGCATTAATGGATTTCGGTAGAAGGAGAACTCGCCAGTATACCTTCAAGATTCCAAAGCTAGAGGATTTGAGAAAGTTAGCGAGGATGATCGTTAACCCAGAGGCTTTCAGAGCCAAGCACGGTGGTTTGCTACCACTGTTAAGAGTCCATGTGATTAAGGGGATCATGGACGCGCTCATTCAATTCTACGATCCGGTTTATCACTGTTTCACATTCCCGGATTACCAGCTATCACCAACGCTGGAGGAGTATTCTTCTCTGACTGATTTACATATCACTGATCGAGCTCCATTTTCTGGACTGGAAGAAATTCCAAAGAATCAGACTATTGCAATAGCAATTCATTTGGACGAGTCTGAGGTCAGGACTCACATGACCACTAAGGGTGGCATCCAAGGTTTGCCAGCCCAGTTCTTGACAAAAAAGGCTCTATACTTCGCTAGTATAGGGAACAGGACTGCTTTTGAAAGCATATTTGTCTTGCTCACCTACGGGTTATTTTTGTTTCCCAACATCAATAACTTCGTCGATATCAACGCTATTAAGGTTTTTCTCATTGGAAACCCTGTGCCGACTTTGCTCGCAGATGCGTATCATTCTGTACACTTGGGAAATTTGTACAGCGGAGGGGAGATCACATGCTGTGTACCTTTGCTCTACAAATGGTTTATATCCCATTTTCCCAAGTCTGCTGCTTTTTGGGATTGCAAGAGTGTCTTACGTTGGTCGCAGAAGATCATGTCTCTTACCAACTCTGATATAGATTGGTGTAATAGGATTTATGAGGGAATCAGAATCATTGACCGTTGTGGAAACTTCCCCAACGTACCCCTTATAGGAACTAAAGGAGGAATCAACTACCATCCGATATTGGTTCTTCGTCAATTTGGATACCCGATGAGACACATCCCACTGGGTGTTCATCTGGAAGGTCTTTTCTTCAAAGAAGGAGAAAATGACAGAGCACTAAAGATGGAAATAGTGCAAGCTTGGAAACATGTTCATAAGAAAGGACGAGAGTCTCTGGGAAAACCGGACTGTGTCTCGGTGGAGCCTTATCTCCATTGGGTACAAACTAGAGCCCTCAAGCTAAAGATGCCTTATCCTCGTTACGGAATTCTTCCACCGAGGGAAACTGTCATGTATTTCATGACGGAAACTGAAAAGCTTCAGGTTACTCTCAACAAAGTTCAAAAGGAAAGAAGATCTTGGAAGAACAAGTACCGCACCCTCGACGTAGAGTGTATCCAAATACAACAATTACTGAAAGAGAAGGACGCTCTGATTGAAATTTTGGAGCAGCATGCTGTAGAGAATCAAGATGACCAAAGGAATTTGCTCACTCATTTCACCTGGCAAAGGAATGACAACCCGACAACGGCCCAAGCGCCCCGGTCAAAGAAGAGGACTCGGAACCCATTAGTTTAGGTTTCTGTTTCTGCACTTTGTAATCTACTGTATTTCCATTTCTGTAATCCTTTGGAATTCAATAAAAAGGGGTTTCCCCACCGTTTGATATTTGCAATCTAATTGTTGAAGTTTATTATGATTAAACCAATAAACAATTAATATAATCATTGCATTCGTCATTCTCACATCGCGCATTCTTCTTACCTACGAATCTCACGTTTGTGTCTTGATTCTAGAGTCAAACTGTCTCATTCGTATAATACTCGGGCCAATCATCAGAAAAAGATGGATGATCTTGAGGAAGAAAACAGAGAGTTGAAAGAAGAGATCGACGCTCTGAGAGAGGATATGAGAAAGCTTCGTAACGACATGCAAGCCATGGCAGAAGCTCAGCTACAAAGAACTGTGATCTCAGAGATCACCTCAACGCCCATCATAGAAAAGTATGATCCTAGGTATCAAATGCCGAAAGATCGTCCGTGGGGCATGCCTGTTAACTATATCCCGGAAGGATATGTTCCGCCGATCACTGAAGATCAGGGAATCGCAACAGAAACCGCTGGGTCTGAAGGTTACAAACTTCGGGAAAGCGAAGATGCCAGGGGCATACTGAAGACTCCTGAAGGTTACAAACTTTGGGAGGCGCCAAGACTTACTGCCATAGTCACGATACCACCCCCTGTGGTGCACACTGTCCCGGAAGGACAGATTCCACAGACACCTTCTGGTAAGAAGGAAACTATGTTTGATAGAATGGATGAATTCCAGGAGCAGTTCTTGGAAATGCAGAAAGAGCTGCAAGCCATTCGCGGTCAGGACCTATTTGGAAAGGACGTCGCAGACCTCTGCTTGGTCCCAAATATGAAAGTCCCGCACAAGTTCCAAGTGCCCGAATTTGAAAAATACAAGGGTAACTCTTGCCCTCAGAGCCATCTGGTGATGTATGCTCGGCGGATGTCAGCTCAGACGGAGAATCAGGACCTGCTGATTCACTACTTCCAGGATAGTTTAACCGGTGCCGCACTCAAATGGTACATGGGTTTAAACCGTACTACGATCAGTACATTCAGAGATCTTGGTACTGCCTTCGTCCAACAATACAAGTACAATTTGGACATGGCACCCGACAGAGATCAACTCAGATCAATGTCGCAAAAGGACAAAGAAACCTTTAAGGAGTATGCTCAAAGGTGGCGTGAAATTGCCGCTCAAATTGGTCCACCTCTTGAGGAAAAAGAGATGACAAAAATCTTCTTAAAGACCTTAAGCTCATTTTACTATGACCGAATAGTTGCCAGTGCACCCAGTGATTTCACCAAAATGGTCGGCATGGGTGTACGTCTTGAGGAAGCTGTCCGAGAAGGACGTTTGGTAAAAGACACTGGATCAACGAGTGGTACTAAAAAATACGGTAGTGCTCTCCCTAAGAAAAAAGAGCAAGATATTGGGAATATCTCTCTCAGAAAGCAAAGGCGACGTTATCAACCAGTAGCAGCTGTTACTCCTGCTATCGGCCCCGCGCCTGTTCCTATGTATCAACCTCAGGTTGCGCAGAGCCAACCTGACCAACAAAGGATGCAACAGCCTCTTCAGAAGGCTCGTCCTCCATATAACAACAACCGTACAACACGGCCGCCAGGATTTGATCCTATACCCGTAACGTACGCAGAGCTGTTTCCGTTACTACTGGCTAAGGGGCACATTCAGACTAAGTCTCCCCTTTCAGTTCCGGAAAATCCGCCTTTTTGGTTTAAAGCGGATCAAACATGCCCTTATCATCAAGGAGGTTCAGGGCATAACATTGAGACTTGTCTCAATTTCAAATCCGACGTGCAAAAGCTTGTTAGGAGCGGGCTCTTATCTTTCAAAGATACGAATCCCAATGTTCTCACGAACCCGCTGCCTCAACATGAGAAAGCTGCAGTCAATCTGATTGAGAAAGAGACTAACAATGTCTATCAAATTCATGTTGTACTCTTGTTAAAGACCAATTTGGTCAAGATGCATTGTAGACAGAGTGGATATGGCCATGTGCCACCTCATAATTATCACCAATGTGATATCTGCTCTAAAGACAACCAGGGATGTTCTGTGGTGCAAGCAGCTCTACAGGAACAAATGGATCTTGGATGGATCCAAGAGCACCGAGTTCGTGGAGTTAACATGGTTTACACGAATTCCAACGTCATTCAAAACCACGACATCCATGCGATGAATGTTAACTTGGTGGTGAGGCACTCAAGGCAAAACCAGTATTATAATCTGCCGCGGCACGATTACAATTCCTGTCTGATTTGCTCGGTAAACAAACAGGGATGCTCTTTCATACAAGAGGCCCTCCAGCGTCAGATGGATCTTGGATGGATCCAAGACTACCATGATAGGAACTCCTATCAAATCAACATGGTTCAGATCTTTGATATCTGCGTAACGAATACCAACCTGGTAGAGTTACATGCTGAGCAGGTCCGACTTGGATTCTTAATATCACATGACTATCAAAATTGTAAAGTGGGTTGCGAAAACGATCGAGGTTGTACCCTTGTCCAGGAGGCACTTCAGCACTTGTTAAATCACTGGTGGATGCCAATCTATATGGATGAAGATACTCAGCAAATTAGTATCAGTAACAGGAATCCTACTCGGCGTCAAAGTCAGGATGTCCGATCAGTGGAAGGTAACCTAGTGAGGTTACATTGTATTCAAAGTGGGCGTGGCCAGGTGCCACCACACAACTATGACAGTTGTAGCGTCTGTTCGGAAAGTAGCCAAGGGTGTTACCTTGTGAGAGCAGCTCTTCAGGGTCAGGTCGATCATGGAGAAATTCATCCATATCCAGGTTCAGGAGCCATCATTTGGTCGCCGAACTACCTTGCCGAGCAAGTTGAGGATGTTGTCACGATCTCTGGTCATCACAGGACCAGGGATGTTTTTGCCATCATCCCTCTACTTGACGAATCTAGAGTTCCCAACCGGGAACGGATCAAGGTTACTTATGATGGTCAGAAAAATCAGAAGGTTTCCATAGTCATCTATCTACCGGGGCCACTACCGTATAAATCAGCTAAGGCAATCTCTTACAAATACGGTGCAACAATAATCGAGAATGGAAAGGAAATTCCATTACCCTCCGTCGTGAATATTGCAGACATCAGTCGTGTAACACGGAGCGGTCGAATCTTCAATCGAGGGGTTGGAGAATCCAACAAAGAAAAGGAACTTCAGGCAGAAATTCCTGATCCGCCAGTCGGCCAATCTAGAAATCCCGACTTTTCAAAAGACAAAGATGAGATGCTAAAGCTCATCCAAAGGAGTGAATATAACATTGTTGATCAACTGTTACAGACTCCTTCAAAGATCTCAGTATTATCACTGTTACTCAGTTCAGAAGCACACAGGGAGGCTCTACAGAAAGTCTTGGAGCAAGCCTTTGTGGAACAGGATGTAACAATCAGACAGTTCGATAGTATTGTCTCTAACATCACTTCCTGCAATAATTTGGGATTTAGTGATGAGGAATTACCCGAAGAGGGTCGCCGTCATAACATGGCGCTCAATATCACTGTTAACTGCCAGGACGATGCTTTAGCCAGCGTACTGGTAGACACAGGGTCAGCCCTGAATGTTATGCCGAAGTCCACCTTGATGCAATTATCATTCAAGGGCCCTCTGATGAGAGTCAGCAAGGTCGTCGTCAAAGCATTCGACGGATCCAGAAAAGCGGTTATCGGCGAAGTTGATCTTCCCATAACTATTGGTCCTCACACTTTCCAGATCATGGACATCCGGGCAACATACAGTTGTTTATTAGGAAGACCTTGGATACATCAGGCTGGAGCGGTTACTTCAATCCTCCACCAAAAGCTAAAGTTCATCAAGAACGATCAACTTGTCACGGTTTGTGGGGAACAAGCCTTGCTTGTGAGTAACCTATCATCATCTACTTGTGTGGAACCCGAGGAGGTTATTGGAACTCAGTTCCAAGCACTATCGGTGAGCAAGGACAATCAGTTCAAAGAAGGAACTTCAATTTCTTCATACAAAGATGTTATCAAAGCGGTCGAGAGTACCGATACGACAGGATGGGGACGGCTTGTCATTCCTATTGACAATAAAACAAAGAAGGGTCTTGGTTTTTCTACAACCTGTATCCAGACAGTTGCCAACGATGAAAGTCTTCATCCCCTTTAGAACTTCTTCCACAGTGGAGGTTTTCTTCACCCAGTGTCTCAGACAGTTCATGCTATCAATGAGGAAGATCCCTCTGACATAGATGAAGAATGGAAGTCCTATCTTAACAAGGACGGCTATATTTCTCAGGAAGAGGTGCCTATGCCTTTTTGATTTCCTACATAAAGTTCGAGATTTATACTAAGATCAGATGTCGAAATGATCTACGGAGATTGTGATCCGGAGGGATGCCGTGCTCTGCCAAATTCATTAGAGGAGGACACTCTGATGAAAGACAACTTTGACTACAATTACTATGGCCCAATGGATGGCCTACCAATGTGGAAGCCTTACCCAGGAAACTTGGGGCAAGAGAGTCAGCCAAACAATGAAACTCAGCTGAGCGTCATTGAACAGAATACCTATGTCCCCGCCATGTCATGGGATCAACACTCAGGTCATTTGGAAATTACTCAACATAACGATGAATTCGCAACGTTTGCAGGACTTGAATTCATCAACTATGCTTTTCTCGAGGTCAACGTCATCGAGAGGGATGACTCCTCCAGTTACAAAGAAGTTTGGGACACTCTGGGACAACCAAGTGGAAAATACGACTTTATGGTCAAGTACACTGCTCCCGAAAGCTCTCGTATCGGGCTCGAAGATATCCAGCCAACTGGATGGGGAGATACAGCTGAGAGCACCAATGCTATGCAAAATGCAACAGAGGAATCCTCCTACAACAATTCTGCCTGGGAAACAGATTCCAATGATCCTGCTCCCCCAGAAATCAGCGTCATTTCTGAAGACAAATCAAGGAAGGTGCCAGACTTTGTGATTCATCGAGGAGTTCGTCGCCAATGGGTTGCTGTCGAGGTTCCGAAGGTCGTTCGCCAGTCAACGTAATTGCCATCTTTAACCTTTCACCCTGCCCAGGTGAAACGGATATTTTGATAGGGCTCGTTTTCTGTAAATTTCCCTCTTCGCTTTGCCCAAAGTGAGTGAGTTTTGTTTTATAGGGCTGTAGTTTCAAGATTCGACTTGTTCATTAATAAAATAATGTCGTTCTGTAATTTCCGCATTAATTACTGTTTTCTCTTTTTGCTTTTTCAGAAAATGGTAATCCTAAAAAACATTCAATAATAAAAACAAGCAGTAAAATCAAAACACTGCACACACTTACATTTTCTCTATCTCTTCTAAACACGAATCATCACGTCATGCAGATTGCTTGTTTTAAACCCCGTTGAAACATACGATCCAATGCCTTCTCCCAACTTTGAGTTCCCGGTATTCGAGGCTGAAGAAGAAAATGACAACGAAATTCCAGAAGAGATCTCCCGACTACTCAGACAAGAGGAAATGTCCATTGAACCTCACAAAGAGCCGTTGGAAACGGTAAACTTGGGTTCAGAAAAAGAGAGAAAAGAAATCAGGATCGGAGCACTGCTCAGTCCAACTGCCAGAGAAGATCTGATAAAGCTTCTCAAAGAATTCCCCGATGTGTTCGCTTGGTCCTGTCAGGATATGCCAGGGTTGGATACCAGCATCGTGGAACATCACTTACCGTTAAGATCGGAATGTCCGCCAGTAAAGCAAAGGTTGAGACGGACTCACCCGGACATGGCCATCAAAATCAAAGAGGAGGTACAGAAACAGATTGACGCGGGTTTCCTCGCTACATCTGAATATCCTCAATGGTTAGCCAACATCGTACCCGTTCCCAAAAAGGACGGAAAGGTTAGAATGTGTGTCGATTACAGAGATCTGAATAGGGCAAGTCCAAAGGACGACTTTCCTTTACCACACATTAACATGTTGGTTGACAGCACAACAAAGTTCAAAGTATTCTCCTTCATGGATGGATTCTCGGGCTATAACCAGATCAAAATGGCGCCGAAAGACATGGAGAAAACTTCGTTCATTACCCCATGGGGTACCTTTTGTTACAAGGTAATGTCGTTCGGTTTGAAGAACGCCGGGGCAACCTATCAAAGGGCCATGACTACTCTGTTTCATGACATGATACACAAGGAAATCGAGGTATATGTCGATGATTTGATTGCAAAATCAAGAACAGAGAGTGAGCACGTTGAACATCTGTCAAAATTGTACGAGCGTCTAAGAAAATTCAAGCTCCGCTTGAATCCCAACAAGTGCACCATCGGTGTCCGTTCAGGGAAACTACTAGGGTTCATCGTCAGCCAGAAAGGAATTGAAGTTGATCCTGACAAGGTCAAGACCATTCAAGAAATGCCTTCTCCGAAAACTGAAAAACAAGTCAGAGGATTCCTGGGACGTTTGAACTACATCTCCAGATTCATATTCCTTATGACCGCGACGTGTGCGCCGATTTTCAAATTACTCAAAAAGAACCAGGATTGCGTTTGGTCAGAAGATTGCCAAACCGCCTTCGACAGTATCAAGGAATATCTGTTGAATCCTCCGATTCTATCACCTCCAGTGGAAGGAAGACCACTGATCATTTACCTCACAGTCCTAGAGGAATCAATGGGATGTGTACTTGGCCAACAAGACGAAACTAAACGGAAAGAGTCTGCCATTTACTATCTAAGCAAGAAATTCACCGACTGCGAGACTCGGTACACAATGCTTGAGAAAACTTGTTGCGCTTTGGCTGGGGCAGCCAAACGTCTTCGCCAGTACATGATTCGTCACACTACTTGGTTGGTCTCCGAAATGGATCCAATCAAGTACGTTTTCGAAAAACCTGCTCTCACGGGAAGGATTGCCCGTTGGCAGATGTTACTATCAGAATATGACATAGAGTACCATGCTCAGAAAGCCGTTAAAGAAAGTATTTTAGCCGATCATTTGGCTCATCAACCGATTGACGATCAAGAATCAATCGGGTTTGACTTCCCAGACGAAGATGTCATGTATCTAAAGATGAAAGATTGCGATGAACCGCTACCCAATGAAGGGCCAAAACCAGGTTCCCAGTGGGGACTTATCTTTGACGGAGCAGTCAATCATTATGGAAACAGAATTGGGGCAATCATTGTTACCCCTCAGGGTTCCCACATTCCTTTCACTGCCAGACTTACGTTCAAATGTACGAACAACGAGGCCGAATACGAAGCATGTATCATGGGTCTCAAAGAAGCGATTGATTTAAGGATAAAAAACTTGGACGTATACGGCGATTCAGCCCTGGTTATTAACCAGATAAAAGGAGATTGGAACACATACCAATCAGGATTGATTCCTTACAAAGACTATGCAAGGAGGTTGTTACCCTTCTTCAACAGAGTCGACTTTCATCACATCCCTCATGATGAGAATCACATGGCTGATGCAATAGCCACTCTCTCTTCCATGATTAGTGTAGGTCGATGGAATGACATACCTAAGATCGACATCATGCGCCTTGAACGGCCCGCTTAGATCTTCGCAATTGAAGCAGTCATAGACGACAGACCTTGGTATCACGATATCAAATGCTTCCTTCAGAAACAAGAGTACCCATCTGGGGCACTCAGAAAAGACAGGAAAACCCTCAGAAGATTGGCTGGAAACTTCTTCCTGAGCGGTGACACTCTTTATAAGAGAAATTTTGACTTGGTCTTGCTCCGATGCGTCGACAGACCAGAAGCAGACATGCTCATGAAAGAAATTCATGAAGGATCCTTCGGCACTCATGCCAACGGACACACAATGGCGAGAAAAATTCTCAAGGCCGGGTATTATTGGTTGACCATGGAATCCGACTGCTACAAGTACATGAGGAGGTGTCACAAGTGTCAGATATACTCCGACAAAATTCATGTACCGCCATCACATCTCAAAGTTCTTTCTTCCCCGTGGCCATTTTCCATATGGGGAATCGATATGATTGGTATGATTGAGCTCAAGGCTTCAAACGGACATCGGTTCATCCTGGTAGCCATTGACTATTTCACCAAGTGGGTCGAAGCAGCATCATTCGCCAATGTAACCCGACAAGTGGTGGTCCAATTTATCAAAATTAATATCATCTGCCGTTATGGTGTTCCAAGCGAGATCATTACTGATAATGGATCTAACTTGAACAATAAGATGATGAAAGAGTTGTGTGCAGAGTTTAAGATCAAACACCATAACTCATCTCCCTACCGACCTAAGATGAACGGAGCGGTAGAAGCGGCTAACAAGAACATCAAGAAGATCGTTCAAAATATGGTTGTAACCTATAAAGATTGGCACGAAATGCTACCCTTTGCTCTTCACGGTTATCGAACATCTGTCCACACTTCAACAGGGGTAACCCCTTTCTCTCTAGTATATGGCATGGAGGCAGTTCTCCCCATAGAAGTAGAGATCCCATCAATCTGGGTATTGATGGAAGCTAAGCTCACCGAAGCTGAATGGTGTCAAAGTCGACACGACGAACTGAACCTGATCGAAGAGAAGCGAATCACGACACTATGCCACGGTCAGTTGTATCAGCAGAGAATGAAAAGGGCGTTCGACAAAAAGGTCCGACCTCGTATCTTCAGAAAAGGAGACCTTGTGCTCAAGAAGATACAATCATTTCTCACTGATTCTCGGGGCAAATAGACCCCAAATTATGATGGCCCCTATGTGGTCACGAAAGCTTTCTCAGGCGGTGCCTTGAGACTTGCAACCATGGACGGAGAGGAATTTGCCTACCCCACGAATGTTGATGTAGTCAAGAAATACTTCACCTAAAACTAAAAAAAAAAACGTCTCGGTGGATTGAAAACCCGAAAGGGCGGTCCAGGCAAAAGTTAGAGACATAAAAAAAAATAAAAGTCATCCCGATGGATTGGAAATCTCATAGTACAATCCAGGCAAAAGTTAGGGATAATGGCAAGTAACTATGTTCAACAGAGGCAAGTCCCTCAGCAGCAACAGCAGTTGCATCATCTATCGGAGGAAATCTCCAATCAAAGGTCATCTTCGACGGAAGCTCAGGATGTCCCAAACTCAAAGTTGGTAGAAGGATAGTGGTCGTTATGTTTCAACGTAGCCCTTTTCCCTGTAAATTACCATTTTCTAACTTTGTATATACTCTTGGAATCACGCGCTTGGCTGATCTCCATCTTATCAATAAAATTTGAGCCCTTGTGCTTTTGTTTGTAATTCTTTACTTGTTTTAGCTTTACAGAACGACATTGTTTAAACTTAATCAGCGATTCTTGAAATAAAACAAAAATAAATTTACTTGTTAAACTTTTTCTGCTTTTAAATTAAAGATGGCATTTCTTTTGACTGTTGAACATCAGAAGAACATCGATCGCTTCTCCTGAAGTAGGCGAACTTCAAAGTGCAGAATCAAAGTACTCCTTCTAGACCAATACTCCTGAATGAAGGATCAATAATGTCAGAGACCATGTTTCGTCTGACATCCTCGGCCGAGTTCTCATCTCCTAAGCCCGATCAACATAGCTCCCAACGGGACTATCTCTCCTAAGCAAGGTGGAATTGCTATTTTGAATCGACGGTACTTCTTCGCCCCGCGATGGCCGAGTATCCAATTGTGTTCATCCATTAGTCTGTATGTCGCGTCTGTTTTGTCAGCATATACATACATACATCATGCATTTTTATTTGCATTCACATTTCATATTGCATCACTATCACTCTAGTCGGTCTTGTCCCCTAGTGGTAGAAGTCCTCTCAATCGAGTTGTCAGTTCTTGCCTCGTCAGGAAATACTGTGTCTGAACAACCTCGCTTCCAGTTTAATTATGGAAAGAAGTTGGTCCTTGACCACTTTGATAACTTGAACCTCTGAAAAGCCAGAGAAAACTTTCAATAAACATCACTCTTCACCATTGAAGATGATATCCTTGCTTTCCCGGATTAAGGAAAATCCACAGAGAAAGCCTCGTGATCAGAGATTCGGCAGCACGCCAGTTTTGCTCCGAAAAACCACTGATGAGAAGGTCATTGGCACCTCAAAATTGGATCCCATCATATGGCATTTCTCCGGGAAGATCCCGAGAAAAGTATGATGTAACCCCAAACGAAAACAGTCTCTTAAGAGACTCGCTTTCCCCAGTAGAATCGACAAATGGCGTCTCCAAAACAGAGAAGTTTGTGTACCTCTACAATTCAGACGAATGGGTTCCCCAGCAAGTCTGACATAAAAACTTTTTCCACTCAAATGGCATCTCCCCAGGAAAATTCGGCGAGAAGTTTGAAGGAAAAACGCTACTAACAGCGTTCCTTGTCAGTCAAGTTTATTGACAAAAGAAACTAAGACCAGTTCCTTGGTAGGAAACCAGGATCGAGGGGAAGTTTAAATCAGAAACTAAGACCAGTTCCTTGGTAGGAAACCAGGATCGAGGGGAAGTTTAAATCAGAAATAAGACCAGTTCCTTGGTAGGAAACCAGGATCGAGGGGAAGTTTAAATCAGAAACTAAGACCAGTTCCTTGGTAGGAAACCGGGATCGAGGGGAAGTTTAAATCAGAAACTAAGACCAGTTCCTTGGTAGGAAACCAGGATCGAGGGGAAGTTTACAAAAGAAACTAAGATCAGTTCCTTGGTAGGAAACCAAGAACGAGGGGAAGTTGACAAAAGAAACTAAGACCAGATCCTTGGTAGGAGACCAGGATCGAGGGGAAGTTTACCTTTTCTAAGCATCATCGCTTAGCTAAAGAAGATGAATGCGTAAGCTACCATTCATAACCACCATCAAAATTTCGGGTATTCCGATATTTAATCCTCTTGCACCCCGAATGCCCGAACACCTTCGTCATTCACACCTTCGGGTCCAAGAAGATTAAATAGGGGAATCTGTCATACCCCAAATTTTGACCACTAAGATTTCCCATCATTGTGCAAATCATCAGCACAATATGGATGTACCTTTGTACCTCATTAGTCTCCCCAAAGATGGGTGAGCATCCACTACAATCAAAATTAGGGTTTCAAGCCCTCTCTGAGCTTTAGACAAAGGCTAAATCAAGAAATGACTTGATTTTCAACTTGTCTAATCTCTCAAACATCCTCAAAGGATCAAAAGGACTCCCACTTCAAGGATTAAGCACAAGGTCGCTCCCTTCTAGGTGGATCAAGCCTCAAGATCGCCAGTGTCACCAAATTAGGGTTTTGATCGCCCAGGGCCTCCAGATGAGAAATTTTCATCTGGGCACAAGGCAATGATCCAAAACAAACCTTATATACTTCATGGAACCTCATGAACCCATGCATCAAGTCAATTTTTCCTCAAGGGATGCATTCATCAAAAATCAGGAATTAGGGTTTCTTGACCTAATTCACCCCTAAGTTGACTTTTGGGACAAATCATGAGCCAAGTCCTCAAGAGATGATTTGAGGGTCTCTAATATACCATATTGATCCATTTGGGACAATGGATTAATCCAAGAAGTTTGAGCAACAAGTCTCAATTCCATCTGCACCACAATTAGGGTTTTAAGGGAAAAGTCAACTGTAACTTTGACTTTTGACCAAGACATGCTCCCAAACCCTAATACATGATTGAATATACCCTATGACACCCATGGAACATGTCCATCAAGTTTGATTTAGGTCAAGGACATGATTTCCTGAAGAATTGCACAGTTTGGAATTCATCTGATAAAAAGTCAACTGTACACAAAAGTCAACTTTGACTTTTTGAGATTTTTCACCAAAATGGATTTTTAACCCTAAAATGATGTTAATGTATGATTTGAATCATCATTAATCAAGAAAAATCAAGAAAAGTGAGATAACTTGTAAAAGGGGTAACCATAAAACTTAGAAATTTTTCTAAGTTAAAAATAAAGTGGCAAGGGTACCAACTTTGAAGGACCATAACTCCTAAACCACAAGGCCATTTTTTCTCATCCA
This sequence comes from Lathyrus tuberosus, assembly GCA_022829125.1. Classification (NCBI taxonomy): domain Eukaryota; kingdom Viridiplantae; phylum Streptophyta; class Magnoliopsida; order Fabales; family Fabaceae; genus Lathyrus; species Lathyrus tuberosus. Next base: position 1,604,927 of record JALAZF010000467.1, on the reverse strand, counting down.
AAGATGGATTTGTAGCCCTCATTATCACCTACAAAAACTTAAACTACAAGTCATTCCAATTCATTAAGGATTTTGAGTTATGGAGTGATCAAAGTGGCTGAAAAGTGAAAATGTCACTTTTTCCAACACTTAGTGAAATTTTCACTAAGTCAGATTCTGCCTCACTTTTTACCAAATGTAGGGGGATTTTTCACTTGGAATCAAAAGAGATCAAAACCAAACTTGTTCAAACAGTTTTTGTATCATGTAAGAGCTTTCCAAAATGGCCAAGAACATTGCCAAATTCAACTTACACCATGAGATATGACATTGGCAAGTTGCCTTGCTAAAATCTGTCAAGGCAAGGCAGAATTTGCAACTTTGGTCGATTTGCCAAAATCAGCCAAATTCAATTGCTCCTATCCACTTGGACACCTCAGAGGATTGAATCTAAAGGGGACAATCACTGAGCCAAGCCTCCAAAGTCCATGGAACAAGAAATAGCATGTTGAACCTAGAATGGCCAAAATAGGGACAAGACTTCAAATTTGGAATGAGGCATTCAATGGAACCATCAAGGTGGCATGGACTGAGCCATTCTCATATGAAATCAGTCAAGACTTATCCAAGACCAAGGGAACCAAAGCTCTGTGCCCTAACCTCTAGTCAATGGTTAGAGGAGACTTGGATTTTCATTTGCCAACATTGGCCAAACCTACTTACCAGCTGCCATGCACTATTCCTTGCAAAACAAACTTGCTCTACTATAAATAGAGCTCAATTGTGGTCAGTTTGAGTACACCAAAGCCATCTAACAGATGCTTTCCTCAAAATCTCTTCTTTCACTCCAATTTTGCCTTCTAAGGCAAGTCACTATCGGGTTTTGAGTTTGAGAGCAATTCCAATCAAACCAATCACTCACACACCTCACATACATCACATATGAGCTGATCAAACACTTAGATTACTTCTGAAACATCAATTTCACAAAATCACCAGCTAGTTGCTCAAGGTTTTAACCAAAGTGCAGCTGAGGTACCACAAAATGATCCAGCCAATTTCAATCAAGTCCAACCATCCAAACACAATCCATAGGGTGTAGGGAAGCTGTTCAGATCATCACAACTCATCTGTAACACCTCCAGATAAAAAATCACTTTGAACTTGCTGTCACGACTTGGAGGTAAGCACATACTTGGTCATCTCTCAATCTATGCATATTTCCTCGCACAATAATTTGGCCATATGTTCATAATCATGCATGGAATGTTTTCCCTCAATTAATTGCATTGTTTGAATCGTGTATAAAAAATCCTAGCCTTTATGCAGAAATTAGGGTTCTTGAGGTCTCTTCGTGATTTCTTGTTGTATGTTTAATTTAAATGAAATTAAAGTGCATAGACATGATCGTGAGGTTGAGACGAGCATAATGATATGTGGATTGCATGATATGATTACGTATTCATGGAGATTGGATAGAAAATGCAAATCTGGGCAAAACTGAAAAACGCGCGTGTTCTTCAGCTGTTCTTGGCGCCATTTTCACAAATTCAAATATTTGAATTTTGTGATTTTATTTAATTGATTCAAAAATTAATTTCTCTCTGAGTTTTAATGATTTTGAGTTGATTCTTTTTTTAATAATTCACAAAAATGTTAAAATATTTTATTTTCCCAAAAAATCCCAAAAAATATTATTTATTTCATATAATTGATATTTTTGTAAAGAATTAATATTTTGATTGTTTTTGGCATTTTAAATATTTTTTCTACATTGATTTTGCAACTTTTAATGCTTTCTAATTATTTTGTAGGTCAATACTTAATTTTTGAAGCATTAATCCAAGATCACAATTTGTTTTCCATGTATTAAACAATTTTTGATCATTTTAATTGAATTTTTATTCAATTAAATACATTTTGAAAACAAATTAGGGTTTTGGATTAATTCAACCCTCATAAATCATTTTCAAAACTCTTTGGGCCTCTTGAGAGAGTGTAAGACCCATCCCCCCTTGTACAAAAACTTTTTGGGCCTCACTCATGGTATAAGTCCGTCTGTACAAGTAAACGGCGCGGTCGTCGCCCATTTAAAATAAAAAAAAAAATCATCTGGGCCTCTCCTTGAGCTATAAGACCCATTCAAAACACTTTGGGCCTCTATTAGAGTGTAAGACCCAATCCCCCTTTTAACCAAAACATATTGGGCCTCACTTATTGTATAAGTCCCTCCGCGTTAAAAGAAAGCCTCGGCGCGATCGCCATTTTTAAACGAAAAATCATTTGGGCCTACCCTCGTGTTATAAGCCCCACTCTTTTTTCTTTAAACCTTTTTGGGCCTCTTGAGAGAGTGTAAGACCCATCCCTTTGTACAGAAAACATTTTGGGCCTCAGTCACTTGTATAAGTCCCTCTGTACAAAGTCAAACAGTGCGCTCACTGATAAAACCCTGGGCCTCTCCTTGAGCTGTAAGCCCTAGATCTTTCTTTTTTAAAGCACTTTCTCCTTTGATTTTGAATATACTGTTGTTTTCAATCTTTCTTTGTTGAACAAATAACCAAACAGCATGGAAGCACTCCAACCGAGTAAGTGGTTATCGCTTTCGTTTACTGCTTTCATATTATAAACTGTATTGTGGGGCTGCTCACTGTAAGTCTCCTTTCATAAACTCATATCTACTGTGTAATAATAGTATAGATATTTCGAGTTTCCCCGACAACTACGTCTAGAACTAGGTGATGCCGTTTCATTTATTCGTAGAAATAGACGCCTAGATCCCCAATAGGAGCACCAGATACAGTCTTCTTTTCGGTTGTCCTCCTTAGGAATCGTCAAGAAGCTCTACTCCCCAAGATGAATGTATTCTCCGTGAATGGCATCTTTGAGTTTCTTCCAAATTCTCGAACTTTCCTGACTTGATCTATTCCGTATGGATAGCTTGCCTTGAATGTCTCGGGGTTTGGGTACCCACTACGGTCATAATCTTGGACCTTAACTAAGGAACCCTCTTTAAAAGCTAAAAGTCGCTGGATAGTAAACCTCATACGTTTACCAGTGGTTTTTATCTTTAAAAGAGTTATCTCTCCTAATGGAAAGGAGATGATAGACCCACGGGCTTCTTAAAAGCATCGGCCTCCTCTTGGGCATTATTCAAGGACACTACGGCTTCTTAGAAGTATTCATAGCCTCCTCTTAGGCTTCGTATAATGATCTCTTCCTTCGGGAATGATAGCCTCCTCTTGGGCTTCGTACAAGGACCCGTCGGCTTCCTAAAAGTTTCCAGCCTCCTCTTGGGCTTCGTACAAATTGTCCCGATGACCTCCTAGAGGTATAGGAATAAAACTTAATCATCTGCATAGAACAGTCCTTTCGTAGAGTCTACTACTGTTTCTCAAAGCATAGTATAAAAGATAAAACTCTAGACACGGACAGTCTAACTTCCTTGAGTCTCAAAAGACATTCTCAAGTGACCCCTTCGTTAAATAGGAAGGAAACCCGCAGACTTGGACAGTCTCAACACCCTTTGGATTTCCCGCTTCCTCAAAGAAAAGGAAACAACCCCGATCCTCAGATCTAACCCACGAGTACAGTGATGCTCATATAAGAACTGATTTTCTCTTTCAAAATCAGTATACTGGACCTGTTACTTAACTGACATAGCCTCCTCTTGGGCTTTGTACAATGATTCTCCCCAGCGGAGTCAAACAACGTTTTAGCCTCTCTCTCGGGCTTCATACGAGACACATAAAGACTCCCTCGTTGAGTCAAACAAACAATAGCCTCCATCTCGGGCTTCGTACGAGATACAAAGACTCCATCGTCGGGTAAAAAACTTTTAGCCTCTCTCTCGGGCTTTGTACGGGACACAAAATAGCCTCCTCTTAGGCTTTGTATAATGATTTTCCTAGCGGAAATTAGCCTCCTCTTAGGCTTTGTATAAGAAAACCACTGGTCGATCCAATCAACCTTTTAGCATCAAAGCTGTACCTCATTCACAGTACATAAACATCAACAACTCCTTCCCTTTCATCTAATCGCTGTAAGCGGCAAGCCTCTGGATTATTTACATCCATGCCACTGTCCTTCTTTTAGCATGAGGAATTCCTAAGGAAAGATGGCATTGCTCTACACTGAGTTAAAGTCTTCTCCTTCAGGTTAAAACCCTTTCTTTGGAAATTATGGCATTGCTCGGATCCGCGTATCCCAGTTAAAGTAATTCTCCTTCTCCCCTCTTTAGAGATGACAAATTCTCTCTAAAGCCGAGGTCTTTCAGCTTCACATCTTGGGCTTTGAACAAGACACAAATAGACTTTTCAGCTTCACATCTTGGGCTTTGATCAAGATACAAATCACCTTTCGCTTCACGTCTTGGGCTTTGAACAAGACACCAAAAACACCCATTTCCTCCCATAGAATAGGAGGAACTACGAACGCTCTGATTTCCCTGTTTCGGTAAACGGGAATACGTAGGCATAAGATCGAAAGAAAAGATCTTAGCGAGCACAATCAACAAAAAAACCCAAATCCTGTATCTCCATCAATCAAAAGCAGTAATTCAAAAACATCAGTCCTAACATCCTAACCCTTGTTCCCCGCTAGAAAGTCCTAGAAAGAAAGAAAACAGTATTGGCGAAAATACAAATAACCAGTACAAAGGCCCCCCCACATTGATAGCATTCGTAACCTAACAGACCGCTGTTTAAACTCAGTATGCAAAGCAGGGTTAATTGGAGACATCTATTTCCCTTCCTTATTCAGCTCACAATAGGATAAAAACTGAATCGACCTGTAGTTCAAGCTCAACCGCAGAGAGCGACCAGAGCTTAAGAACCGCGTCCAAAATCGCTCGCTACACACAGAAACACAGTCCGGTTTTCCTAGAGACTCTCTTCCTTTCCTGTGAACATGTTTCCAGGCATGCACTATTTTTGTCTTTAGTGCTCTGTCATTTTCTCCTTCCTTGAAGAAAAGACCTTCCAGATGAACATTACACGGGACATGTCTCATCGGGTATCCGAATTGACGACGAACTAAAACTGGATGATAATTGATTCCTCCTTTAATTCCTATGAGGGGTACATTAGGGAAGTTTCCACAACGGTCAATGATTCTGATCCCGTCATAGATCTGATTGTACCAATCGATGTAGAGTTGGTAAGAGACATGATTCTCTGCGACCAACGTAAGGTATTCTTAGGATCCCAAAATGCAGCAGACTTGGGCAAGTGGGAAATGAACCATTTGTATAGAAGGGGTACACAGCATGTGATCATTGCTCCGTTATACAAATTCCTTAAGTGTACAGAATGATAAGCATCTGCGAGTAAGGTCAGTACAGGGTTTCCAATAAAAAATATCTTAATGGCATTGATATCAACGAAGTTATCGATGTTGGGAAACAAAAATATCTCGTAGGTGAGTAAGACAAAGATGCTCTCGAAAGTAGTCGCGTTCCCTATACTAGCAGAGTACAAAGCCTTCTTTATCAAAAACTTGGTTGGAAAACCCTGGATTCCACCCTTAGTGGTCATGTGAGTCCTGATTTCTAACTCGTCCAAATAAACCGCTCTTGCAAAGGTTTGATCCTTTAGAATTTCTTCCAATCCAGAAAAGGGAGCTTGATTAGTAATGGGTAGATCAGTCAGGTGAGAGTACTCCTCCAGTGTTGGTGCTAGCTGATAATTCGGGAATGTGAAACAGTGATAGACCGGATCATAAAACTGAATGAGCGTAGCCAGTATTCCTTCAATTACATGGACCCTTAGCTGTGACAGCAGTCCTCCGTACTTGGCTCTAAAAGCATCAGGGTTGGTGATCATCCTTGCCAGACCTCTCAAATCCTCTAGTTTTGGAACCTTGAAGGTGTACTTGTGAGTCTTCCTTATACCGAAGTCCATAACGCAATCTCTTTTCTCTGATATTTGCAATCATTGTCTTAGTTTAATTTAAAATAGAGAGACTAGAAGAGAAGATTTTTTTTGTTTAATGTTTTTTTATGCAATGAATGCATGAATGCAGCACACAAAAACATAGCAAAAACATGGGGTCAAAGGTTCGGTGTCATGAAGTCATGGCTCTACCCATCTCCAAAGGTTGTACTGGTATTTTTTGTACCCGCTCAAAATCATTGACCCCTCTTGGGATAACAACAGCAGACTGGTTCACCCGAGCGAGCTGCAATATCTTAGAGTGATCTCAAATGAGGGTAGTATCGCGTGACAACTATTTCCGATAGCTTATGCACTACAAAATAGTAACATGGTTCCAGTATACTAAAATCCTCAACTTCTCAGATAACCCAATCAAACAATCTACTTTTAACAACCAAAGTCGTATAGGCATTGAATCCACAAAGGGCCTCTCCACTGATTCGATGGTCGACCGGGGTCTCTTATTTGGGAGTCACTCCCTGTAAGATTACCCGTCTAGTGCCATCACTTATCTTAGGTGTATACTCAATCTTTCCAGATGCGGCATCACCCGCAGTCCCATTAGCAGAAAAATAAACACGGATATCAATTAGGAAAAATGATATATATATATTTATCCTAAAACTAACATCCTAGACCTCTTAAGAGCTATAGCCTATAATCCTATACAGTCAATGACTCCCTAGCAGAGTCACCATTTCTCTATGGAAAATGGGGACGATGCCCCAAGGCTAAGGTAAAACAGATCCTACAGTGAGTCCCCAGCAGAGTCGCCATTTTTCTGTGGAAAACGGGGACAATGCCCTAAGGCTAAGGTAAAACAGATCCTACAGTGAGTCCCCAGCAGAGTCGCCATTTTTCTGTAGCGAGCGATTTTTGTCGGTGACGCGACCACCTTATCACTGAAGTTTGGGTTTTCCTCCTCGAGGAGAAAGGGTGCTACTTTCTGATTTCTTATTTATCCGATGAAGATGAAAGGGAAAGGGAAGCTATCTAAAACTAACCTTGCACACAAATGTTTAACTGAAAAAACGTTTAAAAGAGATTGGGGGGTCCGGGGTCAGGTTATACAATCGGTAGTTGTCAATTACCCATCCTATATGTGGTTATCCACAGGATATTAGCTTTAGGTTTCACTTTATAATTGATGGTGTTTATCTATTAATGGGTTAGGAAAGTTTCTTGGGAAAGTATGATAGGGAGAGTGAGTTTTTGTTGATGTTCAGGTTTTTCCCGATGTTTTTGGTAAGGTAGTGGACCTAAGTTTGATTGATGTGGGAAGGTACTAGACCTAGAGTTTTTGTTTAGTATGCTCGCTAAGATTTCTCAATCTTATACCTACGTATTCCTGTTTAAATGAAACAGGGAAATCAGAGCAATCGTAGTTCCTCCTATTCTAAGGGAGGAAAAAGATGTTTGGTGTCTTGTTCAAAGCCCAAGATTGAAGCTAAAAGGTTTTGACTGAGAGAGAATTTGTCATCTCTAAAGAGGGATGGTTAATTTTTGTGTGCCTTGATCAAAGCACAAGGTTGATGCTAAAAGGTTAATTGACTTGGCTAGGGGATTTCTTTATACAAAGCCTAAAAGGAGGCTAGAAGTGACCGACTCGACAAGAGAGTATTTTTATTTGTCTTGTACAAATCCCAAGATTGAGGCTAAAAAGGGATTTTGACTCCGCTAGGGAGGGTTTGTAGGTGTCTTGTACAAAGCCCAAGATTTGAGGCTGACCTTACTGGGAAAATCATTATACAAAGCCTAAGAGGAGGCTTGAAATGGGTTTGACTCTTCTTGGGGGAAACCATTCCTCAAGGCCTAGAAGAAGACCGGGAGGAAATGACTCTGTTTGGAGAAGATATTTATCCCAAGCTTAAGAGAGGGAGATTTATGTCTTGTACAAAGCCCAAGATTGAAGCTAAAGGGTTTTGACTCAACAAGAGAGTATTTTTATTTGTCTCGTACGAAACCCGAGATAGAGGCTAAAAGGGGTTGACTCAACAAGAGAGTGTTTGACTCAACAAGAGAGTCTGAAAAGTGATTGACTCAACAAGAGAGTCTGAAAAGGTGATTGACTCAAAAGAGAGTCTGGGAAGTGATTGACTCACCAAGAGAGTCTAAAAAGTGATTGACTCAACAAGAGAGTCTGAAAGGGTTAGCTCCGCTGGGGAGAATCATTTGTACAAAGCCCAAGAGGAGGCTGACTTCGCTAAGGAAGGATCATTATACAAAGCCTAAGAGGAGGCTAGTTTTCTGCTGAGGAAAGATCCTTATACAAAGCCTAAGAGGAGGCTATCTTTTGTTGGGGATAATTGAGATCCCCAAGCAGGTCCAAGTGGGGGAATCAATTCTTGCTGAGGATTACAGAAGAGTTGAGATGTCAGATACCTTGAGGTTCTGATTTAAGATAGTGTTGACCCTGGTCGGGGAACTTTCGTGAGAGGGGTTGGGTTTCTGCTGGAGATCGATCCAGAATGCCCAGGGTTTCTTCCTATAGTTATAAGGAACTTGAGAATGTCTTTGAGACTCAAGGGGATTTAGACTGTCCAAGTCTACTGGTGTGGAGGAGTTTTATCTTTTGTATGATGCCTCCAAGAGGAGGCAAGGGCATTAAGGGATGAGAATCAACCCTAAAGTGGCCCGAGGTCTGACACTGGAAAGACTGCTCTAGCAAAGGATGACTAAGTTCTATCTTATACCTTTAAGAGGTCTTCAGGGTCCTTGTATTAAGCCCAAGAGAAGGCATGAAAACTTCTAAGAAGCCGAAGGGTCCTTGTACAAAGCCCAAGAGGAGGCGGGGATGCTTTTAGGAAGCCCGTGGGTCCCAAACCAAGAGAAGTTCAAGAAATTCTATTCACAGAGATTAGATCATTTAGTGAAAGGTTCTGTGATTTGAATAAATTCAAGAGATGCTATTCACAAAGAATAGATCAACTCCGGTGAGTAGAATTTCTTTGACAATTTCTAGGGGTGACAGTCTGAGAAAAGGTTCACCGAGAATACTGTATTTCTCTTTGTTCCATATTGTTTAACCCCAAGAGAAGGGAAGACTGTATCTGGAAATCCTATGGGGATCTAGTTTTGTTAGTATTCAAGAGTGACCAATAGGGCTTTACCTAGTTCGAGGCCTAGTTGTCGGGGGAAAACACTAAATAACTATACTAGTATATATACAATTGATATATGACAAGTATTTTAAAAGGTATGAAAGAAGACTAACCATGCGCAGCTTCCCATAATACAATTATATATATATATTTGACGTATATTTAAAAGAATGAAAGAAGGCTAACCGTGTGCCGCTTTCCACAATGCAGTTATATATATTAAAGCGAGTAAATGAAAGCTGTTAAAACTTACAGGTGAGCGAGCTTCCATGCTGTATTGTTAGTTGTTCAGAGAAATTAAAGAAAGTTTTGATAACAACTGTGTATTTGAACCTAAATCAAAAGGGAGTTGTTTGTGAAAAAAAATTGTTGGGGCTTATACTCAAGGAGAGGCCCAAGGTTTGAATAATAATTGTACTGTTGTTTTGAATATCGTATCGGGACTTATACAACGACTGAGGCCCAAAAAGTTTTCTATACAAAGGGATGGGTCTTATAACTCAAAGAGAAGCCCAAAGGTTATTTTAAAGAAATGAAGTGGGACTTACAACACGAGGGTAGGCCCAGTTAAAAATAGTTTGAAAACGACGACCTCGTCGGAGTTTCTGAAACTGTATCGGGACTTATACAATACACTGGGGCCCAAAAATGGTTTTGATTAAAAGGGGATTGGGTCTTACACGTGCAAAATATCCGGTTATAAGGCCCAAATTCATAACCATATCCAAATCCATTTTAAATATCCAGATATTATGAAATGGTTATCTACCAGATTATTTATAAATGGTTGGTTATCCATCCATATTTTATTTTTGGATCCGGTTATAATCCGGTTATTAACCAAAAACCCAAAATGCACCCAATTTTAAATTTAAACTTACAATTTCAAATATCAGCTTATTTTCACTTCTAATGTGGCTTACTTCATCTTCATCCTCAAGAACCTCAAGAAATTTTTCTTCTCCATTGCATCAAGTTTTCAGGTAAACCCATTTTCCCTAATCACTACTCATCTTTTTTCCTTAATCAAAGCTTATTTTCTACCATTTTTTTACTTCAGTTTCATGACTTAGCTCAAATTTGTGAGGAACCCTAATCCCAAATTCCACTGCAAATTTGCTCTATTGTAAGTAAATTCTTCTATCCACTAAAAATGTTGAAGATTAGGTTAGAATTTGTGAGGAACCCTAATCCCAAATATGCTTGTGGGTTACACGGTTGTTAAATAATTATAAGTTTGATGTGAAAAAACGAATGTTTATTGTTTTGTAGTAAAGAATGTGCATGTGCTTGTATGTTTTGTATAATCCGTGCTTGTGTGTGAATGTGATTATGATCTTTGTAAGTTGTTAACATCTGTAATAGTTGGACTTAATTGTTCAACTATTAAGAGTGAAGTCAAACTGGCAGTGTAACTTTGAACCAGAATTAGAACCACAAAAACCCACACAATCACCACAAATCTAGCCAAGTTGCTCACCACTTTCTCTCCTGTTATCAAAATGAGATAGTTAGCAATAAGGCATTGTGAAATGAAAATGTTCGATTCGATGATGCGTCGATGCTAACTTCTTTGTTCTGTTTTACACTGTGTTGAATCCTGTTTTGATTCTTCTTAGTGTTGTAACATAACCTTCATTTTTAAGTGGTGTTGTGCTTCTAAATGGTTGGCAGTCATTGTTAAATTTGTTGCTTTTGAACATGGCATGGCATCATCGATATAGTGTTGCCACTGTTTTTGAGTTTGTTATTTGAAATTGGTTTACATTATACTGATATGTAGCTTAGGTTGTTGATATTTTAGTCCATTGCTTTTGAATCTGCTCTGTTTTTGTATTGGCATACTAATTCAGATTTGTTTAAAAGCTTTGTGTAATTATGCTATTGTTGTTTCTTATGATTAGTCTGCAACTTTGCACTTTGTTTGCTGCCATATTTTTGGTTTTCGCATACAATTTCGAGCTATTTTGTGCGTACCTATCTTATTGTTGTTTTGCTGCTCAGGATTGATTCAATTCAGGTTTGGTTGGCTGCATTGTTTCTATCTTGCCTACATTATAAAACTTGATTTTTTTAATCCTAATTCTGCAATTCATTCTCTGAAGTTTAGCCGCATTAGTCGGCGTTCACATTGTTCTCTGCCTGACATTTCTATCATCCGTGTAGCAAGCTTATGGCTTAGAGGATACACTGCAATTCTGTTTTGATTGCGACAAATGTTGGCATTCAATTCGATCTCATAATGTTGGTATTGCCGCCGTTTCAGTTTACCGTTTATATTGAAATTGATGTGGAAATTGCTTGGTGTCAATTACATATCAGTTTCAACAATAGCTTGGTGAATATTGTAGGAACTAAATGGTTGTTAATTCATGTTGTTTCTACTGATTTTGTTTCAACTGAGATTACCTCAAATATCTTGATTCTTCACAAACCATTCACATGTTAAACTCATAACTAGTTGTGAATTTCATCCTGTTTGTGTTTTGGTACGCATTGTTTCGGTATTGTCTTGCCTGTGTATGTGGGACTTTGGTCCAAAATCTTTACTGTTAAGTTTATTTTGCAGCTTATATCAAAATGAATGGTGAATCCGAGCCATCAAATTTACTTGCTACTCCTTCACCAGTTGTCCAGAACTCTACTACTATGTTACCACCCAAAACTAGACGTCGTAAAAATCGATCTACTATTTGGAATGACTTTAAGCTAGATCCTAACTCCGAAAATATAGCTATATGCAACCATTGTGATAAGAAGCTCAAGTATAATGGGACGAGTTCGATGGCAGCACATTCTAAGATTTGCAAGAGCAACCCAGATAATGATTTTAACAAGAGGCAAAGAACACTTACGCCCTCAATGAATAGTGAAGGCCATGCTCTTTCTTCCCCTTCAATTTCTAGGTTTGATCAAGAGAGATTGCGGTATTTGCTCGTGAAAATGTTTGTAGCCTTGGAGTTACCTTTCACAAAAGTGGAGCATCCAGATTTTCATGAATTTGTAAATGGCTTGAACCCAAAATTCAATATTATATCACGTACTACACTTGCACATGATACTTTGTTGCTATGGGATGCAGAAAAGGAAAAATTGAAAAACTTTCTAGCCTTGCATTGTCAAAGAGTTTGTCTCACTTCTGATACATGGATGTCTATTCAAAATCTCACATATATGTGTATCACTGCCCACTTCATTGACAATAATTGGAGCTTGCAAAGTAGAGTTCTAAGTTTTGTCCAAGTCCCGGGCCACTCGGCGGATATTATAACAAACACTATGGATGCGTGTTTGACTGACTGGGGACTTAATCAAATATTGATGGTCACACTTGAATATGCAACCTCAAATGATCTTGCAATTAAACATTTGAAGAAGAAGCTATTATCTTGTAACCGCTTAGTATTGAATGGAGAATACATACATATGCGTTGCTGTGCTCATATCTTAAACCTCATTGTTAAGGAAGGGTTAAAAGATCTTGACAAGTCTATCTTGAAGATACGAGGTTCTGTCAAATATGCCAAGTCTTCTGCTAATAGGTTTGCAAAATTCAAAGAATGTGTAAAATGGTCAAACACTGAGTACAAAGGTCTTGTGTGCCTTGATGTAGAAACAAGGTGGAATTCAACTTATCTAATGTTAGACTCAACTTTGAAACATCAAAAAGCTTTTGAAGTACTTGAAATTCATGATCCCATGTACACCCAAGAGCTAGTTCAAAATGGAAATGGTGTACCCACAAGTTTAGACTGGATAGAAGCACGATCGATTCTTCCATTTTTGAAAATCTTTTATGATAGCACACTTCGAATATCTGGTTCCTCCTATGTGGCTTCTAATATGTATATGCTAGAGGTATTTGATATAGGGGAAAAGATAAATAACATGTGTATTTCTAATGATTCATTCATAAAGGGCATGGCTTTCAAGATGAAAAAAAAATATGACAAATATTGGGGAAAACCTGAGAAGATAAATTTGATGTTGCTGATTTCTTCTGTCTTAGACCCCAGGTACAAATTAAAATTTGTCACTTGGTTGATCAATCAGAATTTTGATTCATTAGAGGCAAAAAAGTTAAGAGACTTGTTGGATACTCGCTTGAATGAATTATTCATGGAGTATAATGATGTCGGACATGAGTCGCAAAGTGATTCACAATTGAATCGATTTGATTTAAGTGGTAAGGAAGATCTTTATAGTTACAATCGTTTTTTACAGTGCACTGGATCTTCCTCTGCGGAAATGAATGATTTGGAAAAGTATCTAGAAGAATCTTTAGAGAGTCAATTTACCATGGATTTTGATATTTTAAAATGGTGGAGGGAAAATTCCAATTGCCTTCCAGTCCTTGCAAAGATGGTAAAAGACTTATTTGCCATACCTATCTCTACTATAGCATCTGAGTCTACTTTTAGTCTTGGAGGACGAGTGATGGATGAATATCGCAGTTGCCTCACACCTCAAACAATGGAAGCCCTTGTTTGTAGTTACAGTTGCCTTAAAGCATCACGTAAATGCTCAATCATTGATTCTCTTTTAGTTGAGAACTACAAGGAGCTTGAGAAATTAGAGGAAGGTAAAATACTTATACCTGTTTTAAGATAAGTAATCATTTATTAGATTATAACTTGATTAATAATAAGTTGTAATTCTTGTTTCTTTTTTTATTTTTTATTTCAGAGATAGCTTCTTCAAAAGGAAGTGGTAGTTGTTCAGCTTTTAATGTTTTCGATGATGATTGATAACGGTATGAAATTCTTGGTACAATTTTTATATTTTTTAAATGGTTAAACATGCATCAGCTAGGATGAATATTTCTGATATTAAGGATGAGTTGAGTGATGATTATTAGACTATGACGCATTACTACATTTTGGATTAGATCCCTTATAGTTGTTGTTACAAAAGTGTTGCTAATATTCCAAATTGCCTTGTACTATACATGTTTCTGTTTACATATATACAAACATTTATGTCTTTCCTGCTTTTATAAATTGCCTTTTACTGGTTTATGGCCCTGTTAGGAGCCATCTTGGTTTATGGCCCTGTTATAAATTGCCTACTTTTATAAATAATATTTCCTACTTTTATAAATTGCCTTTTACTGGTTTATGGCCCTTTTATAAATAATAATTCTCTAACTTCAAAATACTTACACCAAACATATGTTTAGGAAATATCTCACATTCTTCATACAACATGAAGGAATTACAAATTATGAATTGTTATAACTTTGAAACTATCTCTTATTGTTTCATTCCCTTAAGTGTTTCTTATTCTAGTTTCTCATATTGGTTATGAATGAAATGGCGGAGATTTGAAACTAGGCTGAATGAGTTGCCTCTGATCTGCATATTGATTAAAATTTGAAAATATCATGATTAATAATAGAACAAATTTAAAATATATGATTTTTTTTTCGTAAAATTTGGGTCTTAAAAATCAGTTTTAAAAAATAACCGGTTTTTAAATAAATTAAAACCGATTTTTATCCAATTTTAAAATTAATCTGATTTAAAAAGAAAAAAATAATTTTTGTCCGAATTTATAAATAACCGGTTTAAAACTAGTTTTTAAAATAACTGGTTAAAAACCGGATTTGTAAAAAAAACCGGTTGTGTAAGCATAACCGAATTAATAACCGGTTTCATAACCGGTTTTGATTAAAATGTGGTTATGGTTATAAATCCAAACCATTTAAATGGTTTAAAAATGGATATGGTTTGGTTTTTAAAATTAACCGACCATGCACACCCCTACTTACACTCTATTATAGGCCCAAAGTTTATTTTTGTACAGGAGATGGGGCTTACAACTCAGGGTGAGGCCCGGATGATTTTGAAAAGGCGACGATCGCGCCGTTGTTTTGAAAATATACAGAGGGGCTTATACAATATGTGAGGCCCAAAAATGTTTATTTACAAAAAGGGGTTGGGTCTTACACTCTATTAGAGGCCCAAAGGTTTGCTTTTGTACAAGATATGGGGCTTACAACTCAAGGAGAGGCCCAGATGATTTTCTTGTTTGAAAATGGCTATCGCGCCGAGATTTTTTTTAACGCCGAGGGACTTATACAATGTCTGAGGCCCAAAAAGGTTTTGGTTAAAAAAGGGATTGGGTATTACACTCTATTAGAGGCCCAAAGGTGTTTGAAAAAAAGTTTGTTAGGGTGAAAATCAAAGAAACCCTAATTTCATCGTTTTTAAAAGTAATCCTTTTAATAAAATGAATAAAATGACAAAAATACTAAATAAGTCTAAATAGACTACTTGTGATTTTTGTTTAAGGTTTGAAAAATGAAGTTTTAATCACAAGATGATTTAGAACTTATTTGGTTTTGTTTTTTCAAGGTGAATATTCATTTTTTTAAAGGTTTAAAAAACAATAAAAATGAATTTATTTACAAAAATATCAACTATATTAAATAATTTATATAAATCTGATTTTTTGTGGAATAAAATATTTTAGCATTTTTGTGATTTTTTGCAAAAAGAACCAATAAAAAATAATTAAAATAGAAGGAGAAATTAATTTTCCAAATCATTTAAAATATAACAAAATATATTAAAAAAATGGAAAAAAGTGGTAAAAAGAGGATCTGGGGCGAGGGGGATTCGAACCCCAGACCTCTAGGGTGCAGCGCGCGCCTCCTACCACTGGGGTGGTGATACATCCGTGTATCAAAACCACCCCATAAATATATGAGGCATGCCTTGTTTTTGGCCTGGCCAAGGCAAAGTTTTGGCAAAAAACGTGAAGCTTTTAACTTTCTCATTTCTCCGTGGATTGGGACAAATTTTAGGTCTATCCTGCCTAGAATTTCACAAGGAATCCAATGGTGGTGGTGGTTTTTTCAGATGAGACTCCAATTTCAAAACCTGATGGTGTTCTTGAAATAGGCCTGTAATTGCATTTTCTATGCTACCTCTTGTTACAGGCATGAATTACATGATGAATTAGTTCAAACACAACATATATAACATGTATGAGATGTGCATGATCAGTGGACTTCAAAGCAATGCATATTTCAAAGAGTTCAAGTTGTGATGCTTACCTCTTTAGGAGCTTTTTGGGCTATCTGCCAAGTTTCTTGTGCCAGAAGTAATTTGATGCTTTAAACACTCTCAATTGATCCCTTAGAAGCTTTTAGAATGGTTGGAACCGGCTGGAATCCTCAGGAACAAGTTTGAGTTCTTTCTTGCAAAAAAGGGCAAAAATGACCAATATGGCAACTCTCTCAAATGGTGTTCCAGATGTGGGGAACCATTTGGGACAGTTCATGGAAGATATTTGGAGTGTGTTTGAGGTCTTATCTGGTTTTGAAAGTGACTGAATCAAGACATGGCTTGAAAAATGCAAAAAGTCCAATTTTGAGGTTTTGAGAGGGGACTTTGTGATTTTGGTGTTACAGGTCACTAGTGAGAGTTTGGATAGCTTAGATATGACATATTGGATGTATTTGGATCATGAGCTGTGGTGGAAATGCTCTCTAACTCAAGAACTCAGAGTTACCTTGCAAAAGAAGGCATTTTGGCCTAGAGAAAGGGAGTTTGAGGAAAGCATCAGTTTGGTTGCTTTGGTGTACTTAAACTGAGCACAAATAAGCTCTATTTATAGTAGAGCAAGTTTTTCTTGCAAGCAATAGTGAATGGTGGCTGCAGCAGGCCTTTGGCCAATGGTAATCAAATGGAATCTCAAGTCTCCTCTAGCCATTGATTAGAGGTTAGAGCACATGCCTATGGTTCTTTGGTTCAAAGCTTATCCTTGACTCATTCAGTTGGAATAGGCTCAGTTCATGCCACCTTGGTGCATCCATTGAATGCTTGGAAACAAAATTGGAGTCTTTGCCTCTTTTAGGCTTTTTTAGGTTTGGCATGCTACTTGTAGATTCATGGACTTGTGAGGCTTGGAGATCATATCATCCCCCTTGGATTTGATCCTCAGATGTGTCCAAAATAATGACAAGGCTTGCATTTGTCAAATTTGATCAAATCGAGTAAAATGCATCAAATCTGCCAAATCTGTCTTGTAAAAATAGTTCATGATGCTATGTTTCAAGGGTTGTATCTCCTTGCTCAAATGGAATTTGGAGATGATCTGGTACTTGTTAGAAAGCCCTCATGGCATACTTTAACTTTGATGTCCACCCCTAGACCTGGTTTGATCACTCCATAACTTAAAATCCATGGGGAATTGGAATGATATGTAGTTGACACTTTTAAAGTATGCCATGAGAGCTACAAATCCATCTTTGGACCATCCAAAGTGGTTGCTTGGATCTCAAGTTATGATCTTTGGACCATCTTTTAAAGTATCCCACTTTCTTTTATTTTTCTTGATGAATGATGATTCAAATCACACATTAACATTGTTTTAGGGTCAAGGAACCATAATTGTGAAAAATTCCAAAAAGTCAAACTTGACTTTTGTGCACAGTTGACTTTTTGTCAGATGAATCCCAAACTGTGAGTTCCTTGGTGAAATCAAGTCCTTGATCTAAATCAAACCTAATGGATGGATTCCATAGGTGTTATAGGGTATATTGAATCATGTCCCAAGGTTTGGGAGCATTCCAGGTCAAAAGTCAAAGGTTCAGTTGACTTTTTCCTTCGAAACCCTAATTGTGGTCCTGATGAAATTAAAACCTGTTGATCAAGCTTTTTGAATCAATCCATTGTTGTAAATGGATCAATATAGTGTGTTAGAGACCCTCAAATCATGTCTTGAGGTATTGGCTCATGTTTTGTCCCAAAAGTCAACTTAGGGGTGAATTAGGTCAAGAAACCCTAATTCCTGATTTTTTATGAATGCATTCCCTGAGGTTAAATTGACTTGATGATTGGGTCCATGAGGTCCCTTAGAGTATATTGGGTTGTGCTTTGAAGAATTGGCTCATGCCCAGATGAAAAAATTCCATCTGGAGGCCCTGGTCGACCAAAACCCTAATTTGGTGACACTGGCGATCTTGAGGCTTAATCCACTTGGAATGCTGCAACTTTGTGCTTGGTTCTTGATGTGGGAGTCCTCTTGATCCTTTTATGAATGTTTAAGAGGTTAGACAAGTTGAAGATCATGTCATTCCTTGATTGATCCTTTGTCTAAGAGCTCTGAGAGGGCTTGAAACCCTAATCTTTGATAGTAGTGAATGCTCAAACATCTATGAGGAGATTGATGAGGCATAAAGGTACATCCATATTGTGATGATGATTTGCACAATGATGGGAAATCTTATTGGTAAAAATTTGGGGTATGACACTGGCCACAGAGGCATGCTCGGGTACAAGTACAACGTACCAAACTTAAAAAAAAGGCAGGTTTCCACTCTTTTATGAGAAGATCCCTAGCCCGACGAGGAAAACTCAATCGAGATCCCTCATCGTTGTACTAGTAGGGTAGAACACCCAGCTCGTGATGGGAAGTTCATGCTGCAGTGTTAAGATCTCGACCGAGATCTTTCCACCACTGTCAGTATGGAATCCAAATCCGTCCACTCGACGAGTTCCCTTCAGTGTCGAGCAAGACCCCAGACACTTTTGTAGCGAGCGATTTTGGACGTGGTTCTTAAGCACTGTCGCTCTGGGGTTACTACAGGTCGATTCATTTTTTATCCTATTGAGCTGACTAAGGAAGGGAAATAGATGTCTCTAATTAACCCTGCTTGCATACTGAGTTTAAACAGCGGTCTGTTAGGTTACAGATGCTATATGGTAATAGGGCTTCTTTCTTCTTACTTTGTTTAGAACGAAACACCGGGAATGTTCATGGGGAATTTTGTTAGGATTCTAGGACTGATGCTTTTCGATTGATATGTGAAGGTACGAGATTTGGGGCTTTGGATTAGTGTGCTCGCTAATATTTTTCTTTCAATCTTATGCCTACGTATTCCCGTTTACCAAAATAGGGAAATCAGAGCGACCGTAGTTCCTCCTATTCTATGGGAGGAAATGGTGTTTTGGTGTCTTGTTCAAAGCCCAAGACGTGAAGCTAAAAAGGTGGTTTATATCTTGTTCAAAGCCTAAGATGTGAAGCTGAAGGGTCTATTTGTATCTTGTTCGAAGCCCAAGATGTGAAGCTAAAAATGTGTTGTCTTTAGAGAGAATTTGTCATCTCTAAAGGGGGTCTGTTTGTCACAACCGTTGGGTGACTGACTATAAAGGAGGATTACTTTAACCAAGATATATGAATTCTAGCAATGCCATAATTCCTTTATAGGGGGTTTTAACCTGAAGGAGAAGACTTTAACTCAGTGTAGAGCAATGCTATCTTTCCTGAGGAATTTCTCATTCTAAAAGAGGGACAGTGGCGTGGATGTAAATAATCCAGAGGCCTGCCACTTATAGCAATTAGATGAAAGGAGTTGTTGATGTTTGTATCCTGTGAACGAGGCACATTTTTGATGCTAAAAGGTTGATTGACTCAACCGGGGTTTTTCTTATACAAAGCCTAAAAGGAGGCTATTGACCCAACAAGAGGATGATTTTGTGTCTCGTACGTAGCCCGAGAGGGAGGCTAAAAGGAGTTGACTCAACAAGAGAGTACTTTTAGATGTGTCTTGTACGAAGCCCAAGATAGAGGCTAAAGGTTGACTCAATAAGAGAGTCTTTTATACTCAACAAGAGAGTGTTTTGTATCTCGTACGAAGCCCGAGAGGGAGGCTAAAAGAGAGATGAACTCAACAAGAGAGTCTTTTATACTCAACAAGAGAGTGATTTTGTATCTCGTACGAAGCCCGAGATGGAGGCTAAAAGGATCGCTGTTTCAGTTAAGTGACAGGTCCAATAGGTTGGTTAAAAGAGAAAATCAGTTCTTATAAAGAGACTGATTAAAGGTAAGGCTATGCTTTGGGATTGATCAGAGGATCAGGGTTATTTTCTGTTCTTTAAGGAAATGGGGAATCCAAAGGGTATTGGAGACTGTCCGAGTCTACTAGTGTTTTTCCCTACATGAGAATGCCTTCGAGACTCAAGGAGATTAGACTGTCCAAGTCTAGAGTTTTATCTTTTGTACTATGCTTAAAGAAACAATAGTAGTACGTTCACGGTAGAAAGATCTAGAGTTTTTGAAAGACTGTTTTATTAAGATGACTAATTTTTGTTCCTATACCTCTAGGAGGTCGTCGGGACAATTTGTACGAAGCCCAAGAGGAGGCTGGAAACTTTTAAGAAGCCGAGGGATAATTTGTACGAAGCCCAATAGGAGGCTATCTTCCCGAAGGAATAATCCTTATACAAAGCCTAAGAGGAGGCTGTGAATACTTCTAAGAAGCCATAGGGTCCTTGTAGGACGCCCAAGAGGAGGCGGGGATGCTTTTAGGAAGCCTGTGGGTCCCCAAACCCCGAGAAATTCAAGACAGGCTATTCACAGAGAATAGATCAAGCCAGGAAAGTCCGAGAATTTGGAAGAAACTCAAGAGATGCCATTCACGGAGAAAAGATCATCTCTGGGGAATAGAGTTTCTTAGACAATTTCTAAAGGTGACAGTCTGAGAAAGGGTTAAAAAAGAATCTGCCTTTCACATCTCCATATTGTTTAACCCCAAGAGGAGGGAAGACTGTGTCTGGTAATCCTATGGGGATCTAATTTTGTCTATTTAAGAGTGATCAACAGGGCTTAGTGCTAGACGTAGTTGCCGGGGAAACTCTAAATATCTATACTAGTATTACACAGTTGATATGAGTTTATGAAAGAAAACTTACAGTGAAACAGCCCCACAATACAGTTATATGTATATGAAAGCGGATAAAGAAAGCATATAAACACTTAATCGGTTGTAGACCTTCTATGCTGTTTGGTTAGTTGTTCAACAAAGAAAGATTGAAAACAACAGTATATTCAAAATTAAAGGAGAAAGTATTTTAAAAATATGTTGGGGCTTACAGCTCAAGGAGAGGCCCAAGGTTTATCAGTGATCGTACTGTCGTTTTGTACAGAGGGACTTATACAAGTGACTGGGGCCCAAGAAAGGTTTTATGTACAAGGGGATGGGTCTTACACTCTCTCAAGAAGCCCAAGTGTTTAAAGAAAAAGAATGGGGCTTACAACACGAGGGTGGGCCCAGATGATTAGTTTTTTTATTGGCGATCGCGCCGAGGTTTTCTTTTAACGCAGGGTGACTTATACAATGTCTGAGGCCCAAAAAGTTTTGGTTAAAAGGGGATTGGGTCTTACACTCTAATAGAGGCCCAAAAGATTTATTTTTGTACAAGTGGTGGGGCTTACAGCTCAAGGAGAGGCGCAGGGTCATTTGTTTGAAAATGGCGATCGCGCCGAGATTTTTGAAAACGCGGTGGGTCTTATACAATGTCTAAGGCCCAAAAATGGTATGGTTTTCAAAGGGGGTTGAGTCTTACACTCTAATAGAGGCCCAAGAATAATTTTGAATGGGTCTTATAGCTCGAGGAGAGGCACAAGGTTTATTTTTCAACGACCGACGATCGCGTCGAACTTTTTGAAATACAACGGGACTTATACAATAAGTGAGGCCCAAAAATAGGTTTGTATTTACAAAGGATTGGGTTTTACACTCTATTAGAGGCCCAAAAGTGTTTGAAATTGTTTGATGAGGGTGAAAATCAAAGAAACCCTAATTTGTTATTCTTTAAAAGTAAATATTTAAAGAATATCAAATAAAATACCAAATAAGTTTGAATAAACCATTTGTGATTTTTGTTTAAGGTTTGAGAAATGAGGGATTAATCACAAGGTGAATTAAAACTCACTTGGTTTTGATTTTCAAAGTAAATATTCACTTTTAAAATGTTTAAAAACATTAAAAAGGAATTTATTCACAAAAATACTGATTATATTAAATAAATAATATAAACTTAATTTTTTTGTGGAATAAAATATTTCAACATTTTTGTGATTTTTTGCAAAAAGAACCAATAAAAAATAATTAAAATTGAAGGAGTTATTAATTTTCCAATTAATTAATAAAACATTAAAATATTGGAAAAAATAGCAAAAATGTGAGAAAACACAAAACGGCATGGGTGGGGTTTGAACCCACGACCTCAAGGTTATACGGCACGCGCCTTACCACTGGGGTGGTGATACATCCATTTCTTGAAGTGAAACCACAAATATACAAGGCTTGCCTTGTTTTCTAGGCCTGGCCAAGGCAAGGCAAGGCAAGTTTTGCCAAGAAACGGAAAGGTCCATAACTTTCTCATTTCTCAATGGTTGGGGACAAAA
Source organism: Lathyrus tuberosus (assembly GCA_022829125.1). Classification (NCBI taxonomy): domain Eukaryota; kingdom Viridiplantae; phylum Streptophyta; class Magnoliopsida; order Fabales; family Fabaceae; genus Lathyrus; species Lathyrus tuberosus. The sequence continues at coordinate 1,582,717 of JALAZF010000467.1, read as the reverse complement.
TTTATATGCATCTGGCCTAGAATTTCACAAGGAATCCAATGGTGGTGGTATTTTTTTCAGATTATGCTCCCTCCTCAAAATCCGATAGTGGTTTTGAAAAAGGCCTATAATTGCATTTTCTATGCTACACTTTGATACATGCATGAATTACATGATGAATTGGTTCAAACACAACATATATAACATGTATGAGGTGTGTATGATCAGTGGACTTCAAAGCAATGCATATTTTGGAAAGTTCAAGTCATGATGCTTACCTCTTTTTGAGCTTTTGGAGTTTTCTGTGCAATATGCCAAACTTCTTGTTCCAGAAATGGTTTGATGCTTTGGACACTCTCAAATGATCCCTTAGAAGCTTTGAGGATGGTTGGAATCAGCTGGAACCTACAAAAACACAAACTGGCCCTTTCTTGCAAAAGGGGTTAAAATGAACAAAATAACAACTCTCTCAAATGGTGTTCCAGATGGGGGAACCATTTGGGATAGTTCAAGGATGTTATTTGGAGTATGTTTGAGGTTTTATCTGGTTTAGAAAGTGACTAAATCAAGACATGGATTGAAAAATGCACAAAAGGCCTATTTTGAGATTTTGAGAGGTGACTTTGTGATTTTGGTGTTACAGGTCACTTTTGATAGTTTGGATCACCTACATATGATCTTTATGAGGTGTTAGGATCATGAGTTGTGATGGAAATGCTCTCTAACTCAAAAACTCAGAGTTACCTTGCTAAAGAAGGAATTTTGGCCTAAAGAGAGGGATTTTGAGGAAAACATCTGTTTGATGGCTTTAGTGTACTCAAACTGAGCACAAATGAGCTCTATTTATAGTAGAGCAAGTTTGTTTTGGGATCAATAGTGAATGGTAACTGCAGCAGAGGTTTGGCCAATGGTTGCACTTTGGAATCCAAGTCTCCTCTAGCCATTGACTAGAGGTTAGGGCACAGGGTTGTGGTTCCCTTGGTCTTGGATAAGTCTTGACTGAATTCAGTTGCAAATGTGTCAGTCCATGCCACCTTGGTGTATGTATTGAATGCTCTAATCCAAAATTGGAGTCTTGTCCCTCTTTTAGGGATTTATAGGTTTGGCATGCTACTTCTTGTTCCAAAGACTTTGGAGGCTTGGCTCAGTGTTTGTCCCCTTTAAATTTGATCCTCAGATGTGTCCAAAGTGATGACAAAGCTTGGAATTATCTGATTTTGCCAAATCGAGCAAAAATGCCAAATTCTGCCTAGCCTTGGCAGTTTTCAGCAAGGCATATTGCCATTGTCATATCTCATGGCCCAAGTGGAATTTGGTGATGTTCTTGGCCATTTTGGAAATCCCTCATATGATACAACAACTGTTTGATCATATTTGATTTTGATACCTTTTGGATCCAAGTGAAAAATCCCCCTACATTTGGAAAAAAGTGAAGGCAGATTCTGACTTAGTAAAAATTTCACTAAGTGTTGGAAAAAAGTGTCATTTTCACTTTTTGTGATTTTGATCATTCCATAACTCAAAATCCATGAGGAATTTGGAAGGAGGTCAGTTCTAAGCTTTTGTAGAGGGTAATGAGAGCTACAAATCTAGCTTTGGATGGGGAAAAATGGCCTAGGAGTTATGATCCTCCAAAGTTGGTACCCTTGCCACTTTGTTCATAACTTAGAAAATTTTCTAAGTTTTTATGGTTACCCCTTTTACAAGCTATCCCACTTTTCTTGATTTTTCTTGATGAATGATGATTCAAATCATACATTAACATCATTTTAGGGTTAAAAAACCATTTTTGTGAAAAATCTCAAAAAGTCAAAGTTGACTTTTGTGCACAGTTGGGTTTTTGTCAGATGAATTCCAAACTGTGCGATCCTCTATGAAATCAAGTCCTTGACCTAAATCAAACTTGATGGATTGATTTCATGGGTGTTATAGGGTGTATTGAATCATGTCTTAGGGTTTGGGAGCATGTCCTGGTCAAAAGTCAAAGCTACAGTTGACTTTTCTCGCGAAACCCTAATTGTGGTACTGATGAAATTGAGACTTGCTGCTCAAGCTTCCTGGATCAATCCATTGTTACAAATGGATCAATGTGGTATGTTGGAGACCCTCAAATCATGTCTTGAGGTCTTGGCTCATGATTTGTCCCAAAAGTCAACTTAGGGGTGAATTAGGTCAAGAAACCCTAATTCCTAATTTTTTATGTATGCATCCCCTGAGGGCAAATTGACTTGATGCTTGGGCCCATGAGGTTCCATGGAGTATTTTAGGATATGATTTGAAGCATTGGCTCATGCCCAGAGGAAAATTTCCATCTGGAGGCCCTGGTCGACCAAACCCTAATTTGGTGACACTAGCGATCTTGAGGCTTGATCCACCTGGAAGGGAGCAGCTTTGTGCTTAATCCTTAAAGTGGGAGTCCTCTTGATCCATTGTAGATGTTTGGGAGGTTACACAAGTTGAAGATCATGTCATTTCTTTATTGATCCTTTGTCTAAGAACTCTGAGAGGGCTTGAAACCCTAATTTTGACTGTAGTAAGTGTTCACCCATCTTTGGGGAGACTGATGAGGTAAGATGGTTCATCCATATTGTGATGATGATTTGCACAATGATGGGAAATCTTAGTGGTCAACATTTGGGGTATGACAGATGCCCCTATTTAATCTTCTTGGACCCGAAGGTGTGAATAGCGAAGGTATTCGGGCATTCAGGGTGCAAGAGGATTAAATATCGGAATACCTGAAATTTTGATGGTGATTATGAATGGTAGCTTACACATTCATCCTCTTTTGTTAAGCAATGATGCTTAGAAAAGGTAAAAAAACTCCCCCTCGATCCTGGTTTCCTACCAAAGAACTGGTCTTAGTTTCTGATGTAAACTTCCCCTCGATCCTGGTTTCCTACCAAGGAACTGGTCTTAGTTTCTGAAATAAACCTCCCCTCGATCCTGGTTTCCTACCAAGGACCTGGTCTCAGTTTCTGATGTAAACTTCCCCTCGATCCTAGTTTCCTACCAAGGAACTGGTCTAAGTTTCTGAAATAAACTTCCCCTCGATCCTGGTTTCCTACCAAGGAACTGGTCTCAGTTTCTGATATAAACTTTATTGATAAGGGACGTTATTCGTAGCGGTTTTCCTCAAACTTCTCGCCGAATTTTCTTGGGGAGATGCCATTTGATAGAAAAATTTTGATGTCAGACTCACTGGGGAACCCATTCGCCTGAGTTGTAGAGGTGTACAAACTTCTATGTTTGGAGACGCCATTTGCCGACTCTACTAGGGAAAACGAGTCTCTTGAGAGACTGCTTTCACGCTTGGGGATATTGCATCATACTTTTCTTGGGATCTTCCCGGAGAAACGCCATATGATGTGATCCAATTTTGAGGTGCTGATGACCTTTTCATCAGCGGTTTTTTTTTTCAGAGAAAAACTGCTGTATTGCCGAATCTCTGCTTAAGAGGCTTCCTCTAGGGATTTTCCTTAATCCGGGAAAGCGAAAATATCATCTTCAATGGCGAAGAGTGACATCGGTTGAAGGTTCTCTGGTCTTTTAGAGGTTCAAGTTATCAAAGTGGTCAAGGGCCAATTCTGATCCAGAAATAAAATGGAGGAGAGAGATTGTTCAGACGCAACCTTTCCTGACGAGGAAGGAACTTGACAATTCGATTTAGAGGACTGTTATACTAGGGGACAAGACCAACTGGAGTGATAGTGACGCAATATGAATGTGAATGCAAATCAATAATGCATGATGTATGTATGTATATGCTGACAAAACTGACGCGACATACAAACTAATAGATGAACATGACTGGATACTCGGCCATCGCGGGGCGAAGAAGTACCGCTGGTTCAAGATAGCAATTCTGCCTTGCTTAGGAGAAACAGTCCCTGTTGGGGGCGACGCTGGTCAGGTTTAGGAGATGAGAACTCGGCCGAAGAGGCCAGATGGAGCATTCGCATCTGACATAGCTGATCCTTTATTCAGGCATACTGGTTTAAAAGGAGTACTTTGATTCTGCACTTTGAGGCTCGAACACCTTTGGAGAAGCGATCGATGTTCTTTCGATGTTCAACCGTTAAAAGAAATTGCCATCTTTATTTTTAAAAGCAGAACAATTTTAACAAGTAAATTCATTTTTGTTTCATTTCAAGAATCATTGATCATGTTAAAAACATCATTCTGTAAAGCTAAAACAAATATGAATTGCAAATAAAAGCACAAGGGCTCAACTTTTTTTGATAGGATGGATATCAGCCAAACGCGTGATTCCATAGAGTATTTACAAATTTTAGAAAATGGTAATTAAAGGGAAAAGGGCTATATTGAAACATAACAACCACTATCCTTCTACCAACTTTGAATTCGGGGCATCCTGAGCTTCTGTCGAAGATGACCTTGACTGGAGTTTTTCTGCTGATGGATGGCATGACTGCTGAGGAGTTGAACTGATCAGACGTAGTTACTTTCCATTATCCCTAACTTTTTCCTGGATTGTACTTTGAGATTTCCAATCCACCGGGATGATTTTTTGACTTTGTCTCTAATTTTTGCCTGGACCGCCCTTTCGGGTTTTCAATCCACCGAGACGCTTTTTTTTAATATTTTTTTAGGCGAAGTATTTCTTGACTACATCAACATTTGTAGGGTAGGAAAATTCCTCTCCGTCTATGGTTGCAAGTCTCACGGCACCCCCTGAGAAAGTTTTCTTGACCACATAGGGGCCGTCATAATTTGGAGTCCATTTGCCCCAAGAATCAGTGAGAAAAGATTGTATCTTTTTTAGCACAAGGTCTCCTTTCCTGAAGACGCGAGGTCAGACCTTTTTGTCAAACGCCCTCTTCATTCTTTGCTGATACAACTGACCGTGGCATAGAGCCGTGACTCCCTTCTCTTCGATCAGATTCAGTTCATCGTGTCGGCTTTGACACCATTTAGCTTCTGTAAGCTTAGCTTCCATCAATACCCGAATTGATGGGATCTCTACTTCGATGGGGAGAACTGCTTCCATGCCATATACTAGAGAGAAAGGGGTTGCCCCTGTTGAAATGTGGACAGATGTGCGATAACCGTGAAGTGCAAAGGGTAGCATCTCGTGCCAATCTTTGTAGGTTACAAACATCTTTTGAACGATCTTCTTGATGTTCTTGTTAGCCGCTTCTACTACCCCGTTCATCTTTGGTCAGTAGGGAGATGAGTTATGGTGTTCGATCTTGAACTCTGCGCACAACTCTTTCATCATCTTATTGTTCAAGTTAGATCCATTATCAGTAATGATCTGGCTTGGAACACCATAACGGCAGATGATATTGTCTTTAATAAATCGGACCACCACTTGTCGGGTTACATTAGCATACGACGCTGCTTTGACCCACTTGGTGAAGTAATCAATGGCTACCAGGATGAACCGATGTTCGTTTGAAGCCTTAGGCTTAATCAAGCCAATCATGTCGATCCCCCACATGGAAAAAGGCCATGCGGAAGAAAGAACTTTGAGATGCGTTGGCGGTACATGAATTTTGTCGGAGTATATCTGACACTTGTGACACTTCCTCATGTACTTGTAGCAGTCGGATTCCATGGTCAACCAATAGTACCCTGCTCTTAGAATTTTTCTCGCCATTGTGTGTCCATTGGCATGAGTGTCAAAGGATCCTTCGTGAATATATTTCATCAGCATGTCTGCTTCTGGTCTGTCTACGCATCGGAGCAAGACCATGTCAAAGTTTCTCTTATAAAGTCCATCACCGCTCAGGAAGAAGTTTCCTGCCAACTTCTGAGGGTTTTCATGTCCTTCCTTAGTGCCCCAGGTGGGTACTCTTGTTTCTGAAGGAAGCATTTGATATCTTGATACCAAGGTTTGTCGTCTATGACTGCTTCAATCATGAAGATGTAAGCAGACCGTTCAAGGCGCATTATGTCGATCTTAGGTATGTCATTCCATTGACCTACACTAATCATGGAAGAGAGATTGGCTAATGCATCAGCCATGTGATTCTCCTCATGAGGGATGTGATGAAACTCAATTCTGTTGAAGAAGGGTAGCAACCTTCTCGCATAGTCTCTGTAAGGAATCAATCCTGATTGGTATGTGTTCCAATCTCCTTTAATCTGATTGATAACCAGGGCTGAGTCACCATATACGTCCAAGTTTTTGATCCTTAAGTCAATCGCTTCCTCGAGACCCATAATACAAGCTTCGTATTCGGCCTCGTTGTTTATACACTTGAACGTAAGTCTGGCAGTGAAAGGAATATGGGTACCCTGAGGTGTTATGATGATTGCCCCAATTTCGTTTCCGTAATGATTGACAGCTCTGTCAAAGATGAGTCCCCATTGGGTAGCGGTTCATCGCAGTCTTTCATTTTTAGATACATGACATCTTCGTCTGGGAAGTAAAACCCAATTGATTCCCGATCTTTAATCGGTTGATGAGCCAAGTGATCGGCTAAAATACTCCCCTTAACGGCTTTTTGAGCATGGTACTCTATGTCATATTCTGATAACAACATCTGCCAACGGGCAATCCTTCCCGTGAGAGTAGGATTTTCAAAGACATACTTGATTGGATCCATCTCGAAGATTAACCAAGTAGTGTGACGAATCATGTACTGGCGAAGAGGTTTGGCTTCCCAAGCCAAAGCGTAGCAAGTTTTCTCGAGCATAGTGTACCGAGTCTCGCAGTCGGTGAATTTCTTGCTCAAATAGTAGATGGCAGACTTCTTCCTTTTGGTTTCATCCATTTGGCCAAGTACACATCCCATTGAGTCCTCTAGGACAGTGAGGTAGATAATCAGTGGTCTTCCTTCCACTGGAGGTGATAAAATCGGAGGGTTCAACAGGTATTCCTTAATACTATCGAAGGCGATTTGGCAATCTTCTGTCCAAACGCAGTCCTGGTTCTTTTTAAGTAATTTGAAAATCAGTGCACATGTCGCGGTCATGAGGACTATGAATCTGGAGATGTAGTTCAAATGTCCCAGGAATCCTCTGACTTGTTTTTCAGTTTTTGGAGAAGGCATTTCTTGAATGGTCTTGACCTTGTCATGATCAACCTCAATTCCTTTCTGGCTGACGATGAACTCTAAAAGTTTTCCCGAACGGACGCCGAAGGTGCACTTGTTGGGATTCAAACGGAGTTTGTACTTTCTCAACCACTCGAATAGCTTTGACAGATGGGTCACATGCTCCTCTTCTGTCTTAGATTTTGCAATCATATCATTCACGTATACCTCTATTTCTTTGTGTATCATGTCATGAAACAGAGTAGTCATGACCCTTTGATAGGTTGCCCCGGCGTTCTTCAAACCGAACGTCATCACCTTGTAACAAAAGGTACCCCATGAGGTAACGAACAAAGTTTTCTCCATGTCTTTCGGTGCCATTTTGATTTGATTATAGCCCGAGAATCCATCCATGAAGGAGAAAACTTTGAACTTTGTTGTACTGTCTACCAGCATGTCGATGTGTGGTAAAGGAAAGTCGTCCTTTGGACTTGCCTTATTCAGATCTCAGTAGTCGACACACATTCTAACTTTTCCGTCCTTTTTGGGAACGGGTATGATGTTGGCTAACCATTGAGGATATTCTGATGTGGCGAGGAAACCCGCGTTAATCTGTTTCTGTACCTCCTCTTTTATTTTGATGGCCATGTCCGGGTGAGTCCGTCTCAACCTCTGTTTTACTGGCGGACATTCCAATCTCAATGGTAAATGATGTTCCACGATGCTGGTATCCAACCCTAGCATATCCTGATAGGACCAAGCGAATACATTGGGGAATTCTTTGAGAAGCTTTACCAAACCCTCTCTGGAAGTTGGACTGAGCAGTGCCCCAATCCTGATTTCTTTTCTCTCTTTTTCCGAACCTAAGTTTACCATTTCCAACGGCTCTTTATGAGGTTCAATGGACCTTTCCTCCTGTCTGAGTAATCGGGAGATCTCTTCTAGAATTTCGTTGTCATTTTCTTCTTCAGTCCCAAATACCAGGAACTCAAAGTTGGGAGAAGGCATCAGATCGTATGTTTCAACGGGGTTTAAAATAAGCAATCTGCATGACGGTATGATTTGTGTTTAGAAGAGATAGAGGAAATACAAGAGTGTGTGCAGTGTATTTCTTTGGAAAACTGCTTGTTTTTTATTATTGATTTGTTCTTTAGAATTACCATTTTCTGAGAAAAGCAAAATGAGAAAACAACAACAAAATGAGGAAATTACAGAACGACGTTATTTTATTAATGAACAAATCGATTCTTGAAACTATAGCCCTATAAAACAAAGCTCTGTTGCTTTTGGTGAAGTGAAGAGGGAAATTTACAGAAAGTGAGCCCTATCAAAACATCTGTTTCACCTGGGCAGGGTGAAAGGTTAAAGACGACAATTACTTTGACTTATGAACAATCTTCGGAACATCGACAGCAACCCATTGGCGGTGAACTCCTCGGTGAATTACAAAGTCTGGCACCTTCCTTGATTTGTCTTCAGAAATAACACTGATTTCTGGTGGAGCAGGATCATTGGAATCTGTCTCCCAAGCAGAGTTATCGTAGGAGGATTCCTCTGTTGCATTTTACATAGCATTTGTGATCTCAGGTAGATCTCCCCATCCAGTTGGCTGGATGTCTTTGAGCCTGATACGAGAGCTTTCAGGAGCAGTGTACTTGACCATATAGTTGTATTTCCCACTTGGTTGTCCCAGGGTATCCCACACTTCTTTGGAACTGGATGAGTCATCTTTCTCGATGACGTTGACCTCTGGAAAAGCATAGTTGATGAATTCAAGTCCTGCAAATGTTTCAAATCCATCGTCGTACTGGATGTTTTCTGAATGACCTGATTGTTGATCCCATGACATGGTGGGGACGCACGTATTCTTTTCAATGATGCTCAGCTGATTTTTATTGTTCGGCTGATTTCCTTGCCCCAAGTCTCCTGGATACGGCTGCCACATTGGCATGCCATCCATCGGCCCATAATAGTTGTGGTCAAAGTTGTCCTTCATCAGAGTGTCCTCCTCTAATGAGTTTGGTGGAGCACGACATCCTTCCAGATCACAATCTCCGTATATCATTTCGATATCTGACCTGGGTATAAATCTCAGACTCTGTGTAGGAAAGCAAAAAGGAGTATACGTTTCGCCCTGAGACCTATAATCGTCCTTGTTAAGATAGGACTCCCATTCTTCCTCCATATCAGAGGAATCATCTTTATTGATGGTATGCACTTCTTGAGGCACTGGGTGAAGGAAACCTCCACTGTGGAAGAAGTCTTGAATGGGATAAAGACTTTCATTGCTGGTAGTAGCTGTCTGGGTACAGGTTGCAGAAAAACCAAGACCCTTCTTTGTTTTATTGTCAGTAGGAATGACTAGCTGTCCCCATCCTGTTGTATTGGTACTCTCGACCGCTTTGATAGCATCTTTGTATGAGGAATTGGAAGTTCCCTCTTCGGATTGATTGTCCTTGCTCACTGATAGTGCTTGGAACTGAGTTCCAATAACCTCCTTGGGTTCTACACCAGTAGATGATGATAAGTTACTCACGAGCAAGGCTTGTTCTCCACAGACCGTGACGAGCTGGTTGTTCTGGAAGAACTTTAACTTTTGGTGGAGGGTCGAGGTGATCGCCCCAGCCTGATGTATCCAAGGTCTTCCTAATAAACAACTGTACGTTGCCCAGATGTCCATGACCTGGAAAGCGACTTGGAAAGTGTGAGGACCAATAGTTATGGGAAGGTCGACTTCGCCGATAACCATTTTTCTGGACCTGTCAAATGCTTTGACGACAACCTCACTGGTTCTCATCAGGGGTCATTTGAAGGATAATTGCATCAAAGTGGATTTTGGCATAACATTCAGGGCTGACCCCGTGTCTACCAGTACGCTGTCTAAAGTATCGCCCTGGCAGCTGACCGTGATATTGAGCACCATGTTATGACGACGACCCTCTTCAGGTAATTCCTCATCACTAAGTCCCAAGTTATTGCAGGAAGTGATGTTAGAGACAATGCTATCGAACTGTCTGATTGTTACATCCTGTTCCACAAAGGCTTGCTCCAAGACTTTCTCTAGAGCCTCCCTGTGCGCTTCTGAACTGAGTAAAAGTGACAGCACATAGATCTTTGAAGGAGTTTGTAACAGTTGATCAACAATGTTGTATTCACTCCTTTGGATGAGCTTCAACATCTCATCATCGTTTTTCGAAAGGTCGGGATTACTGGATTGACCGACTGGTGGATTGGGAACTTTTGTCTGAGGTTCCTTTTCTTTGTTAAGTTCTCCAACTCCTCGGTTGAAGATTCGACCACTCCGTGTTACTCGACTGATGTCTGCAATATTCACGACGGAGGGTAACAGAATTTGTAAGGGATAGCATTAGTTGATTCATACGGTAATGGTCCCGGTAGATAGATGACTATGGGAGCCTTCTGATTTTTTCGACCATCGTAAGCAATTTCGATCCATTCCCGATTGGGAACTCTTGATTCGTCAAATAGAGGGATGATGGTACAAACATCTCTAGCCCTCTGATGATCAGAGATTACGACAACGTCCTCAATTTGATCAGCGAGGTAGTCCGGCACCCAGTTGATTGGTCTGGAACCCGGATATGGGCAAATCTCTCTACGATCCACCTGACCCTGAAGAGCTGTTCACACAAGGTAACATCCTTGGTTACTTTCCAAACAGACTCTACAACGTTCATAGTTGTGTGGTGGCACCTGGCCATGCCCGCTTTGAATACAATGTAACCTCACTAGGTCAGTTTCCATAGATCGAACGTCCCGACTTTAATGCCGAGTAGGGTTCCAGTTGGTAATACTAATTTGCTGGGTGTCTTCATCCATATAGATTGGAAGCCACCAGTGGTTCAAAAAGTTCTAAAGGGTTCCCTGGACAAGGGCACAACCTTGATCATTTTTGCAACCCGCCCTACAGCTCTGATAATCATGTGATACCAGGAACCCGAGTCGGACCTGTTTAGCATGTAACTCCACCAGGCTGGTATTCATCAAGCGAATATCGAAGATTTGAATCATGTTGATATGATAGGGATTCCTATCATGGTAGTCCTAGATCCATCCAAGATCCATCTGACGCTGGAGGGCCTCTTGTACAAAAGAGCATCCATGTTTGTTTACCGACCAAGTCAGACAGGAACTGTAATCGTGCCACGGCTGATTATGATACTGGCTTTCCCTGGAATGCATCGCCACCAAGTTGATATTCATTGCACGGACGTTGTGGTTCTGAATGATGTTAAAATTCGTGTAAACCATGTTAAATCCACGAACTCGGTGCTCTTGGATTCATCCGACCATCTTGGTGAAGTCACTGGGCGCATTGGCAACCATTCTGTCATAATAAAATGAGCTTAAGGTCTTTAAGAAGATCTTTGTCATCTCTTTTTCCTCAAGAGGTGGACAAATTTGAGCGGCAATTTCACCCCATCTCTGAGCATATTCCTTAAAGGTTTCCTTGTCCTTTTGTGACATTGATCTGAGTTGATCTCTGTCGGGTGCCATGTCCAGATTGTATTTATATTGTTGGATGAAGGCAGTGCCAAGATCTCTGAAAGTGCTAATCGTAGCACGGTTTAAACCCATGTACCATTTTAGTGCGGCACCGGTTAGACTATCCTGAAAGTAGTGAATCAGTAAATCCTGATTCTCTGTCTGAGCTGACATTCGCCGAGCGTACATCATCAAGTGACTTTGAGGGTAAGAGTTACCCTTGTACTTTTCAAAGTCGGGCACCTGGAATTTGTGTGGAACTTTTACATTGGGGACCAAGCAAAGGTCCGCAACGTCCTTTCCAAATAAATTCTGACCGCGAAGGGCCTGCAGTTCTTTCTGCATTCCCAGGAACTGTTCCTGGAATTCATTCATTCTTTCGAACATGTTGTCGTTTCCACCAGAAGGTATCTGTGGAATCTGTCCTTCCGGGACAGTGTGTACCACGGGCGGTGGTATAGTCATTATGGTCGAGACTCTCGGTGCCTCCCGAAGTTTGTAACCTTCAGGAGTTGCTGTCATGCCCCTGGCATCTTCGCTTTCCCGAAGTTTGTAACCTTCAGGCCCAGCGGTTCCTGCTGCGTCCCCTGATGTTCATTGATCAACGGGATATATCCTTCTGGGATATAGTTAAGTGGCATGCCCCAGGGACGATCTTTTGGCATTTTGTACCTAGGATCAGACTTTTCCACTATGGGCGTTGAGGTGATCTCCGAGATCATAGTCCTTTGAAGCTGAGCTTCTACCATGGCTTGCATGTCGTTGTGAAGCTTTCTCATATCCTCTCTCAGAGTTTCGATCTCTTCTCTCAACTCTCTGTTCTCTTCCTCGAGATCATCCATCTTTTTCTAACGATTGGCCCGAGTATTGTACGAATGAGACAGTTCGACTCTAGAACCGAGACACAAACGTGAGATTCGTAGGTAAGAATAATACGTGACGTGAGAATGACGAATGCAATGATTATATTAATTGTTTTTTTTGTTTAATCAAAATAAACTTCGACAATTAGATTGCAAATATCAAACAGTGGGGAAACCCCGTTTTATTGAATTCAAAGGATTGCGAAAATAGGAATACAGTAGATTACAAGGCGTGGAAACAGAAACCTAAGCTAAGGGGTCCCGAGTCCTCTCTGGGGAGAAACCAGGTGCTGATTCTGGTACTTTCCTTTTCTTGGACTAGGGCTCTTGGGCCGTTGTCGGGTTGTCATTCCTTTGCCAAGTGAAAGGAACGAGCAAATTCCTTTACTCATCCTGATTATCCATAGCATGTTGCTCTAAAATCTCGATCAGAGCATCCTTATCTTTCAGCATTGCTGTATTTTGGTACACTCTACATTGAGGGTGCGGTATTTGTTCTTCCAAGACCTCCTCTCCTGTTGAACTTTGTTGAGAGTAACCTGAAGTTTTTCCGTTTCAGTCATGAAGTACATGACAGATTCCCTCGGTGGAAGAACTCCGTGACGAGGATAAGGCATCCTTAGCTTGAGAGCTCTAGTTTGTACCCAGTGGAGATAAGGCTCCACCGAGACACAGTCCGGTTTTCCTAGAGACTCTCGTCCTTTCTTATGAACATGTTTCCAAGCATGCACTATTTCCATCTTTAGTGCCCTGTCATTTTCTCCTTCTTTGAAGAAAAGACCCTCCATATGAGCATTACGCGAGACATGCCTCATTGGGTATCCAAATTGACGACGAACCAATACTAGATGGTAGTTGATTCCTCCCTTAGTTCTGATGAGGGGTACGTTGGGGAAGTTTCCACAACGGTCAATGATCCTGATCCCGTCATAAATCCTATTGCACCAATCTATATTAGAGTTGATAAGAGACATGATTTTCTGCGACCAACGCAAGGCACTCTTATGATCCCAAAACGCAACAGACTTGGGTAAATGGGAGATAAACCATTTATATAACAGGGGTACACAGCACGTGATCATCCCTCCGCTGTACAAATTTCCTAAGTGTACAGAATGATACACGTTCGCGAGCAAAGTTGGCACAGGGTTTCCAATGAGAAAAACCTTAATGGCGTTGATATCAACGAAGCTATTAATGTTGGGAAACAGAAATAACCCGTAGGTGAGTAAGACAAAGATGCTTTCAAAAGCAGTCATGTTCCCTACACTAGCAAAGTACAGAGCCTTCTTTGTCAGGAACTGGGCTGGAAAACCTGGGAGCCCACCCTTGGTGGTCATGTGAGTCTTGATTTCTGACTCATCCAAATAGACTGCTCTTGCAATGGTTTGATCTTTTGGAATTTCTTCCAGTCCAGAAAAAGGAGCTCGATCAGTAATGTGTAAATCGGTTAGGTGAGAATACTCCTCCAGCGTTGGTGCGAGCTGGTAATCCGGGAATGTGAAACAATGATAGACCGGATCATAAAATTGAATGAGTGCCTCCATGATTCCTTCAATCACATGGAATCTTAACAGAGGTAGAGACCTCCGTACTTGGCTCTGAAAGCTTCAGGGTTAGTGATCATCCTCGCTAATCCTCTCAAATCCTCTAGTTTTGGAACCCTGAAGGTATACTTATGAGTTCTCCTTCTACCGAAGTCCATGAGCGCAATATTTTTCTCTGATATTTGCAATCATTGTCTTAGTTTAGTTTGAAAAAGAGAGACTAGTGATTTTTGTACCTGCAGCACACAAAAACATAGAAAAAACATGGGGTCAAAGGGTCGGTGTCATGAAGTCAAAGCTCTACCCCCCCAAAGGTTTATACTAGTGATTTTTGTACCTGTCTCTCAAAATCATCAGTTCTTGTCGAGAAAACACCAGCGGGCCAGGAACCGTGCTAGGTGATGTTTTTCAAAGAACCATCAAAAGAGGGTAGTATCACGTGACAACCATTTCCAATAGTTTCCGCACTACTAAAAGAGGTTTTTCCTAGGTGTATACTCAATCTTTCCACATGCGGCATCACACGCATTCCCATTTGCAGAAAAATAAACACAAATATCAATTAGGAAGAGCAGTATATATATTTGTCCTAAAGTCCTAGACTTTAAAGAGCTATGAATCCTATGTTCCTGACAAAAATGGCTCCCGGCGGAGTCGCCATTCTGTGGTACCTTCCCAACTTTAAAGGTTTTGACCTAAGATCCTAGTGAAGTAAAAAAAAGTCCTATCCCAGTGAAATCCCCAAAAAAAGAAAGAAAGAAAGAAAGAAAAGGACCCCACGGTGGGCGCCACTTTTCTGTGGTAGCCACCGCCATGAAAATGACTTGTCTAAGGTTTTCACCCTAGATTGTAAGAAAGAAAGATGGGCCCCACGGTGGGCGCTACTTTTCTGTAGGGAGCGATTTTTGACGTGGTTCTTAAGCACTGTCGCTCTGGGGTTACTACAGGTTGATTCATTTTGTATCCTATTGAGCTGACTAAGGAAGGGAAATAGATATCTCTAATTAACCCCGCTTGCATACTGAGTTTAAACAGCGGTCTGTTAGGTTACGGATGCTATATGGTAATGGGGTCTCTTTCTTCTTACTTTGTTTAGAACGAAACACCGGGAATGTTCATGGGGAATTTTGTTAGGATGCTAGGACTAATGCTTTTCGATTGATATGTGAAGGTACGGGATTTGGGGCTTTGGATTTGTGTGCTTGCTAAGATTTTTCTTTCAATCTTATGCCTACGTATTCCCATTTACCGAAACAGGGAAATCAGAGCGGCCGAGTTCCTCCTATTCTATGGGAGGAAATGGTGTTTTGGTGTCTTGTTCAAAGCCCAAAACGTAAAGCTAAAAAGGTGATTTATATCTTGTTCAAAGCCCAAGATGTGAAGCTGAAGGGTCTATTTGTATCTTGTTCGAAGCCCAAGATGTGAAGCTAAAAAGGTGTTGTCTTTAGAGAGAATTTGTCATCTCTAAAGGGGGTCTGTTTGTCACAACTGTTGGGTGACTGACTATAAAGGAGGATTACTTTAACCGGGATATGTGAATCCTAGAAATGCCATAATTTCCTTTATAGGGGGTTTTAACTTGAAGGAGAAGACTTTAACTCAGTGTAGAGCAATGCTATCTTTCCTGAGGAATTTTCATGCTAAAAGAGGGACAGTGGCATGGATGTAAATAATCTAGAGGCTTGACACTTACAGCAATTAGATGAAAGGAGTTGTTGATGTTTGTATCCTGCGAACGAGGCACAATTTTGATGCTAAAAGGCTGATTGACTCAACCGGGGTTTTTCTTATACAAAGCCTAAGAGGAGGCTATTGACCCAACAAGAGGATGCTTTTGTGTCTCATACGAAGCCCGAGAGGGAGGCTAAAAGGAGTTGACTCAACAAGAGAGTGCTTTTAGATGTGTCATGTACAAAGCCCAAGACGGAGGCTAAAGGTTGACTCAACAAGAGAGTCTTTTATACTCAACAAGAGAGTGTTTTGTATCTTGTACGAAGCCCGAGAGGGAGGCTAAAAGAGAGATGGACTCAACAAGAGAGTCTTTGATACTCAACAAGAGAGTGATTTTGTATCTCGTACGAAGCCCGAGATGAAGGCTAAAAGGATCGCTGTTTCAGTTAAGTGACAGGTCCAGTAGGTTGGTTAAAAGAGAAAATCAGTTCTTATAAAGAGACTGATTAAAGGTAAGGCTATGCTTTGGGATTGATTAGAGGATCAGGGTTATTTCCTATTCTTTAAGGAAATGGGGAGTCCAGAGGGTATTGGAGACTATCCGAGTCTACTGGTGTTTTTCCCTACTTGAGAATGCCTTCGAGACTCAAGGAGATTAGACTGTCCAAGTCTAGAGTTTTATCTTTTGTACTATGCTTAAAGAAACAGTAATAGTATGTTCGCGGTAGAAATATCTAGACTCTTTGAAAGATTGTTCTATTAAGATGACTAATTTCTGTTCCTATACCTCTAGGAGGTCGTCGGGACAATTTGTACGAAGCCCAAGAGGAGGCTGGAAACTTTTAAGAAGCCGAGGGACAATTTGTATGAAGCCCAAGAGGAGGCTATTTTCCCAGAGGAAGAATCCTTATACGAAGCCTAAGAGGAGGCTGTGAATACTTCTAAGAAGTCGTAGGGTCCTTGTACGACACCCAAGAGGAGGCGGGGATGCTTTTAGGAAGCCTGTGGGTCCCCAAACCCCGAGAAATTCAAGACAGGCTATTCACAGAGAATAGATCAAGCCAGGAAAGTCCGAGAATTTGGAAGAAACTCAAGAGATGCCATTCACGGAGAAAAGATCATCTCTGGGGAGTAGAGTTTCTTTGACGATTTCTAAAGGTGACAGTCTGAGAAAGGGTTCAAAAAGAATCTGCCTTTCACATATCCATATTGTTTAACCCCAAGAGGAGGGAAGACTGTGTCTGGTAATCCTATGGGGATCTAGTTTTGTCTATTTAAGAGTGATCAACAGGGCTTAGTGCTAGACGTAGTTGCTGAGGAAACTATAAATATCTATACTAGTATTACACAGTTGATATGAGTTTATGAAAGAAGACTTACAGTGAAACAGCCCCACAATACAATTATATGTATATGAAAGCGGATAAAGAAAGCATATAAACACTTACTCGGTTGTAGAGCTTCCATGCTGTTTGGTTAGTTGTTCAACAAAAAAAGATTGAAAACAACAGTATATTCAAAATTAAAGGAGAAAGTATTTTAAAAAGATGTTGGGGCTTACAGCTCAAGGAGAGGCCCAAGCTTTATTAGTGATCACATTTTCATTTTGTACAGAGGGACTTATACAAGTGACTGGGGCCTAAGAAAGGTTTTCTATACAAGGGGATGTGTCTTACACTCTCTCAAGAGGCCCAAGTGTTTAAAGAAAAAGAATGGGGCTTACAACACGAGGGTGGGCCCAGATGATTGGTTTTTTTATTGGCGATCGCGCCGAGGTTTTCTTTTAACGCAGGGGGACTTATACAATGTCTGAGGCCCAAAAAGTTTTGGTTAAAAGGGGATTGGGTCTTATACTTTAATAGAGGCCCAAAAGATTTATTTTTGTACAAGTGGTGGGGCTTACAGCTCAAGGAAAGGCCCAGGGTCATTTGTTTGAAAATGGCGATCGCGCTGAGATTTTTGAAAACGCGGTGGGTCTTATACAATGTCTGAGGCCCAAAAATGGTTTGTTTTTCAAAGGGGTTTGGGTCTTACACTCTAATAGAGGCCCAAGAATAATTTTGAATGGGTCTTATAGCTCGAGGAGAGGCGCAAGGTTTGTTTTTCAACGGACGATGATCACGTCGAACTTTTTGAAATACAACGGGACTTATACAATAAGTGAGGCCCAAAAAAAGGTTTGTATTTACAAAGGATTGGGTCTTACACTCTATTAGAGGCCCAAAAGTGTTTGAAATTGTTTGATGAGGATGAAAATCAAAGAAACCCTAATTTGTTATTCTTTAAAAGTAAATATTTAAAGAATATCAAATAAAATACCAAATAAGTTTGAATAAACCATTTGTGATTTTTGTTTAAGGTTTGAGAAATGAGGGATTAATCACAAGGTGAATTAAAACTCACTTGGTTTTGATTTTCAAAGTAAATATTCACTTTTAAAATGTTTAAAAACATTAAAAAGGAATTTATTCACAAAAATACTAATTATATTAAATAAATAATATAAACTTAATTTTTTTGTGGAATAAAATATTTCAACATTTTTGTGATTTTTTTGCAAAAAGAACCAATAAAAAATAATTAAAATTGAAGGAGTTATTAATTTTCCAATTAATTAATAAAACATGAAAATATTGGAAAAAATAGCAAAAACATGAGAAAACACAAAATGGCATGGGTGGGGTTTGAACCACGACCTCAAGGTTATAGGGCGTGCGTCTTACCACCGGGGTGGTGATACATCCATTGCTTGAAGTGAAACCACAAATATACAAGGCTTGCCTTGTTTTCTAGGCCTGGCCAAGGCAAGGCAAGGCAAGTTTTGCCAAGAAACGGGAACGTCCATAACTTTCTCATTTCTCCATGATTGGGGACAAAATTTATATGCATCTGGCCTAGAATTTCACAAGGAATCCAATGGTGGTGGTATTTTTTCCAGATCATGCTCCCTCCTCAAAATCCGATAGTGGTTTTGAAAAAGGCCTATAATTGCATTTTCTATGCTACACTTTGATACAGGCATGAATTACATGATGAATTGGTTCAAACACAACATATATAACATATATGAGGTGTGTATGATCAGTGGACTTCAAAGAAATGCATATTTTGGAAAGTTCAAGTTATGATGCTTACCTCTTTTTGAGCTTTTGGAGTTTTCTGTGCAATCTGCCAAACTTCTTGTTCCAGAAATGGTTTGATGCTTTGGACACTCTCAAATGATCCCTTAGAAGCTTTGAGGATAGTTGGAATTAGCTGGAACCTGTAAAAACACAAACTGGCCCTTTCTTGCAAAAGGGGTTAAAATGACCAAAATAGCAACTCTCTCAAATGGTGTTCCAGATGGGGGGAACCATTTGGGACAGTTCAAGGATGTTATTTGGAGCGTGTTTGAGGTTTTATCTGGTTTGGAAAGTGACTGAATCAAGACATGGCTTGAAAAATGCACAAAAGGCCTATTTTGAGGTTTTGAGATGTGACTTTGTGATTTTGGTGTTACAGGTCACTTTTGATAGTTTGGATCACCTACATATGATCTTTATGAGGTGTTAGGATCATGAGTTGTGATGGAAATGCTCTCTAACTCAAAAACTCCGAGTTACCTTGCTAAAGAAGGCATTTTGGCCTAAAGAGAGGGATTTTGAGGAAAGCATCTATTTGATGGCTTTGGTGTACTCAAACTGAGTACAAATGAGCTTTATTTATAGTAGAGCAAGTTTGTTTTGGGATCAATAGTGAATGGTAACTGCAGCAGAGGTTTGGCCAATGGTTGCACTTTGGAATCCAAGTCTCCTCTAGCCATTGACTAGAGGTTAGGGCACAGGGTTGTGGTTCCCTTGGTCTTGGATAAGTCTTGACTGAATTCAGTTGCAAATGTGTCAGTCCATGCCACCTTGGTGTATGTATTGAATGCTCCAATCCAAAATTGGAGTCTTGTCCCTCTTTTAGGGATTTCTAGGTTTGGCATGCTACTTCTTGTTCCAAAGACTTTGGAGGCTTGGCTCAGTGTTTGTCCCCTTTAAATTTGATCCTCAGATGTGTCCAAAGTGATGGCAAGGCTTGGAATTATCTGATTTTGCCAAATCGAGCAAAAATGCAAAATTCTGCCTAGCCTTGGCAGTTTTCAGCAAGGCATATTGCCATTGTCATATCTCATGGCCCAAGTGGAATTTGGTGATGTTCTTGGCCATTTTGGAAAGCCCTCATATGATACAACAATTGTTTGATCATATTTGGTTTTGATACCTTTTGGATCCTGTAGCGAGCGATTTTGGACGCGGTTCTTAAGCGCTGGTCGCTCTCTGCGGTTTGAGCTTTGACTACAGGTCAATTCATTTTTTATCCTATTGTGAGCTGAATAAGGAAGGGAAATAGATGTCTCCAATTAACCCTGCTTTGCATACTGAGTTTAAACAGCGGTCTGTTAGGTTACGAATGCTATCAATGTGGAGGGGCCTTTGTACTGGTTATTTGTATTTTCGCCAATACTGTTTTCTTTCTTTTTTACCTGGGCAGAAAGTTTCTGGCGGGGAACAAGGATTAGGATGTTAGGACTGATGCTTTTGAATTACTGCTTTTTGATTGATGGAGATATGGGATTTGGGTTTTTTGTTGATTGCGCTCGCTAAGATCTTTTCTTTCGATCTTATGCCTACGTATTCCCGTTTACCGAAACTGGGAAATCAGAGCGTTCGTAGTTCCTCCTATTCTATGGGAGGAAATGGGTGTTTTGGTGTCTTGTTCAAAGCCCAAGACGAGAAGCGAAAGGTGGTTTGTATCTTGTTCAAAGCCCAAGATGTGAAGCTGAAAGGTCTATTTGTGTCTTGTTCAAGGCCCAAGACGTGAAGCTGAAAGACCTCGGCTTTAGAGAGAATTTGTCATCTCTAAAGAGGGGAGAAGGAGAATTACTTTAACTGGGATACGCGGATCCGAGCAATGCCATAATTTCCGAAGAAAGGGTTTTAATCTGAAGGAGATGACTTTAACTCAGTATAGAGCAACACCATCTTTCCTTAGGAATTCCTCATGCTAAAAGAAGGACAGTGGCATGGATGTAAATAATCCAGAGGCTTGCCGCTTACAGCGATTAGATGAAAGGGAAGGAGTTGTTGATGTTTGTGTACTGTGAACGAGGCACAACTTTGATGCTAAAAGGTTGATTGGATCAACCAGTGGTTTTCTTATACAAAGCCTAAGAGGAGGCTAATTTCCGCTAGGAAAATCATTATACAAAGCCTAAGAGGAGGCTATTTTGTGTCCCATACAAAGCCCGAGAGAGAGGCTAAAAGTTTTTGACCCGACGATGGAGTCTTTATGTCTCGTACGAAGCCCGAGATGGAGGGTATTGTTTGTTTGACTCAACGAGGGAGTCTTTATGTGTCTCGTACGAAGCCCGAGAGAGAGGCTAAAATGTTGTTTGACTCCGCTGGGGAGAATCATTGTACAAAGCCCAAGAGGAGGCTAGAGTAACTGTTTCAGTTAAGTGACAGATCCAATATACTGATTTTAAAAGAGAAAATCAGTTCTTATATGAGCATCCCTGTACTCAGGGATTTGATTTGAGGATCAGGGATATTTCCCTCTCTTTGAGGAAACGGGAAATCCAAAGGGTATTGAGACTGTCCGAGTCTGCGGGTTTCCTTCCTATTTAACGAAGGGGTCACTTGAGAATGTCTTTGAGACTCAAGGAAGTTAGACTGTCCGTGTCTAGAGTTTTATCTTTTGTACTATGCTTTGAGAAACAGTAGTAGACTCTATGAAAGGACTGTTCTATGAGGATGACTAGGTTCTGTTCCTATACCTCTAAGAGGTCGTCGGGACAATTTGTACGAAGCCCAAGAGGAGGCTGGAAACTTTTAAGAAGCCGACGGGTCCTTGTACTAAGCCCAAGAGGAGGCTATCATTCCCGAAGGAAGAGATCATTATACGAAGCCTAAGAGGAGGCTGTGAATACTTCTAAGAAGCCGTAGTGTCCTTGAATAATGCCCAAGAGGAGGCCGATGCTTTTAAGAAGCCCGTGGGTCTATCATCTCCTTTCCATTAGGAGAGATAACTCTTTTAAAGATAAAAACCACTGGTAAACGTGCGAGGTTTACTATCCAGCGACTCTTAGCTTTTAAAGAGGGTTCCTTAGTTAAGCTATCCAAACCCCGAGACTATGACCGTAGTGGGTACCCAAACCCCGAGACATTCAAGGCAAGCTATCCACAAGGAATAGATCAAGTCAGGAAAGTTTGAGAATTTGAAAGAAACTCAAAGATGCCATTCACGGAGAATACATTCATCTTGGGGAGTAGAGCTTCTTGACGATTCCTAAGGAGCACAGCCGAAGAGAAGACTGTATCTGGTGCTCCTATTGGGGATCTAGGCGTCTATTTCTACGAATAAATGAAACGGCGTCACCTAGTTCTAGACGTAGTAGCCGGGGAAACTCGAAATATCTATACTATTATTACACAGTAGATATGAGTTTATGAAAGGAGACTTACAGTGAGCAGCCCCACAATACAGTTTATAATATGAAAGCAGTAAACGAAAGCGATAACCACTTACTCGGTTGGAGTGCTTCCATGCTGTTTGGCTAGTTGTTCAACAAAGAAAGATTGAAAACAACAGTATATTTAAAATCAAAGGAGAAAGTGCTTTGAAAAAGAAAGATTTGGGGCTTACAGCTCAAGGAGAGGCCCAGGGTTTTATCAGTGAGCGCACTGTTTGATTTTGTACAGAGGGACTTATACAAGTGACTGAGGCCCAAAAAGGTTTTCTGTACAAAGGGATGGGTCTTACACTCTCTCAAGAGGTTCAAAAGGTTTAAAGGAAAAGAGTGGGGCTTATAACTCGAGGGTAGGCCCAGTTGACTTTTCGTTTAAAAATGGCGATCGCGCCGAGGTTTTCTTTTAACGCGGAGGGACTTATACAATAAGTGAGGCCCAAGATGTTTTGGTTAAAAGGGAGATTGGGTCTTTCACTCTAATAGAGGCCCAAAGTGTTTTGAATGAGTCTTATAGCTCAAGGAGAGACCCAAGATGTTTTTATTTTTAAACGGGCGACGATCGCGCCGTTTACTTGTACAGAGGGACTTATACAATGAGTGAGGCCCAAAAAGTTTTTGTACAAGGGGGGATGGGTCTTACACTCTCTCAAGAGGCTCAAAAAGGTTTTTAAAAAAGGTTTGGGTCTTACACTCTCTCAAGAGGCCCAAAAAGGTTTTATCAATTAATTTAAATATTAGTATTTAATATGATTAATTAATAATTTAATTAATCAAAATTAAATAGAAATATCTAAATTAATTAATAACTTAAACAATATTTTTACCTTTCCTAGATAAAACTAGAAATAAGAAAAAATAATGAAAGAAAGAAATATGTGGGAGAGAAATGAGAAAACAATGTAAGAGATTGTTTTGGTGTGATTTGGAATGAGAAATGGAGTGGTATTTATAGGAAAATTTTAGCTTAAAAATTAAGCCATGGTGATGTATGCAATGACATAAACCAAGCTTAAAAATTAAGCTAACTTATTTAAACTAGCTTAAATTTTAAGCTAACTTAAATTAATTTTTTAAGCTAGGTTAATTTTTAAGCTAACTTAAATATCTATATACTATAATAATAAAAAACAAAATTGTATTAAAAACAAAAGTTTTTTTAGAACAAAATATATAAAAAAACAAAATATATGAATTTTAAAAATAATATAAATATATATTTATATATATATATATATATATATATATATATATATATATATATATATATTTTCGATATACATATATATAAAATATATATATACATAAAAAATATGAAAAATATATAAAAAATATATAAAAAATAAAAAGACAAATAAACAAAAAAAAAAATATATATATATATATATATATATATATATATATATATATATATATATATATATATAATACGGAAATAATATATATATATTATTATTATATTATTATTATTTTTATTTATTTTTATTTTCATTTTTATTTTATATATGTAAAAATAAAATAAAAATGAGAAATCGATTAAATCGTGCGAAAGATAAATGAACAATGAACATTTGTAAATTTAATTGAAAAACATGTCCGTTCATCGATTTTCGCATAATTAACCAAAAAGACAAAAATTTCAACGTATATATTTCGACTGAAAATTCAAACGATATGCATGACAAAAATAGATGATATGATATGCAGACGACACGAAGTGAAAATACAATCGAGTTTTGATCACTGGCGGTTCTGAGGCTTAATCCACTTAGAAGGGAGCATCCTTGTGCTTAATCCTTGAAGTGGGAGTCCTTTTTGATCCATTGTGAATGTTTGGGAGATTAGACAAGTTGAAGATCAAGTCATTCCTTGATTGATCTTTTGTCTAAAAGCTCTGAGAGGGCTTGAAACCCTAATCCTGATTGTAGTCAATGCTCAACAATTCCTTGAGGAGATTGATGAGGCATGATGATTCATCCATATTGTGATGATGATTTTCACAATGATGGGAAACTTTAGTGGTCAAAATTTAGGGTATGACAGATGCCCCTATTTAATCTTCTTGGACCCGAAGGTGTGAATGACGAAGGTGTTCGGGCATTCGGGGTGCAAGAGGATTAAATATTGGAATACCCGAAATTTTGATGGTGGTTATGAATGGTAGCTTACGCATTCATCTTCTTTAGCTAAGCGATGATGCTTAGAAAAGGTAAACTTCCCCTCGATCCTGGTCTCCTACCAAGGATCTGGTCTTAGTTTCTTTTGTCAACTTCCCCTCGTTCTTGGTTTCCTACCAAGGAACTGGTCTTAGTTTCTTTTGTAAACTTCCCCTCGATCCTGGTTTCCTACCAAGGACCTGGTCTTAGTTTCTTTTTTAAACTTCCCCTCGATCCTGGTTTCCTACCAAGGAACTGGTCTTAGTTTCTGATTTAAACTTCCCTTCGATCCTGGTTTCCTACCAAGGAACTGGTCTTAGTTTCTGATTTAAACTTCCCCTCGATCCTGGTTTCCTACCAAGGAACTGGTCTTAGTTTCTTTTGTCAATAAACTTTACTGACAAGGGACGCTATTCGTAGCGGCTTTCCTTCAAACTTCTCGCCGAATTTTCCTGGGGAGATGCCATTTGAGTGGAAAAAGGTTTGATGTCAGACTTGCTGGGGAATCCATTCGTCTGAATTGTAGAGGTACACAAACTTCTCTGTTTTGGAGACGCCATTTGTCGATTCTACTGGGGAAAACGAGTCTCTTGAGAGACTGTTTTCGTTTGGGGTTACATCATACTTTTCTCGGGATCTTCCCGGAGAAATGCCATATGATGGGATCCAATTTTGAGGTGTCAATGACCTTCTCATCAGTGGTTTTTCGGAGCAAAACTGGTGTGCTGCCGAATCTCTGATCACGAGGCTTTCTCTGTGGATTTTCCTTAATCCGGGAAAGCAAGGATATCATCTTCAATGGCGAAGAGTGATGTTTATTGAAAGTTTTCTCTGGCTTTTCAGAGGTTCAAGTTATCAAAGTGGTCAAGGACCAACTTCTTTCCAGAATTAAACTGGAAGCGAGGTTGTTCAGACACAGTATTTCCTGACGAGGCAAGAACTGACAACTCGATTGAGAGGACTTCTACCACTAGGGGACAAGACCGACTCAAGTGATAGTGATGCAATACGAAATGTGAATGCAAATAAAAAATGCATGATGTATGTATGTATATGCTGACAAAACAGACGCGACATACAGACTAATGGATGAACACAATTGGATACTCGGCCATCGCGGGGGCGAAGAAGTACCGTTGATTCAAAATAGCAATTCCACCTTGCTTAGGAGAGATAGTCCCATTGGGAGCTATGTTGATCGGGCTTAGGAGATGAGAACTCGGCCGAGGATGTCAGACGAAACATGGTCTCTGACATTATTGATCCTTCATTCAGGAGTATTGGTCTAGAAGGAGTACTTTGATTCTGCACTTTGAAGTTCGCCTACTTCGGGAGAAGCGATCGATGTTCTTCTGATGTTCAACAGTCAAAAGAAATGCCATCTTTAATTTAAAAGAAGAAAAAGTTTAACAAGTAAATTTATTTTTGTTTTATTTCAAGAATCGCTGATTAAGTTTAAACAACGTCGTTCTGTAAAGCTAAAACAAGTAAAGAATTACAAACAAAAGCACAAGGGCTTAAATTTTATTGATAAGATGGAGATAAGCCAAACGCGTGATTCCAAAGAGTATATACAAAGTTAGAAAATGGTCATTTACAGGGAAAAGGGCTACGTTGAAACATAACGACCACTATCCTTCTACCAACTTTGAGTTCGGGACATCCTGAGCTTCCGTCGAAGATGACCTTTGACTGGAGATTTCCTCCGATAGATGATGCAACTGCTGTTGCTGCTGAGGGACTTGCCTCTGTTGAACATAGTTACTTGCCATTATCCCTAACTTTTGCCTGGATTGTACTATGAGATTTCCAATCCATCGGGATGACTTTTTTTTTATGTCTCTAACTTTTGCCTGGACCGCCCTTTCGGGTTTTCAATCCACCGAGACGTTTTTTTTTAGTTTTAGGCGAAGTATTTCTTGACTACATCAACATTCGTGGGGTAGGCAAATTCCTCTCCGTCCATGGTTGCAAGTCTCAAGGCGCCGCCTGAGAAAGCTTTCGTGACCACATAGGGGCCATCATAATTTGGGGTCCATTTGCCCCGAGAATCAGTGAGAAATGATTGTATCTTCTTGAGCACAAGGTCTCCTTTTCTGAAGATACGAGGTCAGACCTTTTTGTCGAACGCCCTTTTCATTCTCTGTTGATACAACTGACCGTGGCATAGTGCCATGATTCGTTTTTCCTCGATCAGATTCAATTCGTCGTGTCGACTTTGACACCATTAAGCTTCGGTGAGCTTAGCTTCCATCAATACCCGGATTGATGGGATCTCTACTTCTATGGGGAGAACTGCCTCCATGCCATATACTAGAGAGAAAGGGGTTGCCCCTGTTGAAGTGCGGACAGATGTGCGATAACTGTGAAGAGCAAAGGGTAGCATTTCGTGCCAATCTTTATAGGTTACAACCATCTTTTGGACAATCTTCTTGATGTTCTTGTTAGCCTCTTCTACTGCTCCGTTCATCTTGGGTCGGTAGGGAGATGAGTTATGGTGTTCGATCCTGAACTCTGCACACGACTCTTTCATCATCTTATTGTTCAAGTTAGATCCATTATCAGTAATGATCTCACTTGGAACACCATAACGGCAGATGATATTGTTTTTGATAAATCGGACCACCACTTTTCGGGTTACATTGGCGAATGACGCTGCTTCGACCCACTTGGTGAAATAGTCAATGGCTACCAGGATGAACCGATGTCCGTTTGAACCCTTGGGCTCAATCATACCAATCATATCGATTCCCCATATCGAGAAAGGCCATGGGGAAGAAAGAACTTTGAGATGTGATGGCGGTACATGAATTTTGTCGGAGTATATCTGACACTTGTGACACTTCCTCATGTACTTGTAGCAGTCGGATTCCATGGTCAACCAATAATACCCGGCCCTGAGAATTTTTCTCGCCATTGTGTGTCTGTTGGCATGAGTGCCAAAGGATCCTTCATGAATTTCTTTCATGAGCATGTCTGCTTCTGGTCTGTCGACGCATCGGAGCAAGACCATGTCAAAATTTCTCTTATAAAGAGTGTCACCGCTCAGGAAGAAGTTTCCAGCCAATCTTCTGAGGGTTTTCCTGTCTTTTCTGAGTGCCCCAGATGGGTACTCTTGTTTCTGAAGGAAGCATTTGATATCGTGATACCAAGGTCTGTCGTCTATGACTGCTTCAATCGCGAAGATGTAAGCGGGCCGTTCAAGGCGCATGATGTCGATCTTAGGTATGTCGTTCCGTCGACCTACACTGATCATGGATGAGAGAGTGGCTAATGCATCAGCCATGTGATTCTCATCACGAGGGATGTGATGAAAGTCGACTCTGTTGAAGAAGGGTAACAACCTCCTTGCATAGTCTTTGTAAGGAATCAATCCTGATTGGTATGTGTTCCAATCTCCTTTTATCTGGTTAATAACCAGGGCTGAATCGCCGTATACGTCCAAGTTTTTGATCCTTAAATCAATCGCTTCTTCGAGACCCATGATACATGCTTCGTATTCGGCCTCGTTGTTCGTACATTTGAACGTAAGTCTGGTAGTGAAAGGAATGTGGGAACCCTGAGGGGTAACAATGATTGCCCCAATTCCGTTTTCATAATGATTGACTGCTCCGTCAAAGATAAGTCCCCACTGGGAACCTGGTTCTGGCCCTTCACTGGGTAGCGGTTCATCGCAATCTTTCATCTTTAGATACATGACATCTTCGTCTAGGAAGTCAAACCTGATTGATTCTTGATCGTCAATCGGTTGATGAGCCAAATGATCGGCTAAAATACTTCCTTTAACGGCTTTCTGAGCATGGTACTCTATGTCATATTCTGATAGTAACATCTGCCAACGGGCAATCCTTCCCGTGAGAGCAGGTTTTTCGAAAACGTACTTGATTGGATCCATTTCGGAGACCAACCAAGTAGTGTGACGAATCATGTACTGGCGAAGACGTTTGGCTGCCCAAGCCAAAGCGCAACAAGTTTTCTCAAGCATTGTGTACCGAGTCTCGCAGTTGGTGAATTTCTTGCTTAGATAGTAAATGGCAGACTCTTTCCGTTTAGTTTCGTCTTGTTGGCCAAGTACACATCCCATTGAGTCCTCTAGGACTGTGAGGTAAATGATCAGTGGTCTTCCTTCCACTGGAGGTGATAGAATCGGAGGATTCAACAGATATTCCTTGATACTGTCGAAGGCGGTTTGGAAATCTTCTAACCAAACGCAACCCTGGTTCTTTTTGAGTAATTTGAAAATCGGCGCACACATCGCGGTCATAAGGAATATGAATCTGGAGATGTAGTTCAAACGTCCCAGGAATCCTCTGACTTGTTTTTCAGTTTTCAGAGAAGGCATTTCTTGAATGGCCTTTACCTTGTCAGGATCAACTTCAATTCCTTTTTGGCTGACGATGAACCCTAGTAGTTTCCCTGAACGGACACCGAAGGTGCACTTGTTGGGATTCAAGCGGAGCTTGAACTTTCTAAGACGTTCGAACAATTTTGACAGATGTTCAACGTGCTCACTTTCTGTTTTTGATTTTGCAATCATATCATCGACATATACCTCAATTTCCTTATGTATCATGTCATGAAACAGAGTAGTCATGGCCCTTTGATAGGTTGCCCCTGCATTCTTCAAACCGAACGGCATTACCTTGTAACAAAAGGTACCCCATGGGGTAATGAATGAAGTTTTCTCCATGTCTTTTGGCGCCATTTTGATCTGGTTATTGCCCGAGAATCCATCCATGAAGGAGAAAACTTTGAACTTTGCTGTGCTATCAACCAGCATGTCAATGTGTGGTAAAGGAAAGTCGTCCTTTGGACTTGCCTTGTTCAGATCTCTGTAATCAACACACATTCTGACCTTTCCATCCTTTTTGGGAACGGGTACGATGTTGGCTAACCATTGAGGATATTCAGATGTAGCGAGGAAACCCGCGTCGATCTGTTTCTGTACCTCCTCCTTGATTTTGATGGCCATGT
This sequence comes from Lathyrus tuberosus, assembly GCA_022829125.1. Lineage (NCBI taxonomy): Eukaryota > Viridiplantae > Streptophyta > Magnoliopsida > Fabales > Fabaceae > Lathyrus > Lathyrus tuberosus. Next base: position 1,553,527 of record JALAZF010000467.1, on the reverse strand, counting down.
CCGGGTGAGTGCGTCTCAACCTTTGCTTTACTGGCGGACATTCCGATCTCAACGGTAAGTGATGTTCCACGATGCTGGTATCCAACCCTGGCATATCCTGATAAGACCAAGCGAATACATCGGGGAATTCTTTGAGAAGCTTTATCAGATCTTCTCTGGCAGTTGGACTGAGCAGTGCTCCGATCCTGATTTCTTTTCTCTCTTGCTCTGAACCCAAGTTTACCGTTTCCAACGGCTCTTTGTGAGGTTCAATAGACCTTTCCTCTTGTCTGAGTAGTCGGGAGATCTCTTCTGGAATTTCGTTGTCAACTTCTTCTTCAACCCCGAATACCGGGAACTCAAAGTTGGGAGAAGGCATCAGATCGTATGTTTCAACGGGGTATAAAACAAGCAATCTGCATGACGTGATGATTCGTGTTTAGAAGAGATAGAGAAAATGTAAGTGTGTGCAGTGTTTTGATTTTACTGCTTGTTTTTATTTTTAAATGTTTTTTAGGATTACCATTTTCTGAAAAAGCAAAAAGAGAAAACAGCAATAATGCAGAAATTACAGAACGACGTTATTTTATTTATGAACAAGTCAAATCTTGAAACTACAACCCTATAAAACAAAACTCTGTCGCTTTGGGCAAAGCGAAGAGGGATATTTACAGAAAACGAGCCCTATCAAAACATCCGTTTCACCTGGGCAGGGTGAAAGTTTAAAGATGGCAATTACTTTGACTGATAAACGACCTTCGGAACCTCGACGGCAACCCATTGGCGGCGAACTCCTCGGTGAATCACAAAGTCTGGCACCTTCCTTGATTTGTCTTCAGAAATGACGCTGATTTCTGGTGGAGCAGGATCATTGGAATCTGTTTCCCAGGCATAATTGTCGTAGGAGAATTCCTCAGTTGTATTTTGCATAGCATTGGTGCTCTCAGCTGTATCTCCCCATCCAGTTGGCTGGATATCTTCGAGCCTGATACGAGAGCTTTCGGGAGCAGTGTACTTGACCATAAAGTCGTATTTTCCACTTGGTTGTCCCAGGGTGTCCCAAACTTCTTTGGAACTGGAGGAGTCATCCCTCTCGATGACGTTGACCTCAGGAAAAGCATAGTTGATGAATTCTAGTCCTGCAAACGTTGCGAATTCATCGTCATGTTGAGTAGTTTCCGAATGACCTGAGTGTTGATCCCATGACATGGCGGGGACACAGGTATTCTGTTCAATGACGGTCAGCTGATTTTCATTGTTCGGCTGACTTTCTTGCCCCAAGTCTCCTGGATAAGGTTGCCACATTGGCAGACCATCCATTGGGCCATAGTAATTGTGGGTAAAGTTGTCTTTCATCAGAGTGTCCTCCTCTAATGAATTTGGCGGAGCACGGCATCCTTCCGGATCACAATCTCCGTAGATCATTTCGACATCTGATCTTGGTATAAATCTCGGACTTTCTGTAGGAAAGTAAAAAGGCATAGGCACCTCTTCCTGAGACATATAATCGTCCTTGTTAAGATAGGACTTCCATTCTTCATCCGTGTCAGAGGGATCTTCCTCATTGATAGCATGGACTGCTTGAGACACTGGGTGAAGGAAACCTCCACTGTGGAAGAAGTTCTGAAGGGGATGAAGACTTTCATCGTTGGCAACTGTCTGGGTACAGGTTGCAGAAAAACCAAGACCCTTCTTTGTTTTATTGTCAATAGGAATGACAAGCCGTCCCCATCCTATCGTATCGGTACTCTCGACCACTTTGATAGCATCTTTGTATGAAGAAATTGAAGTTCCTTCTTTGAACTGATTGTCCTTGCTCACCGATAGTGCTTGGAACTGAGTTCCAATAACCTCCTCGGGTTCCACACAAGTAGATGATGATAGGTTACTCACAAGCAAGGCTTGTTCCCCACAAACCGTGACAAGTTGATCGTTCTTGATGAACTTTAGCTTTTGGTGGAGGGTTGAAGTAACCGCTCCAGCCTGATGTATCCAAGGTCTTCCTAATAAACAACTGTATGTTGCCCGGATGTCCATGACCTGGAAAGTGATTTGGAAAGTGTGAGGATCAATAGTTATGGGAAGATCAACTTCGCCGATAACTGTTTTTCTGGATCCGTCGAATGCTTTGACGACGACCTCGCTGACTCTCATCGGAGGGCCCTTAAATGATAATTGCATCAAAGTGGACTTTGGCATAACATTCAGGGCTAACCCTGTGTCTACCAGTACGTTGGCTAAAGCATCGCCCTGGCAGTTAACTGTAATGTTGAGCGCCATGTTATGACGGTGACCCTCTTCAGGTAATTCTTCATCACTAAATCCCAAATTATTGCAGGAAGTGATGTTAGAGACAATGTTATCGAATTGTCTGATTGTTACATCCTGTTCCACAAAGGCTTGCTCCAAGACTTTCTGTAGAGCCTCTATGTGTGCTTCTGAACTGAGTAACAGTGATAATACTGAGATCTTTGAAGGAGTCTGTAACAGTTGATCAACAATGTTATATTCACTCCTTTGGATGAGCTTTAGCATCTTATCTTTGTCTTTTGAGAAGTCGGGATTACTAGATTGACCGACTGGCGGATCAGGAATTTCTGCCTGAAGTTCCTTTTCTTTGTTGGATTCTCCAACCCCTCGGTTGAAGATTCGACCGCTCCGTGTTACACGACTGATGTCTGCAATATTCCCGACGGAGGGTAATGGAATTTCCTTTCCATTCTCGATTATTGTTGCTTCGTATTTGTAAGGGATTGCCTTAGCTGATTCATACGGTAGTGGCCCCGGCAGATAGATGACTATGGGAACCTTCTGATTTTTCTGACCATCATAAGTAACCTTGATCCGTTCCCGGTTGGGAACTCTAGATTCGTCAAGTAGAGGGATGATGGCAAAAACATCCCTGGTCCTGTGATGACCAGAGATCGTGACAACATCCTCAACTTGCTCGGCAAGGTAGTTCGGCGACCAAATGATGGGTCCTGAACCTGGATATGGACGAATTTCTCCATGATCGACCTGACCCTGAAGAGCTGCTCTCACAAGGTAACACCCTTGGTTACTTTCCGAACAGACGCTACAACTGTCATAGTTGTGTGGTGGCACCTGGCCACGCCCACTTTGAATACAATGTAACCTCACTAGGCTACCTTCCATTGATCGGATATCCTGACTTTGACGACGAGTAGGATTCCTGTTATTGATACTAATCTGCTGAGTATCTTCGTCCATGTAGATTGGCATCCACCAATGATTTAACAAGTGCTGAAGTGCCTCCTGAACAAGGGTATAACCTCGATCGTTTTCGCAACCCGCTTTACAGCTTTGATAGTCATGTGATATTAAGAATCCAAGTCTGACCTGCTCAGCATGTAACTCTACCAGGTTGGTATTCATTACGCGGATATCGAAGATCTGAACCATGTTGATTTGATAGGAGTTCCTATCATGGTAGTCTTGGATCCATCCAAGATCCATCTGACGCTGGAGGGCCTCTTGTATGAAAGAGCATCCCTGTTTGTTTATCGAGCAAATCAGACAGGAACTGTAATCGTGTCGCGGCAGATTATGATACTGGCTTTGCCTTGAGTGCATCGCCACCAAGTTGACATTCATCGCACGGATGTCGTGGTTTTGAATGACGTTGGAATTCGTGTAAACCATGTTAACTCCACGAACTTGGTGCTCTTGGATCCATCCAAGATCCATTTGTTCCTGTAGAGTTGCTTGCACCACAGAACATCCTTGGTTGTCTTTAGAGCAGATATCACACTGGTGATAATTATGAGGTGGCACATGGCCATATCCACTCTGTCTACAATGCATCTTAACCAGATTGGTCCCCAATAAGAGTACATCGTGAATTTGATAGACATTGTTAGTCTCTTTCTCAATCAGATTGACTGCAGTTTTCTCATGTTGAGGCAGCGGGTTCGTGAGAACGTTGGGATTCGTATCTTTGAAAGATAAGAGCCTGCTCCTAACAAGCTTTTGCACGTCGGATTTGAAATTGAGATAAGTCTCAATGTTATGCCCTGAACCTCCTTGATGATAAGGGCATGTTTGATCCGCTTTAAACCAAAAAGGCAGATTTTCCAGAACTGAAAGGGGAGACTTAGTCTGAATGTGCCCCTTAGCCAGCAGTAACGGAAACATCTCTGCGTACGTTACGGGTATAGGATCAAATCCTGGTGGCCGTGTTGTACGGTTGTTGTTATATGGAGGACGAACCTGCTGAGGTTGATACATAGGAACAGGCGCGGGGCCGATAGCAGGAGTAACAGCTGCTACTGGCTGATAACGTCGCCTTTACTTTCCGAGAGAGATATTCCCAATATCTTGCTCTTTTTTCTTAGGGAGAGCACTACCGTATTTTTTAGTACCGCTCGTTGATCCAGTGTCTTTTACCAAACGTCCTTCTCGGACGGCTTCCTCAAGACGTACACCCATGCCGACCATTTCGGTGAAATCACTGGGTGCACTGGCAACCATTCGGTCATAGTAAAATGAGCTTAAGGTCTTTAAGAAGATTTTTGTCATCTCTTTTTCCTCAAGAGGTGGACCAATTTGAGCGGCAATTTCACGCCACCTTTGAGCATACTCCTAAAAGGTTTCTTTGTCCTTTTGCAACATTGATCTGAGTTGATCTCTGTCAGGTGCCATGTCCAAATTGTACTTGTATTGTTAGACGAAGGCAATACCAAGATCTCTGAATGTACTGATCGTAGTACGGTTTAAACCCATGTACCATTTGAGTGCGGCACCGGTTAAACTATCCTGGAAGTAGTGAATCAGTAGGTCCTGATTCTCCGTCTGAGCTGACATCCGCCGAGCGTACATCACCAGATGGCTTTGAGGACAAGAGTTACCCTTGTATTTTTCAAAGTCGGGCACTTGGAATTTGTGCGGGACTTTCACATTGGGGACCAAGCAGAGGTCTGCGGCATCCTTTCTGAATAAATCCTGACCGCGAATGGCTTGCAGCTCTTTTTGCATTTCCAAGAACTGTTCCTGGAATTCCTCCATTCTGTCAAACATAGTTTCCTTCTTACCAGAAGGTGTCTGTGGAATCTGTCCTTCTGGGATAGTGTGCACCACAGGGGGTGGTACCGTGACTACGGCAGTGAATCTTGGTACCTCCCGAAGTTTGTAACCTTCAGGAGTTGTTGGTATGCCCCTGGCATCTTCGCTTTCCTGAAGTTTGTAACCTTCAGGCCCAGCGGCTTCTGTTGCGATTCCCTGATCTTCAGTGATCGGCGGAACATATCCTCCCGGGATATAGTTAACAGGCATGCCCCAAGGACGATCTTTCGGTATCTGATACCTAGGATCATGCCTTTCCACTATGGGCGTTGAGGTGATCTCTGAGATCACAGTTCTTTGTAGTTGAGCTTCTGCCATGGCTTGCATGTCGTTACGAAGCTTTCTCATATCCTCTCTCAGAGCGTCGATCTCTTCTTTCAACTCTCTGTTTTCTTCCTCAAGATCATCCATCCTTTTCTGACGATTGGCCCGAGTATTATACGAATGAGACAGTTTGACTCTAGAATCGAGACACAAACGTGAGATTCGTAGGTAAGAAGAATACGCGATGTGAGAATGATGAATGCAATGATTATATTAATTGTTGTTTTGGTTTAATCATAATAAACTTCGACAATTAGATTGCAAATATCAAACGGTGGGGAAACCCCTTTTTATTGAATTCCAAAGGATTACAGAAATGGAAATACAGTAGATTACAAAGTGCAGAAACAGAAACCTAAACTAATGGGTCCCGAGTCCTCTTCTTTGACCGGGGCGCTTGGGCCGTTTTCGGGTTATCATTCCTTTGCCAGGTGAAAGGAGCGAGCAAATTCCTTTGGTCATCTTGATTCTCTACAGCATGCTGCTCCAAAATTTCAATCAGAGCATCTTTCTCTTTTAGTAGTTGCTGTATTTGGATACACTCTACGTCGAGGGTGCGGTACTTGTTCTTCCAAGATCTTCTTTCCTTTTGAACTTTGTTGAGAGTAACCAGAAGCTTTTCAGTTTCCGTCATGAAATACATGACAGTTTCCCTCGGTGGAAGAATTCCTTAACGAGGATAAGGCATCTTTAGCTTGAGGGCTCTAGTTTGTACCCAATGGAGATAAGGCTCCACCGAGACACAGTCCGGTTTTCCCTTGAGACTCTCGTCCTTTCTTATGAACATGTTTCCAAGCTTGCACTATTTCCATCTTTAGTGCTCTGTCATTTTCTCCTTCTTTGAAGAAAAGACCTTCCAGATGAACACCCAGTGGGATGTGTCTCATCGGGTATCCAAATTGACGAAGAACCAATATCGGATGGTAGTTGATTCCTCCTTTAGTTCCTATGAGGGGTACGTTGGGGAAGTTTCCACAACGGTCAATGATTCTGATTCCCTCATAAATCCTATTACACCAATCTATATCAGAGTTGCTAAGAGACATGATCTTCTGCGACCAAGGTAAGACATTCTTGCAATCCCAAAAAGCAGCAGACTTGGGCAAATGGGATATAAACCATTTGTAGAGCAAAGGTACACAGCATGTGATCTCCCCTCCGCTGTACAAATTTCCCAAGTGTACAGAATGATACGCATCTGCGAGCAAAGTCGGCACAGGGTTTCCAATGAGAAAAACCTTAATAGCGTTGATATCGACGAAGTTATTGATGTTGGGAAACAAAAATAACCCGTAGGTGAGCAAGACAAAGATGCTTTCAAAAGCAGTCCCGTTCCCTATACTAGCGAAGTATAGAGCCTTTTTTGTCAAGAACTGGGTTGGCAAACCTTGGATGCCACCCTTAGTGGTCATGTGAGTCCTGACCTCAGACTCGTCCAAATGAATTGCTATTGCAATAGTATGATTCTTTGGAATTTCTTCCAGTCCAGAAAATGGAGCTTGATCAGTGATATGTAAATCAGTCAGATGAGAATACTCCTCTAGCGTTGGTGATAGCTGGTAATCCGGGAATGTGAAACAGTGATAAACCGGATCGTAGAACTGAATGAGCGCGTCCATGATCCCCTTAATCACATGGACTCTTAACAGTGGTAGCAAACCACCGTGCTTGGCTCTGAAAGCCTCTGGGTTAACGATCATCCTCGCTAACTTTCTCAAATCCTCTAGCTTTGGAACCTTGAAGGTATACTGGTGAGTTCTCCTTCTACCAAAATCCATTAATGCAATCTTTTTCTCTGATATTTGCAATCACAGTCTTAGTTTAATTTGAAAAACAGAGAGACTAGAAGAGAAGTTTTTTGAATGTTTTAATGTTTTATTAAATGGATGCATGAATGCAGCACACAAAAACATAAAAAAAACATGGGGTCAAAGGGTCGTTGTCATGAAGTCAAGGCTTTACCCATCCCCAAAGGTTTATACTAGGGTTATTTTTGTACCTGTACTCATTATCATCAGCTCCTCCCAGGAAAGCAAGACAACAAGCGGATCACCAGCGAGTTGTAAAGCAATCTTAGAGTAAGTGCCATTCACCGAGAATAGATCACCAGCCTCAAATAAGGGTAGTATCGCGTAACAACTATTTCCGATAGTTTCTGCACTACGAAAGGGTTTGGCTCCTCAGCTTCTCAGACTTAACAACCGGCCCATTGGCTAGAAGAGTGAATGGGTTGTGTTGGTCAGCCTCCACTGAGGTTGATGGTCGACCCCGTCACCATCACTTATCTTAAGTGTATACTCATTCTCACCACATGCGGCATCACACGCATTCCCAGTAGCAGAAAAATAAACACGTATAGCAATTAGGAAAAGCAGTATATATATTTGTCCTAATCATCCTAGACTTATAAAGCTATGATTCCTAAGTTCCTGACAGAAATGGGTTCCCCGGCGGAAGCCCCAATCTGTGGTTTTCACACAAGTGAAGAGAAGAAAAGGTTTGTCCAAGGTTTTCACCTTAAACGTTTAAGAAAAGAAGATTTGGCCCCACGGTGGGCGCCACTTTTCTGTAGCGAACGATTTTGGACGCGGTTCTTAAGCGCTGGTCGCTCTCTGCGGTTTGAGCTTTGACTACAGGTCGATTCATTTTTTATCCTATTGTGAGCTGAATAAGGAAGGGAAATAGATGTATCCAATTAACCCTGCTTTGCATACTGAGTTTAAACAGCGGTCTGTTAGCTTACGAATGCTATCAATGTGGGGGGGCCTTTGTACTGGTTATTTGTATTTTCGCCAATACTGTTTTCTTTCTTTTTTACTTGGGCAGAAAGTTTCTGGCGGGGAACAAGGATTAGGATGTTAGGACTGATGCTTTTGAATTACTGCTTTTTGATTGATGGAGATATGGGATTTGGGTTTTTTGTTGATTGCGTCGCTAAGATCTTTTCTTTCGATCTTATGCCTACGTATTCCCGTTTACCGAAACAGGGAAATCAGAGCGTTCGTAGTTCCTCCTATTCTATGGGAGGAAATGGGTGTTTTGGTGTCTTGTTCAAAGCCCAAGACGTGAAGCGAAAGGTGGTTTGTATCTTGTTCAAAGCCCAAGATGTGAAGCTGAAAGGTCTATTTGTGTCTTGTTCAAGGCCCAAGACGTGAAGCTGAAAGACCTCGGCTTTAGAGAGAATTTGTCATCTCTAAAGAGGGGAGAAGGAGAATTACTTTAACTGGGATACGCGGATCCGAGCAATGCCATAATTTCCGAAGAAAGGGTTTTAATCTAAAGGAGAAGACTTTAACTCAGTATAGAGCAACGCCATCTTTCCTTAGGAATTCCTCATGCTAAAAGAAGGACAGTGGCATGGATGTAAATAATCCAGAGGCTTGCCGCTTACAACGATTAGATGAAAGGGAAGGAGTTGTTGATGTTTGTGTACTGTGAACGAGGCACAGCTTTGATGCTAAAAGGTTGATTGGATCAACCAATGGTTTTCTTATACAAAGCCTAAGAGGAGGCTAATTTCCGCTAGGAAAATCATTATACAAAGCCTAAGAGGAGGCTATTTTGTGTCCCATACAAAGCCCGAGAGAGAGGCTAAAATTTTTTGACCCGACGATGGAGTCTTTGTGTCTCGTACGAAGCCCGAGATGGAGGCTATTGTTTGTTTGACTCAACGAGGGAGTCTTTATGTGTCTCGTACGAAGCCCGAGAGAGAGGCTAAAATGTTGTTTGACTCCGCTAGGGAGAATCATTGTACAAAGCCCAAGAGGAGGCTAGAGTAACTGTTTCAGTTAAGTGACAGATCCAATATACTGATTTTAAAAGAGAAAATCAGTTCTTATATGAGCATCCCTGTACTCAGGGATTTGATTTGAGGATCAGGGATATTTCCCTCTCTTTGAGGAAACGGGAAATCCAAAGGGTATTGAGACTGTCCGAGTCTGCGGGTTTCCTTCCTATTTAACGAAGGGGTCACTTGAGAATGTCTTTGAGACACAAGGAAGTTAGACTGTCCGTGTCTAGAGTTTTATCTTTTGTACTATGCTTTGAGAAACAGTAGTAGACTCTATGAAAGGACTATTCTATGAGGATGACTAGGTTCTGTTCCTATACCTCTAGGAGGTCGTCGGGACAATTTGTACGAAGCCCAAGAGGAGGCTGGAAACTTTTAAGAAGCCGACGGGTCCTTGTACTAAGCCCACGAGGAGGCTATCATTCCCGATGGAAGAGATCATTATACGAAGCCTAAGAGGAGGCTGTGAATACTTCTAAGAAGCCGTAGTGTCCTTGAATAATGCCCAAGAGGAGGCCGATGCTTTTAAGAAGCCCGTGGGTCTATCATCTCCTTTCCATTAGGAGAGATAACTCTTTTAAAGATAAAAACCACTGGTGAACGTGCGAGGTTTACTATCCAGCGACTCTTAGCTTTTAAAGAGGGTTCCTTAGTTAAGGTCCAAGATTATGACCGTAGTGGGTACCCAAACCCCGAGACATTCAAGGCAAGCTATCCACAAGGAATAGATCAAGTCAGGAAAGTTCGAGAATTTGGAAGAAACTCAAAGATGCCATTCACGGAGAATACATTCATCTTGGGGAGTAGAGCTTTTTGACGATTCCTAAGGAGGACAGCTGAAGAGAAGACTGTATCTGGTGCTCCTATTGGGGATCTAGGCGTCTATTTCTACGAATAAATGAAACGGCGTCACCTAGTTCTAGACGTAGTAGCCGGGGAAACTCGAAATATCTATACTATTATTACACAGTAGATATGAGTTTATGAAAGGAGACTTACAGTGAGCAGACCCACAATACAGTTTATAATATGAAAGCAGTAAACGAAAGCGATAACCACTTACTCGGTTGGAGTGCTTCCATGCTGTTTGGTTAGTTGTTCAACAAAGAAAGATTGAAAACAACAGTATATTCAAAATCAAAGGAGAAAGTGCTTTGAAAAAGAAAGATTTGGGGCTTACAGCTCAAGGAGAGGCCCAGGGTTTTATCAGTGAGCGCACTGTTTGATTTTGTACAGAGGGACTTATACAAGTGACTGAGGCCCAAAAAGGTTTTCTGTACAAAGGGATGGGTCTTACACTCTCTCAAGAGGCCCAAAAGGTTTAAAGGAAAAGAGTGGGGCTTATAACTCGAAGGTAGGTCCAGTTGACTTTTCGTTTAAAAATGGCGATCGCGCCGAGGTTTTCTTTTAACGCGGAGGGACTTATACAATAAGTGAGGCCCAAGATGTTTTGGTTAAAAGGGAGATTGGGTCTTTCACTCTAATAGAGGCCCAAAGTGTTTTGAATGAGTCTTATAGCTCAGGGAGAGACCCAAGATGTTTTTATTTTTAAACGGGCGACGATCGCACCGTTTACTTGTACAGAGGGACTTATACAATGAGTGAGGCCCAAAAAGTTTTTGTACAAGGGGGGATGGGTCTTACACTCTCTCAAGAGGCCCAAAAAGGTTTTTAAAAAAGGTTTGGGTCTTACACTCTCTCAAGAGGCCCAAAAAGGTTTTATCAATTAATTTAAATATTAGTATTTAATATGATTAATTAATAATTTAATTAATCAAAATTAAATAGAAATATCTAAATTAATTAATAACTTAAACAATATTTTTACCTTTCCTAGATAAAACTAGAAATAAGAAAAAATAATGAAAGAAAGAAATATGTGGGAGAGAAATGAGAAAACAATGTAAGAGATTGTTTTGGTGTGATTTGGAATGAGAAATGGAGTGGTATTTATAGGAAAATTTTAGCTTAAAAATTAAGCCATGGTGATGTATGCAATGACATAGACCAAGCTTAAAAATTAAGCTAACTTATTTAAACTAGCTTAAATTTTAAGCTAACTTAAATTAATTTTTTAAGCTAGGTTAATTTTTAAGCTAACTTAAATATCTATATACTATAATAATAAAAAACAAAATTGTATTAAAAACAAAAGTTTTTTTAGAACAAAATATATAAAAAAACAAAATATATGAATTTTAAAAATAATATAAATATATATTTATATATATATATATATATATATATATATATATATATATATATATATATATTTTCGATATACATATATATAAAATATATATATACATAAAAAATATGAAAAATATATAAAAAATATATAAAAAATAAAAAGACAAAAAAAACAAATATATATATATATATATATATAAAATACGGAAATAATATATATATATTATTATTATATTATTATTATTTTTATTTATTTTTATTTTCATTTTTATTTTATATATGTAAAAATAAAATAAAAATGAGAAATCGATTAAATCGTGCGAAAGATAGATGAACAATGAACATTTGTAAATTTAATTGAAAAACATGTCCGTTCATCGATTTTCGCATAATTAACCAAAAAGACAAAAATTTCAACGTATATATTTCGACTGAAAATTCAAACGATATGCATGACAAAAATAGATGATATGATATGCAGACGACACGAAGTGAAAATACAATCGAGTTTTGATCACTGGCGGTTCTGAGGCTTAATCCACTTAGAAGGGAGCATCCTTGTGCTTAATCCTTGAAGTGGGAGTCCTTTTTGATCCATTGTGAATGTTTGGGAGATTAGACAAGTTGAAGATCAAGTCATTCCTTGATTGATCTTTTGTCTAAAAGCTCTGAGAGGGCTTGAAACCCTAATCCTGATTGTAGTCAATGCTCAACAATTCCTTGAGGAGATTGATGAGGCATGATGATTCATCCATATTGTGATGATGATTTGCACAATGATGGGAAACTTTAGTGGTCAAAATTTGGGGTATGACAGATCCAAGTGAAAAATCCCCCTACATTTGGAAAAAAGTGAAGACAGATTCTGACTTTGTGAAAATTCCACTAAGTGTTGGAAAAAAGTGACATTTTCACTTTTTGTGATTTTGATCATTCCATAACTCAAAATCCATGAGGAATTTGGAAGGAGGCCAGTTCTAAGCTTTTGTAGAGGGTAATGTGAGCTACAAATCTAGCTTTGGATGGGAAAAAATGGCCTTGTGGTTTAGGAGTTATGATCCTCCAAAGTTGGTACCCTTGCCACTTTGTTCATAACTTAGAAAATTTTCTAAGTTTTTATGGTTACCCCTTTTACAAGCTATCCCACTTTTCTTGATTTTTCTTGATGAATGGTGATTCAAATCATAAATTAACATCATTTTAGGGTTAAAAAATCATTTTTGTGAAAAATCTCAAAAAGTCAAAGTTGACTTTTGTGCACAGTTGACTTTTTGTCAGATGAATTCCAAACTGTACGATCCTCTATGAAATCAAGTCCTTGACCTAAATCAAACTTGATGGATTGATTTCATGGGTGTTATAGGGTGTATTGAATCATGTCTTAGGGTTTGGGAGCATGTTCTAGTCAAAAGTCAAAGCTACAGTTGACTTTTCTCGCGAAACCCTAATTGTGGTACTGATGAAATTGAGACTTGCTGCTCAAGCTTCCTGGATCAATCCATTGTTACAAATGGATCAATGTGATATGTTGAAGACCCTCAAATCATGTATTGAGGTCTTGGCTCATGATTTGTCCCAAAATTCAACTTAGGAGTGAATTAGGTCAAGAAACCCTAATTCCTGATTTTTTATGTATGCACCCCCTGAGGTCAAATTGACTTGATGCTTGGGCCCATGAGGTTCTATGGAGTATTTTAGGATATGATTTGAAGCATTGGCTCATGCCCAGAGAAAAATTTCCAACTGGAGGCCCTGGTCGACCAAACCCTAATTTGGTGACACTGGCGATCTTGAGGCTTGATCCACCTGGAAGGGAGCAGCCTTGTGCTTAATCCTTAAAGTGGGAGTCCTCTTGATCCATTGTAGATGTTTGGGAGGTTAGATGAGTTGAAGATCATGTCATTTCTTGATTGATCCTTTGTCTAAAAACTCTGAGAGAGCTTGAAACCCTAATTTTGACTGTAGTAAGTGTTCAACAATCTTTGGGGAGACTGATGAGGCAAGATGGTTCATCCATATTGTGATGATGATTTGCATAATGATGGGAAATCTTAGTGGTCAGAATTTGGGGTATGACAACTTTGTAAAAATAATTCAGCGATGAACATCTTGTTACAAGCAAGCAAAACATACACGAACGTAAGAGAAAGTTAATACGAGTAAAAAGTATGTGAGTAAAGTGAAATACAATTAGATTAAAATGGCCACAATGGGAGATGCTGTCATAATATTTCAAAGAAAAGGCAACGCCCAAAGATTACAAACCACGACATGCAGGCCAAAACAAATACAACAAAATATACAAATCAAACATCACGCTCCCCCTCATTGGTGACCTCATACTCCTCCTCATCGCTGGCGCTGGGAGGGGCGATTATCTGACCGTCGGCCACCCTATACAGGAACCCGGTCCCCTCGGTGGAAAGCTCGGCCCCCGGGTTAGCAAGTCGAAGTTGAGCCACGACATTCTCGAAGCTCATCTTAATGACATCTACACAGTCCTGCTCAAGGCTTTTGATCTAGGAAACCAGCTCAACACAGATCCCCATGGCTTTCAGTTCATCGTCCTCATCCGCAGCAGGGGCTGCCGTAGCTTCAAGAGCAGCGATCTTGTCCTCGAGGATTTTTTCTCGGCGGCGTACTCGAGCCTCAGGGTAGCCAATGTCGCATTTAACTTAGCATTCTCGGTGATAATCCCGGTCTGAATCTTATATTTCTCTTTGTAGTCATCGAAGGCAGTCTCCAGCTTGAGCGCCTCCACCCCGAGCTTCCTATACACTGTTCGTTGCTTCTCCAGCTGGGCGACGGGACAGGTATTTTCGTCGTTGTGGACAATGGCAACCTCCAAGACCCTTATCAGAGCTGCCGCATCCTGATCCAGTACTTTCCTATAGCCGCAGAGTCTCCCCGAGGCACAACCAGAGAACGCCCCCCTTCGAAGAACCCCTTGTTGGAGAAGCAAGGAGGAAGCGCAAACTTGTCATCAGTGCCCCCTTCCCCCGTCAGATCTACCACCTTGACATCATCCGACCGCTGCCTCTTCTTGGTCGGGGTGCCTCGGTCCTGTTGAGGAGAAGAAGATTAGTTGCCACTCGGGGAAGAAGTAGAGTCGGGGCCAGAGTCAGCCCTAGACTGGTTATGGAGGTTGACGAGCCTGTTCTTAGAACCCCTTTTTCTACCTTTAACAACATTTCCATTGGCCATCGCCATTTTGAGGACGCGCTTCTAGAGGTTCGACAGGTCAGTACACTAAGAAACAATAAATACGAGTTAAAAGAAAAACAGCTACCTAAAAGCAGTCTAGCCTCCTTGACAGTACTACACTCGAGGAGCTCCCTGGTATTAATGAACCGGGACTCTAATATGGTTTCGCCTCGCTCGTCAAGGAAAATTTCCCCGTCTTTGGTCTTCCACCGAGCGAGAGTAAAGTTGTCGACAAACTTCACTAATTTTTCAAAGTCGCAATGGTCCTCAGGGTCTGGTTTGTTGGGCTTCGTAATATAAAAGTATGTGCTTGCATCTAAGTGGGCGTTAGTCCATTGGAGAGCGAACTTCGAGACCCTTCTCATTACCGCATTCCCATCCTCGTCAAAACGGGCACTTCCATCTTCCTCGAGTACGGGCGCGGGCTCGAACATGGAGTCGATGGTGGCTCGGGATGCAGGATTGATCATATAGTACCCGTCTTTAATGGTGCAAATAGAGTCCATGAAAACCTTGAATAGTTTCGTCGGCTATTTTAAGGACACCCAGTTGTGTTTCCCGTGCAAGGTTTGTCGTTAGAGCTGGAAGCAGTAGAAGAACAAAGGGAGGGTGGCGCCAATCTCGAGATACTAACTCATGATCTCGAAGGTCCGGATAAAGACGATCGGGTGCAGTTGTGAGGGGGCTAGCTCTAGCCAGTCAAAAATTCCCATTTGAAGGACGCTTAACGGCAACCGGAGTCTCAGTTCCTTAAAGACGAACTCGTACACGCCGAAGCGATTCCTCAGGAATTCCGAGCTGATCCGGTTGTCCTGGCCAGGCTGGTAGACTTCCCAATTCTACGGAGCTCCCTCAACATCCCCACCTTCCTCGACAGTTGTGAACACGCTCTCCGAAAAATCTGCAAAGTGTGAGGCTATCCCTCGAGGTTCTAGCCCGACCCAAGCCAGTTTAGGATCAGTGATGGTGTAGACCAGCTCATGACCTTCTGCGCTGCAAGCTATAGAAACCTAAAATGCATAGGAAAATAGTGAATTCGACGATCAAATGAAATCCACCCTTCCATTGTAAATCATGTGAAAGGGTGAAGAAAGGCACGAGGACGCTGCCTTCGACCAAGGCCCTTACTCAACCACAATCGAGGAAGTCGCGAGGATCCCTTCATCGATGAAGGTCTCGGTCGACCCATCGGAGATCACGAGGAAATCCTCCTTGACGCGAGGATTCATCAAAAAACAAACTACATTCGTTATAAAACTCATGAGCGGTACGAGGAACGTCTTCCTCGACGCGGGGACTCGTAAAAACATAAACCAATATTCATCTTAAAGTCCACGAGCGTCACGAGGAAGATCCTCCTTGATACAAGGATTCATCATAAAATATGTAACACCCTAAATTCCCTGCGTCGAATAACAACGAAACATCAGAGTAAAATGAAACATACAATCATTTAGGATGCTACCTTGAAACATACACTTGCTCATGCATACGACATGTAACATAACATTATCACAAATAAAACATACTTAATTAATCCTCAATATGGCAGCGGAAATTCAATGAGAATATAACATGTTTAATACCACATAATCATCATCAAGTAAATAAAGGGATAACAAATAATAAAACAAATAACGACAAGCGTTCCAAATTCCCAGTGTTACACATTAGAGCAGACGCCGACTCAACGAAATAAAAGAGAAGACTCCGTCTTCACTAACTCCAACTCCACACTAATCTTGATTATCTACACATTACCCACATAGAGGTAACATTCAAACCGAAGGGGTGAGATTCTCAAATCAACATAAGAAACGCATAAGATAAGTATAAAAGAACATAATTCACATACATCTCACCCTACCATTACAACATCAATGAAACTACCAATTCCCCACACACAACAGATAATCATATGATTCACAATACAATACAATATGGTGTAATGCAATGAGACCCACAACTCGACTAAATGCATGTTGTACAAATTCGATCCCTTTTTCATGATCATAATTCCCGTCAGAATTTCCATATAAGTCGCTCACACCCCACATGGGCACACAACATCCGTGATCGCTCACACCCCATATGGGCACACGATAACCTCAACAACAACAACAACATAAACATGATTCTATCTCAAAGAATCCGGATGAGACGCTCACACCCCACATGGGCACACGACTCATCGCACAACTTATGCAACATGACTTGCATACAACGAAAACATACGACGACAACAAAATGCATATGACTAAATAATACGCCAATACATCGCACCACAACTATCCAAAATGCGGCATATACCTGCCAAAACATACAACAAATACAATCCACAGCTACAACGCGCATCCACACAACCAATTTCACCATTTCAACGTACAACACCTAACACATACACAAAAAAACCCGACTAATGCGTCGAATAATTGGAATTATGGTATTGAAATTAATTTTATCAAAAATTATATGAACCCATCTTTCCAGCAATTCGAACGGCGACTGAAACGGACATACAGATTAAAAGTTATGAATTTTTAAAAGTTAGGAAAAGTTTGTCCGTACAGCAGCAAAACAACACTGTCATGCTCGCTGCAAGTTCGCTCAGCAAACTCTCATTTGCTAGAAGTTCGCCTAGCAAAGTCCCCAGCGAACAACCTCTCCCATACAAAAACCTGAGATTCACATTTTCTCTTCTCTCTTCGTTCCTCATTCGCCCAGCAAACTTGTGCTCGCCAGGAGTTCGCCCAGCAAACCTGGGGAGAGCTTCCCCACACAACAATCCAGAACTTCTTTTCTTTTCTTTCACTCGCTGCCTCATTCGCTTAGCGAATCTGGGGCGAACATTTGCCCAGCGAACTTTCATTCGCACAGCAAACAGCGCGATTCTGCAGTTGCAATTTCAGCACGATTCCACCCCAATCCTTCTCCGATTCTACTCCCAAACAGCCCCAAAAACACACATATAATCACCGATTAACATACAAATAAGTAGGAATACATAAGCCACAATTCAACCGATAAGTTTATGCATTTTTCCTCTTATCCAAACCTTCGATACGTGAAACCCCAATCCTCAAATCAAGGCAGACAACACATAAGGATGATCCTAAAGGTTTATCTACCCTCATACAAATATTATGCATCCCTTAGAGATTAAAGAACCTCACCCTTACCTTAGATTTCTTGGACAAAAATCTCGGCCTCAACAATGGCTTTTCTCTTCCCTTTTGCCCTAGCTCTCCTCTTTCTCTTTCTTTGCTTTTCACGTACTGAATGGATTCTCTTCCCTAATTCCCTTTTCTATTCTCTATTATTCTTTTATTATTAGTATTATTATTATTATTTCAATATTATTATTATTATTATTATTATTATTATTATTATTATTATTATTATACTAATTAAATAATAATAACAATATCACTTAATAATTTAAAATAATAATAATAACCAAATAACCATTCTCACCACACCACTAAGTTCTACCTAAATGGTCACACACCCCCAACATCTTAATCCCTATAATTCTAAGGTCACTACCCCATACTAAGGGCAACCCCAAACACAACCACACACAGATACACAACAACATATAATTCCAATTACGAAAAACAATAAAATAAATCGGGGTGTTACAACTCTCCCCCACTTACAATATTTTCGACCTCAAAAATTTACCTCATACGAACAACTTCGGATACGACTCTCGCATCCTGCTCTCTAACTCCCAAGTCATATTTCCACCGATAGCGCCTCCCCACATTACCTTCGCAAGGGTGATCTCTTTACCCCTCAATAGCTTTACCTCGCGGTCTTCAATCCGTATTGGTAAGGTCTCAACCGTAAGGTTATCCCTTACTTCCACATTATCCATCGGAATCACATGCGACTGATCTGGGACATACTTCCGAAGCTGTGACACATTGAACACATTATGCAAATTCGACAAATTGGGTGGCAACGCCACTCTGTAGGCAACAGGTCCAACTCTTGCTGAAATCTGATATGGACCAATAAACCGAGGAGTAAGCTTCCACGAGTTCAGCGCACGTCCAACACCGGTCACCAGAGTGACTCTCAAAAACACATGGTCTCCTTCTTGAAACTCAAGATCTGTCATCCTCTTATCATGGTAGCTCTTCTTCCTACTCTGCGAAGCTTTCATCTTCTCCTGAATCAGCTTCACCTTTTCAGTAGTCTGCTGAACAATCTCAGGTCCAAGTACTACACTCTCACCAGATTCATGCCAACACAAAGGCGTCCGACACCTCCGACCATACAAAGCTTCAAAAGGCGCTATTCCAATACTGGAATGATAACTGTTATTATAAGTGAAATCAATCAACGGTAAATGGCTATCCCAAGAACCACCCTGCTCAAGAACACAAGCCCTCAACAAATCCTCTAAGGATTGTATAGTCCTCTCCATATGCCCATCCGTCTGTGGGTGATAAGCTGAACTCAACATCAGTTTCGATCCTAAGGCTTCCTGCAAACTCCCCCAAAATCTGGAAGTGAACCTTGGATCTCTGTCCGACACAATACTCAACGGAACTCCATGCAACTTCACAATCACCTGAATATAAATCTCTTCCAGCTTGTGCAAGGGAAATTTGATATTAATTAGAATGAAATGTGTCGATTTCGTCAGTCTATCCACCACTACCCAAATGACATCATGCCCTCTCAGAGTATTAGGCAACCCAGTCACAAAATCCATAGAAATGTTGTCCCACTTCCACTCTGGTATATCTAACGGTTACATCAAACCAGCAGGTTTCTGATGTTCCACCTTCGACTTCTGACAAGTCAAACAAGCATACACAAACTGAGCCACATCGCGTTTCAATCCTGGCCACCAAAATATCCTCTTTAAGTCTTGGTACATCTTTGTAGCTCCGGGATGGATACCCAAACTACTCCCGTGACTTTCTTCTAGAATCATTCTTTTCAACTCAGAATAATCAGGAATACAAATCCTATCACGGAATCTCAACACACCTTGTTCATCCATTTTGAATTCATTACTTCCGGTCTGTTCAGTCCCGATCATCAAATCCACCAGTTTCACATCTGACTTCTGACCTTCTTTGATACTATTAAGAAAGTCATTGTTGATTTTTAGCATACCCATCATCACACTATGCGGTGTCTGTTCATAAACCAAACTCATATTCCTGAACTGTTCAATTAATTCCAACTCTTTAACCATCATAGCAGACATATACAACGTCTTCCGACTCAAAGCATCAGCCACGACATTAGCTTTACTAGGGTGATAGTTCAAGCCGAAATCATAATCCTTTAAGAATTCTAACCACCTTCTTTGTCTCATATTCAATTTCTTATGATCAAACAGATACCTTAAGCTCTTCTGATCACTATGCACTTCGAATCTGGAACCATAAAGATAGTGCCTCCAAATCTTCAATACGAATACTACCGCGGCTAATTCCAAATCATGAGTTGGATAATTCCTCTCATGGATCCTTAACTGTCGTGAAGCATAACCCACAACCTTACTATCCTGGATTAACACACATCCTAAACCCATCAAGGAAGCGTCGCAATACACAACAAACGGGTCCTTCAGTTTGGGTAGAATTAAAACTGGAGCTGTAATTAATCTCTTCTTCAGCCCGATGAAACTCTTCTCGCAGTGAACATCCCACACAAACACTTTACCTTTGCAAGTCAACTGAGTCAATGGAAGTGTCAACTTCGAAAAGCCTTCAATAAACCTATGGTAATAACCAGCCAAGCCTAAAAAGCTTCTAATCTCAGTCACTGACTTCGGAGACTCCCACTGTATAACTGCATCCACCTTGGATGAATCCACAGTAATACCATCACCTGAAATAACATGACCAAGAAAACTTTCCTCTCTCAACCAGAATTCGCACTTAGACAACTTAACATAGAGCTTCTTTTCTTTTAACACTTGTAACACGATCCGCAAATGTTCAGCATGCTCCTCTTCCGAATTAGAATATATTAGAATTTCGTTAATAAAGACAACCACAAATTGATCCAAGTAAGCATGAAAAATTCGATTCATATACTCCATGAATACACCAGGTGCATTAGTAACTCAGAACGGCATCACCACATACTCATAATGTCCATATCGGGTCCTGAAAGTCATCTTCTGAATATCTTCATCCTTTACTCGTATCTGATGATAACCCGACCTCAAGTTAATCTTGCTAAACACACGAGCACCGACTAACTGATCCATCAAGTCATCTATTCTTGGAAGCGGATACTTGTTCTTGATCGTCACTTTATTCAGCTAACTGTAGTCGATACATAACCTCATACTGTCATCCTTTTTCTTCACCAGCAACACTGGAGCTCCCCAAGGCGATACACTTGGTCTCACGAATTTCTTTTCTAATAACTCTTCCAGTTGCTTCTTCAGCTTTGCTAATTCTGATGCCGACATCCTGTATGGTGCCATAGAAATAGGTCTGGTACCAGGGACAAGATCAATAGCAAACTCCACTTCTCTCTTTGGTGGTACATCACCAATATCATCCGAAAACACTTCTGGAAATTCACACACTACTTACAATTTATTAATCACCGACTTACTCTCCACTGACAAGGATGCAAACAACGCAAGCACTTGTGCTTCTTCTTCTAAGAGCTCTCTCAACTCTCTAGCAGATAGAAAATCATTTTCTTCCTCTTCCTCAGGAGCAAGAAATTGCACTGACTTGTTAAATTAGTTAATATGAACACGATTAAACTCCAACCAGTTCATATCCAAGATCACATTGTGACCTCCCAACGGTAAGCAAATAAGATCCACAAGAAAGTCCTTATCAAAGATTGATAGTGGACAATTCAAACAAACTAGGGAAGTGGTCACCAATCCCTTTGCAGGAGTTTCGACAACCATCTCGCCCTTCATAGGAGAAACAACAAGGCCTAGCCTTCTCACACAATCAGCAGCAATAAAAGAGTGAGTAGCACCAGTATTAATAATAGCAATCAAAGCCATATTCTTAATATAACATGTACCTCTGATCAGCCTATCATCACTTGAAGTCTGAGTCCCTATCAAAGCGAACACCTTTCCTCCAGTTGGTTCTTGATTTGGTTTCTGGCAACGAGTACTAATATGGCCCTGTTATCCACAGTTGTAACAAGTCACCACATTAACTTTGCAGTCAGCAATCAAATGTCCTGCCTTTCCACACTTGAAGCACTTCTTTACATCACTCGTGCACTCACTGACACGATGACCTAGCTCACCACACCTGTAACACTTAAGAGGAGCAGGGGCACCTCCCCCACTCGGTTTCTTGCTATCAGCGTGTTTCTGTTTGCCTTTCTCAGCTGGAGCTATATAAGGTTTCCCACGGTTCATTAGTTGTTTTCCCCTCCTCTCGGCCAGTCCTTTATAATGAGTCGATCGAGCCTTGCTATCTTCCTCAAAGATCCTACAATAATCTACCAAATCTAGAAACCTTTTGATTCGCTGATAACTAATCTCCTTTTTAATCTCAGCCCTCAGTCCATTCTCAAACTTGACACACTTCAAGAACTCAGCAGTTGCCACACTGTAGTGAGGGTAAAACTTAGCCAGATCTGAGAATTTGGCAGCATACTCTGTAATTGACATGTTACCCAGCTTCAATTCCAGGAACTCAATCTCTTTCTTTCCTCGAACATCTTCAGGGAAATATTTCCTCAAGAACTCCCTACTGAACACAGCCCAA
The DNA here is from genome assembly GCA_022829125.1 of Lathyrus tuberosus. Classification (NCBI taxonomy): domain Eukaryota; kingdom Viridiplantae; phylum Streptophyta; class Magnoliopsida; order Fabales; family Fabaceae; genus Lathyrus; species Lathyrus tuberosus. The sequence continues at coordinate 1,531,225 of JALAZF010000467.1, read as the reverse complement.
GTGATTACCTCTCTTGTTGCTCCTAACAGTTGACGAGTGCAAACCCACCAATCATCAGCCTCCTCCGCCAGCATGTGAGTACTTAACCGCACCTTATGTGCCTCAGAACATTCCATAACCCAGAAGATTCTCTCGATCTCCTTGAGCCAAGCATGCGCTCCATCCGAATCATATCTTCCCTTGAAGGTAGGTGGTTTATTCTTCCAAAACTCATCATTCTCACCCGCATGAGGCGGGTTATGTACCGCCTGAGCAACGGCCTGTAAAGCAGCAGCAATAGCAGCATTGTTCCTTCCAGCCATTCTAAATCTGTTATAAACCAACAACAAAACACAATGGTTAAGGAAACAAGATCGACAGTAATCAACTATCACACGACAACGACTCGACAATTTGGCCGGACAGACCGACCTGCTCTGATACCACTATGTAACACCCTAAATTCCCCATGTCGAATAACAACGAAACATCAGAGTAAAATGAATCATACAATCATTTAGGATGCTACCTTGCAACATACAGTTGCTCATGCATACGACATGTAACACAACATTATCACAAATAAACCATACTTAATTAATCCTCAATATGGCAGCGGAAATTCAATGAGAATATAACATGTTTAATACCACATAATCATCATCAAGTAAATAAAGGGATAACAAATAATAAAACAAATAACGACAAGCGTTCCAAATTCCCAGTGTTACACATCAGAGCAGACACCGACTCAACGAAATAAAAGAGAAGACTCCGTCTTTACTAACTCCAACTCCGCACTAATCTTGATTATTTGCACGTTACCCACATAGAGGTAACATTCAAACAGAAGGGGGTGAGATTCTCAAATCAACATAAGAAACGCATAAGATAAGTATAAAAGTACATAATCCATATACAGCTCACCCTATCATCACAACATCAACAAAACTACCAATTCCCCACACACAACAGGTAATCATATGATTCACAATAAAATACAATATGATGTAATGCAATGAGACCCACAACTCGACTTAATGCGTGTGGTACCAATTCGGTCCCTTTTTCATGATCATAATTCCCGTCGGAATTTCCATATAAGTCGCTCACACCCCACATGGGCACACGACATCCGTGATCGCTCACACCCCACATGGGCACACGATCACCTCAACACCAACAATAACAACATTACACGATTCTATCTCAAAGAATCCGGATGAGACACTCACACCCCACACGGGCACACGACTCATCGCACAACTTATGCAACATGGCATGCATACAACGACAACATACGACGACAACAAAATGCATATGACTAAATAATATGCCAATACATCGCACCACAGCTATCAAACACACAACATATACCTACCAAAACATGCGACAGATACAATCCACAGCTACAATGCACATCCACACAACCAATTTCACCATTTCAACGTACAACACCTAACACATACACGGAAAAAAACCTGAATAATGCATCGAATAGTGGGAAATCTGGTATTGAAATTAAATTTATCAAAAGGTATATGAACCCAGCTTTCCAACGATTTGAACGGCAACTGAAACGGACATACGGATTAAAAGTTATGAATTTTTAAAAGTTAGGAAAATTCTGTCCGTACAGCAGCAAAACAACACTGTCATGCTCGCCGCGAGTTCGCACTGCGAACTCTCATTCGCTAGAAATTCGCCTAGCGAAGTCCCCTGTGAACAACCTCTCCGATTTAAAAACCCGAGAGTCATATTTTCTCTTCTCTCTTCGCTCCTCATTCGCCCAGCGAACTTGTGTTCGCCAGGAGTTCGCCTAGCGAACCTGGGGCGAGCTTCCCCACCACACATTCCAGAATTTCTCTTCTTTTCTTCCGCTCATTGCCTCATTTGCTTAGCGAATCTGGGGCGAACATTCACCCAACGAACTTTCATTCGCACAGCGAACATTGCAATTCTGCACTTCTGCAGTTGCGATTTCAGCACGATTCCACCCCAATCCTTCTCCGATTCTACTCCAAAATAGCCCAAAAAACACACATATAATCACCGATTAACATACAAACAAGTAGGAATACATAAGTATCATACCCCAAATTTTGATCACTAAGATTCCTATCATTGTGCAAATCATCATCACAATATGGATGAACCATTAGTCTCCCCAAAGATGGGTGAACATCCACTACAATTAAAAATTAGGGTTCAAGCCCTCTCAGATCTCTTAGACAAAGGATCAATCAAGGAATGACATGATCTTTAACTTGTCTAAACCTCTCCAACATCTACAATGGATCAAGAGGACTCCCACTTCAAGGATTAAGCACAAGGCTGCTCCCTTCTAAGTGGATCAAGCCCCAAGATCGCCAGTGTCACCAAATTAGGGTTTTGGTCGACCAGGGCCTCCAGATGGAAATTTTCCTCTAGGCATGAGCCAATGCTTCAAAGCATAACCTATGATGCTCCAAGGAACATCATAAACCCAATCACCAAGTCAATTTAGCCTCAGGGGATCCATACATCAAAAATCAGGAATTAGGGTTTCTTGACCTAATTCACCCCTAAGTTGACTTTTGGGACAAATCATGAGCCAAGACCTTAAGGGAGGATTTGAGGGTCTCTAACACACTACATTGTTCCATTTGCAATAATGGATTAATCCAAGAAGCTTGAGTAACAAGTTTCAATTTCATCTGAACCACAGTTAGGGTTTCGCGAGAAAAGTCAACTGTAGCTTTGACTTTTGACCAAGACATGCTCCCAAACCCTAGTACATGAATCAATATACCCTATAACACCCATGGAACATGTCCATCAGGTTTTATTTAGGTCAAGGACATGATTTCCTAAAGGATTGCACAGTTTGGAATTCATCTGATAAAAAGTCAACCGTGCACAAAAGTCAAACTTTAACTTTTTGAGATTTTTCACAGAAATGGTTTTTTAACCCTAAAATGATGTTAAGGTATGATTTGAATCATCATTCATCAAGAAAAATCAAGAAAAGTGGGATAACTTATAAAAGGGGTAACCATAAAAACTTAGAAAATTTTCTAAGTTATGAACAAAGTGGCAAGGGTACCAACTTTGGAGGATCATAACTCCTAAACCACAAGACCATTCTTCCCTATCCAAAGCAGGATTTGTAGCTCTAATTACCCTCTACAAAAGCTCCAACTACACCTCATTCCAATTCATTGTGGATTCTGAGTTATGATTGGGCCAAAATGACTAAAACATGAAAATACATCATTTTCCAACACTTCGAAAAATTCTGGCCAAGGCAGATTTTGTTGGAAACACCAAAACTTGTGAGATCTTTTCAGATAGTTGGAAGCTGAATCAAGTCCAAAGGTAAACATCAATGTTGTTGTAAATGTTGCCAAGAATCCAAAGAGCTTATCAGCATGAATTAATTCAACTTGAGCCAAGAGAAATCCATGCCCAAAGTCATGCTGCTACAAGCTGTTTTGGAAAAATCAGTTTGCATGTTTGTTTGCTACACATGATTTCTGAATCAAAACTGAGGATCATCATGCCACATGTACTCAAACCAATCACAGTGCATCTGATCCAACCTACAAAGCTGAGTCACAAAGCCAAGGAATCTTCCAACTTGAAGTTCATGCATTTTGGCACATTTTGCCTTGAATTCAAAGGGCATTAATGTGGAATAGTGAATTGTCAAGATTCTCACTCTCCTCAGTCAATTTCTCTGATTAAACAACAATTAAAATGACTGAGGAATGTGATTTCATTCAAGGCATATCTGATCTATTTGGAGCAGCTGTTACACCTAATGCAAGAAGCATTTATGTCCAACCAATCCCTTTGAAGGTGATCTGATCCAGCTGCCATTCACTATTCCTCCAAGACAAGAGTTGATCACCTATAAATAAAGGTTCCAATGGATCATTCAAGGCACACCAAAGCACCTTATAGCACTGCTTTCTCTCATTCTCTCTTAAGTGCCAAATTTCCTTATTTTTGAGCAACCACCATCGGGTTTTGAGTTGCAGCCCTAAGCAATCCATTCCAATTGCTCAAACACATCACATATGATGTATTTGAGGTGTCCAAACACTTAAACACCAACTGTAACACCCCTAGCTAAAAATCACCCTTCAACCAAGCCATTATGCCTCAATTATGCAGTTGGAGTTCTCCAACTTGATCCAAAGGTTTTCAGAGTGTTCCAAAGCTTGCAACATACTCCACTACATCCATTGAAGCAATACGGATCATCAAATTTCTTCTGGAACACCATCTGTGCAGAGTTCCATTTCAGCTTGCATCAAGGTAAGACTCTAAACTTCAACTTCATGATCCATGCATATTTCCTCGCATGATATTTTTGCCAATTGATTGCCATCATATGCTGAGTATTTCCCCTAAAAAAATTTGATCATAGCACTCATAATCATGTCTGCTCGATTGCTTTTGCAAAATTAGGGTTCATACGACCATAAAGATATAACTTACTATACACTGAAAATAAATAAAATTGAGTATTGCCATCTTATTCCTTGTGAAAAAACGCATGAGTTTGGTGTTTGAATCATGTCAAATGGTTGAGAAACGAGAGAGATGGAGGGCTTCATGCACGAGCTGGAGGAAGAAGATGGCCATGGCGCCATTCTTCAGGTTTTCCAATCAAGTTCTCTATATATTTATCATTTGCCATACTATATTTGAATTGGCATTGCGAGAGGTATGGGGTTCGAATCCCCCTCGTCCCAGATCTCTTTTTTACCACTTTTTCTTGTTTTTTTGTTATTTTTCATATTTATTTTAAATGATTTGAAAAATTAATAACTCACTCAATTTTAATTATTTTTTATTGGTTCTTTTTGCAAAAAATCACAAAAATGTTGAAATATTTTATTCCACAAAAAAATTAGATTTATATTATTTATTTAATATAATTAGTATTTTTGTGAATACCTTTTTATTTGTTTTTAAACCCTTTTAAAATTAAATATTCATGTTGGAAAATCAACACCAAATAGGTTTTAATTCATCGTGTGATTAAAACCTCATTTTTCAAACCTAAAACCAAAATCACAAGTTGTTTATTCAAACTTATTTAGAATTTGTATTATTTTAATTAATTTTCTTTGAATAATTACTTTAAAAATGGTGAAATTAGGGTTTTTGTTGATTTTCACCCTAACAAACTTTTCAAACTTTGGGCCTCTAATAGAGTGTAAGACCTAATCCTTTGTAAGTACAAACCTATTTTAGGCCTCAGATATTATATAAGTCCCACTGTATTTTAAAAAATCCCGGCGCGATCCCCGTTTTCAAAACAAAAAACATCTGGGCCTCTCCTTGAGTTGTAAGCCCCATCACTTGTACAAAAATAAATTATTGGGCCTCTTAATAGAGTGTAAGACCCAATCCTTTGTAAATACAAACAATTTTTGGGCCTCAGATATTATATAAGTCCCATTGTATTTTCAAAAAAACCCGGTGCGATCGCCAGTTCAAAAGTCAAGTCATCTGGGCCCACCCTCGTGTTATAAGCCCTCATTCCTCTTCTTGAAACAACTTTGGGCCTCTTGAGAGAGTGTAAGACCCATCCCTTTGTACAAAAAACCTTTCTTGGGCCTCAGTCACTTGTATAAGTCCCTGTACAAAACCGTGGGCCTCTCCTTGAGCTGTAAGCCCCAATTTTCCTTTTAAAAGCACTTTCTCCTTTGATTTTGTAATATACTATTTTCAAATTTTCTTTGTTGAACAAATAACCATACAACATGAAAGCTCTACAACCGAGTAAGTATTTACCTGCTTTCATTTACCGCTTTCATATGTATATAACTGTACTGTGGGGCTGTTTCACTGTAAGTCTTCTTTCATAAACTCATATCAACTGTGTAATAATAGTATAAATATTTAGAGTTTCCCCGGCAACTACGTCTAGAACTAGACAAAACCTCGTCTCCTTACAACAATTTTACATAACTAGATCTAAGATCTCCCCCCCCCCTTTTGAACAGTTCATATACAGAAGGCCAATGTTCCAAGTGAACCCCCTTCTGGAACTGTTCATCAGCCTCCTCTTGGGCTTAGTGCAAGGACCCACAGGCTTCCTAAAAGCATCCTCGCCTCCTCTTGGGCGTTGTACAAGGACCCGTCGGCTTCTTAGAAGTTTTCACAGCCTCCTCTTAGGCTTCGTATAATGATTCTTCCTCCGGGAAGATAGCCTTCTCTTGGGCTTCGTACAAATTGTTCCTCGGCTTCTTAAAAGTTTCTAGCCTCCTCTTGGGCTTCGTACAAATTATCCCAACGACCTCCTAGAGGTATAGGAACAGAAATTAGTCATCTTAATATAACAGTCTTTCAAAGAGTCTAGATCTTGCCACCGCAACTGTATTGTCCCTTAATTTCTCTTAAGTATAGTACAAAAGATAAAACTCTAGACTTGGATAGTCTAAGACCCTTGAGTCTCAAAGACATTCTCAAGCCCCTTTCAAGAATGGGAACAACACCCGCAGACTCGGACATTCTCAATCCCCTTTGGATTTCCTATTTCCTTAAAGAACAGGAAATAACCTTGATCCTCCGATCAGTGCCAAAGCACAACCTTACCTTTAATCTTCATAAGAACTGATTTTCTCTTTTAACCAACATACTGGACCTGTCACTCAACTGAAACAGTTACCATAGCCTCCTCTTGGGATTTGTACAATGATTCTCCCCAGCGGAGCTAACTTTTAGCCTTCATCTCGGACTTCGTACGAGATACAAAAACACTCTCTTGTTGAGTATAAAAGACTCTCTTGTTGAGTCACTACCCTTTTAGCCTCCATCTCGGGCTTCGTACGAGATACAAAAACACTCTCTTGTTGAGTATAAAAATACTCTCTTGTTGAATCGATCACCTTTAGCCTCCATCTCAGGCTTCGTACGAGATATAAATCACTCTCTTGTTGAGTATAAAAGCCTTTCTTGTTGGGTCAAACCTTTAGCCTCCGTTTTGGGCTTCGTACAAGACACATATAAAAGCACTCTCTTGTTGAGTCAACCCATCCAGCCTCTCTCTCGGGTTTCATACGAGACATATAAAAGCATCCTCTTGTTGGGTCATTAGCCTTCTCTTAGGCTTTGTATAAGAAAACCCCGGTTGAGTCAATCAACCTTTTAGCATCAAAGTTGTGCCTCGTTCACAGTATACAAACATCAACAACTCCTTTCCCTCCATCTAATTGCTGTAAGCAGCAAGCCTCTGGATTATTTACATCCACGCCACTGTCCCTCTTTTAGCATGAGAAATTCCTAAGGAAAGATGGCATTGCTCTAAACTGAGTTAAAGTCTTCTCCTTCAGGTTAAAAATCCCCTATAAAGGAAATTATGGCATTACTGGATTCACATATCCCGGTTAAAGTAATCCTCCTTTATAACCAGTCAACAAACAGTTGTGACAAACAAATCCTCTTTAGAGATGACAAATTCTCTCTAAAAGTCAACACCCTTTTAGCTTCATATCTTGGGCTTCGAACAAGATACAAATAGACCCATCAGCTTCACATCTTGGGCTTTGAACAAGATACAAACCACCTTTAGCTTCATGTCTTGGGCTTTGAACAAAACACCAAAACACTGTTTCCTTCCATAAAATAGGAGGAACTACGATCGCTCTGATTTCCCTGTTTCGGTAAACGGGAATACGTAGGCATAAGATTGAAAGAAAAATCTTAACAAGCACACCACATCAAAAACCTCTGGCCACAAATCCTCACATATCCATTAAAACATCTGAGTCTGTATCCCCCACCAAAACTCTAAACTCGATCAAAATAAACCTAAGAGAGGCCCCCCACATTGATTCCATCTGTAAACTAGCAGTTTTGACTGTTTAACCTCAGTTTACAAAGCAGGGTTAGTTGGAGACATCTATTTCCCTTCCTTCATCAGCTCCAATAGGATAAAAAATGAATCGACCTGTAGTACCCTCCCAGAGCGACAATGCTTAAGAACCACGTCCAAAATCGCTCGCTACAGAAAAATGGCGCCCACCGTGGGGCTCTACATTTAATCTCTTGGGTAGAAACCAAGAAGTGGGGACCTCACTGGTGATAAGATTTTTTTTGTTGACTTCACTAGGATCTTAGGTCAAAACCTTTAAGTTGGGAAGGTACCACAGATTGGCGACTCCGCCGGGGAGCCATTTTCTGTCAGGAACATAGGATTTCTAGATCTTAAAAAGTCTAGGACATTAGGACAAATATATATACTGCTTTTCCTAGTTGATATCTGTGTTTATTTTTCTGCTAATGGGAATGCGTGTGATGCCGTAATGTGGAAAGATTGAGTATACACCTAGGAAAAACCTCTTTTAGTAGTGCGGAAGCTATCGGAAATAGTTGTTACGCGATACTACCCTCTTTTGAGGTTCTTCGAAATAACATCACCTAGCACGGTTGCAGGCCCGCTGGTGTTATCTCGACAAGAACTAATGATTTTGAGAGACAGGTACAAAAATCACTAGTATAAACCTTTGGGATGGGTAGAGCCTTGACTTCATGACACCGACCCTTTGACCCCATGTTTTTTCTATGTTTTTGGGTGCTGCATTCATGCATTCATTTAAAAAAACATTAAAAACAAAGAAAATTTTCTCTTCTAGTCTCTCTTTTTTAAATTAAACTAAAATAATGATTGCAAATGTCAGAGAAAGGAGATTGCGCTAATGGATTTCGGTAGAAGGAAAACTCACAAGTATACCTTCAAGGTTCCAAAACTAGAGGATTTGAGAGGATTAACAAGGATGATCACTAACCCTGATGCTTTCAGAGCCAAGTACGGAGGTCTGCTACCTCTGTTAAGGGTCCATGTAATTGAAAGAATCATGGAGGCACTCATTCAGTTTTACGATCCAGTTTATCACTGTTTCACATTCCCGGATTATCAGCTTGCACCAACACTAGAGGAGTACTCTCACCTGAATGATTTACATATCAATGATTAAGCTCCATTTTCTGGACTGGAAGAAATTCCAAAGGATCAAATCATTGCAAGAGCAATCTATTTGGATGAGTCAGAAGTCAAGACTCACATGACCACCAAGGGAGGAATCCCAGGTTTACCAGCCAAGTTTCTGGTAAAGAAAGCCCTGTACTTTGCCAGTATAGGGAACATGGCTGCTTTCGAGAGCATCTTTGTTTTTCTCACCTACGGGTTATTTTTGTTTCCCAACATCGATAACTTTGTAGATTTCAATACCATTAAGGTTTTTCTCATTGGAAACCCTGTACCAACCTTGCTCGCATATGCGTATCATTCTGTACACTTAGGGAATTTGTACAGCGGAGGAATGATCACGTGCTATGTACCCCTGCTATATAAATGGTTTATCTCCCATTTACCTAAGTCTGTTGCTTTTTGGGATCATAAGAGTGCCTTACGTTGGTCGCAGAAAATCATGTCTCTCACCAACTCTGGCATAGATTGGTGCAATAGGATTTATGACGGGATCAGGATCATTGACCGTTGTGAAAACTTCCCCAACGTACCCCTCATAGGAACTAAAGGAGGAATCAATTACCACCCAGTTCTTGTTCGTCGTCAATTTGGATACCCGATGAGGCATGTCCCGCGTAATGCTCATCTGGAAGGTCTTTTCTTCAAGGAAGGAGAAAATGACAGGGCACTAAAGATGGAAATAGTGTATGCTTGGAAACATGTTCATAAGAAAGGATGGGAGTCTCTAGGAAAACCGGATTGTGTCTCGGTGGAGCCTTATCTCCACTGGGTAATAACTAGATCTCTCAAGCTAAAGATGCCTTATCCTCGTCACAGAGTTCTTCCACCGAGGGAATCTGTCATGTACTTCATGACTAAAACGGAAAAACTTCAGGTTACTCTCAACAAAGTTCAACAGGAGAGGAGGTCTTGGAAGAACAAGTACCACATTCTCAAGTGGAGTGTACCAAAATACAACAACTGCTGAAAGATAAGGATGCTCTAATTGAGATTTTGGAGCAACATGCTGTAGAAAATCAGGATGACCAAAGGAATTTGCTCACTCCTTTCACTTGGAAAAGGAATGACAACCTGACAACGGCCCAAGAGCCCTGGTCCAAGAAACGGAAAGTACCAGAATCGGCACCCGAGTTCTCCTCAGAGAGGACTCGGGACCCATTAGCTTAGGTTTTTGTTTTCGCACCTTGTAATTTACTATATTTCCATTTCCGCAATCCTTTGAATTCAATAAAACGGGGGTTTCCCCACTATTTGATATTTGCAATCTAATTGTCAAAGTTTATTTTGATTAAACAAAAAAAAACAATTAATATAATCATTGCATTCATCATTCTCACGTTTGTGACTCGGTTCTAGAGTCAAATTGTCTCATTCGTACAATACTCGGGCCAATCGTTAGAAAAAGATGGATGATCTCGAGGAAGAGAACAGAGAGTTGAAAGAAGAGATCGACACTCTAAGAGAGGATATGAGAAAGCTTCGTAATGACATGCAAGCCATGGCAGAAGCTCAGCTACAAAGAACCGTGATCTCGGAGATCACCTCGACGCCCATAGTGGAGAAGTATGATCCTAGGTATCAGATGCCGAAAGATCGTCCCTGGAGCATGCCTGTTAACTATATCCAGGAAGGATATGTTCCGTCGATCACAGAAGATCAGGGAACTTCAGCAGAAGCCGCTGGGCCTGAAGGTTACAAACTTCGGGAAAGCGAAGATGCCAGAGGCATACCAACAACTCCTGAAGGTTACAAACTTCGGGAAACGCCAAGATTCACTGTCGTAGTAACGGTACCACCCCCTGTGGTGCACACTGTCCCGGAAGGACAGATTCCATAGATACCTTCTGGTAGAAAGGAAACTATGTTTGACAGAATGGATGAATTCCAAGAAAAGTTTCTGGAAATGCAGAAAGAACTGCAAGCTATTCGCGCTCAGGATTTATTTGGAAAGGATGCCGCAAACCTCTGCTTGGTCCCCAATGTGAAAGTTCCGCACAAGTTCCAGGTGCCCGACTTTGAAAAGTACAAGGGTAACTCTTGCCCTCAAAGCCACTTGGTGATGTATGCTCGGCGAATGTCAGCTCAGATGGAGAATCAGGATTTACTGATTCAATACTTTCAGGATAGTTTAACCGGTGCCCCCTTAAAATGGTACATGGGTTTAAACCGCGCTGAGATCAGCACTTTCACAGATCTTGGCACCTCCTTCGCCCAACAATATAAATACAATTTGGACATGGCACCAGACAGAGATCAACTCAGATCAAGGTCACAAAAGGACAAGGAAACCTTTAAAGAATATGCTCAGAGATGGTGTGAAATTTCTGCTCAAATTTGTCCACCTCTTGAGGAAAAAGAGATGACAAAGATTTTCTTAAAGACCTTGAGCTCATTTTACTACGACAGAATGGTTGCCAGTGCGCCCAGCGACTTCACCGAAATGGTCGGTATGGGAGTGCGTCTTGAGGAAGCCGTCCGAGAAGGACATCTAGTTAAAGATGCTGGATCATCAAGTGGTACAAAATGATACGGAAGTGCTCTCTCTAAGAAAAAAGAGCAGGATATTGGGAATATCTCTCTCAGAAAGCAAAGGCGATAGTACCAACCAGTAGCAGCTGTAACTCCTGCTATCAACCCCGCGCCTACGAATCAACCTCAGGTTGCGCAGAGCCAACCTAATCAACAGCAACTTCAGCAAAGGACACAACAGTCTCTTCAGCAGGCTCGTCCTCAATACAACAACAATCGTACAACGCGGCCACCAGGATTTGATCCTATACCCGTATCGTACGCAGAACTATTTCCGTTACTACTGGCTAAGGGGCATGTCCAGACTAAGTCTCCTCTTACAGTACCAGAAAATCCGCCTTTTTGGTTTAAGGTAGATCAGACTTGCCCTTACCATCAAGGAGGACCAGGGCATAACATAGAGAACTGTCTCAGTTTCAAATATGACGTGCAAAAGCTTGTTAGGAGTGGGGTTTTATCTTTCAAAGATATGAATCTGAATGTTCTCACGAACCCGCTGCCTCAACATAAGAAAGTTGCAGTCAATATGATAGAGGGAGAATCTAACAACGTCTATCAAATTCACGATGTACTCTTATTGAGGGCCAACTTGGTCAAGATGCATTGTAGACAGAGTGGATATGGCCATGTGCCACCTCATAATTATCACCAGTGTGATATCTGCTCTAAAAACAATCAGGGATGTTCTGTGGTGCAATCAGCTCTATAGGAACAGATGGATCTCGAATGGATCCAAGAGCACCGAGTTCGTGGAGTTAACATGGTTTATGCGAATTCCAACATCATATAAAACCACGATATCCGTGCGATGAATGTCAACCTTGTGGCAATGCACTCAAGGCAAAGCCAATATCATAATCTGCCGCATCACGATTATAATTCCTGCCTGACTTGCTCGGTAAACAAACAGGGATGCTCTTTTGTACAAGAGGCCCTCCAGCGTAAGATGGATCTTGGATGGACTCAAGACTACCATGATAGGAATCATTATCAAATCAACATGGTTCAAATCTTTGATATTCGCTTGATGAATACCAGCCTGGTGGAGTTATATGCTAAACAGGTCCGGCTCAGGTTCCTGGTACAACATGATTATCAGAACTGTAAAGCGGGTTGCAAAAACGATCAGGGTTGTGCCCTTGTCCAGGAAACACTTCAGTACTTATTGAACCACTGGTGGCTTCCAATCTATATGGATGAAGACGCCCAGATAATTAGTATCACTAACGGGAATCCTACTAGATATCAAAGTCAGGATGTTCGGTCGATGGAAACAGACCTAGTAAGGATACACTGTATTCAGAGCGGGCATGGCCAAGTGCCACTACACAACTATGAGCAGTGTGGAGTTTGCTCAGTGGATAATCAAGGATGCTACTTTGTGCGAGCAGCCCTTCAAAGCCAGTTGGACCGCAAAGAGATTCAACCATGGTCAAGTTCTGGAGCAGTCAACTATTTCGCTGATCAAATTGAGGACGTTGTCATAATCTCTGATCATCAGAGGACTAAGGATGGTTGTACCATCATCCCTCTACTTGACGAATCGAGAGTTCCCAATCGGGAACGGATCGAAATTACTTACGATGGTCAGAAAAATCAGAAGGCTCCCATAGTCATCTATCTATCGGGACCACTACCGTATGAATCAACTAAGGATATCCCTTACAAATACGGTGCAACAACAGTTGAGAATGGAAAGGAAATTCCGTTACCCTCCGTCGTGAATACTGCAGACATCAGTCGAGTAACACGGAGCGGTAGAATCTTCAACAGAGGAGTTAGAGAACCCAACAAAGAAAAGGAACCTCAGACATAAGTTCCTAATCCACCAGTCGGTCAATCCAGTAATCCCGACCTTTCGAAAAACAATGATGAGATGCTGAAGCTCATCCAAAGGAGTGAATACAACATTGTTGATCAGCTGTTACAAACTCCTTCAAAGATTTCGGTGTTATCACTGTTACTTAGTTCAGAAGCGCACAGGGAGGCTCTATAGAAAGTCTTAGAGCAGGCCTTTATGGAACAGGATGTGTTAATACGACAATTTGATAGCATTGTCTCTAACATCACTTCCTGCAATAACTTAGGATTCAGTGATGAGGATTTTCCAGAGGGGGGCAAAAGTCACAACATGGCGCTCAATATCACAGTTAACTGCCAGGACGATGCTTTAGCCAGCGTACTGGTAGACAGAGGTTCAGCCCTGAATGTTATGCTGAAATCCACTTTGATGCAATTATCATTCAAAGGACCTCCGATGAGAACCAGCGAGGTCGTCGTCAAAGCATTTGACAGATCCAGAAAAACAGTTATCGGCGAAGTCGACCTTCCCATAACTATCGGTCCTCACACTTTCCAAGTCACTTTCCAGATCATGGACATTCGGGTAATATACAGTTGTTTATTAGGAAGACCTTGGATACATCAGGCTGGGCCGGTCACCTCGACCCTCCACCAAAAGCTAAAGTTTGTCCAGAACGACCAACTCGTCACAGTCTACGGAGAACAGGCCTAACTTGTAAGCAACTTATCGTCATCCACTTATGTGGAACCGGAAGGGATAATCGGAACCCAGTTCCAAACACTTTCGCTACACAAGGACAATTAATTCGAGGGGGGAACTTCCATTTCCTCATACAAAGATGCTATCAAAGCGGTCGAGGGTGCCAATACAACAGGATGGGGACAGCTTGTCATTCCTACTAACAATAAAACAAAGAAGGGTCTTGGTTTTTCTGTGACCTGTACCCAGACAGCTGCTACCAATGAAAGTCTTCATCCCATTCAGGATTTCTTCCACGGTGGAGGTTTCCTTCACCCAGTGTATCAAGAAGTATATACCATCAATGAGGGAGACTCCTCCGACATGGATGAAGAATGGGAGTCCTATCTTTATAAGGACGGTTATATGTCTCGGGAGGAGGTGCCTGCGCCATTTTTCTATCCCGCACAGAGTCCGAGATTTATACCCAGGTCAGACGTCGAAATGATATATGGAGATTGTGATCCGGAAGGATGTCGTGCTCCACCAAATTCATTAGAGGAGGACACTCTGATGAAAAACAACTTTGACCACGACTACTACGGCCCGATGGATGGCCTGCCTATCTGGCAGCCGTACCCAGGAAACTTGGGGCAAGAAAATAAGTCGAACATTGAAAATCAGCTGAGCATCATTGAATAGAATACTTGTGTCCCCACCATGTCATGGGACCAACACCCAGGTTATCCTGAAAATACCCAGCACGGCGATGAATTCGCAACGTTTGCAGGACTAGAATTCATTAACTATGCTTTTCCCGAGGTCAATGTCATCGAGAGGGATGACTCCTCCAATTCCAAAGAAGTGTGGGACACCCTGGGACAACCAAGTGGAAAATTTGACTTCAAGGTCAAATACACTGCTCCTGAAAGCTCTCGTATCAGGCTCGAAGACATCCAGCCAACTGGATGGGGAGATATACCTAAGAGCACAAATACTATGCAAAATGCAACAGAGGAATCCTCCTACGACAACTGTGCCTGGGAGACAGATTCCAATGATGCTACTCCACCATAAATCAGCGTTATTTCTGAAGACAAATCAAGGAAGGTACCAGACTTTGTGATTCACCGAGGAGTTCGCCGCCAATGGGTTGCTGTCGATGTTCCGAAGATTGTTCATAAGTCTAAGTAATTGCCGTCTTTACTTTAACCTTTCACCCTGCCCAGGTGAAACGGATATTTTGATTGGGCTCACTTTCTGTAAATTTCCCTCTTCGCTTTGCCCAAAGCGACAGAGTTTTGTTTTATAGGGTTGTAGTTTCAAGAATCGACTTGTTCATTAATAAAATAACGTCGTTCTATAAATTCTGCATTAATTGTTGTTTTCTCTTTTTGCTTTTCTCAAAAAATGGTAATCCTAAAAAACAACTCAATAATAAAAACAAGCAGTAAAAGAAAAACACTGCACACACTTGCATTTATCTCTATCTCTTATAAACACAAATCATCACGTCATGCAGATTGCTTGTTTTAAACCCAGTTAAAATGTACGATCCGATGCCTTCTCCCAACTTTGAATTCCCGGTATTTGGGGCTGAAGAAGAAGTGGACGACGAAATTCCAGAAGAGATCTCACGACTACTCAAACAAGAGGAAAGGTCCATCAAACCTCATAAAGAGCCGTTGGAAACGGTAAACTTAGGTTTGAAGGAGGAGAGAAAAGAAATTAGGATTGGGGCACTGCTCAGTCCAACTGCCAGAGAGGGTTTGATAAAGCTTCTCAAAGAGTTTCCCGATGTATTCGCTTGGTCCTATCAGGATATGCCAGGGTTGGATACCAGCATCGTGGAGCATCACTTACCGTTGAAATCGGAATGTCCGCCAGTAAAACAGAGGTTGAGACGGACTCACCCGGACATGGCCATCAAAATCAAAGAGGAAGTACAGAAACAGATTGACGCGGGTTTCCTCGCTACGTCTGAATATCCTCAATGGTTAGCCAACATCTTACCTGTTCTGAAAAAGGACGGAAAGGTCAGAATATGTGTCGACTACAGAGATCTAAACAAGGCCAGTCCAAAGGATGACTTTCCTTTACCACACATTGACATGTTGGTAGATAGTACAGCAAAATTCAAAGTTTTTTTCTTCATGGATGGATTCTTGGGCTATAATCAGATAAAAATGACACCGAAAGACATGGAGAAAACTTATTTCATCACCCAATGTGGCACCTTTTGTTACAAGGTAATGTCGTTCGGTTTGAAGAACGCCGGGGTAACCTATCAAAGAGCCATGACTACTTTGTTTCATGACATGATACACAAGGAAATCGAGGTATATGTCGATGATATGATTGCCAAATCTAGAACAGAGGAGGAGCATGCGACCCACCTACTAAAACTATTCGAGCGGCTGAGGAAGTACAAACTCCGCTTGAATACCAACAAGTGCACCTTCAGTGTCCGTTCAGGGAAACTCTTAGGGTTCATCGTTAGCCAGAAAGGAATTGAGGTTGATCCTGACAAGGTCAAGGCCATTCAAGAAATGCCTTCTCCGAAAACTGAAAAACAAGTCAGAGGATTCCTGGGATGTTTGAACTACATCTCCAGATTCATATTCCTCATGACCGCGACATGTGCGCCGATTTTCAAATTACTCAAAAAGAATCAGGACTGCATTTGGACAGAAGATTGCCAGACCGCCTTCGACAGTATCAAGGAATACCTGTTGAATTCGTCGATTCTATCACCTCCAGTGGAAGGAAGACCTCTGATCATCTACCTAACAGTCCTAGAGGACTCAATGGGATGTGTACTTGGCCAACAAGACGAAACCAAAAGAAAAGAGTCCGCCATCTACTATTTAAGCAAGAAATTCACCGACTGTGAAACACGGTACATAATGCTTGAGAAAACTTGCTGCGCTCTGGCTTGGGTAGCCAAACGTCTTCGCCAGTACATGATTCGTCACACTACTTGGTTAATCTCTAAAATGGATCCAATCAAGTATATCTTTAAAAAGCCTGCTCTCACGGGAAGGATTGCCCGTTGGCAGATGTTGTTATCAGAATATGACATAGAGTACCACGCTCAAAAAGCTGTTAAAGGGAGTATTTTAGCCGATTATTTGGCTCATCAACCGATTGACGATCAGGAGTCAATCGGGTTTGACTTCCCAGACGAAGATGTCATGTATCTAAAAATGAAAGATTGCGATGAGCCGCTACCCAGTGAAGGGCCAGAACCAGGTTCCTAGTAGGGACTTATCTTTGACGGAACTGTCTGTCATACCCCAAATTTTGACCACTAAGATTTCCCATCATTGTGCAAATCATCATCACAATATGAAGGAACCATCATACCTCATCAGTCTCCCCAAAGATGGGTGAGCATCCACTACAATCAAATTTAGGGTTTCCAGCCCTCTCAGAGTTTTTAGACAAAGGATCAATCAAGAAATGACATGATCTTCAACTTGTCTAACCTCCCAAACATCTACAAGGGATCAAGAGGACTCCCACTTCAAGGATTAAGCACAAGGCTGCTCCCTTCCAGGTGGATCAAGCCTCAAGATCGCCAGTGTCACCAAATTAGGGTTTGGTCGACCAGGGCCTCCAGATGAAAATTTTCCTCTGGGCATGAGCCAATGCTTCAAAGCATATCCTAAAATACTCCATGGAACCTCATGGGCCCAAGCATCAAGTCAATTTGACCTCAAGGGATGCATACATCAAAAATCAGGAATTAGGGTTTCTTGACCTAATTCACCCCTAAGTTGACTTTTGGGACCAATCATGAGCCAAGACCTCAAGAGAGGATTTGAGGGTCTCCAATATACCACATTGTTCCATTTGTAACAATGGATTGATCCAGGAAGCTTGAGCAGCAAGTCTCAATTTCATCAGTACCACTGTTAGGGTTTCGCGGAAAAAGTCAACTGTAGCTTTGACTTTTGACTAGGACATGCTCCCAAACCCTAGGACATGATTCAATATACCCTATAATACCCATGGAACATGTCCATCAAGTTTGATTTAGGTCAAGGACATGATTTCCTAAAGGATCGCACAGTTTGGAATTCATTTGATAAAAAGTCAACTATGCACAAAAGTAAACTTTGACTTTTTGAGATTTTTCACAAAAATGGTTTTTTAACCCTAAAATGATGTTAATGTATGATTTGAATCATCATTCATAAAAAAAATCAAGAAAAGTGGGATAACTTGTAAAAGGGGTAACCATAAAACTTAGAAAATTTTCTAAGTTATGAACAAAGTGGCAAGGGTACCAACTTTGGAGGATCATAACTCCTAAACCACAAGGCCATTTTTCCCCATCCAAAGCTAGATTTATAGCTCTCATTACCCTCTACAAAAGCTTAAAACTGACCTCCCTCCAAATTCATCATGGATTTTGAGTTATGGAATGATCAAAATCACAAAAAGTGAAAATGTCACTTTTTTCCAACACATAGTGAAATTTTCACTAAGTCAGAATCTGCCTTCACTTTTTCCAAATGTAAGGGGATTTTTCACTTGGATCCAAAAGGTATCAAAACCAAATATGATCAAACAGTTGTTGTATCATATGAGGGCTTTCCAAAATGGCCAAGAACATCACCAAATTCCACTTGGGCCATGAGATATGACAATGGCAATATGCCTTGCTGAAAACTGCCAAGGCTAGGCAGAATTTTGTATTTTTGCTCGATTTGGAAAAATTAGATAATTCTAAGCCTTGTCGTCACTTTGGACACAGCTGAGGATCAAATCTAAAGGGGACAAACACTGAGCCAAGCCTCCAAAGTCCTTAGAACAAGAAGTAGCATGCCAAACCTAGAATTACCTAAAAGAGGGATAAGACTCCAATTTTGGATTGGAGCATTCAATACATACACCAAGGTGGCATGGACTGAGCCATTTGCAACTGAATTCAGTCAAGACTTATCCAAGACCAAGGGAACCACAGCCCTGTGCCCTAACCTCTAGTCAATGGCTAGAGGAGACTTGGATTCCAAAGTGTAACCATTGGCCAAACCTCTGCCGCAGTTGCCATTCACTATTGATCCCAAAACAAACTTGCTCTACTATAAATAGAGCTCATTTGTGCTCAGTTTGAGTACACCAAAGCCATCAAACAGATGCTTTCCTCAAAATCCCTCTCTTTAGGCCAAAATGCCTTCTTTAGCAAGGTAACTCTGAGTTTTTGAGTTAGAGAGCATTTCTATCACAACTCATGATCCTAACACCTCATAAACATCATATGTAGGTGATCCAAACTATCAAAAGTGACCTGTAACACCAAAATCACAAAGTCACCTCTCAAAACCTCAAAATAGGCATTTTGTGCATTTTTCAAGCCATGTCTTGATTCAGTCACTTTCCAAACCAGATAAAACCTCAAACACACTCCAAATAACATCCTTGAACTGTCCCAAATGGTTCCCCCATCTGGAACACCATTAGAGGGAGTTGCTATTTTGGTCATTTTAACCCCTTTTGCAAGAAAGAACCAGTTTGTGTTTTTGCAGGTTCCAGCTGATTCCAACCATCCTCAAAGCTTCTAAGGGATCATTTGAGAGTGTCCAAAGCATCAAACCATTTCTGGAACAAGAAGTTTGGCAGATTGCACAGAAAACTCCAAAAGCTCAAAAAGAGGTAAGCATCATGACTTGAACTTTCCAAAATATGCATTGCTTTGAAGTCCACTAATCATACACACCTCATACATGTTATATATGTTGTGTTTGGACCAATTCATCCTGTAATTCATGCCTGTATCAAAGTGTAGCATAGAAAATGCAATTATAGGCCTTTTTCAAAACCACTATCGGGCTTTGAGGAGGGAGTATGATCTGAAAAAAATACCACCACCATTGGATTCCTTGTGAAATTCTAGGCCAGATGCATATAAATTTTGTCCCCAACCATTAAGAAATGAGAAAGTTATGGACCTTCCCGTTTCTTGGCAAAACTTGCCTTGCCTTGCCTTGGCCAGGCCTAGAAAACAAGGCATGCCTTGTATATTTGTGGTTTCACTTCAAGCAATGGATGTATCACCACCCCAGTGGTAAGGCACGCACCCTATAACCTTGAGGTCGTGGGTTCAAACCCCACCCATGCCATTTTGTGTTTTTTCACATTTTTGCTATTTTTTCTAATATTTTCATGTTTTATTAATTAATTGGAAAATTAGTAACTCTTTCAATTTTAATTATTTTTTATCGGTTCTTTTTGCAAAAAATCACAAAAATGTTGAAATATTTTATTCCACAAAAAAATTAAGTTTATATTATTTATTTAATATAATTAGTATTTTTGTGAATAAATTCCTTTTTAATGTTTTTAAACATTTTAAAAGTGAATATTTACTTTGAAAATCAAAACCAAGTGAGTTTTAATTCACCTTGTGATTAATCCCTCATTTCTCAAACCTTAAACAAAAATCACAAATGGTTTATTCAAACTTATTTGATATTTTATTTGATTTTCTTTAAATATTTACTTTTAAAGAATAACAAATTAGGGTTTCTTTGATTTTCACCCTCATCAAACAATTTCAAACACTTTTGGGCCTCTAATAGAGTGTAAGACCCAATCCTTTGTAAATACAAACCTATTTTTGGGCCTCACTTATTGTATAAGTCCTGTTGTATTTCAAAAAAGTTCGACGCGATCATCGTCCATTGTAAAACAAACCCTGAGCCTCTCCTCGAGCTATAAGACCCATTCAAAACATTGGGCCTCTATTAGAGTGTAAGACCCAACCCCCTTTGAAAACCAAACCATTTTGGGCCTCAATGCATTGTATAAGACCCACCGCGTTTTCAAAAATCTTGGCGCGATCGCCATTTTCAAACAAATGACCCTGGGCCTCTCCTTGAGCTGTAAGCCCCACCACTTGTACAAAAATAAATCACTTGGGCCTCTTGAGGGAGTGTAAGACCCGTCCCCTTGTACATAAAACTTCTTGGGCCTCAGTCACTTGTATAAGTCCCTCTGTACAAAACGACAATGCGATCACTGATAAACCTTGGGCCTCTCCTTGAGCTGTAAGCCCCAACATCTTTTCAAAATAATTTCTCCTTTAAATTTTGAATATACTGTTCTTTTCAATTTTTCTTTGTTGAACAACAAACCAAACAGCATGGAAGCTCTATAACCGAGTAGGTGTTTATATGCTTTCTTTATCCACTTTCATATACATATAACTGTATTGCGGGGTTGTTTCACTGTAAGTCTTCTTTCATAAACTCATATCAACTGTCTAATACTAGTATAGATATTTAGAGTTTCCCCTAAAACTACGTCTAGCACTAAGCCCTGTTGGTCACTCTTAAATACAATCAAAACTAGATCCCCATAGGATTACCAGATACAGACTTCTCTCCTCTTGGGGTTAAACAATATGGAGACGTGAAAGGCAGCATTCTCGGTGAACCCTTTCTCAGACTGTCACCCTTAGAAATCGTCAAAGAAACTCTACTCCCCAGAGATGATCTTTTCTCCGTGAATGGCATCTCTTGAGTTTCTTCCAAATTCTCAGACTTTCCTGGCTTGATCTATTCTCTGTGAATAGCCTGTCTTGAATTTCTTAGGGTTTGGGGACCCACAGGCTTCCTAAAAGCATCCCCGCCTCCTCTTGGGCGTTGTACAAGGACCCTACGGCTTATTAGAAGTTTTCATAGCCTCCTCTTAGGCTTCGTATAAGGATTCTTCCTTCGGGAAGAGAGCCTCCTCTTGGGCTTCGTACAAATTGTCCCTCGGCTTCTTAAAAGTTTCCAGCCTCCTCTTGGGCTTCATACAAATTGTCCCGACAACCTCCTAAAGGTATAGGAACAGAAATTAGTCATCTTAATAGAACAGTCTTTCAAAGAGTCTAGATCTTTCTACCATGAACGTACTACTACTGTTTCTTTAAGCGTAGTACAAAAGATAAAACTCTAGACCTGGACAGTCTAATCCCCTTGAGTCTCGAAGGCATTCTCAAGTAGGGAAAAACACCAGTAGACTCGGACAGTCTCCAATACCCTCTGGATTCCCCATTTCCTTAAAGAACAGGAAATAACCCTGGTCCTCTGATCGATTCCAAAGCATGGCCTTACCTTTAATCAGTCTCTTTATAAGAACTAATTTTCTCTTTTAACCAACCTACTGGACCTGTCACTCAACTGAAACAGCACTCCTTTTAACCTCCCTCTCGGGCTTCGCACGAGACACAAAAATACTCTCTTGTTGAGTCAACCTTTAGCCTCCGTCTTGGGTTTCGTACAAGACACATCTAAAAGCACTCTCCTATTGAGTCAACTCCTTTTAGCCTCCTCTCAGGCTTCATACGAGACACAAAAGCATCCTCTTGTTGGGTTAATAGCCTCCTCTTAGGGTTTGTATAAGAAAAACCCCGGTTGAGTCAATCAACCTTTTAGCATCAAAACCATGCCTCGTTCACAGGATACAAACATCAACAACTCCTTTCATCTAATCGCTGTAAGCGGCAAGCCTCTGGATTATTTACATCCACGCCACTGTCCCTCTTTTAGCATGAGAAATTCCTAAGAAAAGATGACATTGCTCTACACTGAGTTAAAGTCTTATCCTTCAGGTTAAAAATCCCCTATAAAGGAAATTATGGCATTGCTGGATTCGCATATCCCAGTTAAAGTAATTCTCCTTTATAGTCAGTCACCCAACAGTTGTGACAAACAGACCCCCTTTAGAGATGACAAATTCTCTCTAAAGACAACACCTTTTCAGCTTCACATCTTGGGCTTTGAACAAGATATAAACCACCTTTAGCTTCACGTCTTGGGCTTTGAACAAGACACCAAAACACCATTTCCTCCCATAGAATAGGAGGAACTACGATAGCTCTGATTTCCATGTTTTGGTAAACGGGAATACGTAGGCATAAGATTGAAAGAAAAATCTTAGCGAGCACACTAATCAAAAACCCAAATCCCGTACCTTCACATATCAAACGAAAAGCATTAGTATTAAACCTCCCACCAATCGCCTGGGCACTATTTTAACAAAATAACCTAAGAGAGACCCACAATATTTGTAGCATCTGTAAACCAACAGTCATCTGTTCAAACTTAGTTTGCAAGCAGGGTTAATTGGAGACATCTATTTCCCTTTCTTCATCAGCTTCAATAGGATAAAAAATGAATCGAGCTGTAGTACCCCAAAGCGATAGTGCTTCGCAACCACATCCAAAAATTCGCGCTACAGAAAAAATGGCGACTTCACTGGGGAGATCGAGATCTTGTTCTCTTCCCATCTCTTAGGTAGAAACCTTAAAAAAATGCCACAGAAAAGTGGCGCCCACCGTGGGGCCCTTTATTTTCTTTCTTTCTTTGGGGATTTCACTGGGATAGGACTTTTTTGACTTCACTAGGATCTTAGGCCAAAACCTTTAAAGTTGGGAATTTGCCAGGAACATAGGATTCATAGCTCTTTAAAGTCTAGGACTTTAGGACAAATATATATACTGCTTTTCCTAATTGATATATGTGTTTATTTTTCTGCTAATGGGAATGCGTGTGATGCCGCATGTGGAAAAATTGAGTATACACCTAGGAAAAACCTCTTTTAGTAGTGCGGAAACTATTGGAAATGGTTGTCATGCGATAATACCCTCTTCTGATGGTTCTTCGAAAAACATCACCTAGCACGGTTCCTGGCCCGCTGGTGTTTTCTTGACAAGAACTGGTGATTTTGAGAGACAGGTACAAAAATCACTAGTATAAACCTTTGGGGGGGGGGGGGGGGTAGAGCCTTGACTTCATGACACCGACCCTTTGACCCCATGTTTTTTCTATGTTTTTGTATGCTGCATTCATCTAAAAAACATTACATCAAAGAAAAACTTCTCTTCTAGTCTCTCTTTTTCAAATTAAACTAAGACAATGATTGCAAATGTCGGAGAAAAAGATTGCGCTCATGGACTTCGGTAGAAGGAGAACTCATAAGTATACCTTCAGGTTTCCAAAACTAGAAGATTTGAGAGGATTAGCCAGGATGATCACTAACCCTGAAGCTTTCAGAGCCAAGTACGGAGGTCTGCTACCTCTGTTAAGAGTCCATGTGATTGAAGGAATCATGGAGGCACTCATTCAGTTTTACGATCCGGTCTATCACTGTTTCACATTCCCGGATTACTAGCTCGTACCAACGCTGGAGGAGTATCCTCACCTAACCGGTCTACACATTACTGATCGAGCTCCATTTTTTGGACTGGAAGAAATTCCAAAGGATCAGACCATTGCAAGAGCAATCTATTTGGATGAGTCAAAAATCAAGACTCACATGACCACCAAGGGTGGGATCCCAGGTTTGCCAGCCCAGTTCCTAACAAAGAAGGCTATGTACTTTGCTAGTATAGGGAACATGACTACTTTTGAAAGCATCTTTGTCTTACTCACTTACGGGTTATTTATGTTTCCCAACATTAATAGCTTCGTCGATATCAACGCCATTAAGGTTTTTCTCATTAGAAACCCTGTGCCAACTTTGCTCGCGGACGCGTATCATTCTGTACACTTAGGAAATTTGTACAATGGAGGGATGATCACATGCTGTGTG
Organism: Lathyrus tuberosus; assembly: GCA_022829125.1. Taxonomy (NCBI): domain Eukaryota; kingdom Viridiplantae; phylum Streptophyta; class Magnoliopsida; order Fabales; family Fabaceae; genus Lathyrus; species Lathyrus tuberosus. Next base: position 1,506,659 of record JALAZF010000467.1, on the reverse strand, counting down.
CCCCTGCTATACAAATGGTTTATCTCCCATTTACCCAAGTCTGATGCGTTTTGGGATCATAAGAGTGCCTTGCGTTGGTCGCAGAAAATCATGTCCCTTACCAACTCTGATATAGATTGGTGCAATAGGATTTATGACGGGATCAGGATCATTGACCATTATGGAAACTTCCCCCAACGTACCCCTCATAGGAACTAAGGGAGGAATCAACTACCATCCAATATTGGTTCGTCGTCAATTTGGATACCCGATGAGGCATGTCCCGCGTAATGCTCATCTGGAGGGCCTTTTCTTCAAGGAAGGAGAAAATGACAGGGCACTAAAGACGGAAATAGTGCACGCTTGGAAACATGTTCATAAGAAAGGACGGGAGTCTCTAGGAAAATCGGACTGTGTCTCGGTAGAGCCTTATCTCCACTGGGTACAAACTAGAGCTCTCAAGTAAAAGATGCCTTATCCTCGTCACGGAGTTCTTCCGCCGAGGGAATCTGTCATGTACTTCATGACTGAAATGGAAAAGCTTCAGGTTACTCTCAACAAAGTTCAATAGGAGAGGAGGTCTTGGAAGAACAAGTACTGAATTCTCAATGTAGAGTGTACCAAAATACAACGACTGCTAAAATATAAGGATGCTCTGATCGAGATTTTAGAGCAACATGTTGTGGATAATCAGGATGACCAAAGGAATTTGCTCGTTCCTTTCACTTGGCAATGGAATGACAACCCGGCAACGGCCCAAGAGCCCCGGTCCAAGAAAAGGAAAGTACCATAATCAGCACCCAGTTTCTCCCCGGAGAGGACTCGGGACCCCTTAGCTTAGGTTTCTGTTTCTGCACCTTGTAATCTACTGTATTTCTATTTTTGCAATTCTTTGGATTCAATAAAACGGGGTTTCCCCACTGTTTGATATTTTCAATCTAATTGTCGAAGTTTATTTTGATTAAACAAAAAAAAACAATTAATATAATCATTGCATTCATCATTCTCACGTCACGTATTCTTCTTACCTACGAATCTCACATTTGTGTCTCGGTTTTAGAGTTAAAGTGTCTCATTCGTACAATACTCGGGCCAATCGACAGAAAAAGATGGATGATCTCGAGGAAGAAAACAGAGAGTTGAGAGAAGAGATCGACGCTCTGAGAGAGGATATGAGAAAGCTTCATAACGACATGCAAGTCATGGCAGAAGCTCAGCTACAAAGGACTGTGATCTCGAAGATCACTTCAACGCCCATAGTGGAAAATTCCGATCGTCCCTGGGGTATGCCACTTAACTATATCCCAGAAGGATATGTTCCGCTGATCAATGAGGATCAGGGAACCGTAGCAGGAATCGCTGGTCCTGAAGGTTACAAACTTCAGGAAAGCGAAGATGTCAGGGGCATGACGACAACTCCTAAAGGTTACAAACTTCAGGAGGCACCGAGAGTCTCGGCCATAATGACTATACCACCGCCCGTGGTACACACTATCCCGGAAGGACAAATTCTTCTGGTGGAAACGACAACATGTTCGAAAGAATGAATGAGTTCCAGGAACAGTTCCTGGGAATGCAGAAAGAACTGCAGGCCCTTCGCGGTCAGGATTTATTTGGAAAGGATGTCGCGGACCTCTGTTTGGTCCCTAATGTGAAAGTCCTGCACAAATTCCAGGTGCCCGACTTTGAAATGTACAAGGGTAACTCTTGCCCTCAGAGTTACTTGGTAATGTACGCTCGGTGAATGTCAGCTCAGACAGAGAATCAGGATTTACTGATTCACTACTTTCAGGATAGTTTAACCGGTGCCGCCCTAAAATGGTACACGGGTTTAAACCGTGCTACGATTAGCACTTTCATAGATCTTGGCCTTGCCTTCGTCCAACAATATAAATACAATCTAGACATGGCACCCGACAGAGATCAACTCAGATCAATGTCACAAAAGGACAAAGAAACCTTTAAGGAATACGCTCAGAGATGGCGTGAAATTGCCGCTCAAATCTGTCCACCTCTTGAGGAAAAAGAGATGACAAAGATCTTCTTAAAGACCTTAAGCTCATTTTATTACGGCAGAATGGTTGCCAGTGCGCCCAGTGACTTCACTGAGATGGTCGGTATGGGAGTTCGTCTTGAGGAAGCTGTCCGAGAAGGACGTCTAGTCAAAGACACTGGATCATCAGGTAGTACAAAGCGATACGGTAGTGCTCTCCCTAAGAAAAAAGAGTAAGATATTGGGAATATCTCTCTCAGAAAGTAAAGGCGACGTTATCAGCCAGTAGCGGCTGTGACTCCTGCTATCAATCATGCGCCTATTTCTACATATCAACCTCAGGTTGCGCAGAACCAACCTAATCAGCAAAGGACTCAACAGCCTCTTCAGCAGGCTCGTCCTCCATACAATAACAACCGTACAACGCAACCACCAGGATTTGATCCTATACCCGTATTGTACGCAGAACTATTTCCGTTACTACTGGCTAAGGGGCATGTCCAGACTAAGTCCCCTCTTACAGTGCCGGAAAATCCGCCTTTTTGGTTTAAGGTGGATCAGACTTGCCCTTACCATCAAGAAGGACCAGGGCATAACATAGAGAACTGTCTCAATTTCAAATCCGACATGCAAAAGCTTGTTAGGAGCGGGTCTTATCTTTCAAGGATACAAATCCTAATGTTCTCACAAACCCGCTGCCTCAACACGAGAAAACTACGGTCAATTTGGTAGAGGGAGAGACTAACGACGTCTATCAAATTCATGATGTACTCTTGTTAAGGACCAATCTGGTCAAGATGCATTGTAGACAGAGTGGATATGGCCATGTTCCACCTCATAACTATCACCAGTGTGATATCTGCTCTAAAAGCAATCGAGGATGTTCTATGGTGCAATCAGCTCTACAGGAACAGATGGATCTCGGATGGATCCAAGAGCACCGAGTTCGTGGAGTTAACATGGTTTACACGAATTCTAACATCATTCAGAACCATGATATCTGAGCAATGAATGTCAACTTGGTGGCGATGCACTCCAGGCAAAGCCAGTATCATAATCTGCCGCGACATGATTACAATTCCTGTCTGACTTGCTCTGTAAACAAACAGGGATGCTCTTTTGTACAAGAGGCCCTCCAGCGTCAGATGGATCTTGGATGGATCCAGGACTACCATGATAGGAATCCCTATCAGATCAACATGATTCAAATCTTCGATATTCACTTGATGAATACCAGCCTGGTGGAGTTACATTCTAAACAGGTCCGGCTCGGGTTCTTGGTATCACATGATTATCAGAGCTGTAGGGCGGGTTGCGAAAACGATCAAGGTTGTGCCCTTGTCCAGGAAACACTTCAGTACTTGTTGAACCACTAGTGGCTTCCAATCTATATGGATTAAGACACCCAGTAAATTAGTATCACTAACGGGAATCCTACTAGACATCAAAATCGGGACGTTCGATCTGTGGAAACTGACCTAGTGAGGTTACATTGTATTCAAAGTGAGTGTGGCCAGGTGCCACCACACAACTATGAATGCTATAGAGTCTGTTCAGAAATTAACCAAGGATGTTACCTTGTGCGAGCATCTCTTCAGGGTCAGGTGGATCATAGAGAGATTCGTCCATATCCAGGTTTCGGACCAATCAACTGGGTGCCGGACTACCTCGCTGATCAAATTGAGGACGTTGTCATAATCTCTGATCATTAGAAGTGAAATTCTGGCATATATATCAGATGTCCTATCGAGATGTCAAGACACTGATATACGACAACAATGAACAAGTTTAATACAATAGTGTGCACAAAATGTAAAGAACACCAAAAATTGTTAACCCAGTTCGGATCTAACTATCCTACATCTGGGGGCTACCAAGCCAGGAATGAAATCAATATTTGATAGTATCAATTCACTGATAACCACACCCAGTTCAATCAGCTCACTTAATCACTACCCTTCCTATGACTTCTACCTAAGACTCCCCTAGGCATGAGGCCTTCCTCAAATCCCTCTTTAATCATAACCCGTGACTGGTTCCTTACAAGACAAGTAACAATGGTCAAAACACAAATTCTCAATACTTCACAGCTTATGAGAATTAACACACAACCACTCAATGCTTAAAAGCTTATGAGCAACCTTACATAACTTACACTACAGTCCTTATACTGTTATCATAAGATACCAGTTAGGCTCACAAAATACAAGCACGCAACCCTAAAAATACATGTAAGTTCGACACCTACAACTAGGTTTACATCAGCCTATTTATAGCTTATAAACTGGACTGAATTGGGCTTCAAAAATGCAGCAAATAGACTGCTCACAATTCTGCAAAATTAACTCCAACAAAATAGGTCTTCAATCCAAAGTTTCCTATTATGTCTCCATAATTAGAAACAGCAGCAAATCCGAAAGCCAACAAATAGCCATCATCCAAAAATGCTTTGGATGCCACATAGGATAACCAAATATTCACAGAATATTTAGTAACAAATCATAGTAACAGAATCTGCATTAAAACTGACTTCACCGCGCATTGTCCTATGAGCTGCTATGGAACATCTTCATTCGACATGTTGAAAGTAGCCACTTAGAACATTAAGATTCAACATATTGCTGCTATAATAGTTTTAGCAAAATAAATGCCAACCACAAAAGCACAGAAATAACAATCTTCCCCTTTGGCTTATTTTGGCTAAAACTACACACACAAACAGACTTGTAAAGAAGCACAAATAGCCAAAAAAAATATCCATATATCAGACAGCAGCGAAAACACCAGCATAGCAGCACTCCCCTTCAGCTGCATAAGCAAAAACACTCATCATAGTAAACTGGCAAAACTCCCCCTCAACAGCAGCAACTTTCCACATTCTCCTCCTCAACAACTGCAGCACACATAATCTACCTGCAGCACACACACTCCCCCTCAACAGCACAAGCACATAACAATGCTGCTCCCCCTCACACTTACTACTCCCCCTTTTTAGCCACAAATATGGCAAAGAGAGGTCATAGACAAATGTAAACATATTACATAGCAGTATATTGTTCAAAACCAAACCAGAATTAAGTTGTCCTAAAAGAAAAAAAGCAAAAACAAATAAAAATAGAAAATAAACTTGCAGATAGCCTATAGCTATTCAGCACTGTCCTCTTCATCAGCAACCTCATCACTTTCACCTTCAGATTCAGAAGCACCATTCTCAGAACCAGAATCATCAGACTACTGAACACTCCTTCTATCAGACTCAGTAGATTCACCTTGTCCATCATCTTCAGTCAGCTCTTGATCTTTAGCAGCATTTCTCTTTTCAACCAAGGCTTTAATCAGCTGCTCGAGCTTTGTCTTCCTTGTTGTATCTCTCCTGATAGATTCTTCCAGCTCTTAGCAAGTTTCTTGCATCTGTGCAATGGCTTCATCATCAAGAGTAGCATGACTTGAAGTTGAGGAGGATGTCCCAACAACATCAGACACATGAACTCCACCTAGCAGCCTATAATGCAAAGTCATTGGAGGTTTTCTCTTGCTGACTTTGTCACTTCTTACTAAGCAGTCAGGAAATTGGTCCAGGATCATTCCACAGATTAAGGATGGAAAACATATGGGTAGCTTAACAGCAGATGATCTAGATTGCTTCAAAACTTGTTCAAATATATATGCTCCAAAGTTGAAAGGGACCTTCTTTCCAATAGCATAGATGAATTTTCCAAGCATGGATGAGATGGTGGAAGTATGGTTGGTAAAAACCCAGTTTACCACTGCAATTCTGTGAAGGATAGCATATTTGACACTTAGCTTCCCAGAAGAGAGCTTTCCTTCATTTGGCCAAACTTTGATGCAACCACTTGTTATCTCCTCACAGATTTCATCATCTGTTGCTCCTAACTCATCCTGATGGTCCGTAGGTCTCCCCAAAAAGTTATTAATCACTTTGGGAGAAAATTTCACAGCTTTGCCTCTTACATAGACTTTTCTGATTTGCTATTACAGCCTTCAGGGATACTCACAACAAACTCCTTAAGAAACTTCTCATAATATGGTCCTATGTCAGACACAGTCTTCATCAACCCAGCAGCTTCAATAAGATTAACCACTTCCTTATACTTGTTGAAGTCTTTTCCCAGTTCTCTCTCTAAAGTTACTCTTCTTTGGCTGACAATTTTCCACCTATCAGTTTGCCTCTGAGACCTGACAGTTTGATCCTCCCTTCTCCCACTGATGTCCTGGACATCAGTTCCAGCATTTGACTCATTCAGGCCTGTGACCCTCCTTTTCTTGATTGGAACCACAACTTTACTCCATTGCTTAGAGGGACCTGCTCCAGCCTTTCTTTTGTTACTCCCCACATTAGCAAATTTCCTAATCATTTCTGCATCCTTTGAATTCTCAACTACAATGGTATTCTCTTTTCTACTCTTGATTCTTTGTAGTATGTCAGCTATTGGTTCCTCATCAGAGTTTTTCTCAGCAACATTACTACACATCTCAGCCCTCTTCTTGCTTCTTCTTTCCCTAGCCATCTGAACTGGTATACAACTCTCAGTCCTATCAGTAGGACTATTATTTGTATTTCCAGCCATGGATGTTGGGACATCAGACCCGACATCTTTATCAGCTTCACTAACAGCAATGGTGGCAAATTTTCTAAGACTCTGATCTCTATTGGAAACATTATCATCAAGAGTCCTACTATCATTCTTAGTTTCATCCACCCTCCTATTTGAATTCTTATCAGTAACATTTTTTCTAGGGCTTATCTTATCAGAATAAAACCTAGTAATCATTTTGTCTTTCTTCCTAGATGAAAGGAGTTTAGACGTCTTACTTGACATACTTTCATTCACAGAGTGGGAAACTGGTTGCTCACCTCTAGTGTCAGCAGGAACAACATTCAACGGGGCGATATCAAGAACAAGGCCTGTGAGTTTGATCATTCGGTGAGGATCATAGTCTTCATCATTGGCTTGAGAAGTTCTTGAATCAGCAGGAGAATCATGATGTTGAGACATTTTTTGTTGCTCACAAAATGCAGTATTGAAGAGAGTAAGAGCAAACCCTAGCGGAGAAGAGTTTTGAAAGAATAGGTCAGATGAAGTTTTTGCACTGTAGGATTGAAGTTGGAATGTGTTAGCTGGGCTATTTATAAGTTTTGTAAATGGGTCCTTATACACGTGCCATTCACAAGTTCTTTGGTTTAACACTTCCACAATAGTGCTTTCATCTTTCCACAAATAGCAATTCTCTGAGGTTCTTTCACCTCTCATAACAACAGAATTCTTTTCATCCATTATTAAACATTTGTAGTTTGTAAAGATGACCCTAAGACCTTGATCACACAACTGGCTTATGCTTATTAGGTTAGTATCTAATCCTTCAACAAGCAATACTTCTTCCAGAATTGGCTGTCCTGGACAATCCACTCTTCCAACACCAAGCACTTTTCCTTTTGATCCATAACCTAAAATCACCTCATTAGGAGCATGATACTTAACATCTGACATATATCTACTAACACCAGTCATATGTCGAGAACATCCACTATCAAAGAACCAGTTTTCATCTGTAGAGACTCTGAAAGACTTGTAGTCCCTATGTTCGTTTACAATATCCTTTGAAGTCCATATCCTTTTTGTTTCAACCCTGCTCTTTTTTCTACTATACTGTTGCATGGGTTTGGGATAACCATGTAGCTTGTAGCAAAAAGCTTTTATATGACCAAACTTCCCACAATGGTAGCATGTCCATCTTTGATTCTTTTTCTTTATGAACTTCTTCTGATGTCTGGGAGGATGTTGCAACTTGTTATTCAACATCTTCAAACTTCTCTTATCTTGAACGAGTACTTCCTCAGATTTCTTTCCTTCATCTAATTCATTTGTACCTTCAAATCCAATACCACTGACATTTCTAGCATCTCTTCCTGACTTCAAAATTTCATCAAGTACATCAGAACTCCCATTTAACATGCTGACATTTTTTACCATGTTGTCCAGTTTTGAATTCAAAACATTTACTTCACTTTGTAGATTAGCTATAGTAGACACATGCTCAGTATTCTCAGCTTTTAAATGAACAATAACACATGCTTGTTCTTCTTTCTGCTGACATACTTCTTCATGTTCAATGCACAACTTCTTATAAGAGATAGCCAGCTCTTCAAAAGTAAGCTCTTCAGATTCTTCATCTGATTCACATACTCCTGTTAATGCTGTCACCAACTTTGCAAATTTCTCATCAGCTTCAGTTTCAGAATCATCTTCTGACCATGTCACAGATAATCCCTTCTTCTGTCTTTTGAGATAAGTGGGACACTCAGTTTTTACGTGCCCAAATCCTTCACATTCATAGCATTGAACTCCCTTCCCTTCGAGAGACTTGTTTTGAACATTTTCTCTTGACTTCCAGTCCATCCTTTTTAACACTTTATTAAATTGTCTTCCAAGCAACACTAGCTCTTTGGACACATCTTCATCTTTGACCAGTTTTCCTTCATCATCTGAGTCATCAGCATTCGACACAAATGCTATACTCTTCTTCTTTTTAGCTTTTTCACTGAATCCTAACTCAAAAATTTGGAGTGATCCCATAAGCTCATCCACCTTCATCTTGTCAATGTCCTGAGCTTCCTCTATAGCAGTGACCTTCATATCAAATCTCTTAGGTAGAGACCTGAGAATCTTTCTGACCAGTTTGCTGTCAGACATCTTTTCACCTAGGGCACTAGAGGCATTAGCTATCTCAATAATGTTCATATGAAAATTATGAATGCTCTCATCCTCTTTCATCTTCAAACTCTCAAACTTGCTAGTGAGAAGCTGAAGCTTTGACATCTTCACCTTTGAAGTCCCTTCATGAGAAACCTTCAAGACCTCTCATGCCTCTTTGGCAACGGTGCAGTGTTCAATCAACCTGAAGATATTCTTGTTAACACCATTAAACAATGCATTCATGGCTTTGGAATTCCCTACGGACCCTTTGTAATCTGCATCATCCCAGTCTTCCTCTTCCTTTACCACATCAGTAGGGGTACCTTTTAAATCTTTAACCTTAGGGGGCTCCCATCCTTTGATAACAGCTTTCCATGCTTGATCATCCATGGATTTGATGAAAGCTATCATCCTTGGTTTCCAATAGTCATAGTTGGAACCATCAAGCAGAGGTGGTTTGTTCAGAAATCCTCCATCCTTGTCCATTGCACCAGAAAGTACCTTCCCTGAATCTCACCCAGAAACAACTAAGGGTGCCTGCTCTTGATGCCAATTGAAATTCTGGCCTATATATCAGATGTCCTATCGAGATGTCGAGACACTGATATACGACAACAATGAACCAGTTTAATACAATAGTGTGCAGAAAATGTAAAGAACACCAGAAATTGTTAACCCAGTTCGGATCTAACTATCCTACATCTAGGGGCTACCAAGCCAGGAATGAAATCAATATTCGATAGTATCAATTCACTGATAACCACACCTGGTTCAATAAGCTCACTTAATCACTACCCTTCCTATGACTTCTACCTAAGAATCCCCTAGGCATGAGGCCCTCCTCAAATCCCTCTTCAATCACAACCCGTGACTGGTTCCTTACAAGACAAGTAACAATGGTCGAAACACAAATTCTCAATACTTCACAGGTTATGAGAATTAACACACAGCCACTCAATGCTTAAAAGCTTATGAGCAACCTTACACAACTTACACTACAGTCCTTATACTGTTATCATAAGATACCAGTTAGGCTCACAAAATACAAGCACGCAACCCTAAAAATACATGTAAGTTCGACACCTACAACTAGGTTTACATCAGCCTATTTATAGCTTATAAACTAGACTGAATTGGGCTTCAAAAATGCAGCAAATAGACTGCTCACAATTCTGCAAAATTAACTCCAACAAAATAGGTCTTCAATCCAAAGTTTCCTATTATGTCTCCATAATTAGAAACAGCAGCAAATCCGAAAGCCAACAAATAGCCATCATCCAAAAATGCTTTGGATGCCACATAGGATAACCAAATATTCACAGAATATTCAGTAACAAATCATAGTAACAGAATCTGCATTAAAACTGACTTCACCGCGCATTGTCCTATGAGCTGCTATGGAACATCTTCATTCGACATGTTGAAAGTAGCCACTTAGAACATTAAGATTCAACATCTTGCTGCTATAATAGTTTTAGCAAAATAAATGCCAACCACAAAAGCACAGAAATAACAATCTCCCCCTTTGGCTTATTTTGGCTAAAACTACACACACAAACAGACTTGTAAAGAAGCACAAATAGCCAAAAAAAAAATCCATATATCAGACAGCAGCGAAAACACCAGTATAGCAGCACTCCCCTTCAGCTGCATAAGCAAAAACACTCATCATAGTAAACTGGCAAAACTCCCCCTCAACAGCAGCAACTTTCCACATTCTCCTCCTCAACAACTGCAGCACACATAATCTACCTGCAGCACACACACTCCCCCTCAACAGCACAAGCACATAACAATGCTGCTCCCCCTCACACTTACTACTCCCCCTTTTTAGCCACAAATATGGCAAAGAGAGGTCATAGACAAATGTAAACATATTACATAGCAGTATATTGTTCAAAACCAAACCAGAATTAAGTTGTCCTAAAAGAAAAAAAGCAAAAACAAATAAAAACAGAAAATAAACTTGCAGATAGCCTATAGCTATTCAGCACTGTCCTCTTCATCAGCAACCTCATCACTTTCACCTTCAGATTCAGAAGCACCATTCTCAGAACCAGAATCATCAGACTACTGAACACTCCTTCTATCAGACTCAGTAGATTCACCTTGTCCATCATCTTCAGTCAGCTCTTGATCTTTAGCAGCATTTCTCTTTTCAACCAAGGCTTTAATCAGCTGCTCGAGCTTTGCCTTCCTTGCTGTATCTCTCCTGATAGATTCTTCCAGCTCTTAGCAAGTTTCTTGCATCTGTGCAATGGCTTCATCATCAAGAGTAGCATGACTTGAAGTTGAGGAGGATGTCCCAACAACATCAGACACATGAACTCCACCTAGCAGCCTATAATGCAAAGTCATTGGAGGTTTTCTCTTGCTGACTTTGTCACTTCTTACTAAGCAGTCAGGAAATTGGTCCAGGATCATTCCACAGATTAAGGATGGAAAACATATGGGTAGCTTAACAGCAGATGATCTAGATTGCTTCAAAACTTGTTCAAATATATATGCTCCAAAGTTGAAAGGGACCTTCTTTCCAATAGCATAGATGAATTTTCCAAGCATGGATGAGATGGTGGAAGTATGGTTAGTAAAAACCCAGTTTACCACTGCAATTCTGTGAAGGATAGCATATTTGACACTTAGCTTCCCAGAAGAGAGCTTTCCTTCATTTGGCCAAACTTTGATGCAACCACTTGTTATCTCCTCACAGATTTCATCATCTGTTGCTCCTAACTCATCCTGATGGTCCGTAGGTCTCCCCAGAAAGTTATTAATCACTTTGGGAGAAAATTTCACAGCTTTGCCTCTTACATAGACTTTTCTGAGTTTGCTATTACAGCCTTCAGGGATACTCACAACAAACTCCTTAAGCAACTTCTCATAATATGGTCCTATGTCAGACACAGTCTTCATCAACCCAGCAGCTTCAATAAGATTAACCACTTCCTTATACTTGTTGAAGTCTTTTCCCAGTTCTCTCTCTAAAGCTACTCTTCTTTGGCTGACAATTTTCCACCTATCAGTTTGCCTCTGAGACCTGACAGTTTGATCCTCCCTTCTCCCACTGATGTCCTGGACATCAGTTCCAGCATTTGACTCATTCAGGCCTGTGACCCTCCTTTTCTTGATTGGAACCACAACTTTACTCCATTGCTTAGAGGGACCTGCTCCAGCCTTTCTTTTGTTACTCCCCACATTAGCAAATTTCCTAATCATTTCTGCATCCTTTGAATTCTCAACCACAATGGTATTCTCTTTTCTACTCTTGATTCTTTGTAGTATGTCAGCTATTGGTTCCTCATCAGAGTTTTTCTCAGCAACATTACTACACATCTCAGCCCTCTTCTTGCTTCTTCTTTCCCTAGCCATCTGAACTGGTATACAACTCTCAGTCCTATCAGTAGGACTATTATTTGTATTTCCAGCCATGGATGTTGGGACATCAGACCCGACATCTTTATCAGCTTCACTAACAGCAATGGTGGCAAATTTTCTAAGACTCTGATCTCTATTGGAAACATTATCATCAAGAGTCCTACTATCATTCTTAGTTTCATCCACCCTCCTATTTGAATTCTTATCAGTAACATTTTTTCTAGGGCTTATCTTATCAGAATAAAACCTAGTAATCATTTTGTCTTTCTTCCTAGATGAAAGGAGTTTAGACGTCTTACTTGACATACTTTCATTCACAGAGTGGGAAACTGGTTGCTCACCTCTAGTGTCAGCAGGAACAACATTCAACGGGGCGATATCAAGAACAAGGCCTGTGAGTTTGATCATTCGGTGAGGATCATAGTCTTCATCATTGGCTTGAGAAGTTCTTGAATCAGCAGGAGAATCATGATGTTGAGACATTTTTTGTTGCTCACAAAATGCAGTATTGAAGAGAGTAAGAGCAAACCCTAGCGGAGAAGAGTTTTGAAAGAATAGGTCAGATGAAGTTTTTGCACTGTAGGATTGAAGTTGGAATGTGTTAGCTGGGCTATTTATAAGTTTTGGAAATGGGTCCTTATACACGTGCCATTCACAAGTTCTTTGGTTTAACACTTCCACAATAGTGCTTTCATCTTTCCACAAATAGCAATTCTCTGAGGTTCTTTCACCTCTCATGACAACAGAATTCTTTTCATCCATTATTAAACATTTGTAGTTTGTAAAGATGACCCTAAGACCTTGATCACACAACTGGCTTATGCTTATTAGGTTAGTATCTAATCCTTCAACAAGCAATACTTCTTCCAGAATTGGCTGTCCTGGACAATCCACTCTTCCAACACCAAGCACTTTTCCTTTTGATCCATTACCTAAAATCACCTCATTAGGAGCATGATACTTAACATCTGACATATATCTACTAACACCAGTCATATGTCGAGAACATCCACTATCAAAGAACCAGTTTTCGTCTGTAGAGACTCTGAAAGACTTGTAGTCCCTATGTTCGTTTACAATATCCTTTGAAGTCCATATCCTTTTTGTTTCAACCCTGCTCTTTTTTCTACTATACTGTTGCATGGGTTTGGGATAACCATGTAGCTTGTAGCAAAAAGCTTTTATATGACCAAACTTCCCACAATGGTAGCATGTCCATCTTTGATTCTTTTTCTTTATGAACTTCTTCTGATGTCTGGGAGGATGTTGCAACTTGTTATTCAACATCTTCAAACTTCTCTTATCTTGAACGAGTACTTCCTCAGATTTCTTTCCTTCATCTAATTCATTTGTACCTTCAAATCCAATACCACTGACATTTCTAGCATCTCTTCCTGACTTCAAAATTTCATCAAGTACATCAGAACTCCCATTTAACATTCTGACATTTTTGACCATGTTGTCCAGTTTTGAATTCAAAACATTTACTTCACTTTGTAGATTAGCTATAGTAGACACATGCTCAGTATTCTCAGCTTTTAAATGAACAATAACACATGCTTGTTCTTCTTTCTGCTGACATACTTCTTCATGTTCAATGCACAACTTCTTATAAGAGATAGCCAGCTCTTCAAAAGTAAGCTCTTCAGATTCTTCATCTGATTCACATACTCCTGTTAATGCTGTCACCAACTTTGCAAATTTCTCATCAGCTTCAGTTTCAGAATCATCTTCTGACCATGCCACAGATAATCCCTTCTTCTGTCTTTTGAGATAAGTGAGACACTCAGTTTTTACGTGCCCAAATCCTTCACATTCATAGCATTGAACTCCCTTCCCTTCGAGAGACTTGTTTTGAACATTTTCTCTTGACTTCCAGTCCATCCTTTTCAACACTTTATTAAATTGTCTTCCAAGCAACACTAGCTCTTTGGACACATCTTCATCTTTGACCAGTTTTCCTTCATCATCTGAGTCATCAGCATTCGACACAAATGCTATACTCTTCTTCTTTTTAGCTTTTTCACTGAATCCTAAATCAAAAGTTTGGAGTGATCCCATAAGCTCATCCACCTTCATCTTGTCAATGTCCTGAGCTTCCTCTATAGCAGTGACCTTCATATCAAATCTCTTAGGTAGAGACCTGAGAATCTTTCTGATCAGTTTGCTGTCAGACATCTTTTCACCTAGGGCACTAGAGGCATTAGCTATCTCAATAATGTTCATATGAAAATCACGAATGCTCTCATCCTCTTTCATCTTCAAACTCTCAAACTTGCTAGTGAGAAGCTGAAGCTTTGACATCTTCACCTTTGAAGTCCCTTCATGAGAAACCTTTAAGACCTCCCATGCCTCTTTGGCAATGGTGCAGTGTTCAATCAACCTGAAGATATTCTTGTTAACACCATTAAACAATGCATTTATGGCTTTGGAATTCCCTACGGACCCTTTGTAATCTGCATCATCCCAGTCTTCCTCTTCCTTTACCACATCAGTAGGGGTACCTTTTTAATCTTTAACCTTAAGGGGCTCCCATCCTTTGATAACAGCTTTCCATGCTTGATCATCCATGGATTTGATGAAAGCTATCATCCTTGGTTTCTAATAGTCATAGTTGGAACCATCAAGCAGAGGTGGTTTGTTCAGAAATCCTCCATCCTTGTCCATTATACCAGAAAGTACCTTCCCTGAATCTCACCCAGAAACAACTAAGGGTGCCTGCTCTTGATGCCAATTGAAATTCTGGCCTATATATCAGATGTCCTATCGAGATGTCAAGACACTGATATACGACAACAATGAACAAGTTTAATATAATAGTGTGCAGAAAATGTAAAGAACACCAGAAATTGTTAACCCAGTTCGGATCTAACTATCCTACATCTGGGGGCTACCAAGCCAGGAATGAAATCAATATTCGATAGTATCAATTCACTGATAACCACACCCGGTTCAATAAGCTCACTTAATCACTACCCTTCATATGACTTCTACCTAAGACTCCCCTAGGCATGAGGCCCTCCTCAAATCCCTCTTCAATCACAACCCGTGACTGGTTCCTTACAAGACAAGTAACAATGGTCGAAACACAAATTCTCAATACTTCACAGCTTATGAGAATTAACACACAGCCACTCAATGCTTAAAAGCTTATGAGCAACCTTACACAACTTACACTACAATCCTTATACTGTTATCATAAGATACCAGTTAGGCTCACAAAATACAAGCACACAACCCTAAAAATACATGTAAGTTCGACACCTACAACTAGGTTTACATCAGCCTATTTATAGCTTATAAACTGGACTGAATTGGGCTTCAAAAATGCAGCAAATAGACTGCTCACAATTCTGCAAAATTAACTCCAACAAAATAGGTCTTCAATCCAAAGTTTCCTATTATGTCTCCATAATTAGAAACAGCAGCAAATCCGAAAACCAACAAGTAGCCATCATCCAAAAATGCTTTGGATGCCACATAGGATAACCAAATATTCACAGACTATTCAGTAACAAATCATAGTAACAGAATCTGCATTAAAACTGACTTCACCGCGCGTGGTCCTATGAGCTGCTATGGAACATCTTCATTCGGCATGTTGAAAGTAGCCACTTAGAACATTAAGATTCAACATCTTGCTGCTATAATAGTTTTAGCAAAATAAATGCCAACCACAAAAGCACAGAAATAACAATCTCCCCCTTTGGCTTATTTTGGCTAAAACTACACACACAAACAGACTTGTAAAGAAGCACAAATAGCCAAAAAAAATATCCATATATCAGACAGCAGCGAAAACACCAGCATAGCAGCACTCCCCTTCAGCTGCATAAGCAAAAACACTCATCATAGTAAACTGGCAAAACTCCCCCTCAACAGCAGCAACTTTCCACATTCTCCTCCTCAACAACTGCAACACACATAATCTACCTGCAGCACACACACTCCCCCTCAACAGCACAAGCACATAACAATGCTGCTCCCCCTCACACTTACTACTCCCCCTTTTTAGCCACAAATATGGCAATGAGAGGTCATAGACAAAGATGTCATGTATCTAAAAATGAAATACTGCGATGAACCGCTACCCAGTGAAGGGCCAGAACCAGGTTCCCAATGGGGACTATTCTTTGACGGAGCAGTCAATCATTACGGAAACGGAATTGGGGCAATCATCATAACACCTCAGGGTACCCACAATCCTTTCACTGCCAGACTCACGTTCAAGTGCACAAATAACGAGGCCGAATACGAAGCTTGTATTATGGGTCTCAAAAAAGCAATTGATTTGAGGATTAAGAACTTGGATGTATATGGCGACTCTGCTTTGGTCGTCAATCAGATCAAAGGAGATTGGAACACATACCAATCCGGATTGATTCCTTACAAAGACTATGTGGGAAGGTTGTTACCATTCTTCAACAAAATTGAGTTTCATCATATCCCTCGTGAAGAGAATCACATGGCTGATGCCTTAGCCACCCTTTCTTCCATGATTAATGTAGGTCAATGGAATGACATACCTAAGATTGACATAATGCGCCTTGAGAGGCCCGCTTACGTCTTCACAATTGAAGCAGTCATAGACGACAAACCTTGGTATCACGATATCAAATGCTTCCTTCAGAAACAGGAGTACCCACCTGGGGCACTAAAGAAAGACAGGAAAACCCTCAGAAGGCTGGCAGACAGTTTCTTTCTGAGCGGTGATGCACTCTATAAGAGAAATTTTGACATGGTCGTGCTCCGATGTGTAGACATGCCAGAAGCAGAGATGCTAATAAAAGAAATTCACAAAGGTTCCTTTGGCACTCATGCCAACGGACATACAATGGCGAGAAAAATTCTAAGAGCAGGGTACTATTGGTTGACAATGGAATCCGACTGCTACAAGTACATGAGGAAGTGTCACAAGTGTCAGATATACTTCGACAAAATTCATGTACCGCCAACGCATCTCAAAGTTCTTTCTGCCCCATGGCCTTTTTACATATGGGGAATCGACATGATTGGCTTAATTGAGCCCAAAGCTACAAACGGACATCAGTTCATCCTGGTAGCCATTGATTACTTCACTAAGTGGGTCGAAGCAGCATCGTACGCTAATGTAACCCGACAAGTGGTGGTCCAATTTATCAAAAACAATATCATCTGCCGTTATGGTGTTCCAAGCCAGATCATTACGGATAATGAATCTAACTTGAACAATAAGATGATGAAAGAGTTGTGCGCTGAGTTCAAGATCGAACACCATAACTCATCTCCCTACCGACCAAAGATGAACGGAGCGGTAGAAGCGGCTAGCAAGAACATCAAGAAGATTGTTCAAAAGATGGTTGTAACCTACAAAGATTGGCACGAGATGCTACCCTTTGCTCTTCACGGTTATCGCACATCTGTCCGCACTTCAACAGGGGTAACCCCTTTCTCTCTAGTATATGGCATGAAAGCAGTGCTTCCCATAGAAGTAGAGATCCCGTCAATCCGGGTATTGATGGAAGCTAAGCTTACAGAAGCTGACTGGTGTCAAAGTCGACACGACGAACTCAACCTGATCGAAGAGAAACGAATAATGGCACTATGCCACGGTCAGTTGTATCAGCAAAGAATGAAGACGGCGTTTGACAAAAAGGTTCGACCTTGCGTCTTCAGGAAAGGAGACCTTGTGCTCAAGAAGATAAATCATTTCTCACTGATTCTCGGGGCAAATGGACTCCGAATTATGACGGCCCCTACGTGGTCAAGAAAGCTTTCTCAGGCGGTGCCTTGAGACTTGTAACCATGGACGGAGAGGAATTTGCCTACCCCACAAATATTGATATAGTCAAGAAATACTTCGCCTAAAAAAAACGTCTCGGTGGATTGAAAACCCGAAAGGGCGGTCCATGCAAAAATTAGAGACATGATCAAAAATCGTCCCGGTGGATTGGAAACCTCGAAGTACAATCCAGGCAAAAATTAAGGATAATAGCAAGTAACTACTTTCGACAAAGGGGCAAGTCCCTCGGCAGCAGTTACATCATCCGTCAGGAAAGCTCCAGTCACGGTCATCTTCGACAGAAGCTCGGGATGTCCCGAATTCAAAGTTGGTAGAAGGATAGTGGTCGTTATGTTTCAACGTAGCCCCTTTTCCCTGTAAATTACCATTTTCTAACTTTGTATATACTCTTTGGAATCATGCGTTTGGCTGATTTCCATCCTATCAATAAATTTGAGCCCTTGTGCTTTTGTTTGCAATTATTTTTTGTTTTAGCTTTACAGAACGACGTTTTAACATGGTCGACGATTCTTGGAATGAAACAAAAATGAATTTACTTGTCAAAATTTTTCTGATTTAAAAAAAAAAATAAAGATGGCAATTTCTTTTGACGATTGAACATCGAAAGAACCTCGATCGCTTCTCCAAAGGTGTTCGAGCCTCAAAGTGCAGACTCAAAGTACTCCTTCTAAACCAGTATGCCTGAATAAAAGATCAGCTATGTCAGATGCAAATGCTCCATCTGACCTCCCCGACCGAGTTCTCATCTCCTAAGCCCGACCAGCGTTGCTCCCAACAGGGACCGTTTCTTCTAAGCAAGGCAGAATTGCTATCTTGAACCAGCGGTACTTCTTCGCCCCGCAATAACCAAGTATCCAGTCATGATCATCTATTAGTTTGTATGTCGCGTCAGTTTTGTCAGCATATACATACATACATCATGCATTATTGATTTACATTCATATTCATATTGCATCACTATTACTCTAATCGGTCTTATCCCCTAGTGATAATAGTCCTCTCAATCGAGTTGTCAAGTTCTTTCCTCGTCAGGAAAGGTTGCGTCTGAACAATCTCTCTCCTCCAGTTTATTTTTGGATCAGAATTGGCTCTTGACCACTTTGATAACTTGAACCTCTGAAAGACCAGAGAACCTTCAACCGATGTCACTCTTCGCCATTGAAGATGATATTTTTGCTTTCCCGGATTAAGGACAATCCCTAGAGGAAGCCTCTTAAGCAGAGATTCGGCAATACAATAGTTTTTCTCCAGAAAAAAAATCGCTAATGAAAAGGTCATCAGCACCTCAAAATTGGATCACATCATATGGTGTTTCTCCGGGAGGATCCCAAGAAAAGTATGATGTAATATCCCCAAGCGTGAAAGCAGTCTCTCAAGAGACTCATTTTCCCCAGTAGAGTCGGCAAATGGCATCTCTAAATAGAGAAGTTTGTACACCTCTACAACTCAGACGACTGGGTTCCCCAGCAACCCTGACATCAAAACTTTTTCCATCAAATGGCATCTCCCCAGGAAAATTCGATGAGAAGTTTGAGGAAAACCGCTACGAACAGCGTCCCTTGTCAAGAAAGTTTATTGACAAAAGAAACTTAGACCAGTTCCTTGGTAGGAAACCAGGATCGATGGGAAGTTTATTTCAGAAACTGAGACCAGTTCCTCGGTAGGAAACCAGGATCGAGGGGAATTTTATTTCAGAAACTGAGACCAGTTCCTCGATAGGAAACCAGGATCGAGGGGAAGTTTATTTTGGAAACTAAGACCAGTTCCTTGGTAGGAAACCAGGATCGAGGGGAAGTTTATTTTGGAAACTAAGACCAGATCCTTGGTAGGAAACCAGGATCGAGGGGAAGTTTTTACCTTTTCTGAGCATCATTGCTTAGCAAAAGAATAAGGATGTGTAAACTACCATTCTTAGTCACCGTCAAAATTTTGGGTATTCCGATATTTAATCCTTTTGCACCCCGAATGCTCGAATACCTTCGTCATTCACACCTTCGGGTCCAAGAAGATTAAATAGGGGCATCTGTCATACCCCAAATTTTTACCACTAATATTTCCCATCATTGTGCAAATCATCATCACAATATGAAGGAACCATCATACCTCATCAGTCTCCCCATAGATGAGTGAGCATCTACTACAATCAAATTTAGGGTTTCCAGCCCTCTCAGAGTTTTTAGACAAAGGATCAATCAATAAATGACATGATCTTCAACTTGTCTAACCTCCCAAAATCTACAAGGGATCAAGAGGACTCCAACTTCAAGGATTAAGCACAAGGCTGCTCCCTTCCAGGTGGATCAAGCCTCAAGATCGCCAGTGTCACCAAATTAGGGTTTGGTCGACCAGGGTCTCCAGATGAAAATTTTCCTCTGGGCATGAGCCAATGCTTCAAAGCATATCCTAAAATACTCCATGGAACCTCATGGGCCCAAGCATCAAGTCAATTTGACCTCAGGGGATGCATACATAAAAAATCAGGAATTAGGGTTTCTTGACCTAATTCACCCCTAAGTTGACTTTTGGGACCAATCATGAGCCAAGACCTCAAGAGAGGATTTAAGGGTCTCCAATATACCATATTGATCCATTTGTAACAATGGATTGATCCAGGAAGCTTGAGCAGCAAGTCTCAATTTCATCAGTACCACAGTTAGGGTTTCGCGGAAAAAGTCAACTGTAGCTTTGACTTTTGACCAGGACATGCTCCCAAACCCTAGGACATGATTCAATATACCCTATAATACCCATGGAACATGTCCATCAAGTTTGATTTAGGTCAAGGACATGATTTCCTAAAGGATCACACGGTTTGGAATTCATCTGATAAAAAATCAACTGTGCACAAAAGCCAACTTTGACTTTTTGAGATTTTTCACAAAAATGGTTTTTTAACCCTAAAATGATGTTAATGTATGATTTGAATCATCATTCATCAAGAAAAATCAATAAAAGTGGGATAACTTGTAAAAGGGGTAACCATAAAAACTTAGAAAATTATCTAAGTTATGAACAAAGTGGCAAGGGTACCAACTTTGGAGGATCATAACTCCTAAACCACAAGGTCATTTTTCCCCATCCAAAGCTAGATTTGTAGCTCTCATTACCCTCTACAAAAGCTTAAAACTGACCTCCCTCCAAATTCATCATGGATTTTGAGTTATGGAATGATCAAAATCACAAAAAGTGAAAATGTCACTTTTTTCCAACACTTAGTGAAATTTTCACAAAGTCAGAATCCGCCTTCACTTTTTTCCAAATGTAGGGGGATTTTTCATTTGGATCCAAAAGGTATCAAAACCAAATATGATCAAACAGTTGTATCATATGAGGGATTTCCAAAATGGCCAAGAACATCACCAAATTCCACTTGGGCCATGAGATATGACAATGGCAATATGCCTTGCTGAAAACTGCCAAGGCTAGGCAGAATTTTGCATTTTTGCTCGATTTGGTAAAATCAGATAATTCCAAGCCTTGTCATCACTTTGGACATATCCGAGGATCAAATCTAAAGGGGACAAACACTGAGCCAAGCCTCCAAAGTCCTTGGAACAAGAAGTAGCATGCCAAACCTAGAATTGCCTAAAAGAGGGACAAGACTCCAATTTTGGATTGGAGCATTCAATGCATACACCAAGGTGGCATGGACTGAGCCATTTGCAACTAAATTCAGCAAAACTTATCCAAGACCAAGGGAACCACAACCCTGTGCCCTAACCTCTAGTCCATGGCTAGAGGAGACTTGGATTCCAAAGTGCAACCATTGGCCAAACCTCTGCTGCAGTTGCCATTCACTATTAATCCTAAGACAAACTTGCTCTACTATAAATAGAACTCATTTGTGCTCAGTTTGAGTACACTAAATCCATCAAACAGATGCTTTCCTCAAAATCCCTCTCTTTAGGCCAAAATGCCTTCTTTAGCAAGGTAACTCTGAGTTTTTGAGTTAGAGAGCATTTCTATCACAACTCATGATCCTAACACCTCATAAACATCATATGTAGGTGATCCAAACTATCAAAAGTGACCTGTAACACCAAAATCACAAAGTCACATCTCAAAACCTCAAAATAGGCCTTTTGTGCATTTTTCTAGCCATGTCTTGATTCAGTCACTTTCCAAACCAGATAAAACCTCAAACACACTCCAAATAACATCCTTGAACTGTCCCAAATAGTTCCCCCCATCTGGAACACCATTTGAGGGAGTTGCTATTTTGGTCATTTTAACCCCTTTTGCAAGAAAGGGCCAGTTTGTGTTTTTTTAGGTTCCAGCTGATTCCAACCATCCTCAAAGCTTCTAAGGGATCATTTGATAGTGTCTAAAGCATCAAACCATTTCTAGAACAAGAAGTTTGGCAGATTGCACAGAAAAGTCCAAAAGCTCAAAAAGAGGTAAGCATCATGACTTGAACTTTCCAAAATATGCATTGCTTTGAAGTCCACTGATCATACACACCTCGTACATGTTATATATGTTGTGTTTGGACTAATTCATCATGTAATTCATGCCTGTATCAAAGTGTAGCATAGAAAATGCAATTATAGGTCTTTTTCAAAACCACTATCGGGTTTTGAGGAGGGAGTATGATCTGAAAAAAATACCACCACCATTGGATTCCTTGTGAAATTCTAGGCCAGATGCATATAAATTTTGTCCCCAACCATTAAGAAATGAGAAAGTTATGGACCTTCCTGTTTCTTGGCAAAACTTGCCTTGCCTTGGCCAGACCTAGAAAACAAGGCATGCCTTGTATATTTGTGGTTTCACTTCAAGCAATGGATGTATCACCACCCCAGTGGTAAGGCGCGCGCCCTATAACCTTGAGGTCGTGGGTTCAAACCCCACCCATGCCATTTTGTGTTTTTTTCACATTTTTGCTATTTTTTCAATATTTTCATGTTTTATTAATTAATTGGAAAATTAATAACTCTTTCAATTTTAATTATTTTTTATTGGCTCTTTTTGCAAAAAAATCACAAAAATGTTGAAATATTTTATTCCACAAAAAAATTAAGTTTATATTATTTATTTAATATAATTAGTATTTTTGTGAATAAATTCCTTTTTAATGTTTTTAAACATTTTAAAAGTGAATATTTACTTTGAAAATCAAAACCAAGTGAGTTTTAATTCACCTTGTGATTAATCCCTCATTTCTCAAACCTTAAACAAAAATCACAAATGGTTTATTCAAACTTATTTGATATTTTATTTGATTTTCTTTAAATATTTACTTTTAAAGAATAACAAATTAGGGTTTCTTTGATTTTCACCCTCATCAAACAATTTCAAACACTTTTGGGCCTCTAATAGAGTGTAAGACCCAATCCTTTGTAAATACAAACCTATTTTTGGGCCTCACTTATTGTATAAGTCCCGTTGTATTTCAAAAAAGTTTGACGCGATCATCATCCGTTGAAAAACAAACCCTGGGCCTCTCCTCGAGCTATAAGACCCATTCAAAATCATTGGGCCTTTATTAGAGTGTAAGACCCAACCCCCTTTGAAAAGTAAACCATTTTAGGCCTCAATGCATTGTATAAGACCCACCGCGTTTTCAAAAATATCGGTGCGATCGCCATTTTCAAACAAATGACCCTGGGCCTCTCCTTGAGCTGTAAGCCCCACCACTTGTACAAAAATAAATCACTTGGGCCTCTTGAGAGAGTGTTAGACCCATCCCTTTGTACAGAAAACTTCTTGGGCCTCAGTCACTTGTATAAGTCCCTCTGTACAAAACGACAGTGCGATCACTGATAAACCTTGGGCCTCTCCTTGAGCTGTAAGCCCCAACATCTTTTCAAAATACTTTCTCCTTTAAATTTTGAATATACTTTTGATTTCAATTTTTCTTTGTTAAACAACTAACAAAACAGCATGGAAGCTCTACAACCGAGTAAGTGTTTATATGCTTTCTTTATCCGCTTTCATATACATATAACTGTATTGTGGGGTTGTTTAACTGTAAGTCTTCTTTCAGAAACTCATATCAACTGTGTAATACTAGTATAGATATTTAGAGTTTCCCCGGCAACTACGTCTAGCACTAAGCCTTGTTGGTCACTCTTAAATACAGTCAAAACTAGATCCCCATAGGATTACCAGATACAGTCTTCCTTCCTCTTGGGGTTAAATAATATGGAGACGTGAAAGGCAGCATTCTCGGTGAACCCTTTCTCAGACGGTCACCCTTAGAAATCGTCAAAGAAACTTTACTCCCTAGAGATGATCTTTTCTTCGTGAATGGCATCTCTTGAGTTTCTTCCAAATTCTCGGACTTTCCTGGCTTGATCTATTCTCTGTGAATAGCCTGTCTTGAATTTCTCGGGGTTTGGGGACCCACAGGCTTCCTAAAAGCATCCCCGCCTCCTCTTGGGCGTTGTACAAGGACCCTACGGCTTATAAGAAGTTTTCACAGCTTCCTCCTAGGCTTCGTATAAGGATTCTTCCTTCGGGAAGAGAGCCTCCTCTTGGGCTTCGTAGAAATTGTCCCTCGGCTTCTTAAAAGTTTCCAGCCTCCTCTTGGGCTTCATACAAATTGTCTTGATGACCTCCTAAAGGTATAGGAACAGAAATTAGTCATCTTAATAGAACATTCTTTCAAATAGTCTAGATCTTTCTACCATGAACGTACTACTACTGTTTCTTTAAGCGTAGTACAAAAGATAAAACTCTAGACCTGGACAGTCTAATCTCCTTGAGTCTCAAAGGCATTCTCAAGTAGGGAAAAACACCAGTAGACTCGGACAGTCTCCAATACCCTCTGGATTCCCCATTTCCTTAAAGAACAGGAAATAACCCTGATCCTCTGAGCGATTCTAAAGCATGGCCTTACCTTTAATCAGTCTCTTTATAAGAACTGGTTTTCTCTTTTAACCAACCTACTGGACCTGTCACTCAACTGAAACAACACTCCTTTTAGGCTCCCTCTCGGGCTTCGTACGAGACACAAAAATACTCTCTTGTTGAGTCAACCTTTAGCCTCCGTCTTGGGATTCGTACAAGACACGTCTAAAAGCACTCTCATGTTGAGTCAACTCCTTTTAGCCTCCCTCTCGGGCTTCGTACGAGACACAAAAGCATCCTCTTGTTGGGTCAATAGCCTCCTCTTAGGCTTTGTATAAGAAAAACCCCGGTTGAGTCAATCAACCTTTTAGCATCAAAATTGTGCCTCGTTCACAGGATACAAACATCAACAACTCCTTTCATCTAATTGTTGTAAGCGGCAAGCCTCTAGATTATTTACATCCATGCCACTGTCCCTCTTTTAGCAAGAGAAATTCCTAAGGAAAGACAGCATTGCTCTACACTGAGTTAAAGTCTTATCCTTCAGGTTAAAAATCCCCTATAAAGGAAATTATGACATTGCTGGATTCGCATATCCCAGTTAAAGTAATTCTCCTTTATAGTCAGTCACCCAACAGTTGTGACAAATAGACTCCCTTTAGAGATGACAAATTCTCTCTAAAGACAACACCTTTTCTGCTTCACATCTTGGACTTTGAACAAGATATAAACCACCTTTAGCTTCACGTCTTGGGCTTTGAACAAGACACCAAAACACAATTTCCTCCCATAGAATAGGAGGAACTAAGGTCGCTCTGATTTCCCTGTTTCGGCAAACGGGAATACGTAGGCATAAGATTGAAAGGAAAATCTTAGCGAGCACACTAATCCAAAACCCAAATCCCGTACCTTCACATATCAAACAAAAAGCATCAGTCTTAAACCTCCCACCAATCTCCCAGACACTATTTTAACAAAATAACCTAAGAGAGCCCCACAATCTTTGTAGCATCTATAAACCAACAGTCATCTGTTCAAACTCAGTTTGCAAGCAGGGTTAATTAGAGACATCTATTTCCCTTCCTTCATCAGATTCAATAGGATAAAAAATGAATCGAGGTGTAGTACCCCAAAGCGATAGTGCTTCGCAACCACATCCAAAAATTCATGCTACACTGTCAATCATTACGGAAACGGAATTGAGGCAATCATCATAACACCTCAGGGTACCCACATTCATTTCACCACCAGATTGACATTCAAGTGCACGAACAGTGAGGCCGAATACGAAGCTTGTATCATGGGTCTCGAGGAAGCAATCGACTTAAGGATCAAGAACTTGGATGTATATGGCGACTCAGCCCTAGCTATCAATCAGATTAAAGGAGATTAGAACACATACCAATCAGGACTGATTCCTTACAAAGATTATGCCAGAAGGTTGTTACCTTTCTTCAACAGAGTCGAGTTTCATCATATTCCTCGTGATGAGAATCACATGGCTGATGCATTAGCCACCCTCTCTTCCATGATTAGCGTAGGTCAATGGAATGACTTACCTAAGATCGACATAATGTGCCTTGAACGGCCCGCTTACATCTTCATGATCGAAGCAGTCATAGACAACAAACCTTGGTATCACGATATCAAATGCTTCCTTCAGAAACAATAGTACCCACCTGGGGCATCCAGAAAGAATAGGAAAACTCTCAGAAGGCTGGCTGGCAGTTTCTTCCTGAGCGGTGATACACTCTACAAGAGAAATTTTGACATGGTCTTGCTCCGATGTGTAGACAGACCAGAAGCAGACATGCTGATAAAAGAAATTCACGAAGGGTCCTTTGGCACTCATGCCAACGGACATACAATGGCAAGAAAAATTCTAAGAGCAGGGTACTATTGGTTGACAATGGAATCTGACTGCTACAAGTACATGAGGAAGTGTCACAAGTGTTAGATATGATTGGCATGATTGACATGATTGGCATGATTGAGCCTAAGGCTTCGAACGGACATCGGTTCATCCTGGTAGCCATTGATTACTTCACCAAGTGGGTCGAAGCAGCGTCATACGCCAATGTAACCCGACAAGTGGTGGTCCGATTTATCAAAAACAATCTCATCTTCCGTTATGGTGTTCCAAGCCAGATCATTACTGATAATGGATCTAACTTGAACAATAAGATGATGAAAGATTTGTGCGCAGAGTTCAAGATCGAACACCATAACTCATCTCCCTACCGACCCAAGATGAATGGAGTGGTAGAAGCGGCTAACAAGAACATCAAAAGGATTGTTCAGAGGATGGTTGTAACCTACAAAGATTGGCACGAAATGCTACCCTTTGCTCTTCACGGTTATCGTACATCTATCCGCACTTCAACAGGAGCAACCCCTTTCTCTCTAGTATATGGCATGGAAGCAGTGCTCCCCATAGAAGTAGAGATCCCATCAATTCGGGTATTGATGGAAGCTAAGCTTACGGAAGCTGAATGGTGTCAAAGCCGGCATGACGAACTCAATCTGATCGAAGAAAAGCGAATAACGACACTATGTCACGGTCAGTTGTATCAGCAAAGAATGAAGAAGGCGTTCGACAAAAAGGTCCGACCTCGCATCTTCAGAAAAGGAGACCTTGTGCTCAAGAAAATACAATAATTTTTCACTGATTCTAGGGGAAAATGGACTCCGAATTATGACGGCCCCTATGTGGTCAAGAAAGCTTTCTCAGGTGGCGCCTTGAGACTCGCAACCATGGATGGAGAAGAGTTTGCCTACCCCACAAATGTTGATGTAGTCAAAAAATACTTCGCCTAAACTAAAAAAAAACGTCTCGGTGGATAGAAAGCCCAAAAGGGCGGTCCAGGCAAAAATTAGAGACATTATCAAAAATCATCCAAGTGGATTGGAAATCTCAAAGTACAATCCAGGAAAAAATTAGGGATTAATGGCAAGTAACTATGTTCAATGGAGGCAAGTCCATCAGCAGCAGTCATGCCATCCATCAGAAAACTCCAGTCAAGGTCATCTTCGACAGAAGCTCAGGATGCCCAGAATTCAAAGTTGGTAGAAGGATAGTGGTCGTTATGTTTCAGCGTAGCCCTTTTCCCTGTGAATTACCATTTTCTAGTTTTGTAAATACTCTATGGAATCACGCGTTTGGCTGATTTCTATCCTATCAATACAATTGGAGCCCTTGTGCTGTTGTTTGCAATTCTTATTTGTTTTAGCCTTACAGAACGACATTGTAACATGATCAACGATTCTTGAAATAAAACAAAAATGAATTTACTTGTTAAAACTTCTCTGCTTTTAAAATAAAGATGGCAACTTCTTTTGACTGTTGAACATCAGAAGAACATCGATCGCTTCTCCAGAAGTAAGCGAACCTCAAAGTGCAGAATCAAAGTACTCCTTCTAAACCAGTTCGCCTGAACGAAGGATCAGTTATGTCAGATACGAATACTCCATCTGACATCTTCGGTCGAGTTCTTACCTCCTAAGTCGGACCAACGGTTGTTCCCCGCAGGGACTACTTCTCCTAAGCAAGGCAGAATTGCTACTTTTGGACCAACGGTACTTCTTCGCCCCACGATGGCCGAGTATCCAGTCGTGTTCGTCCATTAGTCTATATGTCACGTCAGTTTTGTCAGCATATACATATATGCATCATGCATTATTGATTTACATTCATATTCATATTGCATCACTATCTCTCTAGTCGGTTTTGTCCCCTAGTGATAGACAGTCCTCTTAATCGAGTTGTCAGTCCTTTCCTCGTCAGGGAACGTTGCGTCTGAACAATATCTCTCCTCTAGTGTAGTTTTGGGATGAAGTTGGTCCTTGAACACTTTGATAACTTGAACCTCTGAAAAACCAGAGAACTTTCGACCAACATCACTCTTCGCCATTGAAGATGATATCTTCGCTTTCCCTGATTAAGGAAAATTCCCAGAGAAAGCCTCTCAACCGAAAACTCTCAGCAGGACATTGGTTCTTCTCTCCAGAAAGTCAATGCTAACAAAGTCATCGGCACCTCAAAATTGGATCACATCATATGGCATTTCTTCAGGAAGATCTCGAGGAAAAGTATGATGTAATATCCCCAAGCGACAGCAGTCTCTCAAGAGACCTGCTTTCCCCTGTAGAGCTGATAAATGGCGTCTCCAACAGAGAAGTTTGTGCACCTCTACAACTCAGACGATTGGGTTCCCCAGCAAGTCTGACATCAAAAGTTTTTCCATCAAATGGCATCTCCCCAGGAAAATTCGGCGAGAAGTTTGAGGAAAACCGCTACGAACAGCGTCCCTTGTCAAGAAAGTTTATTGACAAAAGAAACTTAGACCAGTTCCTTGGTAGGAAACCAGGATCGAGGGGAAGTTTATTTCAGAAACTGAGACTAGTTCCTCGGTAGGAAACCAGGATCGAGGGGAAGTTTATTTGGGAAACTGAGACCAGTTCCTTGGTAGGAAACCAGGATCGAGGGGAAGTTTATTTTGGAAACTAAGACCAGATCCTTGGTAGGAAACCAGGATCGAGGGGAAGTTTTTACCTTTTCTGAGTATCATTGCTTAGCAAAAGAAGAAGGATGCGTAAACTACCATTCTTAGTCACCATCAAAATTCTGGGTATTCCGATATTTAATCCTCTTGCACCCCGAATGCCCGAATACCTTCGTCATTCACACCTTCGGGTCCAAGAAGATTAAATAGGGGCATCTGTCATATCACAAATTTTGACCACTAAGATTCCCATCATTGTGCAAATCATCATCACAATATGGATGAACCATTAGTCTCCCCAAAGATGGGTGAGCATCCACTACAATAAAAAATTAGGGTTCAAGCCCTCTCAGAGCTCTTAGACAAAGGATCAATCAAGGAATGAGATGATCTTCAACTTGTCTAAACCTCTCCAACATCTACAATGGATCAAGAGGACTCCCACTTCAAGGATTAAGCACAAGGCTGCTCCCTTCTAAGTGGATCAAGCCCCAAGATCGCTAGTGTCACCAAATTAGGGTTTTGGTCGACCAGGGCCTCCAAATGGAAATTCTCCTCTGGGCATGAGCCAATGCTTCAAGGCATAACCTATGATGCTCCAAGGGACATCATAAACCCAATCACCAAGTCAATTTAGCCTCAGGGGATGCATACATCAAAAATCAGGAATTAGGGTTTCTTGACCTAATTCACCCCTAAGTTGACTTTTGGGACAAATCATGAGCCAAGACCTCAAGGGAGGATTTGAGGGTCTCTAACACACTACATTGATCCATTTGCAACAATGGATTAATCCAAGAAGCTTGAGCAACAAATTTCAATTTCATCTGAACCACAGTTAGGGTTTCGCGAGAAAAGTCAACTGTAGCTTTGACTTTTGACCAGGACATGCTCCCAAACCCTAGGACATGAATCAATATACCCTATAACACCCATGGAACATGTCCATCAAGTTTGATTTATGTCAAGGACATGATTTCCAAAAGGATTGCACAGTTTGGAATTCATCTGATAAAAAGTCAACTGTGCACAAAAGTCAAACTTTGATTTTTTGAGATTTTTCACAAAAATGGTTTTTTGACCCTAAAATGATGTTAAGGTATGATTTGAATCATCATTCATCAAGAAAAATCAAGAAAAGTGGGATAACTTATAAAAGGGGTAACCATAAAAACTTAGAAAATTTTTTAAGTTATGAACAAAGTGACAAGGGTACCAACTTTGGAGAATCATAACTCCTAAACCACAAGGCCATTATTCCTCATCCAAAGCTGGATTTGTAGCTCTCATTACCCTCTACAAAAGCTCTAACTACACCTCATTTCAATTCATTGTGGATTTTGAGTTATGATTGGGCCAAAATTACTAAAACATGAAAATACATCATTTTCCAACACTTAGAAAAATTCAGGCCAAGGCAGATTTTGTTGGAAACACCAAAACTTGTGAGATCTTTTCACATAGTTGCAAGCTGAATCAAGTCCAAAGGTAAATATCAATGTTGTTGCAAATGTTGCCAAGAATCCAAAGAGCTTATCAGCATGAATTAATTCAACTTGAGCCAAGAGAAATCCATGCCCAAAGTCATGCTGCTACAAGCTGTTTTGGAAAAATCAGCTTGCATGTTTGATTGCTACACACGATTTCTGAATCAAAACTGAGGATCATCATGCCACATGTACTCAAACTAATCACAGTGCATCTTATCCAACCTACAAAGCTGAGTCACAACGCCAAGGAATCTTCCAACTTGAAGTTCATGCATTTTAGCACATTTTGCCTTGAATTCAAAGGGCATTAATGTGGAATAGTGCATTGTTAAGATTCTCACTCTCCTTAGTCAAGTTCTCTGATTAAACAACAATTAAAATGACTGAGGAATGTGATTTCTGTCAAGGCATAGCTGATCTATTTGGAGCAGCTGTTACACCTAAAGCAAGAGGCATTTATGTCCAACCAATCCCTTTGAAGGTGATCTGATCCAGCAGCCATTCACTATTCCTCCAAGACAAGAGTTGATCACCTATAAATAGAGGTTCCAATGGATCATTCAAGGCACACCAAAGAACCT
Source organism: Lathyrus tuberosus (assembly GCA_022829125.1). Classification (NCBI taxonomy): domain Eukaryota; kingdom Viridiplantae; phylum Streptophyta; class Magnoliopsida; order Fabales; family Fabaceae; genus Lathyrus; species Lathyrus tuberosus. The sequence goes on along the minus strand of JALAZF010000467.1, from coordinate 1,475,449 downwards.
TAAAGCACTGCTTTCTATCATTCTCTCTTAAGTGCCAAATTTCCTTGTTTTTGAGCAACCACCGTCGGGTTTTGAGTTGCAGCCCTAAGCAACCCATTCCAATTGCTCAGACACATCACATATGATGTATTTGAGGTGTCCAAACACTTAAACACCAACTGTAACACCCCTAGCTCAAAATCACCATTCAACCAAGCCATTATGCCTCAATTATGCAGTTGGAGTTCTCCAACTTGATCCAAAGGTTTTCAAAGTGTTACAAAGCTTGCAACACACTCCACTACATCCATTGAAGCTGTAGGGATCATCAAATTTCTTCTAGAACACCATCTGTGTAGAGTTCCATTTCAGCTTGCATCAAGGTAAGCCTCAAAACTTCAACTTCATGATCCATGCATATTTCCTCGCATGATATTTTTGCCAATTGATTGCCATCATATGCTGAGTATTTCCTCTCAAAAAATTTAATCATAGCACACATAATCAAGTCTGCTCGGTTGCTTTTGCAAAATTAGGGTTCATACGACCACAAAGATATAACTTGTTATACACTGAAAATAAATAAAATTGAGTATTGCCATCTTATTCCTTATGAAAAAACACATGAGTTTGGTGTTTGAATCAAGTCAAATGGTTGAGAAACGAGAGAGATGGAGGGCTTCATGCACGAGCTGGAGGAAGAAGATGGCCATGACATCATTCTTCAGGTTTTCCAACCAAGTTCTCTATATATTTATCATTTACCATACTATATTTGAATTGGCATTACGCCCCAGTGGCTGATTAGCTGGTTTTGTGTGTATTGGCAAGCGAGAGGTCTGGGGTTCGAATCCCCCTCGCCCCAGATCTCTTTTTTACCACTTTTTCTTGTTTTTTTTGTTATTTTTCATATTTATTTTAAATGATTTGAAAAATTAATAACTCACTCAATTTTAATTATTTTTTATTGGTTCTTTTTAAAAAAAATCACAAAAATGTTGAAATATTTTATTCCACAAAAAAATTAGATTTATATTATTTATTCAATATAATTAGTATTTTTGTGAATACCTTTTTATTTGTTTTTAAACCCTTTTAAAAATAAATATTCATGTTGGAAAATCAACACCAAATAGGTTTTAATTCATCTTGTGATTAAAACCTCATTTTTCAAACCTAAAACCAAAATCACAAGTTGTTTATTCAAACTTATTTGGAATTTGTATCATTTTAATTAATTTTCTTTGAATAATTACTTTAAAAATGGTGAAATTAGGGTTTTTGTTGATTTTCACCCTAACAAACTTTTCAAACTTTGGGCCTCTAATAGAGTGTAAGACCCAATCCTTTGTAAGTACAAACCTATTTTGGGCCTCAGATATTGTATAAGTCCCACTGTATTTTCAAAAATCCCGGCGCGATCGCCGTTTTCAAAACAAAAAACATTTGGGCCTCTCCTTGAGCTGTAAGCCACATCACTTTTACAAAAATAAATTATTGGGCCTCTTAATAGAGTGTAAGACCCAATCCTTTGTAAATACAAACAATTTTTAGGCCTCAGATATTATATAAGTCCCACTGTATTTTCAAAAAAACCCGGCGCGATCGCCAGTTCAAAAGTCAAATCATCTGGGCCCACCCTCGTGTTATAAGCCCCATTCCTCTTCTTGAAACAACTTTGGGCCTCTTGAGAGAGTGTAAGACCCATCCCTTTGTACAAAAAACCTTTCTTGGGCCTCAGTCACTTGTATAAGTCCCTATACAAAACCCTGGGCCTCTCCTTGAGTTGTAAGCCCCAATTTTCCTTTTAAAAGCACTTTCTCCTTTGATTTTGTAATATACTGTTTTCAACTTTTCTTTGTTAAACAATTAACCATACATCATGGAAGCTCTACAACCGAGTAAGTCTTTACCTGCTTTCATTTACCATTTTCATATGTATATAACTGTACTGTGGGGCTGTTTCACTGTAAGTCTTCTTTCATAAACTCATATCAACTGTGTAATAATAGTATAGATATTTAGAGTTTCCCCGGCAACTACGTCTAGAACTAGACAAAACCTCGTCTCCTTATAACAATTTTAGATAACTAGATCTAAGATCTCCCCCCTCCCCCTTTGAACAGTTCATATACAGAAGGCCAATGTTCCAAGTGAAACCCCATCTGGAAATGTTCATCAGCCTCCTCTTGGGCTTAGTGCAAGGACCCACAGGCTTCCTAAAAGCATCCCCGCCTCCTCTTGGGCGTTGTACAAGGACCTGTTGGCTTCTTAGAAGTTTTCACAGCCTCCTCTTAGGCTTCGTATAATGATTCTTCCTCCGGGAAGATAGCCTTCTCTTGGGCTTCGTACAAATTGTCCCTCGGCTTCTTAAAAGTTTCCAGCCTCCTCTTGGGCTTCGTACAAATTGTCCCGACGACATCCTAGAGGTATAGGAACAAAAATTAGTCATCTTAATAGAACAATCTTTCAAAGAGTCTAGATCTTGCCACCACAACTGTAATGTCCCTTAATTTCTCTTAAGTATAGTACAAAAGATAAAACTCTAGACTTGGATAGTCTAAGACCCTTGAGTCTCAAAGACATTCTCAAGCCCCTTTCATGAATGGGAAGAACACCCGCAGACTCGAACAGTCTCAATCCCCTTTGGATTTCCTATTTCCTTAAAGAACAGGAAATAACCCTGATCCTCCGATCAGTGCCAAAGCACAACCTTACCTTTAATCTTCATAAGAACTGATTTTCTCTTTTAACCAACATACTGGACCTGTCACTTAACTGAAACAGTTACCATAGCCTTCTCTTAGGCTTTGTACAATGATTCTCCCCAGCGGAGCTAACTTTTAGCCTTTATCTCGAGCTTCGTACGAGATACAAAACCACTCTCTTGTTGAGTACAAAAGACTCTCTTGTTGAGTCACTACCCTTTTAGCCTCCATCTCGGAGTTCGTACGAGATACAAAAACACTCTCTTGTTGAGTATAAAAAGACTCTCTTGTTGATTTGATCACCTTTAGCCTCTATCTCGGGCTTCGTACGAGATACAAATCACTCTCTTGTTGAGTATAAAAGCCTCTCTTGTTGGGTCAAACCTTTAGCCTCCATTTTGGGCTTTGTACAAGACACATACAAAAGCACTCTCTTGTTGAGTCAACCTGTCCAGCCTCTCTCTCGGGCTTCATACGAGACATATAAAAGCATCCTCTTGTTGGGTCATTAGCCTCCTCTTAGGCTTTGTATAAGAAAACCCCGGTTGAGTCAATCAACCTTTTAGTATCAAAGTTGTGCCTCATTCACAGTATACAAACATCAACAACTCTTTTCCCCTCCATCTAATTGCTGTAAGCGGCAAGCCTCTGGATTATTTACATCCACGCCACTGTCCCTCTTTTAGCATGAGAAATTCCTAAGGAAAGATGGCATTGCTCTAAACTGAGTTAAAGTCTTCTCCTTCAGGTTGAAAATCCCCTATAAAGGAAATTATGGCATTACTGGATTCACATATCGCGGTTAAAGTAATCCTCCTTTATAACCAGTCAACAAACAGTTGTGACAAACAGATCCTCTTTAGAGATGACAAATTCTCTCTAAAAGTCAACACCCTTTTAGCTTCATATCTTGGGCTTCGAACAAGATACAAATAGACCCTTCAGCTTCACATCTTGGGCTTTGAACAAGATACAAACCACCTTTAGCTTCATTTCTTGGGCTTTGAACAAGACACCAAAACACCGTTATAGGAGGAACTATGATCGCTCTGATTTCCCTGTTTCGGTAAACGGGAATACGTAGGCATAAGATTGAAAGAAAAATCTTAGCGAGCACACCACATCAAAAACCTCTGGCCACAAATCCTCACATATCCATCAAAACATCCGAGTCCGTATCCCTCACCAAAAGTCTAAACTCGATCAAAATAAACCTAAGAGAGGCCCCCCCACATTGATCGCATCTGTAAACCAACAGTTTTGACTGTTTAACCTCAGTTTGCAAAGCAGGGTTAGTTGGAGACATCTATTTCCCTTCCTTCATCAGCTCCAATAGGATAAAAAATGAATCGACCTGTAGTACTCTCCCAGAGCGACAGTGCTTAAGAACCATGTCTAAAATCGCTCGCTACAATAAGCCACAATTCAACCGATAAATTTATGCATTTTTCCTCTTATCCAAACCTTCGATACGTGAAACCCAGATTCCCAAATCAACGCAAACAACACATAAGGATGATCCTAAAGGTTTATCTACCCTCATACAAATATTATGCATCCCTTAGAGATTAAAGAACCCCACCCTTACCTTAGAGTTCTTGGACAAAAACCTCGGCCTCAACAATGGCTTTTCTCTTCGTTTTTGCCCTAGCTCTCCTCTTTCTCTTTCTCTGCTTTTCACGTACTGAATGAATTCTCTCCCCTAATGCCCTTTTATATTCTCTATTATTCTTTTATTATTAGTATTATTATTATTATTTCATTATTATTATTATTATTATTATTTTACTAATTAAATAATAATAACAATATCCCTTAATAATTTAAAATAATAATAATAACCAAATAACCATTCTCACCACACCACTAAGTTCTACCTAATAGGTCACACACCCCCAACATCTTAATCCCTATAATTCTAAGGTCACTATCCCATACTAAGGGCAACCCCAAACACAACCACACACAGATACACGACAACATATAATTCCAATTACGAAAAACAATAAAATAAATCAGGGTGTTACTGTAGCGAGCGATTTTGGACGCGGTTCTTAAGCGCTGTCGCTCTCTGGGTTAGTTTACTACAGGTCGATTCATTTTTTATCCTATTAAAGCTGATGAAGGAAGGGAAATAGATGTCTCCAATTAACCCTGCTTGCATACTGAGTTTAAACAGCGGTCTGTTAGGTTACGGATGCGATCAATGTGGTGGGGCCTTTCTTGTGTTATTTTGACAGAATGACAGGTTTCTGGCTGGGAACAAGGATTAGGATGCTAGGACTGATGCTTTTTTATAGATATGTGAGAGTATGGAATTTTGTTTAGTGTGCTTGCTAAGATCTTTTCTTTCGATCTTATGCCTACGTATTCCCGTTTACCGAAACAGGGAAATCAGAGCGTTCGTAGTTCCTCCTATTCTATGGGAGGAAATGGTATTTGGTGTCTTGTTCAAAGCCCAAGACGTGAAGCGAAAGGTGGTTTGTATCTTGATCAAAGCCCAAGATATGAAGCTAAAAGGGCTATTTGTATCTTGTTCAAAGCCCAAGATGTGAAGCTAAAGGTGTTGACTTTAGAGAGAATTTGTCATCTCTAAAGGGGGTCTGTATGTCAGAACTGTTTATGAAGGAGAATTACTTTAACCGGGATTTGTGAATCCGGAAATGCCATAATTTCCTTTAAAGGGGATTTTAACCTGAAGGAGAAGACTTTAACTCAGTGTAGAGCAATGCTATCTTTCCTTAGGAATTTCTCATGCTAAAAGAGGGACAGTGGCATGGATATAGATGATCCAGAGGCTTACCGCTTACAGCAATTAGATGAAGGGGAAGGAGTTGTTGATGTTTGTGTACTGTGAACGAGGCACAACTTTGATGCTAAAAGGTTAATTGGATCAACCAGTGATTTTCTTATATAAAGCCTAAGAGGAGGCTAATATGTGTCTCGTACAAAGCCCGAGAGAGAGGCTAAAAGGTTTTGACTCGACGATGGAGTCTTTTAGTATCTCGTACAAAGCCCGAGATGAAGGCTATTTGGCTCAACGAGGGAGTCTCTTATGTGTCTCGTACAAAGCCCGAGAGAGAGGCTAAACGTTGTTTAACTCCGCTGGGGAGAATCATTATATAAAGCCCAAGAGAGAGGCTAACTTCACTGGAGAAGGATCATTATACAAAGCCTAAGAGGAGGCTAACTTCACTAGAGAATGATCATTATACAAAGCCTAAGAGGAGGCTATGGTTACTGTTTCAGTTGAGTGACAGGTCCAGTATACTGATTTTGAAAGAGAAAATCAGTTCTTATATGAGCAACACTGTACTCAAGGATTTGATTCGAGGATCCGGGTTATTCCTGTTCTTTAAGGAAGTGGGAAATCCGAAGGGTATTGAGACTGTCCGAGTCTACGGGTTTTCTTCCTATTTAACAAAGGGGTCACTTGAGAATGTCTTTGAGACTCAAGGAGATTAGACTGTCCAAGTCTAGAGTTTCATCTTTTGTACTATGCTTTGAGAAACAGCAGTAGACTCTTTGAAAGGACTGTTCTATGAAGATGACTAAGTTATGTTCCTATACCTCTAGGAGGTCGTCGGGACAATTTGTACGAAGCCCAAGAGGAGGCTGGAAACTTTTAAGAAGCCGACGGATCCTTGTACGAAGCCCAAGAGGAGGCTATCATTCCCGGGGGAAGAATCATTATACAAAGCCTAAGAGGAGGCTGTGAATACTTCTAAGAAGCCGACGGGTCCTTGTACTAAGCCCAAGAGGAGGCGGGGGTGCTTTTAGGAAGCCTGTGGGTCCTTGTACGATGCCCAAGAGGAGGCTGATGCTTTTAAGAAGCCCGTGGGTCCCCAAACCCTGAGAAATTCAAGGCAAGCTATTCACAAGGAATAGATCAAGTCAGGAAAGTTCGAGAATTTGGAAGAAACTCAAAGATGCCATTCACGGAGAATACATTCATCTCTGGGAGTAGAGTTTCTTGACAATTCCTAATGAGGACAGCCGAAGAGAAGACTGTATCTGGTGATCCTATTGGGGATCTAGTTGTCTATTTCTACGAATAAACGAAACGGCGTCACCTAGTTCTAGACGTAGTTGCCGGGGAAACTCGAAATATCTATACTAATATTACACAGTTGATATGAGTTTATGAAAGAAGACTTATAGGGAAACAGCCCCACAATACAGTTATATGTATATGAAAGCGGTAAATGAAAGCCATAACCACTTACTCGGTTGTAGAGCTTCCATGTTGTTTGGTTAGTTGTTCAATAAAGAAAGATTGAAAACAACAGTATATTTCAAAATCAAAGGAGAAAGTGCTTTGAAAAAGAAAGATTTGGGGCTTACAGCTCAAGGAGAGGCCCAGGGTTTTACCAGTGAGCGCATTGTTTGAATTTGTACAGAGGGACTTATACAAGTGATTGAGGCCCAAACATTTGTTTTCTGTACAACGGGGTGGGTCTTACACTCTCTCAAGAGGCCTAAAGAGTTTAAAGAAAATAAATGGGTCTTACTACTCGAGGGTAGGCCCAAAAGGTTATTTTTCAAAAGGCGACGATCGTGCCATTTGTTTTTGATGGTATCGGGACTTATACAATACACTGAGGCCCAAAAATGATTTGGTCAAAAAAGGATTGGGTCTTACACTCTATTAGAGGCCCAAAAGTTTTGAATGGGTCTTATAGCTCAAAGAGAAGCCCAGTTGATTTGATTTTGAATTGGCGATCGCGCCGAGGTTTTTGAAAATACAGTGGGACTTATACAATAAGTGGGGCCCAGATTTTTGGTATTTACAAAAAGGGGTTGGGTCTTACACTCTAATAGAGGCCCAAGTGTTTTGAAAATGATTTATGAGGGTTGAATTAATCCAAAAACCCTAATTTGTTTTCAAAAATGTATTTAATTGAATAAAAATTCAATTAAAATGATCAAAATTGTTTAACATATGGAAAACAAATTGTGATCTTGGATTAATGCTTCAAAAATTAAGTATTGACCTACAAAATAATTAGAAGGCATTAAAAGTTGTAAAATCAAGGTGGAAAAAATATTTTAAATGTTAAAAACAATTAAAACATTAATTCTTTGCAAAAATATCAATTATATAAAATAAATAATATTTTTGGGAAATTTTGGGAAAATAAAATATTTTAACATTTTTGTGAATTATTAAAAAAGAATCAACTCAAAATCATTAAAACTCAGAGAGAAATTATTTTTTGAATCAATTAAATAAAATCACAAAATTCAAATATTCAAATATTCAAAAAATGGCGCCAAGAACACCCAAGAACACGCGCGTGTTCTGGGTTTGCCCAGATTTGCATTTTCTCTCCAATCTCACTGAATACTTGATTATACCATGCAATCCACATATCAATCTACTCGTCTCAACCTCACGATCATGTTTATGACAATTAATTTCATTTAAATTAAGCATAAAACAAGAAATCACGAAAAATCCTCAAGAACCCTGGGATTTTTTATACACGATTCAAACAATGCAATTAATTGAGGGGAAACATTCCATGCATGATTATGAACATATGGCCAAATTATTGTGCAGCAAAAATTGCATGGATCATAGAGTTAGAAGAGCTCATGCTTACCACTTGCAATTGGTGATCGTGATTTGTGTTGGAGGTGTTACAGCTAGGTTCCAATGATCTGGATAGCTTCCCTAGGTGCCATGGAGTGTGTATGAATGCTTGGAATGGATTGAAATGATCTGGAACTTGAGATGGTACCCCAACTGCAAATCTGTCAAGAACTTGAGCAATTGGTTGGTGATTTTGTGAAATCTGTGTTCCAGATGTTATGTGAGTGTTTGGATCACTTCTATATGATGTGTATGAGGTGTGTGTGTGTGTGTTTGATTGGTTTGATTGGAAAAGCTCTCAAACTCAAAACCCGATAGTGACTTGCCTTAGAAGGCAAAATTGGAGTGAAAGAAGAGATTTTGAGGAAAGCATCTGTTTGATGGCTTTAGTGTACTCAAACTGATCACAAATGAGCTCTATTTATAGTAGAGCAAGTTTGTTTTGGGATCCATAGTGAATGGCAACTGCAGCAGAGGTTTGGCCAATGTTGTCCAATGAAAATCCAAGTCTCCTCTAGCCATTGACTAGAGGTTAGGGCACAGGCTGCTGGTTCCCTAGTTGTTGGAGGAATCTTGACTGAATTCAGTTGCAAATGTGTCAGTCCATGCCACCTCTAAGCATCCATTAAACACTCCAATCCAAAATAGGAGTCTTGTCCCTCTTTTAGGGATTTCTAGGTTTAGCATGCTACTTCTTGTTCCAAGGACTTTGGAGGCTTGGCTCAGTGATTGTCCCCTTTAGATTTGATCCTCAGATGTGTTCAAAATGATGACAAGGCTTAAAAATTCGTGTGGCACAAGAAATGTGCAAATCTGCCCTATGAAAAATTTAGCTGCAGCAAGCCTTTTTGTAAAATCCATAACTCCCTGCTCGAGTATGCTACGTGGGCGTTCTAGGACTTTCTGGAAAGCTGAGATGATGTACTTCAACTTTGATGTTTGGCCCCAGACCTAGTTCAAATTGGATTATGGAGAAAAACAGCCTTGAAGTTGGGACATTCTTGCTGGAAAAATATTAGTGATGTCCTATGCAATGTTGGAACATCAGACAACTTTGAATATTAATAATTCCAAACTTTAATCACTTGTATCTTTTAATCCACTATGATATTTTGAGTTGAAGTGAATTGCATCTTTGATGCTTGTCTTGCATGGTGACAAAGCTTGAAAATTGGGTGGCACAAGAAAAGTGCACAAAATCTGTCCTAAAAAAGGCCTGTTGTGAGGTTCATAACTCCTTGCTCAAGTTGAATTAATGGGAGTTCTTATACATTTTGGAAAGCCCTAATGACATACTTTAACTTTGATGTTTGACTTTGGTCTTGGTTCAGCTTGCAAATTCATCAAAAATGGTCTTGAACTTGTGTAGTCAAATCTGTCCTAAAAGCTGTCATGAAAATTCTGCTTTATCAATGCTTTTTACAAAAATCATATCTCCTTGCTCGAGTATGCTACAAGGATGTTATAGGACTTTCTGGAAAGCTGAGATGATGTACTTCAACTTTCATGTTTGATCCCAGACCTGGTTCAACTTGGATCATGGAGAAAAACATCCTTGAAGTTGGGACATTCTAGCTGAAAAAATATTAATGATATCCTATGCAATGTCAGAACATTGGACATTAAGAATTCCCAACTTTGATCACTTATATCTTTCAATCCTTATGATATTTTGAGTTGATTCCTTCTACAATGTTGAAGTATCAAATACCCTCTTTAAAAGTAGCTCTTACTCAAAATCAATGGATGCTTGGATCAATAGTTACAACCTTGAAAAGTTATGCACTTGAACATGATTTTAACTTAGAAAAAAAATTTCTAAGTTTCTCTCAATTTGATCAATTTTGCAATTTTGCATGATTTCTTGATTTAAATTTGATCAAATTAAATCATCCATCATATTTTCTTGAGTAATGGCTTGTGAAGCTCATAGTTGACCAAAAAGTCAAACTTTGACTTTCTGCGTCAGTTGACTTTGTATTAGATGAACTTGAGGCTTGATCCACTTGAAATATTGCACTCTTGTGCTTAATTCTTGATGTGGGAGTCCTCTTGAACCTTTGTAGCTACTTGAGATGTTAAACAAGTTGAAAATCAAGTCATTCCTTGATTGACCCTTTGTCTAAGAGCTCCGAGAGGGCTTGAAACCCTAATTTTGATTGTAGTGGATGCTCACCCATCTTTGGGGAGACTGATGAGACAGGATGGTTCCCCCATATTGTGATGATGATTTTCACAATTATGGGAAATCTTAGTGGTCAAAATGTGGGGTATGACAGATGCCCCTATTTAATCTTCTTGGACCCGAAGGTGTGAATGACGAAGGTTTTCGGGCATTCGGGGTGCAAGAGGATTAAATATCGGAATATCCGAAATTTTGACGGCTATGAATGGCAGCTTGCGCATTCATCCTCTTTTGCTAAGCAATGATGCTTAGAAAAAGTAAACTTCCCCTCGATCCTGGTCTTCAGCCAAGGAGCTGGTCTCAGTTTTCTTTTGAAATAAACCTCCCCTCGATCCTGATTTCCTACCAAGGAACTGGTCTTAGTTTCTTTTGTCAACTTCCCCTCGATCCTGGTTTCCCACCAAGGAACTGGTCTCAATTTCGGATTTAAACTTCCCCTCGATCCCGGTTTCCTACCAAGGAACTGGTCTTAGTTTCTGATGTTTGAACTTCCCCTCGATCCTGGTTTCCTACCAAGGAACTGGTCTTAGTTTCTGAAATAAACTTCCCCTCGATCCTGGTTTCCTACCAAGGAACTGGTCTTAGTTTCTGAAATAAACTTCCCCTCGATCCTGGTTTCCTACCAAGGAACTGGTCTTAGTTTCTTTTATCAATAAACTTAATTGACAAGGGACGCTATGCATAGCGGTTTTCCTTAAACTTCTCACCGAATTTTCCTGGGGAGATGCCATTTGACGGAAAAACTTTTGATGTCAGACTTGCTGGGGAACCCAATCGTCTGAATTGTAGAATTGCACAAACTTCTCTATTGGAGACGCTATTTGTTTCTACTGGGGAAAACGAGTCTTCTGAAAGACTGCTTTCGTTTAGGGTCTTACATCATACTTTTCTCGGGATCTTCCCGGAGAAATGCCATATGATGGGGTCCAATTTTGAGGTGTCGATGACCTTTTCATCAGCGGTTTTTTCGAAGAAAAACTGTTGTATTGTCGAATCTTTTGTTAAAAGGCTTTCTCTCGGGATTTTCCTTAATCTGGGAAAGCAAGGATATCATCTTCAATGGCGAAGAGTGACATTTGTTGAAGGTTCTCTGGTCTTTCAGAGGTTCAAGTTATCAAAGTGGTCAAGGGCCAACTTCCTTCCAGAAATAAACTGGAGGCGAGGTTGTTCAAACGCAGCGTTTCCTGACGAGGCAAGAACTGACAACTCGATTGAGAGAACTTCTATCACTAGGGGACAAGACCGACTAGAGTGATAGTGATGCAATATGAAATGTGAATGCAAATCGAATGCATGTTGTATGTATGTTTATGCTGACAAAACTGACGCGACATACAAACTGACAGGTGAACACGACTGAATACTCGGCCATCGCGGGGCGAAGAAGTACTGTTGGTTCAAGATAGCAATTCCACCTTGCTTAGGAGAGATAGTCCCTGTTGGGAGCTATGTTGGTCGGGCTTAGGAGATGAGAACTCGATCAAGGGTATCAGATGGGAAAGTCGCATCTTATATAGTTGATCCTTCGTTCAGGCGTACTGGCCTAGAAGGAGTACTTTGATTCTGCACTTTGAAGTTCGCTTACTTCTGGAGAAGCGGTTGATGCTCCTTTGATGTTCAACAGTCAAAAGAAATTGCCGACTTTGTTAAAAATCAGAAAAAGTTTTAACAAGTAAATTCATTTTCGTTTTATTTCAAGAATCGTCAATCATGTTAAAACGCCATTCTGTAAAGCTAAAACAAATAAGAATTACAAACAAAAGCACAAAGGCTCAAATTTTATTGATAAAATGGAGATCAGCCAAACGCATGATTCCAAAGAGTATTTACAAAGTTAGAAAATGGTAATTTACAGGGAAAAGGGCTACGTTGAAACATAACGACCGCTATCCTTCTACCAACTTTGAATTCAGGGCATCCTGAGCTTCTGTCGAAGATGACCTTGACTGGAGTTTTCTGATGAATGATGTAACTGCTGATGCTGAGGGACTTGCCTCTGTTGAACATAGTTACTTGCCATTATCCCTAACTTTTGCCTGGATTGTACTGTGATGTTTCCAATCCACCGGGATGATTTTTTTTTATGTCTCTAACTTTTGCCTGGACCGCCCTTTCGGGTTTTCAATCCACCGAGACGGTTTTTTTTTTTAGTTTAGGCGAAGTATTTCTTGACTACATCAACATTTGTGGGGTAGGTAAATTCCTCTCCGTCCATGGTTGCAAGCCTCAAGGCGCCGCCTAAGAAAGCTTTCATGACCACTTAGGGGCCATCATAATTTGGGGTCCATTTACCCCGAGAATCAGTGAGAAATGATTGTATCTTCTTGAGCACGAGGTCTCCTTTTCTGAAGACACGAGGTCGGACCTTTTTGTCGAACGCCCTCTTCATTCTTTGCTGATACAACTGACCGTGGCATAGAGTTGTGATTCGTTTCTCTTCGATCAGGTTGAGTTCGTCGTATCGACTTTGACACCATTCAGCTTCGGTGAGCTTAGCTTCCATCAATACTCGGATTGATGGGATCTCTACTTCTATGGGGAGCACTGCTTCCATGCCATACACTAGAGAGAAAGGGGTTGCCCCTGTTGAAGTGCGGACAGATGTGCGATAACCATGAAGAGCAAAGGGTAGCATTTCGTGCCAGTCTTTGTAGGTTACAACCATCTTCTGAACAATCTTCTTGATGTTCTTATTGGCCACTTCTACCGCTCCGTTCATCTTGGGTCGGTAGGGAGATGAGTTATGGTGTTCAATCTTGAACTCTACGCACAACTCTTTCATCATCTTATTATTCAAGTTAGATCCATTATCAGTAATGATCTGGCTCGAAACACCATAACGGCAGATGATATTATTTTTGATAAATCGGACCACCACTTGTCGGGTTACATTGGCGAATGACGCTGCTTCGACCCACTTGGTGAAGTAGTCAATGGCTACCAGGATGAATTGATGTCCGTTTAAAGCCTTGGGCTCAATCATGCCAATCATGTCGATTCCCCATATCGAAAATGGCCATGGGGAAGAGAGAACTTTGAGATGCGTTGGCGGTACATGAATTTTGTCAGAGTATATCTGACACTTGTGACACCTCCTCATGTACTTGTAGCAGTCGGATTCCATGGTCAACCAATAGTACCCTGCTTTGAGAATTTTTCTCGCCATCGTATGTCCGTTGGCATGAGTGCCAAAGGATCCTTCGTGAATTTCTTTTATCAGCATGTCTGCTTCTAGTCTGTCTACGCATCGGAGCAAGACCATGTCAAAATTTCTCTTATAGAGAGTGTCACCGCTCAGGAAGAAGTTTCTAGCCAATCTTCTGAGGGTTTTTCTGTCCTTTCTGAATGCCCCAGGTGGGTACTCTTGTTTCTGAAGGAAGCATTTGATATCATGATACCAAGGTCTGTCGTCTATGACTGCTTCAATCATCAAGATGTAAGTGGGCCGTTCTAGGCGCATTATGTCGATCTTAGGTAGGTCGTTCCATTGATCTACACTAATCATGGAAGAGAGGGTGGCTAAAGCGTCAGCCATGTGATTCTCATCACGAGGGATGTGATGAAACTCGATTCTGTTGAAGAAAGGTAACAACCTTCTTGCATAGTCTTTGTAAGGAATCAATCCTGATTGGTATGTGTTCCAATCTCCTTTTATCTGATTTATAACCAGGGCTGAGTCGCCGTATATCTCCAAGTTTTTGATCCTTAAATCAATCGCTTCTTCGAGACCCATGATACATGCTTCGTATTCTGCCTCATTGTTCGTACATTTGAACGTAAGTCGAGCGGTGAAAGGAATGTGGGTACCCTGAGGGGTAACAATGATTGCCCAATTCCGTTTCCATAATGATTAACTGCTCCATCAAAGATAAGTCCCCATTGGGAACCTGGTTCTGGCCCTTCACTGGGTAGCGGTTTATCGCAATCTTTCATTTTCAAGTATATGACATCTTCGTCTGGGAAGTCAAACCCGACTGATTCCTGATAGTCAATCGGTTGATGAGCCAAATGATCGGCTAAAATACTTCCTTTAACGGCTTTCTGAGTGTGGTACTCTATGTCATATCCTGATACCAGCATTTGCCAACGGGCAATTCTTCCCGTGAGAGCAGGCTTTTCGAAGACATGCTTGATTGGATCCATATCTGAGATTAACCAAGTAGTATGATGAATCATGTATTGGCGAAGACGTTTGGCTGCCCAAGCCAAAGCACAACAAGTTTTCTTGAGCATCGTGTACCGAGTTTCGCAGTCGGTGAATTTCTTGCTCAAATAGTAAATGGCAGACTTTTTTCGTTTGGTTTCGTCCTGTTGGCCAAGTACACACCCCATTGAGTCTTCCAAGATTGTGAGGTAGATGATCAGTGGTCTTCCTTCCACTGGAGGTGATAGAATAGGTGGGTTCAACAGATATTCCTTGATATTGTCGAAGGCGGTTTGGCAATCTTCTGACCAAACGCAATCCTGGTTCTTTTTGAGTAATTTGAAAATCGGCGCACAGGTCGCGGTCATGAGGAATATGAATCTGGAGATGTAGTTCAAACGTCCCAGGAATCCCCTGACTTGTTTTTCAGTTTTCGTAGAAGGCATTTCTCGAATGGCCTTGACCTTGTCAGGATCAACCTCAATCCCTTTCTGGCTGACGATAAACCCTAATAGTTTCCCTGAACGGACACCGAAGGTGTACTTGTTGGGATTCAAGCGGAGCTTGAATTTTCTTAGACGTTCGAACAATTTTGACAGATGTTCAACGTGTTCGCTCTCTGTTTTTTATTTTTCAATCATATCATCGGCATATACCTAGATTTCTTTGTGTATCATGTCATGAAACAGAGTAGTCATGGCCCTTTGATAGGTTGCCCCGGCGTTCTTCAAACCGAACGGCATTACCTTGTAACAAAAGGTGCCCCATGGGGTAATGAACGAAGTTTTCTCCATGTCTTTCGGCACCATTTTGATCTGGTTATAGCCCGAGAATCCATCCATGAAGGAGAAGACTTTGAACTTCGATGTACTGTCTACCAGCATGTCAATGTGTGGTAAAGGAAAGTCGTCCTTTGGACTAGCCTTGTTCAGGTCTCTGTAGTCGACATACATTCTGACTTTTCTGTCCTTTTTCGGAACGGGTACGATATTGGCTAACCATTGAGGATATTCTGATGTGGCGAGGAAACCTGCGTCGATCTGTTTCTATACCTCCTCCTTGATTTTGATGGCCATGTCCGGGTGAGTCCGTCTCAACCTTTGCTTTACTGGCAGACATTCCGATCTTAACGGTAAGTGATGTTCCACGATGCTGGTATCCAACCCTGGCATATCCTGATAGGACCAAGCGAATACATCGGGAAATTCTCTGAGAAGCTTTATCAAACTCTCTTTGGCAGTTGAACTAAGCAGTGCCCCAATCTTGATTTCTTTTCTCTGCTTTTCTAAACCCAAGTTTACCGTTTCCAACGGCTCTTTGTGAGGTTCGATGGACCTTTCCTCTTGTCTGAGTAATCGGGAGATCTCTTCTAGAATTTTGTCGTCATTTTCTTCTTCAGCCTCGAATACCGGGAACTCAAAGTTGGGATAAGGCATCGGATCATATGTTTCAACGGGGTTTAAAACAAGCAATCTGCATGACGTGATGATTCGTGTTTAGAAGAGATTGAGAAAATGCAAAAGTGTGTGCAGTGTTTTATTTTACTGCTTGTTTTAATTTTTAATTGTTTTTTAGGGTTACCATTTTCTGAAAAACGAAAAGAGAAAACAGCAATTAATGCGGAAATTACAGAACGACGTTACTTTATTAATGAACAAGTCGATCCTTGAAACTACAGCCCTATAAAACAAAACTATGTCGCTTCGGGAAAAGCAAAGAGGGAAATTTACAGAAAGCGAGCCCTATCAAAACAACCGTTTCACCTGGGCAGGGTGAAAGGTTAAAATAAAGACGACAATTACTTAGACTTATGAACAACTTTTGGAACGTTGACAGCGACCCATTAGCAGCGAACTCCTCGATGAATCACAAAGTCTGGCACCTTCTTTCTTGATTTGTCTTTAGAAATAATGTTGATTTCTGATGGAGAAGGATCATTGGAATCTGTCTCCCAGGAAGAATTGTCGTAGAAGGATTCTTCAGCTGTATCTTGCACAGTATTTGTACTCTCAGGTATGTCTCCCCATCCAGTCGGCTGGATGTCTTTGAGCCTAATACGAGAGCTTTCAGGAGCGGTGTACTTGACCATAAATTCGAATTTGCCACTCGGTTGTCCTAAGGTGTCCCACACTTCTTTGGAACTGAAGGAGTCGTCCCTTTCGATGACGTTGACCTCGGGAAAAGCATAGTTAAGGAACTCTTGTCCTGCAATCGTTGCAAATTCATCGTTGTACTATATATTTTCTGAATGACCTGAGTGTTGATCCCATGCTTCTGTGGGGACGCATGTATTCTTTTCTATGATGCTCAACTGATAAGCATCGTTGGGCTGACTTTCTTGCCCCGAGTCTCCTGGGTACGGCTGCCAGATAGGCAGGCCATCCATTGGCCCATAATAGTCGTGGTTAAAGTTGTCTTTCATCAGAGTTTCTTCCTCTAATGAATTGGGTGGAGCACGACATCCTTCTGGATCACAATCTCCGTATATCATTTTGACGTCTGACCCTGGTATAAATCTCAGACTCTGTGCAGGATAACAAAATGGCGTAGGCACCTCTTCCTGAGACATATAACCATCCTGGTTGAGATAGGACTTCCACTCTTCATCCGTATCAGAGGAATCACCTTCGTTGATGGTATGTACCTCATGAGACACTGGGTGAAGGAAACCTCCACTGTGGAAGAAGTTCTGAAGGGGATGAAGACTTTCATCGTTGGCAGCTGTCCGAGTACAGGTTGCAGAAAAACCAAGACCCTTCTTTGTTTTATTGTCAATAGGGATGACAAGTTGTCCCCATCCTATTGTATTGGTACTCTTGACTGCTTTGATAGCATCGTTGTATGAAGAAATGGAAGCTCCTTCTTTGAACTGATTGTCCTTGCTTACTGACAGTGCTTGGAACTGCGTTCCAATAACCTCCTCGGGTTCTACACTAGCAGATGATGACAAGTTACTCACAAGCAAGGCCTGTTCCCCACAAACTGTGACAAGTTGATCGTTCTTGACAAACTTTAGCTTTTGGTGGAGGGTTGAAGTAACCGCTCCAGCCTGATGTATACAAGGTCTTCCTAATAAACAACTGTACGTTGCCCGGATGTCCATGACCTAGAAAGTGACTTGGAAAGTGTGAGGACCAATAGTTATAGGAAGATCAACTTCGCCGATAACTGCTTTTCTGGATCTGTCGAATGCTTTGACGACAACCTCGCTGATTCTCATCGGAGGGCCTTTGAATGATAATTGCATCAAAGTGGACTTCGGCATAACATTCAGGGTTGACCCTGTGTCTACCAGTACGCTGGCTAAAGCATCGTCCTGGCAGTTGACTGTGATATTGAGCACCATGTTATGACGACGACCCTCTTCAGGTAATTCCTCATCACTAAATCCCAAATTGTTGCAGGAAGTGATGTTAGAGACAATACTATCGAACTGTCTGATTGTTACATCCTGTTCCACAAAGGCTTGCTCCAAGACTTTCTGTAGAGCCTCCCTATGCGCTTCTGAATTGAGTAACAGTGATAATACCAAGATCTTTGAAGGAGTTTGTAACAGTTGATCGACAATGTTGTATTCACTCCTTTGGATGAGCTTCAGCATCTCATCATCATTTTTTGAAAGGTCGGGATTACTGGATTGACCGACTGGTAGATCAGGAGCTTCCGTCTAAAGTTCCTTTTCTTTGTTAGGTTCCCCAACCCCTCGGTTGAAGATTCTTCCACTCCGTGTTACTCGACTGATTTCTGCAATATTTACGACGGAGGGTAATGGAATTTCCTTTCCATTTTCAATTGTTGTCGCACCGTATTTGTAAGGGATAGCCTTAGTTGATTCATACGGTGTTGGTCCCGGCAGATAGATGACTATGGGAACCTTCTGATTTTTCTGACCATCATATGTAATCTCGATCCGTTCCCGGTTGGGAACTTTAGATTCGTCAAGTAGAGGGATAATGGCAAAAACATCCCTGGTCCTATGATGACTAGAGATTGTGACAACATCCTCAACTTGATCGGCAAGGTAGTTCGGCGTCCAGTTGACGGGTCCAGAACCTAGATATGGACGAACTCTCCACGATCCACCTGACCCTGAAGAGCTGCTCTCACAAG
Source organism: Lathyrus tuberosus (assembly GCA_022829125.1). Classification (NCBI taxonomy): domain Eukaryota; kingdom Viridiplantae; phylum Streptophyta; class Magnoliopsida; order Fabales; family Fabaceae; genus Lathyrus; species Lathyrus tuberosus. Next base: position 1,456,727 of record JALAZF010000467.1, on the reverse strand, counting down.
GTAAAACCCTTGGTTACTTTCCGAACAGACGCTACAACGGTTGTAATTGTGTGGTGGTACCTGGCCACGCCCACTTTGAATACAATGTAACCTCACTAGGTTAGCTTCCACAGATCGGACATCCTAACTCTGGCGCCGAGTAGGATTCCTATTACTAGTACTAATTTGCTGAGTATCTTCATTCATATAGATTGGCATCCACCAGTGGTTTAACAAGTGCTAAAGTGCCTCCTGGACAAGGGTACAACCTCGATCATTTTTTCAACCCGCTTTACAGCTTTGATAGTCGTGTGATATTAAGAATCCGAGTCGGACCTGCTCAGCCTGTAACTCTACCAAGCTGGTATTCATCACGCGAATATCAAAGATCTGAACCATGTTGATTTGATAGGAATTCCTATCATGGTAGTCTTGGATCCATCCAAGATCTATCTGACGCTGGAGGGCCTCTTGTATGAAAGAGCAACCCTGTTTGTTTACCGAGCAAGTCAGATAGGAATTATAATCGTGTCGTGGCAGATTATGATACTGGCTTTGCCTTGAGTGCATCGCCACCAAGTTAACATTCATTGCACGGATATCGTGGTTTTGAATGACGTTAGAATTCGTGTAGACCATGTTAACTCCCCGAACTCGGTGCTCTTGGATCCATCCGAGATCCATTTATTTCTATAGAGCTGCTTGCACCACAGAACATCCCTGGTCGTCTTTAGAGCAGATATCACACTGATGATAGTTATGAGGTGACACATGGCCATATCCACTCTGTCTACAATGCATCTTGACCAAGTTGGTTTTCAACAAGAGTACATCGTGAATTTGATAGACATTGTTAGTCTCCCCTTCTATCAAATTGACTGCAGCATTGTCATGTTGAGGCAGCGGGTTCGTAAGAACATTAGGATTTGTATCCTTGAAGGATAAGACCCCGCTCCTAACAAGCTTTTGCACGTTGGACTTGAAATTGAGACAAGTCTCAATGTTATGCCCTGATCCTCCTTGGTGGTAAGGGCAAGTTTGATCCACCTTAAACCAAAAAGGCAGATTTTCTGGTACTGTAAGAGGAGATTTAGTCTGAATGTGCCCCTTAGCCAGTAGTAATGGAAATAGTTATGCGTACAACATGGGTATAGGATCAAATCCTGGTGGCCGTGTTGTACGGTTGTTATTGTATTGGGGACGAGCCTGCTGAAGAGGTTGTTGTGTCCTTTGCTGATCAGGTTGGCTTTGCGCAACCTGAGGTTGATAAGTAGGAATAGGCTCAGGGTTTATAGCAGGAGTTACAGCTGCTACCGGTTGATATCGACGCCTTTGCTTTCCGAGAGAGATATTCCCAATATCTTGCTCTTTTTTCTTAGGGAGAGCACTACCGTATTTTTTAGTACCGCTCGTCGATCCAGTGTCTTTTACCAAACGTCCTTCTCGGACGGCTTCCTCAAGCCGTACGCCCATGCCCACCATCTCGGTGAAATCACTGGGTGCACTGGCAACCATTCGGTCATAGTAAAATGAGCTTAAGGTTTTTAAGAAGATCTTTGTCATCTTTTTTTCCTCAAGAGGTGGACAAATTTGAGCTGCAATTTCACGCCATCTCTGAGCATACTCCTTAAAGGTTTCCTTGTCCTTTTGCGACATTGATCTGAGTTGATCTCTGTCGGGTGCCATGTCCAAATTGTATTTGTATTGTTGGACGAAGGCAGTGCCAAGATCTCTGAATGTGCTGATCTTAGTACGGTTTAAACCCATGAACCATTTTAATGCGGCACCGGTTAAGCTATCCTGAAAGTAGTGAATCAGTAGGTCCTGATTCTCCGTCTGAGCTGACATTCGCCGAGCGTACATCACCAGATGGCTCTGAGGGCAAGAGTTACCCTTGTATTTTTCAAAGTCAGGCACTTGAAATTTGTGAGGAACTTTCACATTGGGGACTAAGCAGAGGTCTGCGGCGTCCTTTCCAAATAGATCCTGACCGTGGATGGCTTGCAGTTCTTTCTGCATTTCCAGGAACTATTCCTGGAATTCATCCATTTTATCGAACATAGTTTCCTTTTTACTAGAAGGTATCGGTGGAATCTGTCCTTCCGGGACAGTGTGCACCACAGGGGGTGGTACCGTGACTATGGCAGCGAATCTTGGCGTTTCCCGAAGTTTGTAACCTTCAGGAGTCTTCAGTATGCCCCTGGCATCTTCGCTTTCCTAAAGTTTGTAACCTTTAGGCCCAGCGGCTTCTGTTATGATTCCCTGATCTTCAGTGATCGGCGGAACATATCCTTCCGGGACATAGTTAACAGGCATGCCCCAAGGACGATCTTTCGGCATTTGATACCTAGGATCATACTTCTCCACTATGGGCGTTGAGGTGATCTCTGAGATCACAGTCCTTTGTAGTTGAGCTTCTGCCATGGCTTGCATGTCGTTACGAAGCTTTCTCATATCCTCTCTCAGAGCGTCGATCTCTTCCTTCAACTCTCTGTTTTCTTCCTCAAGATCATCCATCTTTTTCTGACGATTGTCCAGAGTATTGTACGAATGAGACAGTTTGACTCTAGAATCGAGACACAAACGTGAGATTCGTAGGGAAGAAGAATACGTGATGTGAGAATGATGAATGCAATGATTATATTAATTGTTTTTTTTGTTTAATCAAAATAAACTTCGACAATTAGATTGCAAATATCAAACAGTGGGGAAACCCCTTTTTATTGAATTCAAAGGATTACATAAATGGAAATACAGTAGATTACAAGGTGCAGAAACAGAAACCTAAGTTGATGGGTCCCGAGTCCTCTCTGAAGAGAAATTGGGTGCTGACTCTGGTACTTTCATTTTCTTTGACCAGGGCTCTTGGGCCGTTGTCGGGTTGTCATTCCTTTGCCAGGTGAAAGGAGCGAGCAAATTCCTTTGGTCATCTTGATTATCCACAGCATGTTGCTCCAAAATTTCAATCAGAGCATCTTTCTCTTTCAATAGTTGTTGTATTTTGGTACACTCTACACTGAGGGTGCGGTACTTATTCTTCCAAGACCTTCTCTCCTTTTGAACTTTGTTGAGAGTAACCTGAAGCTTTTCAGTTTCCGTCATGAAGTATATGACAGATTCCCTCGGCGAAAGAATTCCGTAACGAGGATAAGGCATCTTTAGCTTGAGAGCTCTAGTTTGCACCCAGTGGAGATAAGGCTCCACCGAGACACAATCCGGTTTTCCTAGAGACTCCCGTCCTTTCTTATGAACATGTTTCCAAGCGTGCACTATTTCCATCTTTAGTGCTCTGTCGTTTTCTCCTTCTTTGAAGAAAAGACCTTCCGGATGAGCATTCAGCGGAATATGCCTCATCAGGTATCCAAACTGACGGCGAACCAATATCGGATGATAGTTTATTCCTCCCTTAGTTCCTATAAGGGGTACGTTAGGGAAGTTTCAACAATGATCAATGATTCTGATTCCATCATAGATCCTATTACACCAATCTATATCAGAGTTGGTGAGGGACATGATCTTCTGCGACCAACGTAAGGCACTCTTGCAATCCCAAAAAGCAGCAGACTTGGGCAAGTGGGAGATAAACCATTTGTAAAGCAAAGGTACATAGCATGTGATCTCCCCTCCACTGTACAAATTTCCCAAGTGTACAGAATGATACGCATCTGCGAGCAAAGTTGGCACAGGGTTTCCAATGAGAAAAACCTTAATGGAGTTGATATCGACGAAGTTATTGATGTTGGGAAACAAAAATAACCCGTAGTTGAGCAAGAAAAATATGCTTTCAAAAGCAGTCACGTTTCCTATACTGGCAAAATACAAGGCTTTCTTTGTCAAGAACTGGGCTGGCAAACCTTGTATGCCACCCTTAGCGGTCATGTGAGTCCTGACCTCAGACTCGTCCAAATGAATTGCTCTCGTAATGGTCTGATTCTTTGGAATTTCTTCCAGTCCAGAAAATGGAGCTTGATCTGTAATGTGTAGATCAATCAAATGAGAATATCCCTCAAGCGTTGGTGCTAGTTGGTAATCCGGGAATGTGAAACAATGATAAACCGGATCGTAGAATTGAATGAGCGCATCCATGATTCCCTCAATCACATGGACTTTTAACAGTGGTAACAGACCTCCGTGCTTGGCTCTGAAAGCCTCTTGGTTTGTGATCATCCTCGCCAAACCTCTCAAATCTTCTAGTTTTGGAATCCTGAAGGTGTACTTATGAGTTCTTCTTCTACCGAAATCCATTAGCGCAATCCTTTTCTCTGATATTTGCAATCACAGTCTTAGTTTAATTTGAAAAACAGAAAGACTAGAAGAGAAGATTTTTTTTTTATGTTTTTTAATGTTTTTTAAATGAATGCATGAATGCATCACACAAAAACATAGAAAAAACATGGGGTCAAAGGGTCGTTGTCATGAAGTCAAGGCTCTACCCATCCCCAAAGGTTTATACTAGGGTAATTTTTGTACCTGTACTCATTATCATCAGCTCCTCCCAGGAAAGAAAAACAACAAGCGAATCGCCAGCGAGTTGTAGAGCAATCTTAGAGTAAGTGCCATTCACCGAGAATAGATCACCAGCCTCAAATGAGGGTAGTATCGCGTGACAACTATTTCTGATAGCTTCCGCACTACAAAAGGGTTTGGCTCCTCAGCTTCTCAGACATCACAATCGGCCCATTGCCTAAGAGAGGGAATGGGTTGCATTGGTCAGCCTCCACTGAGGTTGATGGTCGACCTCGTCACCATCACTTATCTTAAGTGTATACTCAATCTTTCCACATGCGGCATCACACGCATTCCCATTAGCACAAAAATAAACACATATATCAATTAGGAAAAGCAGTATATATATTTGTCCTAATCATCCTATACCTTTAAAGCTATGAATCCTAAGTTCCTGACAGAAAATGGGTTCCCCGACGGAAGCCCCAATCTGTGGTTTCATACAAGAAAAAAGGTTAGAAGAGCCCCACGGTGGGCGCCATTTTTCTCTAGCGAGCGATTTTGGACGTGGTTCTTAACCGTTGTTGCTCTCTGGGTTAGTTTACTACAGGTCGATTCATTTTTTATCCTATTAAAGCTGATGAAGGAAGGGAAATAGATGTCTCCAATTAACCCTGCTTGCATACTGAGTTTAAACAGCGGTCTGTTAGGTTACGGATGCGATCAATGTGGTGGGGGCCTTTCTTGTGTTATTTTGACAGAATGATAGGTTTCTGGCGGGGAACAAGGATTAGGATGTTAGGACTGATGCTTTTTGATAGATATGTGAGAGTATGGGATTTTGTTTAGTGTGCTCGCTAAGATCTTTTCTTTCGATCTTATGCCTACGTATTCCCGTTTACCGAAACAGGGAAATCAGAGCGTTCGTAGTTCCTCCTATTCTATTGGAGGAAATGGTATTTGGTGTCTTGTTCAAAGTCCAAGACGTGAAGCAAAAGGTGGTTTGTATCTTGATCAAAGCCCAAGATATGAAGCTAAAAGGGATATTTGTATCTTGTTCAAAGCCCAAGATGTGAAGCTAAAGGTGTTGACTTTAGAGAGAATTTGTCATCTCTAAAAGGGGTCTGTATGTCACAACTGTTTATGAAGGAGAATTACTTTAACCGGGATTTGTGAATCCGGCAATGCCATAATTTGCTTTAAAGGGGATTTTAACCTGAAGGAGAAGACTTTAACTCAGTGTAGAGCAATGCTATCTTTCCTTAGGAATTTCTCATGCTAAAAGAGGGACGGTGGCATGGATGTAGATGATCCAGAGGCTTGCCGCTTACAGCAATTAGATGAAGGGGAAGAAGTTGTTGATGTTTGTGTACTGTGAACGAGGCACAGCTTTGATGCTAAAAGGTTAATTGGATCAACCAGTGATTTTCTTATATAAAGCCTAAGAGGAGGCTAATATGTGTCTCGTACAAAGCCCGAGAGAGAGGCTAAAAGGTTTTGACTCGACGATGGAGTCTTTTGGTATCTCGTATAAAGCCCGAGATGAAGGCTATTTGACTCAACAGGAGAGTTTTTTTTGTATCTCGTACGAAGCCCGAGATGGAGGATGTTGTTTGTTTGGCTCAATAAGAACCTTTTTGTATCTCGTATAAAGCCCGAGATGGAGGCGAAAGGGGTGATTGACTCAACGAGGGGTCTCTTATGTGTCTCGTACAAAGCCCGAGAGAGAGGCTAAACGTTGTTTAACTCCGCTGGGGAGAATCATTGTATAAAGCCCAAGAGAGAGGCTAACTTCACTGGAGAAGGATCATTATACAAAGCCTAAGAAGAGGCTAACTTCACTGGAGAAGGATCATTATACAAAGCCTAAGAGGAGGCTATGGTTACTGTTTCAGTTGAGTGACAGGTCCAGTATACTGATTTTGAAAGAGAAAATTAGTTCTTATATGAGCAACACTGTACTGAAGGATTTGATTCGAGGATCCGGGTTATTCCTGTTCTTTAAGGAAGTGGGAAATCTGAAGGGTATTGAGACTGTCCGAGTCTATGGGTTTTCTTCCTATTTAACGAAGGGGTCACTTGAGAATGTCTTTGAGACTCAAGGAGATTAGACTGTCCAAGTCTAGAGTTTCATCTTTTGTACTATGCTTTGAGAAACAGCAGTAGACTCTTTGAAAGGACTGTTCTATGAAGATGACTAAGTTCTGTTCCTATACCTCTAGGAGGTCGTCGGGACAATTTGTACGAAGCCCAAGAGGAGGCTGGAAACTTTTAAGAAGCCGACGGGTCCTTGTACGAAGCCCAAGAGGAGGCTATCATTCCCGGGGGAAGAATCATTATACGAAGCCTAAGAGGAGGCTGTGAATACTTCTAAGAAGCCGGCGGGTCCTTGTACTAAGCCCAAGAGGAGGCGGGGTGCTTTTAGGAAGCCTGTGGGTCCTAGTACGATGCCCAAGAGGAGGCCGATGCTTTTAAGAAGCCCGTGGGTCCCCAAACCCCGAGAAATTCAAGGCAAGCTATTCACAAGGAATAGATCAAGTCAGGAAAGTTCGAGAATTTGGAAGAAACTCAAAGATGCCATTCACGGAGAATACATTCATCTCTGGGAGTAGAGTTTCTTGACAATTCCTAATGAGGACAGCCGGAGAGAAGACTGTATCTGGTGATCCTATTGGGGATCTAGTTGTCTATTTCTACGAATAAACGAAACGGCGTCACCTAGTTCTAGACGTAGTTGCCGGGGAAACTCGAAATATCTATACTATTATTAGACAGTTGATATGAGTTTATGAAAGAAGACTTACAGCGAAACAGCCCCACAATACAGTTATATGTATATGAAAGCGGTAAATGAAAGCCATAACCACTTACTCGGTTGTAGAGCTTCCATGTTGTTTGGTTAGTTGTTCAACAAAGAAAGATTGAAAACAACAGTATATTTCAAAATCAAAGGAGAAAGTGCTTTGAAAAAGAAAGATTTGGGGCTTACAGCTCAAGGAGAGGCCCAGGGTTTTATCAGTGAGCGCACTGTTTGAATTTGTACAGAGGGACTTATACAAGTGACTGAGGCCCAAACATTTGTTTTCTGTACAACGGGGGTGGTCTTACACTCTCTCAAGAGGCCCAAAGAGTTTAAAGAAAAGAAATGGGTCTTACTACTCGAGGGTAGGCCCAAAAGGTTATTTTTCAAAAGGCGACGATCGTGCCGTTTTTTTTACGGTATCGGGACTTATACAATACACTGAGGCCCAAAAATGATTTGGTCAAAAAAGGATTGGGTCTTACACTCTATTAGAGGCCCAAAAGTTTTGAATGGGTCTTATAGCTCAAAGAGAGGCCCAGTTGATTTGATTTTGAATTGGCGATCGCGCCGATGTTTTTGAAAATACAGTGGGACTTATACAATAAGTGAGGCCCAGATTTTTGGTATTTACAAAAAGGGGTTGGGTCTTACACTCTAATAGAGGCCCAAGTGTTTTGAAAATGATTTATGAGGGTTGAATTAATCCAAAAACCCTAATTTTTTTTCAAAAATGTATTTAATTGAATAAAAATTCAATTAAAATGATCAAAATTGTTTAACATATGGAAAATAAATTGTGATCTTGGATTAATGCTTCAAAAATTAAGTATTGACCTACAAAATAATTAGAAGACATTAAAAATTGCAAAATCAAGGTGGAAAAAATATTTTAAATGTTAAAAACAATTAAAACATTAATTCTTTGCAAAAATATCAATTTTATAAAATAAATAATATTTTTGGGATTTTTTGGGAAAATAAAATATTTTAACATTTTTGTGAATTATTAAAAAAAGAATCAACTTAAAATCATTAAAACTCAGAGAGAAATTAATTTTTGAATCAATTAAATAAAATCACAAAATTCAAATATTCAAATATTCAAAAAATGGCGCCAAGAACACCCAAGAACACGCGCGTGTTCTGGGTTTGCCCAGATTTGTATTTTCTCTCCAATCTCACTGAATACTTGATTATACCATGCAATCCACATATCAATCTACTCCTCTCAACCTCACGAACATGTTTATGACAATTAATTTCATTTAAATTAAGCATAAAACAAGAAATCACAAAAAATCCTCAAGAACCCTAATTTCTACATGAAGGCTAGGATTTTTGATACACGATTCAAACAATGCAATTAATTGAGGGGAAACATTCCATGCATGATTATGAACATATGGCCAAATTATTGTGCAGCAAAAATTGCATAGATCATAGAGTTAGAAGAGCTCATGCTTACCACTTGCAGTTGGTGATCGTGATTTGTGTTGGAGGTGTTACAGTTAGGTTCCAATGATCTGGATAGCTTCCCTAGGTGCCATGGAGTGTGTATGAATGCTTGGAATGGATTGAAATGATTTGGAACTTGAGATGGTACCCCAACTGCAAATCTATCAAGAACTTGAGCAATTGGCTGGTGATTTTGTGAAATCTGTGTTCCAGATGTTATGTGAGTGTTTGGATCACTTCTATATTATGTATATGAGGTGTGTGTGTGTGATTGGTTTGATTGGAAAAGCTCTCAAACTCAAAACCCGATAGAGACTTGCCTTAGAAGGCAAAATTGGAGTGAAAGAAGAGATTTTGAGGAAAGCATCTGTTTTATGGCTTTGGTGTACTCAAACTGATCACAAATGAGCTCTATTTATAGTAGAGCAAGTTTGTTTTGGGATCCACAGTGAATGGCAACTGCAGCAGAGGTTTGGCCAATGTTGTCCAATGAAAATCCAAGTCTCCTCTAGCCATTGACTAGAGGTTAGGGCACAGGCTGCTAGTTCCCTAGTTGTTGGAGGAATCTTGACTGAATTCAGTTGCAAATGTGCCAGTCCATGCCACCTCTAAGCATCCATTAAATGCTCCAATCCAAAATTGGAGTCTTGTCCCTCTTTTAGGGATTTCTAGGTTTGGTGTGCTACTTCTTGTTCCAAGGACTTTGGAGGTTTGGCTCAGTGATTGTCCCCTTTAGATTTGATCCTCAGATGTGTTAAAAATGATGAGAAGGCTTAAAAATTCGTGTGGCACAAGAAATGTGCAAATCTGCCCTATGAAAAATTCAGCTGCAGCAAGCCTTTTATGTAAAATCCATAACTCCCTCCTCGAGTATGCTACATGGACGTTCTAGGACTTTCTGGAAAGCTGAGATGATGTACTTCAACTTTGATGTTTGGCCCCAGACCTGGTTCAACTTGGATTATGGAGAAAAACAGCCTTGAAGTTGGGACATTCTTGCTGGAAAAATATTAGTGATGTCCTATACAATGTTGGAACATCAGACAACTTTGAACATTAATAATTCCAAACTTTAATCAATTGTATCTTTTAATCCACTATGATATTTTGAGTTGAAGTGAATTGCATCTTTGATGCTTTTCTTGCATGGTGACAAAGCTTGAAAATTGGGTGGCACAAGAAAAGTGCACAAAATCTGTCCTAAAAAATCAGCTCGAGCAAGGCCTGTTGTGAGGTTCATAACTCCTTGCTCAAGTTGAATTAATGGGAGTTTTTATACATTTTGGAAAGCCCTAATGACATACTTTAACTTTGATGTTTGACTTTGGTCTTGGTTCAGCTTGCAAAGTCATCAAAAATGGTCTTGAACTTGTGTAGTCAAATCTGTCCTAAAAGCTGTCATGAAAATTCTGCTTTATCAATGCTTTTTACAAAAATCATATCTCCTTGCTCGAGTATGCTACAAGGACGTTCTAGGACTTTCTGGAAAGCTGAGATGATGTACTTCAACTTTCATGTTTGACCCCAGACCTGGTTCAACTTGGATCATGGAGAAAAACATCCTTGAAGTTGGGACATTCTTGCTGAAAAAATATTAATGATGTCCTATGCAATGTCAGAACATTGGACATTAAGAATTCCCAACTTTGATCACTTATATCTTTCAATCCTTATGATATTTTGAGTTGATTCCTTCTACAATGTTGAAGTATCAAATACCCTCTTTAAAAGTAGCTCTTACTCAAAATCAATGGATGCTTGGATCAATAGTTACAACCTTGAAAAGTTGTGCACTTGAACATGATTTTAACTTAGAAAAAAATTTTATAAGTTTCTTTTAATTTGATCAATTTTGCAATTTTGCATGATTTCTTGATTTAAATTTGATCAAATTAAATCATCCATCATATTTTCTTGAGTAATGGCTTGTGAAGCTCATAGTTGACCAAAAAGTCAAACTTTGACTTTCTGCGTCAGTTGACTTTGTATTAGATGAACTTGAGGCTTGATCCACTTGAAATGTTGCACTCTTGTGCTTAATTCTTGATGTGGGAGTCCTCTTGATCCTTTGTAGCTACTTGAGAGGTTAAACAAGTTGAAGATCAAGTCATTCCTTGATTGATCCTTTGTCTAAGAGCTCCGAGAGGGCTTGAAACCCTAATTTTGATTGTAGTGGATGCTCACCCATCTTTGGGGAGACTGATGATACAAGATGGTTCCCCCATATTGTGATGATGATTTTCACAATGATGGGAAATCTTAGTGGTCAAAATTTGGGGTATGACAGTTACAAAATACATGGGTATTCATCAAAAAACTTATAAACGTCATGAGGAAGAGCCTCCTCGACGTGAAGTTTCATAAAAAACTCATGAGTTTCGCGAGGAAGACCCTCCTCAACACAAGATCTTCATCCGAAAACTCAAGCTCCACCGGCACAAGTCAACATTCACCGCCTGAACGGTGGCACTGGAGCTATTTTCTACTCAAAACCTAACTTTTCTAGCCTAATACTCACCTACCGCCGATGTTTTGAATTGGCCAAGCCACCACCAAACACCAACACCCGCCAGAACCCAACATGCATCCTAAAACAACCTACATTATGGACCTAATCTATGTTCTAAATCCAGTAGGCAAACTGAGAATCAGATTAAAAATGCTTAGTTGGCTTGAAGAATAGTTTAAGTTGATTTGAAGAAAGGTTGTGGCGGTGACGACGACGACAGAGGACGACAGAGAGACAATCTGAGGCTAGAAGGGAAGTTGAGAGGAGAATGAAAGCGAAATGAGCGAATAACCCCGCTTTTACCTATTTATAATGCATCTTTATTGTGTGGGTAAGCATGCAGCCGTATAGCTCTTAAGTACCTCTATTCATAGGCATTTAATGGCTCTGACATGTGGTTCGAAGAGGTGTAATGTTTGTCTTTTCAAATCCCATCACATGGCTCATGGAGACGACGCGTTTTCCTCTTCAAGTCCCCTCATGTGGCTCAAGGAGACGGCGCGTCAGCCTCTTCAAGTCCCATCAATATACCAAAATTCGAGATGTCGGGCGCCTGTTGGCGTACACAAGTGAAGAATTCTCGCACCCATTTGAGAGCATAGCCTCGAAGAACCTTTGCACCCATTCACGAACATAGACTTGACAAACCTTTGGATCCATTCGTGAGCACAGCCTCGGTGAAATTTTGAAGCAAACTCACGAACAGCTTGACAATTCACGAGCAGAAATCTAATGCTCAACGCGAACGTAGGGTATGTCCTCGACAGCAGACCCTGCATGACGTTCCCCCCCCCCCCCAAGAACGAAACTCAACAAATCACGAGCAGAACCTCGTGCCCATAAAAACTCTCCTCGTGTAGAGGTACTTGTTCCTCCTCGACATACAGACTGACACTAAGTCATAGACCCCATGCTTGGGTACAACAACTTGGGGGCTCCTGTTCTGGGCTGGGCCTGTGGCTAACCCAACATCCAGCACGGCCCAATCCAGCCTGTGTCGAGGACGGCCCATAATGCTGGCCCAATCCTTTGGGCCCAGTAGCATACATTTTCCCACATGCTCTTCACCCAAGGACATGTCATCAACTTGGTTCGTACACCTCGTGGAACCAGTCTTCCCTTCATAACGGGCAAGTCCACCCACTATCTCACTATCCGGGGAATGCGGAGCAGTAAACACAGGACGATGAGCACAAGGTGCTCATCCCTACTTCCACGTAGGAATCCTGGCAGTCATCCGTTATGAGCCTAAACACTCAGCCCATAACGGAGAGCATTGGCCCATCATTGAGAGCTCTCTATAAATACCCTCCTCAGTAGGAGGGTCAGGTATTATGTTCTATTCTATTCTCTACTCTCTCGTGCTACCTCTTCACCCGACTGACTTAAGCATCGGAGTTTATGCAAGTACACCCCTCCACTCTTGTTGACTGTTGCTGCTGCAGAAGTGTTACCAGCCACATTTTGATTGACAGGTTAGATCACTAACAATATAAAATAACAGGCATAACAAACACTAGAAAAAATGAATCATTTTTCGGATATAGTATTCCCAAATTCATTCAGCAAAGCCTCTGTTGTAAAGAACTTCCATTAGTTTTACTAAAGCGTTCACTTCATCTGGATCAACCTAATCAGTCCAATAAATTGTTTAGAGTCAGAACTTTTTATATTCAAACAATAACACATAATATTTCTCAATGTGATATTTATTGTCTTCTACGTATCATATATTTTTGAGTTGCAGTCCTTTTTATTTATCTGTTAGATTGAATGTGGAAGCTAGTTTCTACATTTCTACCATCAAAATAAAGATGAAAGTTGAGAGATTGCATAACATACTCGTCAATAGGTGCGTCATAATCATACCTCGTAGAAATGAAAGGCCCGCCAGATTTTCGGTCAAAGTTAGTCCATCCATAGTACTATTTCAAATCAAGCAAGCAAAAAAGTGTATCAGTTGGTTTCCTAACTTGCATTTTAACATAATGATTCAACATTTGGAGCACATGATGGTGAAGAAGCTCTAAAATTTCTCTGTCAGATGTGATATTAATGTCATAAAAATCAAATTTTAACTTCAAGATTAAAAAAGATACACATGAGTATGCTTTCCCAGTTCAAGATGGTTCATACCTCACAAACTTTAAATAGTAAAAATAGATAATAAATTAATGAAAATCAACTGACCTTGACAGCTTTTGAGAAGAATTCATAAACATATCTTTATGTTGCCTTGAAGGACATCTAAAATCATCACAACACATTGACAATAATCAGAACAGGACACTAAATACTCAAAATTATATCAGGCATATAATCCAAGACAAAAACGGAACAGAGCCAATTTGATCCCATACTGGATCTGCCTCAGGCTCCACAACTTCCTTCTTCTCCCTAAGTCTCCTGCACTTCACATTAAAAAACTACAGATTCCATTTTTTATTATTATTTTAATGTGTCTAAAAATTGAATGTTTTAAAATATAAAAAAATTTCCCCTGCCATATGGGGCGAATCTGGAAAAAGCTCTTGTAAAAAAAACACAGATTTCATTTTTTTTTTATTTTCTATTTGCATTTTTTATTATTATTTTAATGTTTATAGAAATTGAAAGTTTTAAAAAATCAAAATTTTGTGACCAAAGGATGTTAAACCCATGACCTTGAGCATGCATAAGGGGGTGCCTACGACTAGACCAGTTTGATTCTTATGATTTATTTTCACCTCAAAATGTAAATATTACATAATTAATATTTATTTCCAAAATAGATTTTAAATAATAAATATTAAAATATATTGAAAACATTATTTTAAACAATTATTAAACGTTATTAAACTAAAATTAAATATATGACTAAAATTAGATTTGATAAACGTTATTTAATATTTTTTAGTCATGCGATTCGACCAGTAACTCAGTGGTTCGATGACCGGTTCGATTTTTAAAATATTGGATATAAATATTAAATTGTTTAATTTCAGTTTACTCAAATTTGATCAATGTTAGTAAACAAATATTTAATAATTTTAATACTATGAATTTGATAAACATTATGAAATATTAAACTTAATTTGATTATTGATTTAATATTAAAATTATATTTAATATTTAGTCAAATAACATTATTTAAAAAACGTTAATTATGTATAAATCGTTTACATAATAAACTGAAAATAAACTGAAAGTAAATATATTTTAATATTTATTTTAATATATTTTATTGTGTATTAATAATAAATTGAAAATAAAAATATTTTTTTAATAACAAATTGAAAATAAATAATAAACTGAAATTAAATATATTTAAAGAGAAAATAAATAGTGTTCATGTAAAATAATATTGAAATTAAATATATTTTAAAATTTATTATTTAAAAAGTAAACTGAAATATTAAACATAAATATAGTAAATATTAAACTGAAAGTAAATAAAATAAATAAATGAAATTGTGAATTGAAAGTAAATAACAATAATAAATAAACTGAAAGTAAATAAAATAAATATAAATATTAACTATATTTTAGTATTTATTAGATTAATAGTGTTTTTTAAATAATTATGTAATAGTATTTTTCAAATAAATATTTTATTATAATTATGTAATAACGTGAAATAATTATGTAAAATGATTATCTAAAATATTGTAATATATATATATATATATATATATATATATATATATATATATATATATATATATATTATGCAAGCAATTAGACAACAAAAGCAAGTAACCTAATGGAATGGGGCGCCACTTGCAAGGATGATGTGAAAAAAAGACACGTGAAAGTGCCATGTTACTCATTATGTTGATCAAATTTATTCAGGGGCCAAAATACAGGGACCTTGAAATAACAAGGATGAAATCTGTGTTTTTTACAGGGGATTTTTTCGGATTTGCCTTATATGGCAGAAGGGAAATGAGTATTAACCCTTTTGATTAAAACTTCTCCCTCCCCTTCCCTCCCCCTCTTTTGATCTAAACATATATTTAATTAAAATACACCTTTTCACCTTCCCTCCCCTCACCTTTATTAAAATCCTCCCATCCTCTCCCTCAGTTGAACCAAACGAACCCCAAATGATTTCACATGGTCAAGGATTGATAAAGAATATTTGTGAATTCAATGAGTTTTAAAGTGTTAGAAAAAAAGAGTAGAAATAAGGGTTTGATGATAAATTTCAGATAGAAAATAGGAATGAAGGAAAACAAGATGATTTTGTCTCAAACAATGAACAAAGCTCACTTTTTGTTCCTTCGTGCACATGAAACCACTTTACAAAGGAATTAAAACCATAATAAATTCACGCTCACAAACTTCATGTTAGACGATAGGCTTCGATCTAGAGGGGGTGAATAGATGAAAAATAAAAGCATAACTTTTGGCAAAAATTGTTTTCAAAAGTTTTATGGCACAATGAAAACAACCCAAATCGAATCGTCTAACCGAACCTACTATCGAAAAGCTCAGATATACGTAACTTAAACCAATTAGGATGATAATGAACACAAATTGTTCAACAACGATTAATTCATGAATCAATTAAATGCCAAGCTATTCGTAAAGCTTATTTCCAATGAACACAAATCAATTAAAATACTAAAGGCAATTTATCGAACACTTTGTGTGTGATTGATGACGTTTGAAAATTAAATTTGATTTGTTGATGTTAAAAGGCAATCACAATCAAAGTGATTATGACTATATCAACAACACTTTAAAAGATAGTTAAAAAACAATTTCCAATCGAATTAATCGAAACAACAATGAACTCGATAATTAGCAAGAACAACAATTAAATAGATAGATAGATAGATAGATAGATAAGAGAGAGAGAGAGAGAGAGAGAGAGATTTGTCTAGGTAATTCCCCAATCGGCCTCGCTATGGGTACATCTTCCCTCAATCCAAAATCGAATTGAGATACTTGCAATTAACCTTATCTTTGCAAAAATGTTTGTACAAGAGATGAAGAACTCTAACCCCACAAACCCTATGGTTTGTTGTTGATTCTACCACCTCCAAACCCTTTATCAAAGTTTGATCAAGTCACCAATAATGCCACTACAATCCACCTGTTCTTGACTACTTGCTTGCAATACCTCCTTGTCTACAAGGTTTTCGCTCGGTCAGATTAATCCCTAGCACGCACTTGTTGAACCTAAGATTCCCGAACACGATTTACCGACTCGCGCTACTCCCTTGAAATGAACCACCTTGTCCTAAGGCCTTCACTAAGCCGAATTCGTGTTTGCGTGATCTTGTCCAAAACCTTTCAATCCCAATGATCTTGAAGGAAAACCTCAGCTTGGTTTTCTTATTTGAAATATACTAAGATCCCAACCCAATATTCTCGATTACACCAACCTAATTGGGCATTATCAACCCTAATCTAGATGATCACCCAATCAAAAACTGATTATGTGTAGTTTGATTATGTGTTTGCATAGAATAGAGGTTGAAGATGATGGGAAAGCTTTGTAATTCTGGTTTCGTTTAGGTTTTACACTAGTACCTTGCTAGAAAAAGATGCATGTATGAGTATATATAGGTATGGGAGAAAATGAGAAAAAGTCATGCAAAAGTGATAGAGCAAAAATAAATTTGTTGAGATGGGGCATCGTATGTGTCGGCCTATTGAAGCAATATGTCGGCCTATCAAGGTACTCAAGTCGGTCTATTAAGGTTGCAGGTCGGCCTATGAAGGTTCGTGTCGCCCACGTGTCGACCTAAGTGAGGCAACCTCTGGGTATACTACAAAACGGCCAAACAACAACGCCAGGTTTACAATGGCATCCTATACACCGTTCTTATAGTGCGTACTGGATGCGCGCACATTATTTTAATTAGAAATATCAAGGGTATAATAACGGTTTTTATGAAAACCGTGGTGATACAATCTAGCTATCATGGGTTCGAACCTCATCGCCCTCAAATAGTTTATCCCTTTGACGTAAATGCTCCTTTTTTAAGTTTTATTAATATTTAACTAAAAAATAATAAGGATATCACGACGGATTTTTCTCAAAACCGTTGTTACAAATTGAAGCTTCTTTTTATGTATTTTAAACACCAAGTATATATATCAATTTATCCATTGAAAAAAGAAACAAGACGAAACAACCCTAACACCAACGCCGTCACCATTGTCGGGAAGAAGACAACAACAACAACAAAGTGTACTACTTTAAGGTGTTGCAATGTCACATTTGCATACAAAATCATCCAAAGGTGTTTCTACGTCATGTTCCAGTGTAAAATCTCGATCTGGAAATTTTTGTGGTTGTGATGGTCGTATGGTTTTGTATCAATGCAAGAAGGGACAAAATAAAGGAAGGATTTTTTGGAGATGTCCATTTTGGAGGAGCGATGAAACATGTAATTTGTTCATATGGGATGAAGACGTGGGAGAAAGAGATGAAAATGACGATGAGAGCATTATGAAGTCAGAGTTGGAAGTTGTGGGCTGTCTGAAGGTTATGTATGAGGATTTAAAGAAAAAGAACAAGAATTTGAAGAACAAACTGAAATCAGAGATATTTTCTGGAAATATCAAGATGTTATGTTTTTTTGTCTCCTTTATGTTTAATATTTACTTTGTTATGAAATGTAATAGTTGAATTAGGGTTCGAATTACATTGTTGATGTTTAAACTGCAGATGCATTGTGAATTACATTTTTGATGTTTAAACTGCAGATGCATTAAGTTAGAAGTTAAGGAGCACTTTTTCTTTTTTATTTATTTTAAAATTCATAAATAAAAGGGTTATCACTACGGTTCTTCTGGTTAACCGTAGTGATATATTTATAATAAATAAATACCTATGTATACGGTTTTTATTTATTTTAAAATTCATAGATAAAAGGGTTATCACTACGGTTATTCTGGTCAACCGTAGTGATATATTTATTATAAATAAATACATATCTATACGGTTGTTATTGTTAACCGTTGTGAAATAGTTTACCCATATATAAGCGAAATAACTTTCACTTAATTGACAGTAACGTCGTTGCCTTCAAAGTGAAACCCTAGAACCCATTTTTTCTCTTCGTTTTCACCATTAGCCGTGAATCTTGTGCTTCATACATTAAGGTATTCTTCTTCCATCTATTGTTAGATATTTCCCATTATCTCGTTTGTTGCATGTTGTTTTTGTTGATTGTTCTCATTTTTTCAGATTCGTTTTCACTACCTTAACAAAGACCATACTTTGGAAACTTCATAATGTTTGTGTTGCTATGGAAAAATGTATAAGAAGCATGAAGCTATGATGGAAACTTCATCCACCTTGTACTTTTTTTTCATAGCATCACGAACAAGATGTTAGTAAATGAAGAAACAACAGTGTAAGCAAACTTTATCTAGTTTTAGAAGCAATGAAAAGAAGTATAAGAAGTATAAAGCTTTTGTGTAAGCTTCTTCCTCCTTATATTTCTTTTTCATGGCTTCCCAAACTAGTTCAACATCATAATTGATTCCTGTTTCGCGATTAGTTTCATTAAAAGGTGCGTTATTCCTGTTCCTATCTTTACTCATCACTGGATTATGGTTTTAGGGTTTGTTTTCAACTGAGGATGCTCATTTTTTAAGTTTGCTTTGTTTCCTTTCAGGTTAAGGGGATGATACAGGGTGATGATGTTGGTGGAAGCAAGCGTATTATATCAGTTTATAATTTCTGGATCTGGTATAGAATGTTGTTTGAGTTTATCATATTCTATTTACATTGTTTGTTTAACTAACCCTCACTTAAAGTTTGCTGGTGGTAGCAAGCGTATTATATGAGTTTATAATATCTGGATCTGGTATAGAATTTTGTTTGAGTTTATTATATTCTATGTAGATTGTTTGTTTCACTAACCCTCACTTAAAATACATTCAGTTAATTTGACATAGATACTTATAATCTGCAAATTAAGTTGTATTTGAAAACCAACTTAAACAAACCAATGTTGTTTTCTGATTGCATGCCTCTCATCATTTATCTCACGTTCTTTTATATATAGATTATGGTATAATGATCTGGCTCCTTAGATGCATCGCCATCTTCCATTATAGTTAAATCAAAGATGAGGCAAATTATCCAATGTCTTATTGATCTTATGGAAATTTAACTATAATAGAAGATAGCGATATATCGAAGGAGTCAGATCAATAAATCACAATATATGTAAAAGAGCGTGAAATGCACGATGAGATGAATGCAATCAGAAAACAACATTGGTTTGTTTAAGTTGGTTTTCAAGAACAGTTTAATTTGCAGATTATAGACATCTTCATCAAATTTAATCCATGTATATTTATTTAGTGAGGTGTTTGGAAAATAAGCAATCTACATTTAATATAATAAACTTAGGGTACTTACAACAACAGTTATATATTGTAATCAATATCATAAGTAATTTATGTTTTATATAAATTCACTACTGATGGGTTTCGAACCCAGAACCTAAGTGTATGTATCGCAACGGTTTATTATCATAACCGTTGTGATATATGGCGCGCGTCCTGCCTTTCAACAACGGTTTCCAGACCGTTGTAGAAACAGCGAACTTACAACAACAATCTACATAACAACGCCTTCGCCCGCGTCATTATATGTCATTCCCAACCGTTGTTAAATGGGTTTTTCGTAGTAGTGACGTAGTGGCTACAAGCTTTAAAATTGATCCATGGGAGCCGACCTAAGATTTTATGTGTCGACCTATACTGAAGCTGAGACTTGTATAGGTCGACCTATTCGCGCATGTGTTGACCCTAAATGCTTTGACCGCCTAAAAACTTGTTTTTAAATGCATTTTTCACAAAACTAAGTTTTCAATGCATATATGATGTAAGCTCATTTTCCAAATCATTTGAATGCTTCCTAATACTGAGATTCTCATCTAGAATGGGAGGATATCGTCCAATATACATAATGCTACACTATCATAGTTTTGACATCACTTAAAATCCAAAGTACACTCACATACTCCCCTTTTTTTTATGATGGAAAAACATGAGACGATGTGTTTCGCGAAGTTGTTGTCTTGATGAAGACTCCCCATGAATATGTGCATCTGACTTCATCTTTTGTATACTTCTCCCCCCTTTGGAAACATCAAAAAGAGAATAAGCAAACTATGAGAAGTATTATTAACCACATACAAACCAAAATAATACACAAAGGCAATTTGTAAATAAAATACTATCAACATGATAACACTCACATAAAATGATATACGCATTGACCAAGAATGCCTAAACATAAATACAAGCAAATCAAATAACAATGGAACACAATTGCTACACTTAATGCCAAATAACATAACAAAACATGAACAACGAAGGATACAATGCAATCACAAACTCTTGAGTTGCTACAAAAGCGACACGATTACGTGACATATGCTTTTGGTGCTCCCAAAATGCTGCACACACATGTGCTCTAGTAAGGCGATACTCGAAGTCATCACCACTCAAATCAAAAATAGAGATGTTACATAACAATGACACACAATAAGACTTCATTTAACATCATAACATGCTCAACCAAAGTTCATGCAAGAATACATAACAAGGCAAATGCACCAAGAGTATATTTCAAGCATATAGAAAAAATAGCATAATATCACTATAAACATATAATTGACACATATCAATAGAAATTTTTGGAAGTGAATATTGATGAACTACTTCATACATCAAGAATATTAGTCATTTTGGAACACTAGCAACAAGTAAAGTTAAAAGACTTACTAAGTAAGAGAAAGAAAAAAGAACAATATTACCTCTCATATAGATTGATGGAAAATGCACTCTTATATGATGAAACTTCTAATGAATTTTAGAGCAATGGTATATAAAGTGCATGCAATAAATCATATTCTAGAAAAGATTAGGGATATCGAGTATCCCCAATTCCCTTTGGATGCTGAAAAATAGTTTGGTCGCAAGTGGTCTTGTGAAAATATTGGCAAGTTGATGTTTGCCGTCAACATGCTCAAATATGACATCCCCTTTTTCAGCATGGTCACATAGGAAATGGTGATGAATCTCAATATGCTTAGTGCGAGAATGTAGAACCAGATTCTTGGTTAGATTGATAGCGCTAGTGTTGTCGCACGTAATAGGAATACGTTGCAAGTTTATATCAAAATCAAGTAATTGTTGCTTAAGCCACAAGATTTGAGCACAACAACTACCTGACGCAACATGTTCCACCTCGGCGGTTGACAAAGCAACAAAAACTTGTTTCTTGCTATGCCAACTTACTAAGGCATTTTAAAACATGTGACAAGTTCCACTAGTTCTCTTCCTATCTGATTTGCAACCGGGAAAATTGGAGTTGGTGTATCCAACCGTTACAATCGTTTCCCTTAGAATACCAAAGCCCCCATGTTGAGAGGTACCGTGAAGATACCTAAGAATACGTTTTACGGCTTTTAAGTGAGATTCTTTAGGAGCCAGTTGATAACGGGCGCACCTACACACGCTAAACATGATATTCGGCCTAGATGCGGTAAGATATAGAAGAAAGTCAATCATACCTCTATATTTCTTCACATCTACATCCTTACCATTTACATCCTTTTCCAAGTTACCATTTGTGGCCATAGGTGTATCAATAGACTTTGCATCTTCCATGCCAAAACGCTTTAGCAAATCTTTGCAATATTTGGTTTGATACACCAATGTACCCTCTTTAAGTTGTTTGATTTGAAGACCAAGGAAGTAATTCAACTCCCCATAAGACTCATCTCAAACTCTCCCTGCATAAGCTTAGAAAACTCTTCTACAAGTTGCATATTAGTTGATCCAAAGATAATATCATCGACGTAAACTTGAACTAGAAAGGTGTGCTTCCCTTGGCACTTAATGAATAAAGTAGTATCCAGTTTCCCCTTGAGTATCCTTGATCAATTAGAAATTTTCTTAGTCGTTCATACCAAGCCCTAGGGGCTTGTTTGAGACCATACAAAGCTCTTTTAAGCTTGTACACATAATTTGGATACTCGTGACTTTCAAAACCGAGGGGGTAGGCTACACACACTTCTTCATTAACAAAACCATTTGGAAACACACTTTTCACGTCCATTTGAAATAACTTGAAATTTTTAGCGCAAGCATAGGCTAGTAGAACACGTATAGCCTCAAGAAGAGCCACCGGAGCATAAGTTTTCTCATAATCGATGCCCTCCTCTTGGTTATAGCCTTGCGCCACTAGCCGGGCTTTATTGTGGGTTATCACCTCGTTTTTGTCAAGCTTATTCCTAAAAACCCATCGGGTGCCAATTACTTTATGATCTTTAGGATGAGGGACAAGGTCCTAAACATTATTTCTTTTAAATTGATTTAGTTCATCTTGCATGGCCATAAGCCAATGCTCATCAAGTAATGCATCTTTAGTATTTTTAGGTTCTACTTGAGAAACAAACGCAAAGTGATAACAAAAATTACTTATCTTGGAGCGCGTTGTCACGCCTTTTGTGATATCCCCAAGTATGATGTCAATAGGATGATCCTTTGATGTCTTCTAAGTTAAAGGTAGATCTTCCACTGCAGCTGGACTTTCTTCCTTTTCCTCTTCATGATCGTCATCTTCTTTCTTCTCATTGTCTACCGCTTTAGGTTGATCAATCCATTGTTTGGTTCCATTGAGAATTTCTTGAGATGATACACCTACATAATGAAAAACAACACCTTTCCCAACATCTTTTGGTTAGGACTCATCAAAAGTAACATGTACGGACTCCTCAAATATAAGTAATCTCTTGTTATAAACCATATACGCCTTACTAGATTGTGACTATCCGAGGAAGATACCCTCATCGACTTTTGCATCGAATTTACCAAGATTATCCCTACTATTATTCAAAATATAACATTTACATCCGAAGACATGTAGGTGAGAAACATTATGTTTTCTACCTCTAAGTAATTCATAGGGGGTCTTGTCTAGAATAAGACGTATGAGTACCCTATTCATGACATAACAAGTCATGTTAATGATGTCCGCCCAGAAATACTTAGGAAAATTACCTTCATTAAGCATAGTCCTTGCTAACTCCTCAAGAATTCTATTTTTACGTTCCACAATGCCATTTTGTTGTGGAATTCTAGGAGGGAAAAAGTTATACTCAATACCATGTTTGTAAAAAAAAATTCAAAGAGGTGATTTTGAAATTCTCCTCCATGATCACTTCGAATAGAAATGATTTTCAAATTCATTTTATTTTGGAATAATCTAGTAAATTTTTTAAAAGTCGGGTAGGTCTCATCTTTACTAGACAAAAACAAGACCCAACAAAATCTTGAGTAATCATCTACAATAACAAAGCCATAATAATTTCCACCTATTATTTTGGTCCTTGAGGGACCAAAAAGGTCCATATGGAGAAGCTCAAGAGGCCTCGAGGTAGAAACAAGATTTTTTAATTTAAAAGAGATTCTCGTTTGCTTCCCCATTTGACAAGCTTCACATAGATGGTATTTGGTGAACTTTATTTTAGGTAGACCAGTTACTAAATCATTTGAGGATACTTTATTCAATAGGTCAAAGTTAAGATGAGCTAGGCATCTATGCCATAACCAAGCGTTTTCACTCATGGTGGCTTGACACTCAGTTCCAACCAAGGATACCTCATCTAAGTTTAGCTTATAAGTATTATTAACCCTCAAGCCCTTAAACATACATTCCTTCTTTTCATCATGCACAAACAAGCAACAAGTTTTTGTAAAGTTAATTTTAAAACCCTTGTCACAAAGTTGGCTTATGCTTAGAAGATTGTGTTTAAGGCCATTAACTAGCATTACATCATAGATAGTAGTAGACGAGGGATTACCTACACTACCTTTTCCAAGTATAGCACCTTTTTTATTACCTCCATACGTGACGAACCCCTCTCTCTTCGGCACGAAGTCAACGAAGAGGGATATGTCACCTGTTATGTGCCTTGAACATCCACTATCAAGATACCACATCTTTTTGGTAGAGTCAAGACATTCAACCTAAAAATTTAAATAAAGGAAATAGGTACCCAATTTTCATTGGGTCCTTGAGAGTGAGTGACATCAAAATTGCACTTAGGCAACCATTGAACAACTCCTTTAGGAACAAAAAGTTTCCTAAATTTGCACCTTTCAATGATATGACCCTTTTTGCAACAATAATGACAAGATGGGTTTTATGAGACATGACTTTTCTATTTGAGTCCTTATGCATATATTTATGCTTCTTTTTAGAATGATTCAAAGGTTTTTCAACCTTGGAATGATCAATAGCAAATACAATCTTAGGTTGCAAGGCATCATCCAATTTGACTTGAAGAGATTTTACTTCCTCTTGTCTAATATGACAATGTTCACAACCAACCCTATGAGGTTTTATATCCTCACTCTTGTCACTTTGAATATTTATCATAGATTTCTTAATAGCTTTGAACTTTCTTTCAGATTCTAACACTTTAGCTTTTAAATTTAAAATGACTTTTTCATGTGAAGATAACTTGTTAAAAGCTCTTAAGGCTTCTCTATGAAGATCTTGAAAGGCCTTTTGTAATTGAAAATAGGATAAATCATTAATAGATTCAAGCTTAGAAATACTTACATTTTTATTTTTCTTTCTATTTGCCATGAGAAAAATTTGTGCTGATTCTACACTTGAAGTTGTGCTTTCATCACTAGAGGAATCACTTGCACTCTCCCAAGCAGCATAAGCTCTCTTGTACTTGCTAGAAGTTTTGTGATGGTTCTTTTCTTTATCTTTCTTTCTCATAGGACATTCCGGTCTATAGTGACCGGCTTAACCGTAATGATAGCAAGATCTTCTAAGCTTACTCTTTCTATTTTCATCATCCTTTGAGGAATTTGTCAACCTTCTAAACTTGGCTATGTTCTTGTCATAATGTTTAACACCATTCTTCCTTATATACGTTTGGTATCTCTTTACGAACAACCCCATATCTTCCTCATGAGAATTCTTGTCATCATCACTTTCACTGTCACTATGCTCGCAATGTGAAGACCTTGAGCTAGAAGTCTTTATAGCTATGGACTTCTTTCCTTCTTCTTTGACTTTCCCTTTCTCATTCTTCTCTTTCTTTTCACATTCTTTTTTCGAATTTTTCTAAGCAAGTGAGCTCTTACTCATGCTCTTCCAACTTACCAAACAAAGTCGTGAGATCAAGCGACTTAAGATTATTTGCCTCTTTGATAGCCATGACCTTGGGTTGCCATTCCCTACTTAAACACCTCAATACTTTGTTAGTAGCAAGTTCATTGGAAACAAGTTTACCTAGTGCATTTAGTCGATTGATAAGATGTGTAAACTATTTTTGCATATCCGTAATGGTTTCACCATGCTCAATATGAAACAACTCTAACTCTTGATTTAATGCGTTGATCCTAACTTGTTTGACATCATTAGTACCCTCAGGGAAATCTCTAATGCATCCCACATATCCTTGGCGCTCTCACAATGAGAAACACGATAAAAATCATCAACACCCAAAGTAGAAGTGAGATTTTTTTTTGCTTTCCAATTATGTGACCACAATTTCCAATCATTAGCATCCCATCGTGCTTCTGGTTTAGATGCAGTAACACCCTCATCATTTTCTCCGGTGAAAATTGATGCTTTATTGTATGCCCCGTTAGGTTTGGTAGCCATTCTTCTAAAAAGTAAATCTTAAGCACGGAATTAACCGAAGCTCTTATACCACTTGTTAAACGATAGGTTTCGATCTAAAGGGGGTGAATAGATCACAAATAAAAATAGAACTTTTGGCAAAAAATTGTTTTCAAAATTTTTATGGCACAACGGAAACAACCTGAATCAAATTGCCTAATTGAACCTACTATTGAAAATATCAGATATGCGTAACATAAACCAATTAGGATGATAATGAACACAAATTGTTCAACAATGATTAATTAACTAATCAATTAAATGCAAAGCTATTCGTAAAGCTTATTTCCAATGAACACAAATCAATTAAAATACTCAAAGGAAATTTATCAAACACATTGTGTGCGATTGATGACGTTTGGAAATTCAATTTGTTTTGTTGATGTTAAAATCCAATCACAATCAAAGTTATTATGATTATATCAACAACACTTTAAAAGATAGTTGAAAAACAATTTCCAATCGAATTAATCGAAACAACAACGAGCTTGATAATTTGCAAGAACAACAATTAAAGAAATAGAGAGATAGAGAGAGACACAAATATTTGTTTAGATAGTTCCTCAATCAGCCTCGCTATGGGTACGTCTGCCCTCAATCCGAAATCGAATTGAGATACTTGTAATTAACCTTATCTTTACAAAAATGTTTATACAAGAGATGAAGAACTATAACCCCACAAACCCTATGGTTTGTTGTTGATTCTACCACCTCCAAACCCTTGATCAAAGTTTGATCAAGTCACCAACAATGTTGCTACAATCCACCCGTTCTTGACTACTTGCTTGCAAAACCTCCTCGTCTTTAAGGTTTTTGCTCGTTCGGATTAATCCCAAGCACACACTTGTTGAACCCAATATTCTCGAAAACGATTCACCGTCTCACGCTACTCCCTTGCAAGGAACCACCTTGTCCCAAGGCCTTCACTCGGTCGAATCCGTATTTGCATGATCTTGTCCAAAACCTTCAAACCCAACTTGGTTTTCTTATAAGAAACACACAAAGATCCCAACCCAATATTCTTGGTTACACCAACCTAATAAGACGTTATCAACCCTAATCTAGATGGTTACCCAATCAAAAAATGATTATGTGTAGTTTGATTGTGTGTATGTGTAACACTCTTTTCTACCCCACAAAATATCGCAGCGGAATTCACATAAAATCATAATAAATCAGAATTCACCTCAAAGGGTGCACATTTCTCAATAAAAATCAAATTAAAACATTTACACCGTAAACAACGGGTTTTCCTCAAAATAACTCAAAATGCCTTCAAAGGGCAACAGAACCACCATAACCACAAAAATTCCTCAAAGGGTTTATTAACATAAACCATAATCATCAAATAATTAATAAAATAACAGCCAAATAAAACTCAACAATGGTTCGACTCAACGACCTCAACCCGATGTTACACTATCAGAGCAAAGACCCTCTAAGTCGACCAAAAGCAAATAACTTCAAAAATCCTCAAAAGCGTCCACAGCTAATCCTGATTACCTACATGTTACCCACGTGGAGGCAACATTCAAACAGGAAGGGTGAGTAAAACAATTCATTATAATCAATATAAAATAAGATATGCATAAAAATGGCATCATCATCATATACAATGTCATCAGAGTCATCACAAGGCAACATCAAAACAAGTCATCATAAATCACAACAAAATGCCACATAAATGCAATGCACAACAAGACTCATGCATCTGGTACCAATCGTCATAATTCGATGGACACTTAGGTCATCACCCTCCAAAGATCCCCATCAAATAGGATCATTCTACACAAGAACCGGAGCACGTCATAATCCACTTCACATCCACACAATGAGATGGAAGCCACAAATAGACCGAAGTCTAACATCATCATCACTGGACCGAAGTCCTAACATCATCAAAGAAATGCTATGAATGCATGATATACAACGTCACAAATCATCATCGCCAAAACATCATTATGTGCATCATCATTCACCAAAACCTCATATAATCATGTCATCATAAATTCATCAAAAACACCACCAATCATCATCATCAATATCATCAATAACATCACAGTAATCATCAAAATATCACAGCACCAAAATCTTAGAACATCACAGCATCATAGCAAAATTTCACAAAACTGCAGCAGTTCACTGTGCGCACACCTTCGCTAGGACCTTCGCTTTGCGAAGCTCCAGCGAATCCCAGAATCTCAAAACATCCCACATTCTGCCTCTCCTCGCCTCTACCACGTTGTGCGAAGCCCTTCGCTGGGACCTTCGCTTTGCGAACCCACGACCCCACACCTCAGAAAAACCCTTAGCATCATCACAGTTATCACGCATTCGCTGCGCTACTCGCTTTACGAGTCCAGGCGAACATTCACCGTGATAAGGATTGGTTCGCTTTGCGAACCTGCGATTACAGCAAACCGCTGCTACGCACCAGTAGCACCACAGCTCTAAAAGCACCTGCGATTTCATCCTCAAATGACCCAAAAACATCCCTACAACATTCCTAAGGCATTATAACCACTAAGGGCACAAAACCTACAACTATTAGGTCGACTAATTTCACTATTCTAAGTCAAAATCCCTAAACCTTCAAAACTCCCAAGGTTCCTATAAACCCCATAAATCCCTTTCTCATACAAGATCCCATACATCATCAAAATGGCTTTCGCCTCGAAGGCTTATTTTTACCCGAATCAATTCAACCCTTAATAATCCATCATCAATCTCAAAAATACCTCTAAATCAGCCATAACTCATAAACCCTTCAAAAACCCCAAAACCCTCAAAACCCACATTCAACACATCACGTTCTATATTGAAAACAATGAAAGGCAATACTCCCCATACCTTAGATTGTCGTTTCCGGAGCTTTCTCTATCGATTCTTCGGAAACCTTCTCGAATCCTCGCCTTTTCCTTCTTTCCTCAGAGCTCTGCACTTTCTCCTTATTTTCACGTTCTGGCCAACAAATGAAACCTAATCTCAAATTCTCT
Source organism: Lathyrus tuberosus (assembly GCA_022829125.1). Lineage (NCBI taxonomy): Eukaryota > Viridiplantae > Streptophyta > Magnoliopsida > Fabales > Fabaceae > Lathyrus > Lathyrus tuberosus. The sequence continues at coordinate 1,427,865 of JALAZF010000467.1, read as the reverse complement.
TTTTGTTAAACCTTTGGGCTTCCAAAATAGTCTTTCCCAACAATACCCTCACTAATCCTCCTCAAAAGTATGTCTTACCCTTAACATCTCTAATATTATTTAAATAAATAATAATACTAATATATTCATATTATATATTATTAATTAATTAAAATAACCAAAAATCCACTAAAATACCGACATCGACACCAGCCACCAAAATTCATCGAAAATTCACAAATATTATATTTAAATAATTAAATTAATATTCAAATAAATTTGGGGTGTTACAACTCTCCCTCACTTAAAGAATTTTCGCCCTCGAAAATTACCTCAAAGAAATAAAGTCAAATACGACTCCCTCATCTGATTTTCGCATTCCCAAGTCCAACTTTCGCCAGCTGGTCCTCCCCACAGCACCTTTACCAAAGTTATGTCCTTACCTCGTAGCTGCTTCATCTCTCGACCGTCAATCCGCACAGGTACAGCTTCTACTGTCAGATTATCCTTTACTTGTCATCTTCCATCTGAATCACATGCGACAGATCCAGAATGTACTTCCTCAACTGAGACACATGTAACACATCATGCAAATTCGCAAGTGACGGAGGTAAAGCAATTCGATAGGCTACCTCTACTATCCTCTGCGAGATTTGATATGGACCAACAAAACATGGAGTGAGCTTCCTAGACTTCAAAGCTCGACCCACACCAGTCACTGGCGTCACTCTAAAAAACACGTGATCTCCCTCTTGGAATTCCAGTGTCTTCCTCCTCTTATCATGGTAGCTATTCTGACGACTCTGTGACGCTCTCATCCTTTCTTGGATCGTCCTAATCATCTCAGACGTCTCTTGCACAATCTCAAGTCCGAGTACAACACTCTCGCCTGACTCATAGCAATACAAAGGAGTCCTACACCTCCTCCCATACAAAGCTTCATAGGGCGCCATTCCAATACTAGCATGAAAACTGTTATTGTACGTGAACTCAATCAACGGAAAATGGCTATCCCAAGATCCTCCATGATCCAACACACAAGTTCTCAATAAATCCTCTAAAGATTGGATAGTCCTTTCTGTCTGACCGTCCGTATGCGGATGGTAGGCAGAACTCATCCTCAACTTAATACCCAACGCATCTTGCAAACTTTGCCAGAACCTCGATGTAAATCTCAGATCTCTATCTGACACAATACTCGAAAGTATCCCATGCAACTTCACAATCTCCCCAAGTACACCTCGACTAACTTTTGCATAGAATGATTAATCTTCATCGACAAGAAATGAGCCGATTTAGTTAATGTATCCACAATCACCCAAATGGAATCATTTCCCTTAGCAGTCTTCGAAAATCCCACCACAAAATCCATGGAAATACTATCCTACTTCCATTCTGGAATTCTCAACAGTTGCATCATGCCTAAAGGCTTCTGTTGCTCAATCTTCGACTTCTGGCAAGTCAAACACGCATGAACAAACTCCGCAACATCATTCTTCATACCTGGCCACCAAAACAACTTTTTCAAATCATGGTACATCTTCGTAGCACCGGGATGAATACTCAACCTACTTCGGTTTCCTTCTTCAAGTATACTCTTCTTAATATCTGGGACATCTGGAACACACACCCTGTCTCTGAACCTCATCACACCATTCTCGTCAATTCGGAATTCTCCTCCGCTACCTTGGTTGATCAAAGTCAACTGGTCCATTAACTTCAAGTCAGATTGTTGTCCCACTCTGATCTCTTCCAGAATGCCACTAGTTAACTTCAACATTCCCAACTTCAACTGTCAGGAGTCTCTTCACATACCAAACTCAAATCTCTGAATTGCTCAATTAATTCCAATTCTTTCACCATAAGCATCGACATATGCAATGACTTCCTGCTCAATGCATCAGCCACTACATTTGCTTTGCCCGGATGATAACTCAAATCAAAATCAAAATCCTTCAACAGCTCTAACCACCTTCTCTGCCTCATATTCAATTCTTTCTGATCAAATAAGTACTTCAAACTCTTATGATTACTGAACACTTCAAACTTAGAGCCAAACAAGTAGTGTCTCCAAATTTTCAGCATAAACACCACGGCGGCCAATTCTAAGTCATGTGTAGGATAATTCCTCTCATGAACTCGCAATTGTCTCGAAGCATAGGCAACAACTTGTCCATTCTGCATCAATACTCCACCAAGACCCATCTTCGATGCATCACAATACACCACAAAAGATTTGCTCGGATTAGGTAAAATCAACACTGGAGCGGTCGCCAACTTCTTCTTCAATTCCACAAAACTCTCTTCACAAGCTACATCACACACAAAAGCTTGACCCTTTCGAGTCAACTGAGTCAAAGGTAGTGTCAACTTAGAAAAGCCCTCAATAAACTTGCGGTAATAACCCGCCAATCCCAGAAAACTTTGTATCTCAGTAGCAGACTTCGGAGTCTCCCACTGTAACACAACATCAATCTTGGAAGGATCTACGTCAATTCCACCACTCGAAATCACATGGCCAAGGAAACTCACCTCCTTCAACCGGAATTCACACTTTGATAGCTTGACATACAACTTCTTCTCTTTCAACACTTGCAACACGGTTCTCAAATGCTCAATATGCTCTTCTTCAGACTTAGAATATATCAGGATATCATCGATAAACACCACCACAAACTTATCCAAATACTCATGAAAAATCCGATTCATGTACTCCATGAACACACCAGGTGCATTGGTCACACCAAACGGCATCACAGTGTATTCATAGTGACCATACCTCGTTCTGAAAGCCGTCTTCAGAATGTCATCGGGATTAACACGAATCTGATGATAACCAGACCTCAAATCAATCTTACTAAACACACAAGCACCTACTAACTGGTCCATTAAGTCGTCGATTCTCAGAAATGGATATTTATTCTTGATAGTCACTTTATTCAACTGCCGATAATCAACACACAACCTCATACTTCCATCTTTCTTCTTCACTAATAGCATAGGAGCACCCCACGGAGAAACACTTGGTCGAACAAACCTCTTCTCAAGCAATTCTTCCAACTGTTTCTTCAATTCACTTAACTCAGAAGCTGACATCCGATAAGGAGCCATCGACACTGGACTCGTACCTGGTATTAAGTCCACTGCAAACTCTACTTCTCGTTCTGGAGGCCAATCACTGATGTTATCTGGAAACACATCTGGAAATTCACAGACAACAGGCAACTCCACACTCGCAGCTTCACGATTAATCTGCAACGATGCAAACATTGCAAACACCAGGGCTTCATCTTCCACCAGTTCATCCACTTGCTTAGCAGACAGGAACATCAACTCTCCACTATCACCAAACTCAGGAAACTCCACAGTCTTAGTATAACAATTGATATGAACATGGTTGAACTCCAACCAGTTCATTCCAAGGATTACATCGATTTGGTGCAAGGGTAAACACACCAAATCCATCACAAAACTCTTCTCAAAAATCGTCAAAGGACACCTCAAACACACAAAAGTAGTAGTAACAGAACCATTAGCAAGAGTCTCTATTAGCATACTACCATTCATATTAGACAACTTCAAACCCAATCTATTAGCATAATCAAGCGAGATAAAAGAATGAGTAGCACCAGTATCAATCATAGCAACCAACTCAATATCATTAATAAAACAAGTACCTCGAATCAGGTTGTCCTTCTCTGACACTTCTGCACCACTCAAAGCAAACACTCTGCCACTGGTCTGAGCAGCAATAGCCATCTTCTTCGGTTTCTGACACTTGGTACTGATGTGACCCTTCTCACCACAATTGGAATAAGTTAGACCCTCATCCTTGCAGTCAATAGCTCTATGACCCTTCTCACACTTGTAGCACCTCAACACACTGTTAGTACAAACATCAACACGGTGACCTTGCTCGCCACACCTATAACACTTTCCAAAAGCGGGAGCTGCTCCCCTCACTTGTCTTTTTTCCATCTGAAGCCTTCTTCTTCCCCTTGTCAGTTGTATAAGGTTTCCCCCTATACTGCCCCTTCTTCTCACTCAACTGCTTGTAGTGAGCAGATCGAGCTCGGCTATCCTCATCATAAATTCTGCTATTGTCCACCAACTCAGTAAACCTGCGGATCTGTTGATACCCAATACCCTGCTTAATCTCTGGTCTCAGCCCATTCTCGAACTTGAGGAACTTGGACATCTCAGCATCAGCACGGTTGTAGTGCAGACATAACTTCACTAGCTTCTCAAACTTCGTAGCATACTCTGCAACAGTCATATCTCCTTACTTCAGCTCAAGGAACTCCACTTCTCTCTTACCACGAGCATCCTCTGGATAATACTTTCCCAGAAATTCCTGCTTGAACACATTCCAAGTTATCACAATGCCAATCTCTCCCAGTCTCTGACGGGTGTTATCCCACCAGTCCTCAGCCTCTTCCGACAGCATATGAGTTCCAAACTGAACTTGCTGCACATCAATACATCCCATTCCTATGAAAATATTCTCAATCGCCTCCAGTCACTTGTGTGCACTTGCTGGATCGTGAGTACCCTCAAACTCTGGAGAATTGTTCCTCTTGAACTCCCCCAAAGCACGAAACTCATCTGGGACTGCACCATTCGGATTGAGTTGCGCCACCACGTTAGCAACTGTCTCCAAAGCATCAGCAATAGCACGATCATTTTTTCCAGCCATCCTGCACACCACCAACAAGGTTAGAAGAACTAAAACGTCGACAGTGTACACACACTTGTCGACCGACAGGGGACTAACATCACGTAAAAACCTGGCCGGACGGACCGACCAGCTCTGATACCACTAATGTAACACCCTTTTCTACCCCACAAAATATCGCAGCGAAATTCACATAAAATCATAATAAATCAGAATTCACCTCAAAGGGTGCACATTTCTCAATAAAAATCAAATTAAAACATTTACACCGTAAACAATGGGTTTTCCTCAAAATAACTCAAAATGCCTTCAAAGGGCAGCAGAACCACCATAACCACAAAAATCCCTCAAATGGTTTATTAACATAAACCATAATCATCAAATAATTAATAAAATAACAGCCAAATAAAACTCAACAATGGTTCGACTCAATGACCCCAACCTGATGTTACAATATCAGAGCAAAGACCCTCTAAGTCGACCAAAAGTAAATAACTTCAAAAATCCTCAAAAACGTCCACAGCTAATCCTGATCACCTGCACGTTACCCACGTGGAGGCAACATTCAAATAGGCAGGGTGACTAAAACAATTAATTATAATCAATATAAAATAAGATATGCATAAAAATGGCATCATCATCGTATACAACGTCATCAGAGTCATCACAAGGCAACATCAAAACAAGTCATCATAAATCACAACAAAATGCCACATAAATGCAATGCACAACATAACTCATACATATGGTACCAATCGTCATAATTCGATGGACACTTAGGCCATCACGCTCTAAAGATCCCCGTCAAATAGGATCGATTCTACACAAGAACCGGAGCACGTCATAATCCACTTCACATCCACACAATGGGATGGAAGCCACAAATAGACCGAAGTCTAACATCATCATCACTGGACCGAAGTCCTAACATCGTCACAGAAATGCTATGAATGCATGATACACAACATCACAAATCATTATCGTCAAAACACCATTGGTTAAATAGTGTTTATCCCCCTGCCATATAGGCGTGTTTTGGTTTTCCCCCTCTGAAGTTTTTTTTTTGTGATTCCCCCTTTATAAAACCAAGATTCTGTTTGCAGAACCCCCTATCTCTTGTTTGACTGACTGAGCATGGAAAATATGCCTGTGTGGCAGTCCACGTGGACATTTTTTTAATTATTTTTTTAATTTTTAATTTTTTTCATTTATAAAATTTTTTTTTACGTTTTTTTAATTTATTTGTATTAATATTTTTTTTAATTATTATTTTAAAAATTATTTTAATTGGGCCAAGACAAATAGACTTAAGCCCATGTCCAACACCACTTTTCTTACCCATTTATTCTTCTTTTGAATTTTAGTGTCCAAGATAAGTATATAAACACTTACTTATCTACTTCCATTTCCGATGTGGGACAATATCACCACACAATATTAAAACAAAGAAGTAGCAAGTGCAGCCATATCATTTCAAGATTTTATAACATCAATTTAGTGTTTCTATAACATCTTCAACACAGTAATATGTGTTTGAATTGAGAGAGTGTACAGAATATCAGCAAATGCAGAAAGTGAGAATGGTAGGAAGAAAGTGTCTAACCTGGCCCTCTCAAATGAGAGGGTATTTATAGAGAGCCCCCAGCGCGGGGCCAACGGTTACCTGCAATGGGCTGGATCAACTAGGCCCACTCCAAGTAACTGCTAGGGCTTACGTGTAGTAGTGAAGACCAGCACGTGGTCTTCGCCCTAGAGTAACTGCTCCTAGATTTCCGGAAGTAGGGCAGACCGAATCTTTCAGAAGTGGGAGGTTACTTGGAATGTGTCCACGCGGGATGGACCGTTGGGTGCTCCTCGCGGGGAGGAGCCTTATGTGTCGAGGAGATGTGAAGCCCGTAGGAAAGGTAAGGCCTCGTGGGGAGGAGCTATACTATCGAGGAGGCATATCTCAGTGGGACGTGATGCTCTCTTCTCCTATTGCCCAGGTGCCCGACGATGACTAAGTGGTCGACTCTGCCTTAGTGCCCGACGAAGCTGTGGTGTGCGCGTGGCAGTCACGTGTCCGCAGAAGGACCTTATTGGGCCTCTCCAGGCAGTATGGGTTGGGCCTGCTCGACTGTTGGGCAGCCTCGGCCTAGTCCAGAACAGGAGCCCCCCAAGTCGTTGCTCTGAGGTGTCAGAGTAATGACTTAAGGCTTACTGGCACGTCGAGGATACGCCAGGAGAAGAACCGAGAAGGCCATTCTCGTGGTCGACGTCCATACGGTCGCACATAAGTCGGGCATCGTTCAGTTGCGTTTGGTCGTCACGCCGGGGAGATGAGGGGTATCAGATTCAAAGCGTTGGGGAAAACTGGAACGACGCGCGTGGTAAGATGCGCGGCTGCATGCGTGCCACGTGTCGCCTGCCATTATTACCTAGGGGGCTAGGGCGGCTGGCTAGGGTAGCGCACTTGAGTGCCCTATGTCCCTCGAGTTCTGCGAGAATCGCTTATAAAAAGCTCCCCCCTCGCTCATTTCCCACTTTTCTATTTCTCTCTCAACAATTTCGCTCATTCTCTCTCTACCTTCCACCGTAGCCGTTCGCCGCCGTCAACCGCCGTCAGCCACCGGAAACTCCGCGCCGGAACCCTAAACCGCCGCTTATAAGGTACTTGCTCCAAAATTGATCTTTTTCTTACATTTCTCTTTAATTCCAACTAGTGTATAGCATTTCCTTGGTGAACTGATGATGTTCCCACGAGAAAAGAAAGGATTCCTGGCGAATACGGCGGGAATCTTTAGTTGTTGAGAGAGGGGGTGCTAAGAATTTCATCCGCTCTTGTTGAATATTTCGGGGACCAGGGATGAACATGTCGGGGACACGTTGAATGTCTCGGGGTCCCCAATAATTACTCTTTTCGTTAGCGTCATGGGAACACGGGGGCAGAATTTTCCGGGGAGGCGATGAGTTCCCCGATGAACACGTTGATCCTCGGCCGGTTACGTCGGGGAACCGAGAGAGCCTTGCCCCTTCCTCGCCTGTTCAAGCGGTGGAGGGGTGAATTTGATACGACCCATCGAATTCACCGTTTCCTTCTGCTTTTCAGGTAAATGGACGATTTGGCTGCGAAGGTGGCCGTAGGATCCTTCGAAGAAGACGACCAACCCGAATCCCCCATGGTCCACATGGATTTCGTACAGGAGCGCCCGCTCGAAGAGTGGGTCTGTAAAGAAGCCCTGGAGATGTCGTCTATCTTTGTCTACAAAGACGTGGACGACGCGTTCTGCACCGTCGAGCACAGGCTCATCGGGTCTGATAAATCTTGGAAAGTTTTCCGTCTAGAGGAGCATCATCGGATATGTTCGCCTTACCGGGGAATGCGCATCCCGTTATATGAATTCATGTTCGACAAGGCGGGGTGGAGGTTGCCCTTCATGGACTTACAAGAGGGAATCTTCGCCTGGTTGAAGCTGGCCCCCTCGCAAATTCATCCGAACTCCCTAGCCTTTATCCGGGCCTTCGAGCTCGTCTGTAAGTATTTAAAAATCGTCCCGACAGCGTCCCTCTTTTTCCGGATATTCCATCTACAGAGGTCGTCAGCCGGTGGACGACATGGATGGGTGTCCTTCAAGCAGAGCAAAGCTCTGTTCCATACATATTTAGATTCCGTCCGGGACTTCAAGTTTCGCTACTATTTCGTGAAGCCGGTCACCCTCGGGGCCGTATACTCGTTGTACCGAAAAGTCACTCGCGAGGTCGACGGTGTCTCCGAGGAGGTTCTAGAGCCGAGGTTCCCCCTATACTGGACGGAGGAACACTTCAAAAAGGGGGTTGACAAATACAAGGTGAGACATAATCAGCTGGACGTCGAGGACCGGGAAGCTTACGACAAGATCGTCGCGTTCGTCGAGAGCTTCAACGAGGCTCAGTACGAAACGCTGGACGGCCAGCCTATAATGGGAGCAAACGGGCAGGTGAAGAAACAACGTCGTCTGATCAATACCCGCGTTCTGCTCGAGACCTTCTCTGACGAAGAAGCAATCGAGTTGTTAGGTGGTGAAAACATCCACGATCTAAGCCTTCCTTACATCTGTATTCCTTGCCTTACTAACGTTTGCTTTCTTTTTGCAGGAAAAATGGCCGGAGCCGAGGAGAGATTCAAGAAATTGAAGGCGAAGAGGGCTCGGGAAGAGCAGGCCCGGGGAGAGGCGTCTCGTTCAAAAGGTCAAGATGTTACTCCTTCTGGGGCTCCGCCTGAGGGTGTTTCCTCGACTGCTATGCCCAAAGGTTCCAGCCAATCTCAGCCTACTGCGACCGTGTCGGGGATTTCAGACAGGCGGACACCTCCTGCTGGGAGCCAGTCTCCGGGTGCTCAAGGGACGCCGAAACGACAACGGATTTCGGACACTGAGGTCGTCGACCTGGCCCACGAAGACAGTCCACCACCTCCTTCAAGCTTCGATCTCCCGCCATGCCACCTCAAGCCCCGCTTCTTCTCCGAAGTCATCTATCCTCGCGTCCCTCCCTCTGAAATCCAAGCTGTGCTGGGGGCTGCCGCAAAAGAGAGAAGGAAAACGATCTTTGAAGACATGTCTGCGGTCATGCGGCTCTGCTCGACTGCCATTGTTCTGAACGATGAGACTCGTCCCGTTGCCGAACTTTCTCGACTGCAAGAAAAGCTCGAGAAATTGGATGCTGAGCTGCTCGACCTGTGCAAAGAGCTGAAGGAATGCAGGGATCTTAACAAAGAACAGAGCGAGCAGCAGCAGCGGGCTGAGACCAAGTTAAAGGAAGCCGAGGAAGCGGAGAGAGGTCGCCTTACCCGAATCACCGAGCTGGAGGCAGAGGAGAAGCGGCTCAAGGAGAGGGTTGCCGAGTTAGAGGATGCGGTGCAGCCAGCTGAAGGCGAAACTGAAGAGGATAGGCTCCTAACCACTCGAGTAGCGCTGGTGGCCCAACTCAGGAAGCTCGAGCAAGATCTCCGGCTAGCCGAGGATGATGCTCTTGAAACTGCGGGCATAGGGTTCCGAAATACGGTGGCGCAGCTTCAGGTCCTAAACCCCGACCTGGTGACCGACGGGGCAGATGCTGACTACGAGGTGGTCGACGGCCGGATAGTGCCGCCCGGGCAAGGAGGAGATGCCAACGAGGGAGGTGGGTCGGATGCCACTGAGACTGCTGCAGAGTAGGGATATAGTTTGCTTGGCCTGCGTGCCATTTTGTTGTTTTTTCCTGACTTGTGGGCTTACTTGATGTAATATTCGCACAATGGTTATTTTTTCCCGGCTTGTGGGCTTATATGTAACATTCGTACAAAGGGCTTTGCCCGATTTTTATACTTCGCTATGCCTCTTTATTAATTTTGCTTGTGTGTGATACATTACTTATTTTTGCCTAAGTAGTTGAGATCACTAGTGCCTTGGGAGTTTGCTCGACTCTGATGATCCTCGACTGCGGATGGAGCTAGTCGATTGGTCGGGGGTCGTACCCCGACCTTCAACGAGGCCAAGACGTCGGTCGAGGTCTTGGCTTCGCGGCGCGAACTTCCCATCGCGAGCTGGGTGTCCTTCCTGATTGGTATGTCGACAAAAGAGCTCGATCGAGGCCTCCTCGTCGGGCCAAAAAGTCTCACGCACACACTTCGTGGTTTTTGGTCGTCGTGTGATATATAAAGGTGTCGCACATGTACCGTTACACGCCCCCGTGGCCGCGACGTTGTACTGTCGCGGGCAGTGTCTAACTGTAGTATTGCCTGAGCTTCTCGGCATTCCATGGTCGAGCAAGTTGTTCACCGTGGAGGTTCTCGAGGTAATAGGCACCCGTCCCCATCTTAGCGGTGACGCGGTATGGGCCCTCCCAGTTTGCGGCCAGCTTTCCTTCGCGTGAATCTTTTTTATTCCTCCGTAGGACAAGACTGCCTACTTGGAAGTCTCGTTTGATAACTTTGTCGTTATAACGCAAAGTTATTTTTTGTTTTAAAGAGGCTTCTCGGAGGGAAGCGCCGGTCCTTATCTCTTTGACAAGGTCAAGTTCCTCTCGCAGGGAATCGTCGTTCGTCTCGTCATCGAGGGGAGCTTCTGTCCTCCTCGAGGGTTCCCTGATCTCGACGGGGATAACCGCTTTGGTCCCGTACGTTAGGCGAAACGGGGTCTCCCCGATCGTTGAGTGTGGGGTTGTTCGATACGCCCAGAGGACGTTGTGCAACTCCTCGACCCACCGTTGTTTGGCCTCTCCTAGTCGTCGCTTCAGTCCCCGGAGTATCACTCTGTTCGCTGCTTCGGCCTGCCCGTTGGTTTGAGGGTGTTCGACCGACGTGAAGTGCTGTTTTGTGCCCAGTTTGGCGACAAAGTCTAGGAAGTTCCTGTCGATGAACTGTGTCCCGTTGTCCGTGACAATGGCTTGGGGCACCCCGAATCGGGCGAGGATGTTTCTCTTGTAGAAACGGAGTATGTTGAAAGCAGTGATTTTGGCCAGCGCCTCGGCCTCAATCCACTTCGTGAAGTAATCCACCCCGACTATGAGGTACTTGTTTTGGTACGACCCCATGACGAAAGGTCCGAGGATATCCATTCCCCACCACGCAAATGGCCACGGGGAAGACAATGACTTAAGCTCGTTTGGGCGAGCGAGGTGCATGTCTCCGTGTCTTTGGCAGCGGTCACATTTCTTAACGTGTTCCTTTGCATCATGTTGCATAGTGGGCCAATAATACCCTGCTCGGAGTGCCTTTCGGGCTAAGGACCTTCCGCCGAGGTGCTGGGCGTTGATTCCTTCGTGGATTTCTTGGAGGATCCCCGACACTTTGCTTTCTTCGATGCACCGGAGTAAGGGAATGGAGAATCCTCGATGGTATAGCTTACCTTCGACGATGGTATATGCACATGCCCGCCTCTTGACTATCCCTGCTTCTTTAGGATCGTCGGGCAGTTTGCCCATCGTCAAATATTCGTAAACTGGGGTCATCCAACAGTTTGCATCCCCGATGGCATTGACCTCAGTTGTCGGTGCGGTTTTGTTAATGCTCGACTGGGTCAGTATCTCCTGGATAACCGATTTGTTCCCTCCTTTTTTCTTGGTGCTCGCAAGCTTGGAGAGCACGTCTGCTCGAGTGTTGTGCTCGCGCGGTATGTGAACCACCTCCGCGGAGATGAATTTCTTCAACTTTTCTTGCACCAAGGTTAGGTACTCGATGAGACTATCGTTTTTGGCCTGGAATTCTCCCCGCACCTGCGATGCCATGAGCTGGGAGTCTGTAAAGATTTTGACTTCTTTTGCGCCAAGGTCTTCTGCGAGTCGAAGTCCCGCGAGGAAGGCCTCGTATTCGGCTTGGTTATTCGATGTCTTGAAGGACAGTTCGAGGGAGACCTCTATCAGGATGCCCTGTTCGTTTTCGAGGATAATGCCCGCTCCACTGCCTTTTGCACTGGAGGCCCTGTCGACGTAAATCGTCCATTTCTGGGAGCCGTTGGTCGAGGATTCCGGTATGGTCATTTCCGCTACGAAGTCGGCCAGTACTTGGGCTTTCAAGGCTTTTCTTCCTTCGTATCGAAGGTCGAACTCGGATAGCTCGAGAGACCACCGGAGCATTCTCCCCGCCATATCTGGCCGACTGAGGAGCTGTCGGATAGACTGCTCTGTCCTTACCACGATTGTGTGGGCCAGGAAGTAATGACGTAATCTTCTGGTTGCGGATACGAGGGCCAAGGCGACCTTTTCGATCTGTTGGTATATGAGCTCGGGGCCCTGAAGAGCTCTGCTCGTGAAATAAATCGGTTTCTGTCCGTCGGGGGTCTCCCGTATAAGGACAGCGCTCACCGCTTCGCCGCTGACGGCCAGGTACAAGAAAAGTGTTTCCCTGGTATCTGGTCGGGATAAGACCGGGGGTTGAGACAAGACTTGCTTTAGATGGAGGAGGGCTTGTTCGCATTCTTCACTCCATTCAAAGGTCGCCTTCTGCCGGAGAAGCTTGAAGAAGGGGAGTGCGTACTGAGCAGATTTGGCTACGAAACGGGAGAGAGCCGTCATCATTCTGTTAAGCGACTGGATCGACTTCTTCGAGTTCGGGGTGGGGATTTCAGAGAATGCCCTACATTTGTCGGGGTTAGCCTCGATGCCCCTCTCCGTGAGGTAGAAGCCGAGGAATTTCCCTGCGCGAACACCGAAGGTGCATTTGTCGAGGTTGAACCTCATGCGAGATTTCCTTGCCGTGTCGAACACTTTCAGGAGATGAACGGCATGGTCGACTTCCTCTGCAGACTTGACGATCATGTCGTCCATGTAAACCTCGAGCATGTCGCCAATATCTGCCCGGAAGACCTTGTTCATCATCCGTTGGTAGGTGGCGCCAGCATTTTTCAAGCCGAAGGACATTACGTTATAGTAATAATTGCCCGACTCGGTCATGAAGGCGGTATGCCGCTTGTCGGCCTCGTCCATGGGGATTTGGTTGTACCCCGAATAGGCGTCCATAAAGGATAGTAATTTAAATCCTGCAGAATTATCGACTAGTTGGTCGATGTTAGGTAAGGGATAAGAGTCCTTCGGGCATGCCCGGTTAAGATCCGTGTAGTCAACGCACATCCTCCACTTTCCATTATTTTTCTTAACGAGTACAACATTTGAGAGCCAAGTCGTGTACTTGGCCTCGGAAATAAAATTTGCCTCTAGGAGGTCTTTTATAGCTTTTTCAGCAGCCTCCATTTTTTCCAGAGACTGCCTACGCCTACGTTGAGCTACGGCCCTAGCGGCCGGATCTATAGTCAGCTGATGACAAGCTACTTCAGGGTCCAGTCCGGGCATCTCTGCAGCACTCCAGGCAAACAAATCTGCATTTTCTTGGAGGGGAGTCCAGAGCCAATCTTCACACTTCGGTCTGGGCCATCGCCGAGAGGAACCAGCTCAAAATATCCATCTGGAACGGGGTGCGTTGGGTGGAGAGGTTGCCCGTTGACTTCAAGTGGGAGGTCCTCTCCAGCAGCTTCTTCCTGCTCCCTGGGAAATCGGTTGTCAAGGTCGACCGCGCTGACCGGCGGGAGTGGAGCTTGCACGACGTCTGAAGGTGTCTCGGCCTGAGTCTTAGATTTGATGCCACCAACGACGCTCAGACCCTTGATTGCTGCGTCGAAACATCTTCTGGCCGCGTTGATGTCTCCGTGGAGAGTGACCACACGTCCGCGCTTCGTGTAGTATTTCATCTTCAGGTGGACCGTTGATGGTACGGCCGTTAGTTCCGCCAATGTGGTCCTCCCCATTATACAGTTGTAGAGGGACGGGCAGTCCACTACCAAGAAACGTGTCTTCACTTGTCGAGCAGTTTCCTCGATCCTGAAGGTGACCATTAACTCCATGAAACCCCATGGTCTGGTGGTTGCGTCATTGAAGCCTTGTAGGTCTGACCCTACGTACGGGGACAAGTGTTGCTTGGTCAGCTGGAGGGTCTCGAAGAGGTGGATGTACATGATGTCCACCGAGCTCCCCTGGTCGACCAAAATTCTATGGACATCAAAATTGGCCATCTGTGCCCGGATCAAGAGGGGGATGTTGGCGTTCGGTGCCCCACCTGGAAGTTCTTCGAGGTAGAAGGTAATCGGGTTTGATCTTCCTTTGACCCGCTCGAGTGTAGGTGCTCGAGGAGTTGTTGCCTTCAGTTCGTCGAACTTCCTCTTTATCGACCCCACAGTCAAACGGTCAGGGGCTCTGCCAGATATGACCAGTTCCTGGGGGAATGACTCTCAGGTACTGCGGGCACTTATCGAGTTCTCTACCAGGAAGTTGTTCCACATGTTTCGGACAGCTTCGGGGATGTCGAGCTCTCCAGGAAAACCAAAGTCTTCAGGCCACGTGATGCTCAACGCGACTTGCAGCGATCCGTTGTTGGGAGAGGGAGTTGACTCCTCGACATTCTGGGCCTCCTGGCCGCTGGGGCGGGGGGCCTCTTGCTGCTTGGCGTACTTCTTCAGGACCCTTCTTTAATCAGCGCCTCGATTGCGTCTTTGAGGTGGATGCAATCTTCAGTAACGTGCCCGTGACTGCGATGGAACCGGCAGTACTTGGACTTGTCAGCGTTTGGTTTGGAAGCTGTCGGTTTCGGGAAGCGGATTCCCCCTTTGACGAACTCCGAGTTGGCGCAGTCGCTAAAAATGCGCGTGCGGGACGTGTTCAGCGGTGTGTAGTCTTTAAAAAGGCCAGACGGTCCCCGTGATTCGCGGGGCTCTTTGGTCCGGGCTTCTTTCTTTCTTTCCCCGCCTCGCCTAGGTGGAGGGGAGTCTTCTCTTATCATGTCTCCACCTCGCCTGGGTGGAGGGGAGTCTTCTTCCTTGTTGTCGCGGGGTCTTCTCTGCGCCTCGAATCGAGGGAAATTTGTGCGGCTTCAGCTTCCTCGAACTCAATATGCGATTGAGCCCTCTCGAGGAGGCCTTCAAAGCTGCGGGGACGGTGTAGTCCGACGGATTCTGCGAACTTAGACCCTATCCGCAAACCCTTGATGATGAGATACATTTTGATGTGGTCGGTCACGTGGATCTTGACTGCTTCTTTGTTGAACCTCTCTATGTAGCTCCGGAGAGGTTCATCCTTCCCCTGAAAGATGGCTTCCAGGGAGGCTATCGTCTTCGGATGTCGACGAGAGGCCGTAAAGTGTTTTCTGAAGCGCTCCCTCAGGACCTTCCACGACGTAATTGATTCAGAAGCTAGGTTTTTATACCAAGCCATGGCCCCTTTCTGAAGAGTCGTAGGGAATAGTCGACATTTGATGGCGCCGGAGACGTTCCTGAAATCGAGCAGAGCTTCAAAACTCTCTACATGGTCATCAGGATCGGATGTCCCGTCATAGGTTCCTAAGGATGAGGGCCTCTCCAGGCCCTTAGGGATAGGGGCGTCCGTGATGTGCCTGGCCAGAGGGGTCCGGTAGTCGTCGTCCTTGCTGGCTCCCGGAGACACAGAGGGGGAGTGTCGTCCATGAACATAGTGACGTCTCGGGGAGTGGTCCCTTGGGCGTCCTCTCAGCTCCTCGGTTTCCGTCTTGCTTCTTTTATTTTTCGAGGACCGAACTGGTCCCTTCGGTGGCGGGGAACGGTGGCGTTTCTGAGGCTGTTCTGGCTGGGTACGCTCTAACCGTGGCCTGCGACCTCTGGGAAGCGGGGAAGGACTGCGCGATGCCTCCGGGGACTGCGAACGTCTTGGAAATGGTGGTGGTCGGTGCCTTCGCGGGGAAGATCGACCACGACTTTTCTCCAACGCCTCGATCTGGATGTTCTGGTTGAAGATCATCTGGTTGGTCTGATTGACCAACGCAAACAGGGCGGCGGTGCTCGGGTCCGTATTTGGCGGCGGGTCCATGGGCTGAAAGACGGGCTGGAGGATTGTTTCCTGTCCGTCTTGGTGAGCTGTCTCGTACTCCACTTCGTCGAAAGAAGAGGAGGCGGTGAGTCCGTCTCTGGTGTCGTTCTCCACGACGGGTCGGGCAGAGTTGTTGTCGACGTGGTTGTCAGTGCTGAGCTGTGCAATAACGTTGTCTAGAGCTTGATTCGTCGATGGGTTGGCCATGATGGTTGTTGAACGGAGAAAGCTTTGGTTTATCGAACAGAAAAACAGGGAAGCTTATCCATTCCCCACAGTCGGTGCCACTGATCGTACCTGGATCAGACAGAGATAGTGGCCAACGGCGTCTGGAACGGCAGCTCCGGTGATGGTGAGAGACGGCGGGGGGGTGTACTTGCAGGGTACTCCGACGCTCAAGTGAGAGAGTGTACAGAATATCAGCAAATACAGAAAGTGAGAATGGTAGGAAGAAAGTGTCTAACCTGGCCCTCTCAAATGAGAGGGTATTTATAGAGAGCCCCCAGCGCGGGGCCAACGGTTACCTACAATGGGCTGGATCAACTAGGCCCACTCCAAGTAACTGCTAGGGCTTACGTGTAGTAGTGAAGACCAGCACGTGGTCTTCGCCCTAGAGTAACTGCTCCTAGATTTCCAGAAGTAGGGCAGACCGAATCTTTCGGAAGTGGGAGGTTACTTGGAACGTGTCCACGCGGGATGGACCGTTGGGTGCTCCTCGTGGGGAGGAGCCTTATGTGAGGAGATGTGAAGCCCGTAGGAAAGGCATGGCCTCGCGGGGAGGAGCTATACTATCGAGGAGGCATATCTCAGTGGGACGTGACGCTCTCTTCTCCTATTGCCCAGGTACCCGACGATGACTAAGTGGTCGACTCTGCCTTAGTGCCCGACGAAGCTGTGGTGTGCGCATGGCAGTCACGTATCCGCAGAAGGACCTTATTGGGCCTCTCAAGGCAGTATGGGTTGGGCCTGCTCGACTGTTGGGCAGCCTCGGCCCAGTCCAGAACAAGTACTTTATTTAAGCCTGTTAAGAAATTAGATATGTGAAACCTATTTCCTTTACAGATGTAACTACTAAATAAAATTTCTTCTGTCTTGCATCAATACAATTTTCTGTCATTGACTTTTTTGCATCATTACCTTTCTGTTATATTGGCTTGCAAGTTCTGCTACACTTTCATAAAGATAACTGCTTTTCTAGTTGTTATGCACGGGAGAAGTTATTATAATCTAGTTCTTTTTTTATTTAAAATCATTACCTTCTTCCAGCTATGCACTTTTTGATATGGACGGGAATCAAGTTCCCGAGGAATTGGTAACCAAAGATGGTGAAGTGTTTGAGACAATTTTACTTGAGTAAAGTATCATCTTATCTCAAATTACAAATGATTAGTAATTTGGTTTACTACAAATGATTTTGTTATTTGGAATACCACAAATGATTTGGTTATTTGGTTTAATACAAATTATGTTAGGTTGGGACCAGGTAATTTGGTTATTTGGTTATCTGATACAATTTCACCGAATGGTTGGAATCAGGTAATTTGAAGAAATCAACTTGAAGGAAGTACCAATTTGGTTATTACTTAGGCACGTCAGTCTCTATCTGCTTCTTCCATGTCAAGCACTATTTTTTTAATTGCATTCTTGATTGGTGATCATCTTTTTTCTTTTTGTTAAGTAGAGTGGCATGGACCAGCGATTAGCTAATTTTTGGCGGTTGACAGTTAATGAAAAGAAATTCATCAAAAGCTCTCTACTATTAGAGCTTTGAGTGGATGGTCGTGGCCCTTTGGATTATCGCAAGTTAAACATTAAATTTGGAAAGGATGATGGATGCGCAGAGGTCCATATAGGTGAGACACATGTGTTGGATTTTGTGTGTGGTCAACTTGTGCAGTCTTACAGAGATAGGCCTAATGAAGGCACACTTTCAATTTTCACTGAGTTCTCTCCCATGGCTGATCTTTCTTTTGAGCATTGTCTTCCTAGAAAATCAGCTATTGAGTTAGGACGCATTATAGACTGTGGTTTTTGGGAAAGCAAAGCCATCGACACTGAATCACAGTGTGCACCATGCTTGCATCACAGTTTGCATTTGGTATCTCTGGTTTTTGTCCCACATCAGATAGTTATGCAATGAATTTAGTGTATATATTACTAACATGTACACTAGATTGTAAATGAAATATTACATGTGCCAAAAAGAGTGCCATTGGAAATTGGCTTGTGTCTATTGGGCTTGGCCCAATTTAAATAATTTTTAAAATAAAAATTTGAAAAAAAAATATTATTTGGTAAATTTAAAATAATAATTCAAAAAAAATATTAATACAAATAATTTAAGAAAATTATAAATTAAATAAAATCTTAAAAAAATTAAATAAACGTAAACTTAAAAAAATTAAATAAAAAAAATAAAAAAATAAAAAATAAGCCCAGTCAGCAGACCCTAAATGCCACGTGTGCAGATTCTCCATGCCCAGTCAGCCAAACAAGGGATAGAGGGTTCTGCAAACAGAATCTTGGTTTTACAAGGGGGGAATCACAAAAAAAAACTTCAGGGGGGAAAACCAAAATACGCCTATATGGCAGGGGGTAAACACTATTTAACCCAAACATCATTATGTACATCATCATTCACCAAAACATCATATAATCATGTCATCATAAATTCATCAAAAACACCACCAATCATCATCATCAATATCATCAATAACATCACAGTAATCATCAAAATATCACAGCACCAAAATCTCATAACATCACAGCATCATAACAAAATTTCACAAAACTGCAGTAGTTCGCTGTGCGAACACCTTCGCTGGGACCTTCGCTTTGCGAAGCTTCAGCGAATCCCGGAATCTCAAAACATCCCACATTCTGCCTTTCCTCGCCTCTACCTTCATTGGGACCTCCGCTTTGCGAACCCACGACTCCACACCTCAGAAAAACCCTCAGCATCATCACAGTTATCGCGCATTCGCTGCGCTACTCGCTTTACGAGTCCAGGCGAACATTCGTTGTGCAAAGGATTGGTTCGCTTTGTGAACCTGCGATTACAGCAAACCGCTGCTACGCACCAGTAGCACCACAACTCTAAAAGCACTTGCGATTTCATCCTCAAATGACCCAAAAACATCCCTACAACATTCCTAAGGCATTATAACCACTAAGGGCACAAAACCTACAACTATTAGGTCGATTAATTTCACTATTCTAACTCAAAATCCCTAAACCTTCAAAACTCCCAAGGTTCCCATAAATCCCATAAATCCCTTTCTCATACAAGATCTCATACATCATCAAAAAGGTTTTCGCCTCGAAGGCTTATTTTTACCCGAATCAATTCAACCCTTAATAATCCATCATCGATCTCAAAAATACCTCTAAATCAGCCATAACTCATAAACCCTTCAAAAACCCCAAAATCCTCAAAATCCACATTCAACACATCACGTTCTATATTGAAAACAATGAAAGGCAATACTCCTCATACCTTAGATTGTCGTTTCTAGAGCTTTCTCTATTGATTCTTCGGAAACCTTCTTGAATCCTCGCCTTTTCCTTCTTTCCTCAAGGCTCTGCACTTTCTCCTTATTTTCACGTTCTAGCCAACAAATGAAACCTAATCTCAAATTCTCTTTTTGTTAAACCTTTGGGCTTCCAAAATAGTCTTTCCCAACAATACCCTCACTAATCCTCCTCAAAAGTCCGTCTTACCCTTAACATCTTTAATATTATTTAAATTAATAATAATACTAATATATTTATATTGTATACTATTTGTTAATTAAAATAACCAAAACTCCACTAAAATACCGACATCGACACCAGCCACCAAAATTCACCGAAAATTCACAAATATTATATTTAAATAATTAAATTAATATTCAAATAAATTTGGGGTGTTACAGTATGCATAGAAGAGGAGTTGAAGATGATGGGAAAGCTTTGTAATCCTGGTTTCGTTTAGGTTTTACACTTGTACCTTGCTAGAAAAAGATGCATGTATGAGTATATATTGGTATGGGAGAAAAACGAGCAAAAGGAATGCAAAAGTGATAGGGCAAAAAAAAAATTTTGAGATCGGGAATCGTATGTGTCGGCCTATTGAAGTAATAGATCGGCCTATCAAGGTACTCAGACCGGCCTACGAAGTTTTCAGGTCGGCCTATGAAGGTCTCGTGTCGCCCATATGTCGACCTAAGTGAGGCGACTTCTGTGCAGTGGCTAAAAGCTTTAATATTGATCCATGGGAGCCGAACTGAGATTCTATGTGTCGACCTATAGTGAAGCTGAAACTTTTAAAGGTTGACCTTTCACGCATGTGTCGACCTAAAATGCTTTGACCAGCCAAAAACTTGTTTTTCATTTCATTTTTCACAAAAACTAAGTTTTCAATGCATATATGATGTAAGCTCATTTTCTAAATCATTTGAATGCTTCCTAATACTAAGATGTTTATCTATAATGGGAGGATATCATCCAGTATACATAACGCTACACTATCCTAGTTTTGACATCACTCAAAATCCAAAAGTACACTCACATTTCACCTCACAAACGCAAGTTCATGTGGCTGGATGACGAAATTGAAACTTCTTTCAAAGGAAAACATTTAAAACTTCTTAACATTCAACATACCGATTTATAAAGTTTCTAATGATCAATTTACATACTTAATATATACATATCCCTGAGTAAAATTTTAAGAACTCTAAAAGAAGAATCTTGAGGTGTTACTAAGAAACCTAAGAAAGAATTATGCAATATATTAGGGCTCTTATCGCTTTTTACTTCAATATTGGGGATGTTTTCTATACTCAGAATTTGGCCAGCGTACGTCCTACGGGCAGAGCTAGTTTTCCCGCCTCCAGTGAATCCTCCTGCAATAGTATTGAGTGTGTGGCGGCCGACTTTACTGCCCTATCCTTGGGGTGTCTCTTTTGCCTTGTTGGGCCAAGGCTCCCTGCGTCGTCTCGCCTGTGAGAGATGGATTTGTCTGGTCCATGGGAGGAATCTTCCTTGACACACTTCTTGAGGTGTCTTACCTTGATCATCCCCTCGATCTCTTAGTGTGATGCCCTTTAACTCTATGGAACTTGCACAACCTACCTAGATCAAGACCCATTACACCGCCTTTTTAGCTGGAAGCGTATGAATGTTGTGCAGGTGAAAAACCTCATGCTCGATCTTCTCACGACGAGTGTTTAGAAGCGTGAAACTCTATGCCATCTTGCCTACTCTATTGAACGCATCCTTAAAGAGTCAAATATAGATTTAGCAGTATCTCTATTGGTGATCTTTTCATACATAGTGTATGAAATTGCATTTAGCAAGATGGTTCTTGCTTTGTGATGATTTTTATTGTCCTTTTTCTATTGGTCTGTCATCACTCTTTTTTTTATCTTGTTACCACTTTCATCTACTGGGTGTACGCAACCATCGACTACCATGTCCCATAAATCCACATTGTGACCAAGAAAGAAACTTTCTATATTATCCTTCCAATAATCAAATTTATCTCCATCAAAAACTGGAGGTGTAGCATTGTAACGATCTCTATCATTGGATGGAGCAACTGGAGGTGGAATGACAGCTATTGTGTTTCTCCTGGATCTTTATCTGATACGGTTAAGTGTTTGATAATCTTATCAATATCACAATCAGAGTTCTGATACCAATTAAAGGTAACGAGAAACACAAGAAAGAGGAAGGGTTGAATTGGGTTTCTAAAAATCAAAGTGTTTTCTCAAACTAATTCAACAAACAAGAACAAGGATAATAAAAGGAACAAGTTATTTTTATCCTGGTTCGTTGTTAACGAAGTTACCTCTAGTCCACCCGCCAAGGTGATTTCGTCTTCTCAAAAGGACTTAATCCACTATAATCAAACATATTACAGACACCACAAAGACCATTGTCCTTGTCTTCTCGAGTATACAGACTAAACTCTAGTCACTCAAGGTAACCAATGACTCAAACAAAATTGAAGTTTACAAACAGTGTTTTACAAGATTGCTTCTATAAAAGTTATGTGTTTACAATATTCAAAATAATATCAGAGAAATAAAGCAGCTTGACAGCATTGAATAACATGTGAATATTGAGCAAAGTAGCAGCTTGATTCATTCTTCCAAGTTTTCCTTTTATAGCCAATGAAAGATCTGTTGGAGGGTAGAATGGTAATCTTCATGCGTGAGCTGGCACCTTGAATAACTGTCTTCAATGATGGGAGACAAAGATATTACATCATAAATGTCCTTACTCCACGAAATCTGCATAGTGGAAGGAATGTTTTGATTTGGTACGATGTACTATTTATCTCACGTAACAGTTTGCTCTTATCTTCTTCTATTTATCAGAGGCTTCTGGATGTGAGGTTGTTGAAGCATGCATAGAAGAGTTAAGGGCTTGTTGAGAGTCTTCAGAGTCTTGACATTGTTCCTCAGAACCTGGTCTTCAGAATCTTCAGCACTTCGTTCTTCAAATTCTTTAGCATGTGTCATACCCTAATTTTTAACCCTAAGATCCCACCTCTTTGTGCATCATCTCGCATAACATATTTAGGTCATATGGTCTCTGTGTGCGTGTTTATTAACCAGTTTATGCAGGTGCAATACTTTCAAGTGTAGATTCTTAGTTAAGTATTTCAAGACGTGACCGTTGGGTTCTAATTCAAAAGGTCCTAAGGTCTTCTACTGGTTACTTTTCTCAAAGTTTTTCAGAAGCCTCATTGCACACCCTAAGGAAGATTAGGGTTTTCTTTCTATCGGTGTTGAGCGTGGTCAGGTGGACACTGGTTAGGGTTTTCGTGGCAAGTTGTGTTACAAGTTGTATATGGGAATTCCTCAGGGCATAACTCCTGTACCAAGTTCATTTTCGACTGTACAAAGGTCAAGCCAGATTTGTTCTTATTCGTGAAGATGAATCATCATTAAAGTTCTTTTGATCTTAGGGGAAGTTTGGACTCTCTTGTTGATAGTTTATGATCAATAAGTTTGAAGTGGTAAAGTTTGGATAAACATCTTGAACCAAGTTTTTGCTATAAGTTCTCAAAGTGACTCAAGACTCACGATTTTAAGAGTCATCTTTAATCTCATCACGAGTTCAAAGTATTAAGTTCATGTTTCAATGTTAAAATTCAAGTTCTAAAAATATTCAAGGTTATTCAAAGAGATTCCTCCCAATGCGCATGGAAAATTGTCCTCGTAATGTGCTCCATGTTAATATGCTAAAGTTTGTGGTGTGCTCACGTTAATTAGACTCTTGAAAAACGATGAGAAATATGTCGTGAAGGGCTTGGTTGGAAAAGAAAATTGAATTATTTTATGAGTAATTCACATACATGATAATTCATATGAAGAAAATCAAGGTTGTCTTAGAAAAAAGAGAAACAACTTTAGTTGTCTTATTGAAACTCTCTCTTCGTTTCCTTTATATATCACATATCATTCACCATTTGAAGTTCATATAGAATACAAGTATCATTCAAGCCGTCATGAAAATTTACATCAATTTCAAAGGTTCAAAATCCCAAATCCATTTTATTCAAACTAAAACATACAAGAGGTGTATAAATTTCAAAAGTTCATTACAAACACAGTCTTGTATTTTTTCAGTTACTTAGAATTTCGAACCAGAATCTGATTACAAAACCAAATTGATATATGCTTTATTCTAAACCCTTCAATTCATGGTGTTCATAACTTCTCTCTAATGCATGTTTCGTTGGCATTGCAAATGTTGGGCTGAATATTGTTCGTGAGAAGCACCATAGTTGAAGCACCATAGGCTATCCTTGCAACTTCATCCAAATAAACATCCCAAAGTTGAAGTGGTATTCAAGCTTGTCTCTCAGTCATATACATGTCTATCTAAAGCTGCAAAAATAAGAATAATATTTCAACATAAAAAGACTCAGAAGTTCTGCACTGAGTGCGACACAATCCAACATGACTCGAAAACAAAAACATGTTCAGGTATTCAAAGAAACAATCAAAGACCCTAATCAAGCATAATCATGAATTGAAGCATGATCCCAACATCGATATTAAGAGGGATGCTACTGCAGTGCCAATCAATACAAGAGCTAAAAATAAGTCGTATAAGCAAATATATCGGTCATTGAAATTTGATTTCAAAGAACTGTAAATAATGAGAAAGCATTACCGAAGTTGGTCGACTCTTCAAGGATGCATGGAGGCAAGGCTTGTTCGACCTATGTTGTTCTTGCTTTGGCAATTGGTTTCCAACTCCCAATTCTGAACATTAGGGGAATGTTCGGCACTAATGTCCAAAACCCACAACCTATGGAATACTGAACTTTTTCTCCAGAATTCACCGTTAGCCGGTGTTGATACCACAGTAAAGTCGGAAAGAATTGTTCCGAATGAATTTTTTTATTTCTGCTGAATATCGCTCATATAAATAGTGTTTACAATATAACACCTTTACATAAATAGATGCATAAAAATAGCAACAACTTAATTAGCTAGATACTATCTAATTAAAATCGATCCTATCTAATAACTGACAGAATAAAATAATTAAATCTAATAACTAACAGAATAAAATAATTAATTAGCAATCCTAATAATATCTTCGACACCCCCCTAAAGCTGGAGAATAGATATCGATCATTCCCAGCTTGGCTAGAAATCCTTCGAACATCGTAGTAAACAGTCCCTTGGTGAGAACATCGGCGAGCTGCTCTGATGATGGAACAAACGGTATGCAGATATCACCATTTTCCAGCCTCTCCTTGATGAAATGTCGATCTATTTCAACATGTTTGGTCCTGTCATGCTGTACAGGATTCTGAGCAATACTGATTGCTGATTTGTTGTCGCAATACAACTTCATCGGTTTATCTCCTTCAACCTGTAGCTCCTCCAAGATCCTTCGAAGCCATAAAAGCTCACATACTCCTTGCGCCATGGCTCTGAACTCAGCCTCTGCATTGCTTCTAGAGACAACTGGTTGCTTCTTGCTCCTCCAAGTAACTAAGTTGCCCCAGACAAAGGAGCAATAACCGGTAGTAGATCTTCTGTCTGTAGAACTTCCGCCCCAATCAGCATCAGTGAAGATCTCCACTCTTCGACTTCCATTCTTTGAAAACATGATTCCTTTACCCGGACTTCCTTTCAAGTAATGAAGAATCCTGTAAACAGCCTTGGAGTGGTTCTCTGAGGGACAATGCATAAACTGACTCACCAAGCTCACAGCAAATGCAATATCTGGTCTCGTATGAGCCAAATAAATCAGCTTCCCCACCAGCTTCTGATACCGATTCTTGTCCACAGGCTCAGCACCATCTTCTTTTTCGAGTTTTTGATTCGGATCAATAGGAGTCGCCATTGGTTTACATCCTAGTAAACCAGTCTCTTTCAAGAGATCGAGGACATATTTCCTTTGCGAGATAACTATACCTTTTGAGGATCTAGCCACCTCCATTCTAAGGAAATATTTGAGTTGTCCTAGATCCTTGACCTCAAACTGATTGGATAAGAAGTTCTTCAGCGACTCCAACTCTACTGTGTCATCTCCTGTCATAATAATGTCATCTACATATACAATTAGAATAGCAATTTTACCATTATTGTGTTTGTAGAACATAGTATGATCGGACTGTGCCTGAGTGTATCCATGTTGTTTCACAGCTCTCGTGAATCTCTCGAACCAGGCTCTCGGAGATTGTTTCAATCCATATATGGATTTCTTTAGCTTGCAAACCTTGCCATTCTTCTTCAATTCATCAAAGCCTGGAGGAACTTCCATAAACACCTCTTCCTCTAGCTCACCGTTTAGGAATGCATTCTTCACATCAAACTGTCTGAGAGGCCAATCCAGATTGGCGGCTAGAGAGAGTAAGACACGTACAGTGTTTAGTTTGGCCACAGGAGCAAAGGTTTCCTCGTAGTCAAGGCCGTATGTCTGAGTGAAGCCTCGTGCTACGAGTCTTGCTTTGTATCTCTCGACTGAGCCATCTGCATGGTATTTGATGGTGAACACCCACTTGCTGCCTACAGATCGTTTCCCCTCAGGTAAAGAGGTGAGATCCCACGTGTCATTCTTCTTCAGGGCTTTTAACTCCTCAAAAACTGCCTCTCTCCATCTCGGAACCTCCAGAGCTTCTTGTATCGACTTAGGTAGATCATCATCCATAATCCTGGTTGAAAAAGCTTTGAAATCTGGTGAGAGTTTATGATACGAAACGAAATTGGATATCGGATGTTTTGTAGTACATGATCTGACACCTTTGCGCAAGGCTATGGGTTCAAAGAATTCTGTAGAAGGCTCTGAATTTGGAATAGACATAGGGGAAAGAGGAGTTGTACCTTGGACCGTAGTTGAGTCTGATGGTTGGCACACCTCGGGGGCCGGTGGAGCATTACTTGGTCGAGTCCGCCTTCTAGAATAAACACGAAGTTCAGTAGGTGGTTCCAAGTTATTTACAACCGTTTTTGGCAAAGATATTTGTTCCCAAAAATTCATTTCAGAGTCATTCTCCCCCGGAAGAGAATGTTTGTCAAAAAAAGGTTGTTTTTCAAAAAAGGTGACATCCATACTCACATAATACTTTCCAGATTTAGGATCAAAACATTTATACCCTTTTTGCGTTGGTGAATATCCTAGAAATATACATTTATGTGCTCGGGGATCAAGTTTTCCTCTATTTTTTGCCGTGTATATGAACAAAAGCAATGCAACCAAAAACTTTAGGTGTTAAATCAGTGAAAGATCTATTTTCAGGAAACATATTCTTTAGAGCTTGCAAAGGAGTGATATAATTAAGAACTCTTGTAGGCATTCGATTTATCAAATAAGACGCTGTTAAGAGTGCTTCATTCCAAAAACGATTAGGAACATTCATAGCAAACAGTAAAGCCCTAGTCACCTCTAATAAATGCCTATTTTTTCTTTCAGCTACTCCATTTTGTTGGGGAGTATCAACGCAAGAACTGTGATGAATTATTCCTTTTTGTTTCAAAAAATCACCTAAGATAGCATTAAAATATTCTCGACCATTATCGGTTCTAAGGACTTGAATATTTGTTTGAAACTGATTATTGATCAGTGTGTGAAAATTTTTGAAAACACTTGCTGCCTCGGATTTTTCTTTTAGAAGATAAATCCATGTGACTCTAGTGTGATCATCAATGAATGTGATGAACCATCTAGATCCTGAGGCTGTTTTTACTCGTGAAGGACCCCAAATATCACTATGCACAAGAGAGAAAGGTTTTGATGGCATGTACTTTAAAGATGGATAAACAGATCTATGATGTTTTGCCAATTCACAAACTTCACACTGAAAAGAACAACCATCTTTATTTTTGAAACGATTGGGAAATAAATATTTCAAGTAATTAAAACTAGGATGGCCTAATCTATAATGCCACAACATTATTTCATTCTCACAAGACAAGGTAGTAAAGCATCTTGGTTTCTGAACTTGTTTATCTGAAGGATTTTCCGTGACCAGGTGATACAGTCCATCAACCTCCTTAGCATTGCCAATCATCTTCCCCGAACAAGGGTCCTGAAATTCAAATCCAGCAAATGTTATTGTAACAATGCATTTGCAATCATGAATAATACGACTAACAGAGATAAGATTGCAAGAGAGTTTTGGGACATGTAGGACATTTAGTAATGTGAGAGATGGAGAAATAATGATAGAGCCTTTTCCAGCTATAGAGGTTAGGGAACCATCAGCAATTTTTACTTTCACATTACCAGATAACGGAAAATAAGATGAGAATATGGATGAACTACCGGTCATGTGATCTGTTGCCCCTGAATCTATGATCCAAGGGTTTGATTTAGAACCAGCTGTGAAAGCTGTAGGATATGTACCTTTCTGGGCTAATGATGAAGAGGCAATATAAGATGATGGGTTAGAGGTGTTGGATATGGAATGAGAACTCATTAGTTGATACAATTGCTCTAGTTGTTCTTTGCTGAAGGCAGACGTTTCTGAGGCAGGTTTCGGCTCTTCAGAAGCATCTTCAGATGAGGCATGGAATCCCTTTGCATCACGAGGATTCCGATTGGCTGAAGGGTTCTCGGCTGGCTTCCCGTGTAGCTTCCAACACTTGGCCTTAGTGTGTCCCGGCTTATTGCAGTGCTCGCATATCGGCCGATCTCTGTCGTTCCGACGATCGTTGCGACGTGGTGGCTGTCCCGAGAACAAGGCAGAGGACTCGGCGGGGGCTGTTGATTGGCCTCCAAGCATGACTGTCCGCCGGCTTTCCTCTCGTCTGACTTCGGAGAAAACTTCTCTGGTGCTCGGTAGTGGATCACGACCAAGAATGCGCCCTCTGACTTCATCTAATTCCTTATTAAGGCCAACAAGGAATTCGAAGACGCGTTCTTTTTCCACCATCTTCTGGAATAGAGTCCTGTCCTTAGCACAACTCCATTCGTAGTTGCTGAACATGTCAACCTCTTGCCACAAGGTCTTGAGGTCGGTGTAGTATTGAGTGACAGTTTTCTCTCCTTGTTTTAGCCTCCATAACCGAGTTTTTAGCTCAAACCATTGTCCTGTGTTCCCGAGATCAGAATAGGTCTCGTTCACAGCTTTCCAAATGTCATGAGCAGTAGGTAGGAAGAGATAAGTCCTCCCTACATTTGGATCCATGGAGTTTATGAGCCAAGACATAATCATCGAGTTTTCTGCCTCCCATCTTTCAGATTCATCTTCCTTGGCAGGTTTCGTAGTGGTACCTGAGAGAAAACCGAATTTTCCACGGCCACGAATAAACAATTTCATAGATTGTGACCACGGTAAGAAATTATTTCCATTCAACTTGTGAGAAGTGATGGATATGTTTTGGAAGGATTCATTGTTTAGGGTGAGTGAGCGAGTAGAACTCATAGAATCGATACCAGAGGTATCATCATCGGATGGTTTGGCCATTTAGGCTTTGATACCATAAAGTCGGAAAGAATTGTTCCGAATGAATTTTTTTATTTCTGCTGAATATCGCTCATATAAATAGTGTTTACAATATAACACCTTTACATAAATAGATGCATAAAAATAGCAACAACTTAATTAGCTAGATACTATCTAATTAAAACCGATCCTATCTAATAACTGACAGAATAAAATAATTAAATCTAATAACTAACAGAATAAAATAATTAATTAGCAATCCTAATAATATCTTCGACACACAGGCTGCCCAAGGTTTGACGACTACTTCGACCATCTACCTCAGATCTCATCTTCACTTTTTGCTCAAATTCCTTCAGCCTTCTTCGCAAGAGAAAGGTATGGATGATCTTCACCAGAAGAAACACCAATCATCAGCATGATAACAACACACCAAGAGACGATATCATGACGGAACGCTGCTATGGCTGTGGTCGCTGCCTTCCAATTTGTCCCTATGATAAAATAAGAGATGTAACATATGTTAGGGATGCTTTTACAGCTGCTTATGAGGATCTAGATGTTGCAAAGGGAACCAAAAAAAAAGTTTATACCTCATTGTACCTGCTAATCCGAAACTTCTAAGAGGAACAACAACAGCTCCTGGCACAACAATATGGAATTCCTCATGAAGAAGTCAAAAGATGTTTGGTCACTACTCATGGCATGCCTCTTTCAGAATTACAACTTACCAAGCCTGAGAACACATACGGAAATCATGATCCGAAGGTAAGTAACATGGGTATTTTAGCCATAAAAAAAAAAAAACAGAATATGGAGGAGAAAGTTTAGAATCGGAAGAATCATCGAGCAATTCATTGACAGATATGCAGGACTTGTCTGGTATACTGAAATCTTCATTGAATAGTGAGAAATATGAGCAAATCGTAAGTCTCACGTCACTGCTAAAAGAAACCATTCAAATTACCAGAAGGTTGGATGGACGCCCTGTGGCGGAAGATACCTTGACAGGTTTCAAAAGGCATTGCCACGGCTATGTATTGTAAGCGTCCCGCATTCAAAGGTGTTGTAAAAAATGTTTCTCCTGCATAAATTTTGAATCAAGTCAAAATCAGAATTCAAAGTAATTAAGATTCAAAATCACACGTGGTTTAGGAATAACTAGCAGGATCAAAACACAGTTCTGTCAAAAGTGGAAACAATCACAAAATCCATTAATCAACCATCATGAATTAGGGAACAAGGGTCATGATTCTTTCCAAATATATACAAACATGTCCCAAACAAAAACAGGTGGAAATGAAAGCTCATTATCATGAAATACATCACAATTCCAATTTCTTTCCAAAATACACTCAAACATGCTCACCTAAAAATGGAGGGAAATTCATCATCCATTAATACAAAACCACAGAATTTGATTCTCAAAAAAGCATATAAAGAGGAAGTCATCATCACAAACATACAGATAGCAGCAAGGAAGAGACACGCATAGAAGAAAAATTCACCAAATTCAGAACATACACACACCAAAGAGCAGTGACACACATAAGAAAAAAACAACATTTTCACAGCGTACAGAAACATTGCAGTGAGGAGAAATCCACGAAAAAATCATCATCACCTTCACTACACACACCACACAAAAAAGAGGAAGGTAATACGAATCACACAGAGAGCAACAACAATTACAAAGAGACGCATCCTACAGACAAGGCATTGGAAGGAGAGGAAGAAGAAGGATTTGCGACAATGGGAGATTTTGAGATTCGAGTTGCTTACCACATTGAAGAGTTTCTGACGTTCTTCCTTCATCTTCATCTTTTTCATTTCAACAATCTCCGAGACGAATCATGACCTCGCGGGTAGGTCGTACTTTTCTTCCTCTATCTTCTCCAATTGCTTTACCATGACGTATTTTGTTGATTGTAGAATCAAATTAGGCTTGTCTAATTGCTAGAATTTCCTCTAAGGTTCTTGATTGCTCTGCTTCGATTTGGAGAGATTGTGGGAATTTAGGAAAAATTGACGATGGGATACAATAGAGGAGGTCGCGAGGATGGTTTTGGTAGCGATATCTGTGTGGATGGACGACGCCGTAGCCTCCGGCGCGGCGGTGCATAGGTTCCGGCGAGGGTTTTTTAAGAGTTTTTTTTTTATAAGCGAGAAAGGAAGATTGAAATGAATTGGTTTCTTTTATTTTTCTGGGTTTATGGTATAAGAATGATCCCGTGCACGCATGCCTCCGCACCTTTCCGTGCACCCTCAGTCTAGGACGTTGATCTGAGTCACCCAGTTGACTCAATTTGATCAAACGGTAGTGATAGCTTTGATCAGTGGTCCACGATAGACCCCCCTCTTTGCCTACGTTTTCGTTTTTTCTTTTTATTCCTACTTTATTTTATTTTATTTTATTCTGTTTTAAATTTTAAAATATAATAATCAAACTTTTCATTTTCATAAAAATAAAACAAAAATATACCTTTAGTTATTTAGGTTATTTATTTTATTAATTTTTAAATATTTTAATTTAACATGTTTTTATAATTAAAAAAAGAAAATAAATTTGGTTAATGATTTTATTAAGTATCTCTTTTAAATATTAATTAATTTTGGAATCTATCTTTTTATATTTACTTTATTAAAAATTCAATCATGTACTTATATTTGTCTTTTTTTTTTTTTTAATTTTAATGAGTAATTATACTATTTACTTAATCAAATATTTGTGCTAATTTAAGATTGATATTTGTCTATATTTCTTAAAAAAAAGGTAATATAAAAACCATAGCCTTGACTCATATTAGGCCATTTCACTCCTTTATGTGCTTATGCCTTCTTAGTTTTCATACATACTTGACATGATGTATACTATGATATCTTGCTTCATAAATCGATTGAACGTTATATTGCATGCCTTGTGTGTTAAATATTCCATCATGACTTTAGCTTTGATTTTTGATACTCTTATAATAATATGATTGCATATGTTTGTGTCCAAGGGAAGGACTTGAGTTTGACTATTATGTCATATACATTGCATTTCATTTGTGTAACGCCCCGAATTTAATTAATTATTTAATTAAATTGATTAAGGATTTAATTATTGGAATGTGTCGGTATTATACTAAGAGGAGAAATTGGATTATTATGTTGTTTGAGTTTCAGTGGATAGTCGAGTAATTAGTCGGTTTAGTCGGAGAAATAATATTATTATTATTTATGTGGGCTTATTTTAAATGGTAGTAGGAAGTAATAATGGAGGTGTAAGAATTAGGCCCAATAGATTCAATAATACTATTATTATTATTTTTTTTTTTATGAATTAGTGAAATAAGGGTTTTCTAAAAGGGAAGAAGGAAAGTAGCAGTAAGAGGTAGAACGTGGAAGTTACAGGAGAGGAACAAGGGTTTTGGAAGAAAATTCGTAGAGGCTGCTAGAGCAAGATTTCGACCGGAAATTTAGAGCAACCTTCAATCTAAGGTAAGGGTGGGGTTCTGACTCTATAATAGGGTATATGATGAATTATATATGTGATTGGGTTATTGAAATTGCTGCTGTCTGGGTGTTAGTTTGTTGTGAATGTTTATGAAATTGATAGAATTGGTATTTTGGTATATTATAGAGACCCATTCATTATTGAATTGAAAATTTGGTAGGTGATATTTTGGAATGATACTGTAACGCCACTTAGCAATCCAACAAATTGTGTGATGTTTTGAACTGTATCACTTATACACTTAAGAGCCACTTGAAAACATAACACATTTTATTTTTATGAGTTGTAGCGGTATCTTAGTATATAAATGAAGAAGTGATAAGTCTTGTAGAATTAGTAACAGTAGAGCATAATTCAAGCGAACCTGTGATGGTTTCATCATATTGATCCCTGTAGCGCTACTTTGTATGAAAAAGGAAAACATGAGGTCCATTAAAATATGTCTAGTAAAATATAAGCCACTTGAAATGTGATGGAATGGTGATATAGGTACTTCCTAAAAGTGATGTTCCAATTAATCTTGTAGCTACCATATAAATATTGAATACCAATATAACCTGATACTACTAAGTATTACTTTTAGTTCTACTGTTTATGAAGAGATGAGTTTAGAAAAATATTTTAATTAAAGAGGTATTCTCCATATTGGAAATTAGTGTGTTTGGTTAATTGAATGAGAAAATTGTTAACTGTTAGGGACTTAGTGTTATTTAACTATTAGAGTTTTAACAACTAATGATTATTTCTTGACTATGTTATAAAATTGGATTAGTTGAACTGTTTTGGAATGTGGTCTATATGTAATAAAAAAATAGTTAATTGTTAGTTCAGTTAGAGTTTGATAGTTACAAGTTAACTGAATTAGTTATTGGTTAGTTAGAAAATTCAGTTATGGTTAAAATTCATTAAGTTTGAATGTTAGTTAGTGTGAAAGGTTGGTTAGAAGTTAATGAATGTTAGGGATTAATGAGTCAGTTCAGTTGTTGTTAGTTTAATTTTGTGTGTAAAAACCTGTTATGAATTTTGTTAAAATAGTTAATTAGCATTAAAATTTTGTTAAGGTCAGTTAGTAATCAGGGAAATGTTAAGTGAAGTTAGTGGCAAGGTGCTAGTTGGCAGTTTAGAGAAAAAGTATATCATGATAAGCTTATAGTAGTAGTTATTTTATAGAGAATGTACTGGTGCAAAACAAATGGATAGGCTGTTTATTTTGAACTTGCACTGTTAGTGAGAATCAACAGTTAGAGTTAATTGTCATTGTTACACATATATAATACTTTAATAATATATAATAATAATAATTTAATATTTTATTATTTTAATAATTTTTGGAGTTATGAGTTAGAGACAAATAATTGGGTTATTGGCTAACTTAAGTTGTTATTCTAATTTTGTTAGAGTTGTATATAGAGTTATTAGAGTCACCGATTGAGTCCGATAGTATACTTATTTTATATACAAAACGAAATGTGATACACTAAGCACAGTAGCGCACCACACATTAGAAGAAAATGAAATGTAGTACTTTCTTATATTATGAACAGTGACGTTATTACATGAAATATATTATTATATTAAGTTCTATGGACATTGTATATGTTAAGGTGATATAGTAATATATTGAATTGAATCCTGTAATTATTTTTATATTGGAAATAATTTGTGTCAAGTTTACCTTAGAATATTCAATAATTTAGCAGAGATCCATCAAGGGGTATCAATAGGAGAGAATTAATAGAATATTACACTACCTAGTGGCTATACTGTTTAAGTGATTAACGAAGAGTAATGGTAATTAATTTGACAATAAGACATTAGTAGCAGTATGAATTGAAAATTAGTAGTGCGGAATAGAAAGGTACTGGTAATTTAGCAGAAGATTAATTAACAGAAAATCGTTGAATTGTCCGAACAATTTCGCGGAGCGGTTGTAGTATATTTTGGCTGATACGGTGTATTGTATACTTCGTTGAAAATTGCGAATTTGCAGGTGATGAAAATATGTTGTAATGCCTTTATTGACTTGGCAGAGATAAAGTTGAAGGCTTGTGGCCAATGTTAAATTGTTGTTGTGTTGCTGCTAAATTATATTTGTTTTATGTTGTTGTTAATAATTGTTACTGTTGTTGATGAATGCCTCTATTTATTGGCAATACTAAGTTGTAGGCCTATGACCAGTGTTGAATTATTGTTAAGTTGTAGTTGAATTGTTGTTGTTGTGTTGTTGTTGTTGTTGTTGTTGTTGTGTTATTGTTGAATGGTTGACGTTGTAGTTGTTGTTGTCGCATGCATAGCATAACAAGTTGGCCTGGATTGACAAAAATATTAAGTTGGGAGCTTATGCTCTGTAAGTTGGCCTGGATTGGCAAATGTTGAAAGTTGAAGGCTTATGCCTTGTTGATGCCTCTATTAATTGGAGAATTATTAAGTTGGGAGTTTTGCTCTGTTTTTAAGTTGGGATTTTTGCTCCGTTTTTAAGTTGGGAGTTCTGCTCCAATGGTACCACATGCATGTGCATTGTATGAGTCACATTCTAAGCTGCATATTCCAGTGTTGTGATGGTATATTCGTTGTTATTATGTTGTTGACTTGTTGTGACAGGTAATTTCTGAAAGCTATGAAGATGTTGTTATAACCGGTTGAGAGTTTTGTTGTTATATTTGTGGTTTGAAAGTTGTTATATTAAGTTGGTTAAATTGCCGTGATATTAAGTTGATGACTTTGTTGTGATATTATGCTGATGTCTGGTTGTGCTAATTGTTGTTATAAGCTGTAAAGTGGTAATTCTGTATGATCTAACTTCTAACATATTATTTATCATACATCTTATTATATTGTTAGATATCTCACCCCTTCTGGTGATATTTCCCCTACCATAGGAAATGGGCAGGTACTCAAGAAGAGCAGTGGCAGTTCGGAATAGTTTTTGGAGTCCTTATGTTGTTTATTGCAAGTCAAGAGGGTCTTGCTCTGATACATAATGTAACACCCCATTTCTACCCGGCGGATAAGTCATAAAATCAGAGTTTTCATTTTAAAAATTCTTCAACATAAACAGGATGTCACATTTTCAACAGAAAACGACTTCATATTAATCACAAATAATTCAGATACATAACACTGATTCGGATGAACTGATAACAACATGAATTATCCTTTTGAAAACAAAACAACTTTTATTAATAAGCGGCTTCACATAACTCAACTTATAATGACATAACCTCATGTCCAACTCAAAACAACTTTGAAACAGCAATTCTTTAATAACAACATTTTAAGATTCAACTACTAAGACAACAACAACAATTAAACAACAATCGTTCATCCCCCCCGAGTGCTACGTATCAGAGCAAGACCAACTCGAGCTAACAGCATCTAAGACTTGACATTATACCTCAACTTCTGCGGCTATTCTTGAGTACCTGCTCAGTTACCCATAATAGGTAACATCATTACAGAAGGGGTGAGATATCGAATATTATAAACAAAATATGATAAGTAATATGCTAGATTAGAATCATACGAATTTCACCGCTTCATACAACAGTCATGCAACAATTAGAAATAAACAACTTAATAGCAACCCCAACTTGTATTGACAGTAAATAACAACATATAACAACAACTTATATAAAAGATGCAAATTATAGTAATAACAACATATATAACATCAGCTCACAACATTAGTAATTTATCTCAAGCAACAAGACGTAGCAACAACAACTTATAACAAGCAACAACTTCACAACAACGGCAACTTCACAACAACAACAACTTCACAACAACCACGAATCAAGAACAACAACAACTTCACAACGACTCAAAATGTGACACAACTATGCACATGCATGTGGTACCATCGGAGTAAAACTCCCAACTTAAACATATGTCAGGTTATCGAGGCATTTCAACAAGGCATAAGCCTTCAACGTGGTGCCATCAAGGCCAACTTAAACCGGTGCCAATCCAGGCCAACGTGGTGTGAGCAACGCTCCGACAAAAATGCAAATGCCATGATGCAACGACTCAGCATAAAACGGCAACCAACTCCGAACAACATATAACAACCGCATAACAACTTTAATTCAACACGATTCAACTTTGGCCATAGGCCTACAACTTATATACATCAACGTTGGTCATATGACCTACAACTTTCACATCAACATAAATAACTCAACAACTTCCACAACATAATCAACTTAAATAACAAAGCAACTTTTCGACATAAACAACTTAATCAACTTTGGCTATTACGCCTTCAGCTTAAAATTCGTCCGTGTACCGGAAAAATATTAAAACTCAACTGCTGTACCTGAAATTCCACTTTTTCAACATAATTTCAACCAAACAATTCAACCAAAGCCACCTACTAAGTTACCCGACTTACCCCGACAATTTCCGTTAAATTCCGGACAACTAGTTTTTTCGCCTAAACCGGCTAAACCGACTAAACTGTGTTGTTTTTAACTTCTGTTACTAATACCAGTTTTATTGCCAAATTATGTTTTCTGATTAATTCCAAGCTTCTGTCATGAAAATTTACACATCACTCTGCTTCTGCTGTCGGTTTCATTTGCTGTCAAAAATTGTTACACTTCTGCTACATGAATTATGTATGAACCTATTATTTTTCTGCTATATAAATCATTGGAGGAAACTACTATTTCTAACGAACCTATTAGTTCATCCAATATACTATTAATTCTAATGAACCTATATTTCATCCAATATACTGTTAGAAAAAAAACACAAAACAGAACAGCACCAAACAAAATCAAAGGACCAAAAAAACCCATTGGAGGCGCCCACCCCCACCAAAAGGCATTATGGAGGCGCCCAACCCCACCTAAAAAAAAACATCATGGAGGCGCCAACCCCCTTTCATTGGAGGCGCCCACCTCCACCTTGTGAGGCCCCCGCCTCAAATTTCTTTTCCACCCCAAAAATACAATTCTCTGTTAATTCCCCAAAATACAATTTTCTGTAAATTCGCTTCCCAGATTTCACCGTAACATGGTACCTCGTCCAGCAACAATTTTTCCTCAACAATTGACAGTTAACATTTCGTATAATTAATCCCTATAACTTCAGCAACAACACATCGTCGAAGAAAATCAACTTAACTCAATCATCAACATCAGCCAGATTATCAACGACCACACAAAATCAACAATAACTTATCAAGAATCAATTGGGAAAAACAATCATATAATCCCCTACCCATATACTATTCATCCTAACCCGGTTATAATAATCGAACCCACCCTTACCTGATTGGATTGAAGGCAGCTCGACGATCGATCGGGTTCTGGAAACTCGATACCGGCAGCAGTTTCTCTCGCGACTTCTTCTTCTCTTTCGTTCTCAACTTCTCTCACGTCCTTCTTTTCCCTCTAACTGATACCCACCACTTCACTATTCTTTCTATTTTCTTTGTTTTATTAAAATAATATTATTCAATTATAACGTCTAATGGGCCTAAAACATACACCCCCCCTAATTTACTAATTCCGACACTAAAACAAGCCCACTTAATTCGAACACACTCCAACTACGATAATATTACTAATAATATTATTCCGCGACTATAATATTATTTCTAATATTATTTCATCGACTTACCAACTTAATATACCGACTCAACGACTTAATTCACCGCAACACCAAATCAACCGAATAATTCACAACAATTAAATAAATATCCAATTAAATAAATAATTAAATATTTTGGGCGTTACAACTCTCCCCCACTTAGAATATTTTCGTCCTCGAAAATCTCCTCGATACTACTACTCTTAACGCAAATTCCGCATCCAACTCCCGGATCCTCAAGTCGCATTTTGCAACACTTCGATCATTACTTTCCGACATAACAAAACTCAATACGATTTAAATCCAAACTCACTTGCTAATCATTCAACATCTTCACGACAAAATCGTTAATAACTAACAACCACTTCAACAATATCTAGGCACATCAACTTTCACCGTAGTAACAACCACAACACACTTATGCTTGGATATACAACATCACATCGTCATCCTATCAACATCTTCGACACTCAGACTCATACACAATCTCATTCCCATCTACAAACGTTTGTCAATTATCAACAAAATATCCACAACTCTACTTCATATCGCCGTATCACTCTTATAGTGACATCAACATAGCCAACAAAATCAACTTCGTCATATCATGAAATATTACTTCTTACTTACAGCAACCAACAACAACATCATGACAAAGAGAGCAAAATTATAACGTCGACTTAACAGCTTAATTCACGAATATACGCACAACTCCCCATCACCAACAACCATAATAACATCATTATAGACTCCATGAAGTTTACGAGAAACACATTATTCTGACACGACTATTCCAACAACTTAATTCTTCCGAGTAATCAAATCTCGCCCTCGCAAGGCAACTCTACATATAGCACGAACAACGGTTCTTAACCTCAACGGCGATAACAACGCGAATATTACCCAAGTGATGCAATTGACAACTAACATCGCAACACAAGAATTAATCAACTTAATAATTTTCCGGTTTAAGAACCAGAACACAACAACTTAAGAATACCAACTTAAACA
Source organism: Lathyrus tuberosus (assembly GCA_022829125.1). Lineage (NCBI taxonomy): Eukaryota > Viridiplantae > Streptophyta > Magnoliopsida > Fabales > Fabaceae > Lathyrus > Lathyrus tuberosus. The sequence goes on along the minus strand of JALAZF010000467.1, from coordinate 1,388,883 downwards.
CAACATCAACGTAACCAAATATCAACATCGGTACAATTCACGTCTGAACAACCGCAATACACTACGCGTTCGCTGCGCACTCTGATTACTTTCAAGGTACTAACTCTACTCAGTTGACCTCCAACTTCCAATCATCAAAATCGACATAATACCAAGACTTTCGACTTAACTCTTCGGGATCTCCCCGTTAACACCACACATAAATTACAACTTTACTATCTTTTATCAACATAGTTCCCAAAATCACCTCAGGCGCATAACAACATTACAACAACATTTGACACCTGAGTCCACTTAAATTCAACAAGATCAATCATCTTTACCAACCAAAACTCCACTTTTACCAATCAACTTATAATTTAACTTCTTTTAATAATCACAACTCAACCTTCAAATATTCTACGCGTTCTTCCTCTGATTTTACAACAGCTCAAAACATTTGCAACAAACACCAGTTCCAACTTATCCAAACAAATATGGAAGATACGCTTCATACTCCATACATACACCTTAAGGCATACTAGCCATTCGCTTCATCACAAACAACGACTCAAGTTATCTAGAACTCGACTGTGAGTCTCCATACTACTCATCAATCAAACACAGCTTCGTGCTGTCATCCTTAAATTCAACTAATATTCTAACATATGAACTTGTATCAGCAAAACAAACAACCTTCAAGCACTTGGCTTGACTTCGACCAATTCAACGTACATACTATACTAGTTAGCATGACACATCTATCCATCAATTATGACTCCGTCTACTATCAACAATGGATTAAGGGTGATCAGTTCATCAATTTGTCAATAGACAGACGACAACCATAACGGTGAAATAAATCATCAGTACCCAACCCAATAGCGTACTTCAACTTGTGCCCAAAGTCCGTAAGCATAATGCTCCGCCAACTTTCTAAGGCTTACCAACGTCTTCTTAGTCTCCTTAATTTCAACTTCGTCAACGATACAAAACGTCCAAAATCCAATACACATTCTCTTATACACGCTCATAGCACAAGCACAACTATTAAATATTCTTCTGACATCGGAATTGCTACTACTTCAATTACTATCCAAATTGGTTCGCTCCAATTACAACTCTCATCCAAGTCAAGATTTCAACAACGCTAACCAACTAATCGTCTTTCTTTTATTCTCAGAACCTTTATAATCCACCTAGTTTCACACTTGGCCTCATTCAATCCACAACTCAACAATGTCATCGCGGTCTCTCTTGAATTCGTTCTTCTCTCAACATCACCGTCTCATAACATCGCCACTATAATCATTCTCATTCGACATAAATTTCAGCTCTATGCATTTTCCAACACCATTACATCCTTTCTAATACCAACATTTTATTCCTTATCAATATATCGCACTCGGCTTCATCTTTCTCAATTTTCAGCAATAGTCGCTCAACTTCGAACACATTTTTCTCATCCAATACAGACCTCCCAAACACAAAATCATATTCCAAATTGAAGAGAATTTCGTGTAGATTCCAGAACTTCAAGAATCGCTCAAATCCGATTTACGAGTAAAGAGTTATCCTCCTTACAATGGGACTGGTCCAGAATTCCCGTATGCAGAATTTTCTAAAAATCAGCATCAGACCCAAACATTAAAACGCACTTTTCTCCCTCTTCACAAACTTCCTGAAGACAAATCGTATATGAAAACTATAGGGAATTTCGTAAGCTTTCCAAAAAGTCCAGAACCGCTTCCATCCGAATCACGAGTCAAAAGTTATACCTCGTTTACTGACAGCTGCTCCAAAATCACAAAAACCAGAATTTGAGGTCGATGAACATAAGTTCCATTTCTCTCCCACTTGCTCCAAAATCTACCAACAACCCTTTCCTTTCATCCAACTACGAAAATCACTCAACTTTAATCCAACTATACTCAAGATATACAACTTACCGAATTAATCCACCAACTTATCATTCCATTGGGAATAATTCCTTAATTTCAATCATCTTCGATTCACCGTCCAGACTCTACGTGCATCTCCAACTTGACTGATACGGATTCGCGAGTCCAAACTCTCGCTGGTCCGCAATAATATCGCTCCAACATATGCACTCTTGCAAGCAACATCACCTTGAAACAACTTCTACATACCAACAACACGTACGGGAGCAACTTCTCCCCCACTTAATTCAAACCAACCTGTAGACAACTACTAGAAACTACTAACAAACAAGCACCGACAGTGTTCCACACACATGTCGAGTACTAAGGAAGAAATAACATTAGACAACATTGGCCGGACAGACCGACCTGCTCTGATACCACTATTGTAACACCCCATTTCTACCCGGCGGATAAGTCATAAAATCAGAGTTTTCATTTTAAAAATTCTTCAACATAAACAGGATGTCACATTTTCAACAGAAAACGACTTCATATTAATCACAAATAATTCAGATACATAACACTGATTCGGATGAACTGATAACAACATGAATTATCCTTTTGAAAACAAAACAACTTTTATTAATAAGCGGCTTCACATAACTCAACTTATAATGACATAACCTCATGTCCAACTCAAAACAACTTTGAAACAGCAATTCTTTAATAACAACATTTTAAGATTCAACTACTAAGACAACAACAACAATTAAACAACAATCGTTCATCCCCCCCGAGTGCTACGTATCAGAGCAAGACCAACTCGAGCTAACAGCATCTAAGACTTGACATTATACCTCAACTTCTGCGGCTATTCTTGAGTACCTGCTCAGTTACCCATAATAGGTAACATCATTACAGAAGGGGTGAGATATCAAATATTATAAACAAAATATGATAAGTAATATGCTAGATTAGAATCATATGAATTTCACCGCTTCATACAACAGTCATGCAACAATTAGAAATAAACAACTTAATAGCAACCCCAACTTGTATTGACAGCAAATAACAACATATAACAACAACTTATATAAAAGATGCAAATTATAGTAATAACAACATATATAACATCAGCTCACAACATTAGTAATTTATCTCAAGCAACAAGACGTAGCAACAATAACTTATAACAAGCAACAACTTCACAACAACGACAACTTCACAACAACAACAACTTCACAACAACCACGAATCAAGAATAACAACAACTTCACAACGACTCAAAATGTGACACAACTATGCACATGCATGTGGTACCATCGGAGTAAAACTCCCAACTTAAACATATGCCAGGTTATCGAGGCATTTCAACAAGGCATAAGCCTTCGACGTGGTGCCATCAAGGCCAACTTAAACCGGTGCCAATCCAGGCCAACGTGGTGTGAACAACGCTCCGACAAAAATTCAAATTCCATGATGCAACGACTCAGCATAAAACGGCAACCAACTCCGAACAACATATAACAACCGCATAACAACTTTAATTCAACACGATTCAACTTTGGCCATAGGCCTACAACTTATATACATCAACGTTGGTCATACGACCTACAACTTTCACATCAACATAAATAACTCAACAACTTCCACAACATAATCAACTTAAATAACAAAGCAACTTTTCGACATAAACAACTTAATCAACTTTGGCTATTACGCCTTCAGCTTAAAATTCGTCCGTGTACCGGAACAATATTAAAACTCAACTGCTGTACCTGAAATTCCACTTTTTCAACATAATTTCAACCAAATAATTCAACCAAAGCCACCTACTAAGTTACCCGACTTACCCCGACAATTTCCGTTAAATTCCGGACAACTAGTTTTTTCGCCTAAACCGACTAAACTGTGTTGTTTTTAACTTCTGTTACTAATACCAGTTTTATTGCCAAATTATGTTTTCTGATTAATTCCAAGCTTCTGTCATGAAAATTTACACATCACTCTGCTTCTGCTGTCGGTTTCATTTGCTGTCAAAAATTGTTACACTTCTGCTACATGAATTATGTATGAACCTATTATTTTTCTGCTATATAAATCATTGGAGGAAACTATTATTTCTAACGAACCTATTAGTTCATCCAATATACTATTAATTCTAATGAACCTATATTTCATCCAATATACTGTTAGAAAAAAAACACAAAACAGAACAGCACCAAACAAAATCAAAGGACCAAAAAAACCCATTGGAGGCGCCCACCCCCACCAAAAGGCATTATGGAGGCGCCCAACCCCACCTAAAAAAAAACATCATGGAGGCGCCCACCCCCTTTCATTGGAGGCGCCCACCTCCACCTTGTGAGGCCCCCGCCTCAAATTTCTTTTCCACCCCAAAAATACAATTCTCTGTTAATTCCCCAAAATACAATTTTCTGTAAATTCGCTTCCCAGATTTCACCGTAACATGGTACCTCGTCCAGCAACAATTTTTCCTCAACAATTGACAGTTAACATTTCGTATAATTAATCCCTATAACTTCAGCAACAACACATCGTCGAAGAAAATCAACTTAACTCAATCATCAACATCAGCCAGATTATCAACGACCACACAAAATCAACAATAACTTATCAAGAATCAATTGGGAAAAACAATCATATAATCCCTTACCCATATACTATTCATCCTAACCCGGTTATAATAATCGAACCCACCCTTACCTGATTGGATTGAAGGCAGCTCGACGATCGATCGGGTTCCGGAAACTCGATACCGGCAGCGGTTTCTCTCGCGACTTCTTCTTCTCTTCCGTTCTCAACTTCTCTCACGTCCTTCTTTTCCCTCTAACTGATACCCACCACTTCACTATTCTTTCTATTTTCTTTGTTTTATTAAAATAATATTATTCAATTATAACGTCTAATGGGCCTAAAACATACACCCCCCCTAATTTACTAATTCCGACACGAAAACAAGCCCACTTAATTCGAACACACTCCAACTACGATAATATTACTAATAATATTATTCCGCGACTATAATATTATTTCTAATATTATTTCATCGACTTACCAACTTAATATACCGACTCAACGACTTAATTCACCGCAACACCAAATCAACCGAATAATTCACAACAATTAAATAAATATCCAATTAAATAAATAATTAAATATTTTGGGCGTTACACATAACACTGGGGGATGAACGATCGTTGTTTTATAGTTGTTAAATTTTAGTTGTTGGATTATAAGTTGATGTCATTGAATACTCGTTATGTTGTAGTTGTTTCAGATGAACAAAAAAATGTCATGACATTTGAGTTGAAAAATATGGGTTCGCTATGCAGTTAATAAAAGTTGTTTTATTTTAATGACTGATTTTGTTGTTATTGGTTCATCCGAGTCAAAGTGTTATGTATCTGATTAACATGTGATGATATGAAGTCGTTTTTAAGTTGAAAGTGTAGCATCTAGTTTGTATGTTGAAATTTTGAAACTCTGATTTTATACTTATCCGCCGGGTAGAACTGGGGTGCTACATTAGTGGTATCAGAGCAGGTCGGTCTGTCAGGCCAAGTTGTCTAATGTTGTTTATCCCTTAGTACGCGACAAGTGTGTGGAACACTGTCGGTACTTGTTTGCTTTCCTAATCGATGGTGTGCAGGAGTAGATTTGAAGATAAGTGGGGGAGAAGCTTTGCTTCTCGGATTTGTTTCTGTTGTAAGATGTTGGTTCAGTATGCTGTTGATGGCGACAGTGCAAGTATTGCGGAAGTTTTGTTGTTTTTCGAATCCGAAGGTGACATGGATTCAAGATTTATTCGATAATCGAGTTGGAGCGTCTTGTGGTGTTCGACATTACAAAGGATGTGAAGGTATTGGAGAAGCGCATAGAGATGCGGCTTATGATGATTAGCAATGATTAGAATGAAGATGTCCTTTTAAAGGAAGATGCTTATAAGAGGAATTGTGAAGTATACGATGATGATTGAACATAGTGATTTTTTTATGTGAATGATGTATGGATGAATTGCGCATTGTAATGCATGATGATGACGATGTTGTTGTTGGTCCGAATTGGCCTTACCATGAGGGCTTATGCCCTGTAGTGATATTTGTGTTGTTGCATGTTGGGTTGCATGCATCTAGCGATGAGGTTTATGCCCTGGCCTGCATTGGCAAAGTGACGAGGGCTTATGCCTGGCCTTATTTGGCATTATGGAGAGGTTCTATCACTAAAGCGGTGTGGAACGGCATCCTTGAGTTAGAGAATACTTAACCTTCGTGTGAGGCTAAGTGAGTGTGATGTGGACCGTATGTTGAGCGTTGGTGTCGCATCGACAAGATCAAATGAGGAGGAAATTGTGGGAGTGTTTGTAAACCTCATGGAAGTTATTGAGGTATGATGCTTTAGGTGACTTGAGTACAAGTTCAAAAGGAAACACTATTATAGTTTGGTTATGGTGGTTTATACTCCATTATGGTTGTCGGCTATCTATTGACAAATTGAGGAACTGATCACCCTTAATCTCTCGTTGATAGTAGATGGGATTGTGTTGGATGGTATAGACTTGTCTTGCTATCTTAATAGTGTGTAAAGTGATTGATGCTATATCGTGAGGATAGTCGTTCACCAGATTGTGTGAATTAATAGAGGAGTGGCTAGGAAAGAGTTGAGACGTATTGCACAATTTGAGTAGCGGGTTTATATGCGAGCTAACGTCGCAAAGTGAAAGTTTGAGAATATCAAGTGAACAACGATTTCATGGTGGATGTTAAGTCCGAAACTAGATTGAAATTTGTAAACCATATAGTTGACGAAAATTTTCATGAGGACGGTGACTTAAGATGGATGATCAGAGTTGCGCAGTTGAAGCGTGAGGTGGCGCAGTTGCTATGCGTGTACGACTCGTTAGAAATGAAGGACTAAATATCAGAAGCCTAAGTGAATGATGTGTCAGAATAATGTGTTTCTCGTAAACTTCGCTGATTCTATAATGATGTTATTATGGTTGTTGGTTGATGGGGAGTTGTGCGTATATTCGTGAATTAAGCTGTTAAGTTGACGTTATAATTTTGTTCTCATTGTCATGATATTGTTGTTGGTTACTGTAAGTAAGAAGTAATATTTCATAATATGACGAAGTGGATTATGTTGGCTATGTCGATGTCACTATAAGAATGATGCGACGATATGAGTAGAGATGTTGGTGTTTTGTTTATAATTGACATGTACATTATGGGATTGGAGTCGGATATGAGTTGTAGTGTTCAGAATGTTGTTAAGAGGATGATGTGAAGTTGTATATCCAAGTATGAGTAAATATGGTTGTTACTACTCTAAATGTTGATATGTCAAGATATTCTTGAAGCGGTTGATATGTTATTAGCGATTAAGTCGCGAAGGTGTTGAATGATTAGCAGGCGTGCATCGGAGTTAAATCATGGTGAGTTATTGCTGTATCGGAAAGTAGTAGTCAGAGTGTTGCCAAACTCAACTGAGGATCAGAGAGTTGGAAGCGAAGTTGAGGATGGTGTGTTGGATAGATTTTCGAGGACGAAAATATCCTAAGTGGGGGAGAGTTGTAACGCCCCGAATTTAATTAATTATTTAATTAAATTGATTAAGGATTTAATTATTGGAATGTGTCGGTATTATACTAAGAGGAGAAATTGGATTATTATGTTGTTTGAGTTTTAGTGGATAGTCGAGTAATTAGTCGGTTTAGTCGGAGAAATAATATTATTATTATTTATGTGGGCTTATTTTAAATGGTAGTAGGAAGTAATAATGGAGGTGTAAGAATTAGGCCCAATAGATTCAATAATACTATTATTATTATTATTATTTTTATGAATTAGTGAAATAAGGGTTTTCTAAAAGGGAAGAAGGAAAGTAGCAGTAAGAGGTAGAACGTGGAAGTTACAGGAGAGGAACAAGGGTTTTGGAAGAAAATTCGTAGAGGCTGCTAGAGCAAGATTTCGACCGGAAATTTAGAGCAACCTTCAATCTAAGGTAAGGGTGGGGTTCTGACTCTATAATAGGGTATATGATGAATTATATATGTGATTGGGTTATTGAAATTGCTGCTGTCTGGGTGTTAGTTTGTTGTGAATGTTTATGAAATTGATAGAATTGGTATTTTGGTATATTATAGAGACCCATTCATTATTGAATTGAAAATTTGGTAGGTGATATTTTGGAATGATACTGTAACGCCACTTAGCAATCCAACAAATTGTGTGATGTTTTGAACTGTATCACTTATACACTTAAGAGCCACTTGAAAACATAACACATTTTATTTTTATGAGTTGTAGCGGTATCTTAGTATATAAATGAAGAAGTGATAAGTCTTGTAGAATTAGTAACAGTAGAGCATAATTCAAGCGAACCTGTGATGGTTTCATCATATTGATCCCTGTAGCGCTACTTTGTATGAAAAAGGAAAACATGAGGTCCATTAAAATATGTCTAGTAAAATATAAGCCACTTGAAATGTGATGGAATGGTGATATAGGTACTTCCTAAAAGTGATGTTCCAATTAATCTTGTAGCTACCATATAAATATTGAATACCAATATAACCTGATACTACTAAGTATTACTTTTAGTTCTACTGTTTATGAAGAGATGAGTTTAGAAAAATATTTTAATTAAAGAGGTATTCTCCATATTGGAAATTAGTGTGTTTGGTTAATTGAATGAGAAAATTGTTAACTGTTAGGGACTTAGTGTTATTTAACTATTAGAGTTTTAACAACTAATGATTATTTCTTGACTATGTTATAAAATTGGATTAGTTGAACTGTTTTGGAATGTGGTCTATATGTAATAAAAAAATAGTTAATTGTTAGTTCAGTTAGAGTTTGATAGTTACAAGTTAACTGAATTAGTTATTGGTTAGTTAGAAAATTCAGTTATGGTTAAAATTCATTAAGTTTGAATGTTAGTTAGTGTGAAAGGTTGGTTAGAAGTTAATGAATGTTAGGGATTAATGAGTCAGTTCAGTTGTTGTTAGTTTAATTTTGTGTGTAAAAACCTGTTATGAATTTTGTTAAAATAGTTAATTAGCATTAAAATTCTGTTAAGGTCAGTTAGTAATCAGGGAAATGTTAAGTGAAGTTAGTGGCAAGGTGCTAGTTGGCAGTTTAGAGAAAAAGTATATCATGATAAGCTTATAGTAGTAGTTATTTTATAGAGAATGTACTGGTGCAAAACAAATGGATAGGCTGTTTATTTTGAACTTGCACTGTTAGTGAGAATCAACAGTTAGAGTTAATTGTCATTGTTACACATATATAATACTTTAATAATATATAATAATAATAATTTAATATTTTATTATTTTAATAATTTTGGGAGTTATGAGTTAGAGACAAATAATTGGGTTATTGGCTAACTTAAGTTGTTATTCTAATTTTGTTAAAGTTGTATATAGAGTTATTAGAGTCACCGATTGAGTCCGATAGTATACTTATTTTATATACAAAATGAAATGTGATACACTAAGCACAGTAGCGCACCACACATTAGAAGAAAATGAAATGTAGTACTTTCTTATATTATGAACAGTGACGTTATTACATGAAATATATTATTATATTAAGTTCTATGGACATTGTATATGTTAAGGTGATATAGTAATATATTGAATTGAATCCTGTAATTATTTTTATATTGGAAATAATTTGTGTCAAGTTTACCTTAGAATATTCAATAATTTAGGAGAGATCCATCAAGGGGTATCAGTAGGAGAGAATTAATAGAATATTACAGTACCTAGTGGCTATACTGTTTAAGTGATTAACGGAGAGTAATGGTAATTAATTTGACAATAAGACATTAGTAGCAGTATGAATTGAAAATTAGTAGTGCGGAATAGAAAGGTACTGGTAATTTAGCAGAAGATTAATTAACAGAAAATCGTTGAATTGTCCGAACAATTTCGCGGAGCGGTTGTAGTATATTTTGGCTGATACGGTGTATTGTATACTTCGTTGAAAATTGCGAATTTGCAGGTGATGAAAATATGTTGTAATGCCTTTATTGACTTGGCAGAGATAAAGTTGAAGGCTTGTGGCCAATGTTAAATTGTTGTTGTGTTGCTGCTGAATTATATTTGTTTTATGTTGTTGTTAATAATTGTTACTGTTGTTGATGAATGCCTCTATTTATTGGCAATACTAAGTTGTAGGCCTATGGCCAGTGTTGAATTATTGTTAAGTTGTAGTTGAATTGTTGTTGTTGTGTTATTGTTGTTGTTGTTGTTGTGTTATTGTTGAATGGTTGACGTTGTAGTTGTTGTTGTCGCATCCATAGCATAACAAGTTGGCCTGGATTGACAAAAATATTAAGTTGGGAGCTTATGCTCTGTAAGTTGGCCTGGATTGGCAAATGTTGAAAGTTGAAGGCTTATGCCTTGTTGATGCCTCTATTAATTGGAGAATTATTAAGTTGGGAGTTTTGCTCTGTTTTTAAGTTGGGATTTTTGCTCCGTTTTTAAGTTGGGAGTTCTGCTCCAATGGTACCACATGCATGTGCATTGTATGAGTCACATTCTAAGCTGCATATTCCAGTGTTGTGATGGTATATTCGTTGTTATTATGTTGTTGACTTGTTGTGACAGGTAATTTCTGAAAGCTATGAAGATGTTGTTATAACCGGTTGAGAGTTTTGTTGTTATATTTGTGGTTTGAAAGTTGTTATATTAAGTTGGTTAAATTGCCGTGATATTAAGTTGATGACTTTGTTGTGATATTATGCTGATGTCTGGTTGTGCTAATTGTTGTTATAAGCTGTAAAGTGGTAATTCTGTATGATCTAACTTCTAACATATTATTTATCATACATCTTATTATATTGTTAGACATCTCACCCCTTCTGCTGATATTTCCCCTACCATGGGAAATGGGCAGGTACTCAAGAAGAGCAGTGGCAGTTCGGAATAGTTTTTGGAGTCCTTATGTTGTTTATTGCAAGTCAAGAGGGTCTTGCTCTGATACATAACACTGGGGGATGAACGATCGTTGTTTTATAGTTGTTACATTTTAGTTGTTGGATTATAAGTTAATGTCATTGAATACTCGTTATGTTGTAGTTGTTTCAGATGAACAAAAAAATGTCATGACATTTGAGTTGAAAAATATGGGTTCGCTATGCAGTTAATAAAAGTTGTTTTATTTTAATGACTGATTTTGTTGTTATTGGTTCATCCGAGTCAAAGTGTTATGTATCTGATTAACATGTGATGATATGAAGTCGTTTTTAAGTTGAAAGTGTAGCATCTAGTTTGTATGTTGAAATTTTGAAACTCTGATTTTATACTTATCCGCCGGGTAGAACTGGGGTGCTACATTAGTGGTATCAGAGCAGGTCGGTCTGTCTGGCCAAGTTGTCTAATGTTGTTTATCCCTTAGTACGCGACAAGTGTGTGGAACACTGTCGGTACTTGTTTGCTTTCCTAATCGATGGTGTGCAGGAGTAGATTTGAAGATAAGTGGGGGAGAAGCTTTGCTTCTCGGATTTGTTTCTGTTGTAAGATGTTGGTTCAGTATGCTGTTGATGGCGACAGTGCAAGTATTGCGGAAGTTTTGTTGTTTTTCGAATCCGAAGGTGACATGGATTCAAGATTTATTCGATAATCGAGTTGGAGCGTCTTGTGGTGTTCGACATTACAAAGGATGTGAAGGTATTAGAGAAGCGCATAGAGATGCGGCTTATGATGATTAGCAATGATTAGAATGAAGATGTCCTTTTAAAGGAAGATGCTTATAAGAGGAATTGTGAAGTATACGATGATGAATGAACATAGTGATTTTTTTATGTGAATGATGTATGGATGAATTGCGCATTGTAATGCATGATGATGACGATGTTGTTGTTGGTCTGAATTGGCCTTACCATGAGGGCTTATGCCCTGTAGTGATATTTGTGTTGTTGCATGTTGGGTTGCATGCATCTAGCGATGAGGCTTATGCCCTGGCCTGCATTGGCAAAGTGACGAGGGCTTATGCCTGGCCTTATTTGGCATTATGGAGAGGTTCTATCACTAAAGCGGTGTGGAACGGCATCCTTGAGTTAGAGAATACTTAACCTTCGTGTGAGGCTAAGTGAGTGTGATGTGGACCGTATGTTGAGCGTTGGTGTCGCATCGACAAGATCAAATGAGGAGGAAATTGTAGGAGTGTTTGTAAACCTCATGGAAGTTATTGAGGTATGATGCTTTAGGTGACTTGAGTACAATTTCAAAAGGAAACACTATTATAGTTTGGTTATGGTGGTTTATACTCCATTATGGTTGTCGGCTATCTATTGACAAATTGAGGAACTGATCACCCTTAATCTCTCGTTGATAGTAGACGGGATTGTGTTGGATGGTATAGACTTGTCTTGCTATCTTAATAGTGTGTAAAGTGATTGATGCTATATCGTGAGGATAGTCGTTCACCAGTTTGTGTGAATTAATAGAGGAGTGGCTAGGAAAGAGTTGAGACGTATTGCACAATTTGAGTAGCGGGTTTATATGCGAGCTAACGTCGCAAAGTGAAAGTTTGAGAATATCAAGTGAACAACGATTTCATGGTGGATGTTAAGTCCGAAACTAGATTGAAATTTGTAAACCATATAGTTGACGAAAATTTTCATGAGGACGGTGACTTAAGATGGATGATCAGAGTTGCGCAGCTGAAGCGTGAGGTGGCGCAGTTGCTATGCGTGTACGACTCGTTAGAAATGAAGGACTAAATATCAGAAGCCTAAGTGAATGATGTGTCAGAATAATGTGTTTCTCGTAAACTTCGCTGATTCTATAATGATGTTATTATGGTTGTTGGTTGATGGGGAGTTGTGCGTATATTCGTGAATTAAGCTGTTAAGTTGACGTTATAATTTTGTTCTCATTGTCATGATATTGTTGTTGGTTACTGTAAGTAAGAAGTAATATTTCATAATATGACGAAGTGGATTATGTTGGCTATGTCGATGTCACTATAAGAATGATGCGACGATATGAGTAGAGATGTTGGTGTTTTGTTGATAATTGACATGTACATTATGGGATTGGAGTCGGATATGAGTTGTAGTGTTGAGAATGTTGTTAAGAGGATGATGTGAAGTTGTATATCCAAGTATGAGTAAATATGGTTGTTACTACTCTAAATGTTGATATGTCAAGATATTCTTGAAGCGGTTGATATGTTATTAGCGATTAAGTCGCGAAGGTGTTGAATGATTAGCAGGCGTGCATCGGAGTTAAATCATGGTGAGTTATTGCTGTATCGGAAAGTAGTAGTCAGAGTGTTGCCAAACTCAACTGAGGATCAGAGAGTTGGAAGCGAAGTTGAGGATGGTGTGTTGGATAGATTTTCGAGGACGAAAATATCCTAAGTGGGGGAGAGTTGTAACGCCCCGAATTTAATTAATTATTTAATTAAATTAATTAAGGATTTAATTATTGGAATGTGTCGGTATTATACTAAGAGGAGAAATTGGATTATTATGTTGTTTGAGTTTCAGTGGATAGTCGAGTAATTAGTCGGTTTAGTCGGAGAAATAATATTATTATTATTTATGTGGGCTTATTTTAAATGGTAGTAGGAAGTAATAATGGAGGTGTAAGAATTAGGCCCAATAGATTCAATAATACTATTATTATTATTATTATTATTATTATTTTTATGAATTAGTGAAATAAGGGTTTTCTAAAAGGGAAGAAGGAAAGTAGCAGTAAGAGGTAGAACGTGGAAGTTACAGGAGAGGAACAAGGGTTTTGGAAGAAAATTCGTAGAGGCTGCTAGAGCAAGATTTCGACCGGAAATTTAGAGCAACCTTCAATCTAAGGTAAGGGTGGGGTTCTGACTCTATAATAGGGTATATGATGAATTATATATGTGATTGGGTTATTGAAATTGCTGCTGTCTGGGTGTTAGTTTGTTGTGAATGTTTATGAAATTGATAGAATTGGTATTTTGGTATATTATAGAGACCCATTCATTATTGAATTGAAAATTTGGTAGGTGATATTTTGGAATGATACTGTAACGCCACTTAGCAATCCAACAAATTGTGTGATGTTTTGAACTGTATCACTTATACACTTAAGAGCCACTTGAAAACATAACACATTTTATTTTTATGAGTTGTAGCGGTATCTTAGTATATAAATGAAGAAGTGATAAGTCTTGTAGAATTAGTAACAGTAGAGCATAATTCAAGCGAACCTGTGATGGTTTCATCATATTGATCCCTGTAGCGCTACTTTGTATGAAAAAGGAAAACATGAGGTCCATTAAAATATGTCTAGTAAAATATAAGCCACTTGAAATGTGATGGAATGGTGATATAGGTACTTCCTAAAAGTGATGTTCCAATTAATCTTGTAGCTACCATATAAATATTGAATACCAATATAACCTGATACTACTAAGTATTACTTTTAGTTCTACTGTTTATGAAGAGATGAGTTTAGAAAAATATTTTAATTAAAGAGGTATTCTCCATATTGGAAATTAGTGTGTTTGGTTAATTGAATGAGAAAATTGTTAACTGTTAGGGACTTAGTGTTATTTAACTATTAGAGTTTTAACAACTAATGATTATTTCTTGACTATGTTATAAAATTGGATTAGTTGAACTGTTTTGGAATGTGGTCTATATGTAATAAAAAAATAGTTAATTGTTAGTTCAGTTAGAGTTTGATAGTTACAAGTTAACTGAATTAGTTATTGGTTAGTTAGAAAATTCAGTTATGGTTAAAATTCATTAAGTTTGAATGTTAGTTAGTGTGAAAGGTTGGTTAGAAGTTAATGAATGTTAGGGATTAATGAGTCAGTTCAGTTGTTGTTAGTTTAATTTTGTGTGTAAAAACCTGTTATGAATTTTGTTAAAATAGTTAATTAGCATTAAAATTCTGTTAAGGTCAGTTAGTAATCAGGGAAATGTTAAGTGAAGTTAGTGGCAAGGTGCTAGTTGGCAGTTTAGAGAAAAAGTATATCATGATAAGCTTATAGTAGTAGTTATTTTATAGAGATTGTACTGGTGCAAAACAAATGGATAGGCTGTTTATTTTGAACTTGCACTGTTAGTGAGAATCAACAGTTAGAGTTAATTGTCATTGTTACACATATATAATACTTTAATAATATATAATAATAATAATTTAATATTTTATTATTTTAATAATTTTGGGAGTTATGAGTTAGAGACAAATAATTGGGTTATTGGCTAACTTAAGTTGTTATTCTAATTTTGTTAAAGTTGTATATAGAGTTATTAGAGTCACCGATTGAGTCCGATAGTATACTTATTTTATATACAAAACGAAATGTGATACACTAAGCACAGTAGCGCACCACACATTAGAAGAAAATGAAATGTAGTACTTTCTTATATTATGAACAGTGACGTTATTACATGAAATATATTATTATATTAAGTTCTATGGACATTGTATATGTTAAGGTGATATAGTAATATATTGAATTGAATCCTGTAATTATTTTTATATTGGAAATAATTTGTGTCAAGTTTACCTTAGAATATTCAATAATTTAGCAGAGATCCATCAAGGGGTATCAGTAGGAGAGAATTAATAGAATATTACAGTACCTAGTGGCTATACTGTTTAAGTGATTAACGGAGAGTAATGGTAATTAATTTGACAATAAGACATTAGTAGCAGTATGAATTGAAAATTAGTAGTGCGGAATAGAAAGGTACTGGTAATTTAGCAGAAGATTAATTAACAGAAAATCGTTGAATTGTCCGAACAATTTCGCGGAGCGGTTGTAGTATATTTTGGCTGATACGGTGTATTGTATACTTCGTTGAAAATTGCGAATTTGCAGGTGATGAAAATATGTTGTAATGCCTTTATTGACTTGGCAGAGATAAAGTTGAAGGCTTGTGGCCAATGTTAAATTGTTGTTGTGTTGCTGCTGAATTATATTTGTTTTATGTTGTTGTTAATAATTGTTACTGTTGTTGATGAATGCCTCTATTTATTGGCAATACTAAGTTGTAGGCCTATGGCCAGTGCTGAATTATTGTTAAGTTGTAGTTGAATTGTTGTTGTTGTGTTGTTGTTGTTGTTGTTGTGTTATTGTTGAATGGTTGACGTTGTAGTTGTTGTTGTCGCATGCATAGCATAACAAGTTGGCCTGGATTGACAAAAATATTAAGTTGGGAGCTTATGCTCTGTAAGTTGGCCTGGATTGGCAAATGTTGAAAGTTGAAGGCTTATGCCTTGTTGATGCCTCTATTAATTGGAGAATTATTAAGTTGGGAGTTTTGCTCCGTTTTTAAGTTGGGATTTTTGCTCCGTCTTTAAGTTGGGAGTTCTGCTCCAATGGTACCACATGCATGTGCATTGTATGAGTCACATTCTAAGCTGCATATTCCAGTGTTGTGATGGTATATTCGTTGTTATTATGTTGTTGACTTGTTGTGACAGGTAATTTCTGAAAGCTATGAAGATGTTGTTATAACCGGTTGAGAGTTTTGTTGTTATATTTGTGGTTTGATAGTTGTTATATTAAGTTGGTTAAATTGCCGTGATATTAAGTTGATGACTTTGTTGTGATATTATGCTGATGTCTGGTTGTGCTAATTGTTGTTATAAGCTGTAAAGTGGTAATTCTGTATGATCTAACTTCTAACATATTATTTATCATACATCTTATTATATTGTTAGACATCTCACCCCTTCTGCTGATATTTCCCCTACCATGGGAAATGGGCAGGTACTCAAGAAGAGCAGTGGCAGTTCGGAATAGTTTTTGGAGTCCTTATGTTGTTTATTGCAAGTCAAGAGGGTCTTGCTCTGATACATAACACTGGGGGATGAACGATCGTTGTTTTATAGTTGTTACATTTCAGTTGTTGGATTATAAGTTGATGTCATTGAATACTCGTTATGTTGTAGTTGTTTCAGATGAACAAAAAAATGTCATGACATTTGAGTTGAAAAATATGGGTTCACTATGCAGTTAATAAAAGTTGTTTTATTTTAATGACTGATTTTGTTGTTATTGGTTCATCCGAGTCAAAGTGTTATGTATCTGATTAACATGTGATGATATGAAGTCGTTTTTAAGTTGAAAGTGTAGCATCTAGTTTGTATGTTGAAATTTTGAAACTCTGATTTTATACTTATCCGCCGGGTAGAAATGGGGTGTTACATTAGTGGTATCAGAGCAGGTCGGTCTGTCAGGCCAAGTTGTCTAATGTTGTTTATCCCTTAGTACGCGACAAGTGTGTGGAACACTGTCGGTACTTGTTTGCTTTCCTAATCGATGGGGTGCAGGAGTAGATTTGAAGATAAGTGGGGGAGAAGCTTTGCTTCTCGGATTTGTTTCTGTTGTAAGATGTTGGTTCAGTATGCTGTTGATGGCGACAGTGCAAGTATTGCGGAAGTTTTGTTGATTTTCGAATCCGAAGGTGACATGGATTCAAGATTTATTCGATAATCGAGTTGGAGCGTCTTGTGGTGTTCGACATTACAAAGGATGTGAAGGTATTAGAGAAGCGCATAGAGATGCGGCTTATGATGATTAGCAATGATTAGAATGAAGATGTCCTTTTAAAGGAAGATGCTTATAAGAGGAATTGTGAAGTATACGATGATGAATGAACATAGTGATTTTTTTATGTGAATGATGTATGGATGAATTGCGCATTGTAATGCATGATGATGACGATGTTGTTGTTGGTCTGAATTGGCCTTACCATGAGGGCTTATGCCCTGTAGTGATATTTGTGTTGTTGCATGTTGGGTTGCATGCATCTAGCGATGAGGCTTATGCCCTGGCCTGCATTGGCAAAGTGACGAGGGCTTATGCCTGGCCTTATTTGGCATTATGGAGAGGTTCTATCACTAAAGCGGTGTGGAACGGCATCCTTGAGTTAGAGAATACTTAACCTTCGTGTGAGGCTAAGTGAGTGTGATGTGGACCGTATGTTGAGCGTTGGTGTCGCATCGACAAGATCAAATGAGGAGGAAATTGTGGGAGTGTTTGTAAACCTCATGGAAGTTATTGAGGTATGATGCTTTAGGTGACTTGAGTACAATTTCAAAAGGAAACACTATTATAGTTTGGTTATGGTGGTTTATACTCCATTATGGTTGTCGGCTATCTATTGACAAATTGAGGAACTGATCACCCTTAATCTCTCGTTGATAGTAGACGGGATTGTGTTGGATGGTATAGACTTGTCTTGCTATCTTAATAGTGTGTAAAGTGATTGATGCTATATCGTGAGGATAGTCGTTCACCAGTTTGTGTGAATTAATAGAGGAGTGGCTAGGAAAGAGTTGAGACGTATTGCACAATTTGAGTAGCGGGTTTATATGCGAGCTAACGTCGCAAAGTGAAAGTTTGAGAATATCAAGTGAACAACGATTTCATGGTGGATGTTAAGTCCGAAACTAGATTGAAATTTGTAAACCATATAGTTGACGAAAATTTTCATGAGGACGGTGACTTAAGATGGATGATTAGAGTTACGCAGCTGAAGCGTGAGGTGGCGCAGTTGCTATGCGTGTACGACTCGTTAGAAATGAAGGACTAAATATCAGAAGCCTAAGTGAATGATGTGTCAGAATAATGTGTTTCTCGTAAACTTCGCTGATTCTATAATGATGTTATTATGGTTGTTGGTTGATGGGGAGTTATGCGTATATTCGTGAATTAAGCTGTTAAGTTGACGTTATAATTTTGTTCTCATTGTCATGATATTGTTGTTGGTTACTGTAAGTAAGAAGTAATATTTCATAATATGATGAAGTGGATTATGTTGGCTATGTCGATGTCACTATAAGAATGATGCGACGATATGAGTAGAGATGTTGGTGTTTTGTTGATAATTGACATGTACATTATGGGATTGGAGTCGGATATGAGTTGTAGTGTTGAGAATGTTGTTAAGAGGATGATGTGAAGTTGTATATCCAAGTATGAGTAAATATGGTTGTTACTACTCTAAATGTTGATATGTCAAGATATTCTTGAAGCGGTTGATATGTTATTAGCGATTAAGTCGCGAAGGTGTTGAATGATTAGCAGGCGTGCATCGGAGTTAAATCATGGTGAGTTATTGCTGTATCAGAAAGTAGTAGTCAGAGTGTTGCCAAACTCAACTGAGGATCAGAGAGTTGGAAGCGAAGTTGAGGATGGTGTGTTGGATAGATTTTCGAGGACGAAAATATCCTAAGTGGGGGAGAGTTGTAACGCCCCGAATTTAATTAATTATTTAATTAAATTAATTAAAGATTTAATTATTGGAATGTGTCGGTATTATACTAAGAGGAGAAATTGGATTATTATGTTGTTTGAGTTTCAGTGGATAGTCGAGTAATTAGTCGGTTTAGTCGGAGAAATAATATTATTATTATTTATGTGGGCTTATTTTAAATGGTAGTAGGAAGTAATAATGGAGGTGTAAGAATTAGGCCCAATAGATTCAATAATACTATTATTATTATTATTTTTATGAATTAGTGAAATAAGGGTTTTCTAAAAGGGAAGAAGGAAAGTAGCAGTAAGAGGTAGAACGTGGAAGTTACAGGAGAGGAACAAGGGTTTTGGAAGAAAATTCGTAGAGGCTGCTAGAGCAAGATTTCGACCGGAAATTTAGAGCAACCTTCAATCTAAGGTAAGGGTGGGGTTCTGACTCTATAATAGGGTATATGATGAATTATATATGTGATTGGGTTATTGAAATTGCTGCTGTCTGGGTGTTAGTTTGTTGTGAATGTTTATGAAATTGATAGAATTGGTATTTTGGTATATTATAGAGACCCATTCATTATTGAATTGAAAATTTGGTAGGTGATATTTTGGAATGATACTGTAACGCCACTTAGCAATCCAACAAATTGTGTGATGTTTTGAACTGTATCACTTATACACTTAAGAGCCACTTGAAAACATAACACATTTTATTTTTATGAGTTGTAGCGGTATCTTAGTATATAAATGAAGAAGTGATAAGTCTTGTAGAATTAGTAACAGTAGAGCATAATTCAAGCGAACCTGTGATGGTTTCATCATATTGATCCCTGTAGCGCTACTTTGTATGAAAAAGGAAAACATGAGGTCCATTAAAATATGTCTAGTAAAATATAAGCCACTTGAAATGTGATGGAATGGTGATATAGGTACTTCCTAAAAGTGATGTTCCAATTAATCTTGTAGCTACCATATAAATATTGAATACCAATATAACCTGATACTACTAAGTATTACTTTTAGTTCTACTGTTTATGAAGAGATGAGTTTAGAAAAATATTTTAATTAAAGAGGTATTCTCCATATTGGAAATTAGTGTGTTTGGTTAATTGAATGAGAAAATTGTTAACTGTTAGGGACTTAGTGTTATTTAACTATTAGAGTTTTAACAACTAATGATTATTTCTTGACTATGTTATAAAATTGGATTAGTTGAACTGTTTTGGAATGTGGTCTATATGTAATAAAAAAATAGTTAATTGTTAGTTCAGTTAGAGTTTGATAGTTACAAGTTAACTGAATTAGTTATTGGTTAGTTAGAAAATTCAGTTATGGTTAAAATTCATTAAGTTTGAATGTTAGTTAGTGTGAAAGGTTGGTTAGAAGTTAATGAATGTTAGGGATTAATGAGTCAGTTCAGTTGTTGTTAGTTTAATTTTGTGTGTAAAAACCTGTTATGAATTTTGTTAAAATAGTTAATTAGCATTAAAATTCTGTTAAGGTCAGTTAGTAATCAGGGAAATGTTAAGTGAAGTTAGTGGCAAGGTGCTAGTTGGCAGTTTAGAGAAAAAGTATATCATGATAAGCTTATAGTAGTAGTTATTTTATAGAGAATGTACTGGTGCAAAACAAATGGATAGGCTGTTTATTTTGAACTTGCACTGTTAGTGAGAATCAACAGTTAGAGTTAATTGTCATTGTTACACATATATAATACTTTAATAATATATAATAATAATAATTTAATATTTTATTATTTTAATAATTTTGGGAGTTATGAGTTAGAGACAAATAATTGGGTTATTGGCTAACTTAAGTTGTTATTCTAATTTTGTTAAAGTTGTATATAGAGTTATTAGAGTCACCGATTGAGTCCGATAGTATACTTATTTTATATACAAAACGAAATGTGATACACTAAGCACAGTAGCGCACCACACATTAGAAGAAAATGAAATGTAGTACTTTCTTATATTATGAACAGTGACGTTATTACATGAAATATATTATTATATTAAGTTCTATGGACATTGTATATGTTAAGGTGATATAGTAATATATTGAATTGAATCCTGTAATTATTTTTATATTGGAAATAATTTGTGTCAAGTTTACCTTAGAATATTCAATAATTTAGCAGAGATCCATCAAGGGGTATCAGTAGGAGAGAATTAATAGAATATTACAGTACCTAGTGGCTATACTGTTTAAGTGATTAACGGAGAGTAATGGTAATTAATTTGACAATAAGACATTAGTAGCAGTATGAATTGAAAATTAGTAGTGCGGAATAGAAAGGTACTGGTAATTTAGCAGAAGATTAATTAACAGAAAATCGTTGAATTGTCCGAACAATTTCGCGGAGCGGTTGTAGTATATTTTGGCTGATACGGTGTATTGTATACTTCGTTGAAAATTGCGAATTTGCAGGTGATGAAAATATGTTGTAATGCCTTTATTGACTTGGCAGAGATAAAGTTGAAGGCTTGTGGCCAATGTTAAATTGTTGTTGTGTTGCTGCTGAATTATATTTGTTTTATGTTGTTGTTAATAATTGTTACTGTTGTTGATGAATGCCTCTATTTATTGGCAATACTAAGTTGTAGGCCTATGGCCAGTGTTGAATTATTGTTAAGTTGTAGTTGAATTGTTGTTGTTGTGTTGTTGTTGTTGTTGTTGTTGTGTTATTGTTGAATGGTTGACGTTGTAGTTGTTGTTGTCGCATGCATAGCATAACAAGTTGGCCTGGATTGACAAAAATATTAAGTTGGGAGCTTATGCTCTGTAAGTTGGCCTGGATTGGCAAATGTTGAAAGTTGAAGGCTTATGCCTTGTTGATGCCTCTATTAATTGGAGAATTATTAAGTTGGGAGTTTTGCTCCGTTTTTAAGTTGGGATTTTTGCTCCGTCTTTAAGTTGGGAGTTCTGCTCCAATGGTACCACATGCATGTGCATTGTATGAGTCACATTCTAAGCTGCATATTCCAGTGTTGTGATGGTATATTCGTTGTTATTATGTTGTTGACTTGTTGTGACAGGTAATTTCTGAAAGCTATGAAGATGTTGTTATAACCGGTTGAGAGTTTTGTTGTTATATTTGTGGTTTGATAGTTGTTATATTAAGTTGGTTAAATTGCCGTGATATTAAGTTGATGACTTTGTTGTGATATTATGCTGATGTCTGGTTGTGCTAATTGTTGTTATAAGCTGTAAAGTGGTAATTCTGTATGATCTAACTTCTAACATATTATTTATCATACATCTTATTATATTGTTAGACATCTCACCCCTTCTGCTGATATTTCCCCTACCATGGGAAATGGGCAGGTACTCAAGAAGAGCAGTGGCAGTTCGGAATAGTTTTTGGAGTCCTTATGTTGTTTATTGCAAGTCAAGAGGGTCTTGCTCTGATACATAACACTGGGGGATGAACGATCGTTGTTTTATAGTTGTTACATTTCAGTTGTTGGATTATAAGTTGATGTCATTGAATACTCGTTATGTTGTAGTTGTTTCAGATGAACAAAAAAATGTCATGACATTTGAGTTGAAAAATATGGGTTCGCTATGCAGTTAATAAAAGTTGTTTTATTTTAATGACTGATTTTGTTGTTATTGGTTCATCCGAGTCAAAGTGTTATGTATCTGATTAACATGTGATGATATGAAGTCGTTTTTAAGTTGAAAGTATAGCATCTAGTTTGTATGTTGAAATTTTGAAACTCTGATTTTATACTTATCCGCCGGGTAGAAATGGGGTGTTACAATTTGCATTTCTTCACTTCCCCTTTGTGGCTTCTATGCCTTTTTTAAGTTGAATACTTAGATAACTTTCCTTAAGATAAGTTTCCCTTAAGATGCTTAGACAACTTACATTTAAGTTCATTTCTCCCATGAGAATTAGACATAAGTCATCCCTAGCCGAGATGTGATTCTCCTACCCCATGACATAGTTGAAAAAGATGTATATTCCTTTTCCGCTTATTAGAGGTATGTGGCATACTCGTCGATTCTATATCCGAGTTGGAGCCATTCTCCTAATGTGAAGCAAAGG
The DNA here is from genome assembly GCA_022829125.1 of Lathyrus tuberosus. Taxonomy (NCBI): domain Eukaryota; kingdom Viridiplantae; phylum Streptophyta; class Magnoliopsida; order Fabales; family Fabaceae; genus Lathyrus; species Lathyrus tuberosus. The sequence goes on along the minus strand of JALAZF010000467.1, from coordinate 1,365,730 downwards.
TCCATCTTCCACATGTTTGTGGTGGTTTAACTCGAGTATTCTCCTTAAGATGACGACTTGCCTTTTCTCCTAAAACCACCTAACAAACTTTGTTTACCCTTGAAGGGAACTACGAATGCTCTGATTCTATTCCCGTCAGGATACGTAGGCACGAGATGCGATGTCTTGGCGAGCATACTTAGAAATAACACCCTATGTCTTCCTTTCCCTTTTCACCCTTAGCAAACAGATAACAATTAGCAAATAACACAATAAAACAAGAGGTTCCTGTAGAGTACTACGGATACTTAGGATGCTAGCACCTTCCCTAGGTATAACCAACCCCTAAACCTTAGATTCTCTTTTCCTTTGTTTTTGCATTGCATACTCATGGGTTATTCGTTCTTTTTCCCTTCCCTTGGATAAATTAAAGACCGGTGGTGAATTATGATTTGTGATTCAAGTTAATCAATAGCTGATATCCAATTCTCACCGTGACATAAATGACGACTTCACTGGGGATGTTTTCCTCAAGAGGGTTGAGCCTAACTTGCTATATACATGTTATTTGTTGTATATCTGTATATCTGTATATCTGTATATTTATGCATATTTGTCTGCTTGGGTTATTACATACTGTTGTGAGATAAGTCCTATACCCGGACTTGAGTGCACTTATGATAGGAAGATGATACATTCAAGGAGGCTTATAGGGAGATAATTCCCGACCAAGCTGACTTGAGAAATCATCACTCAGTTGAGGCCCTCTTGGGAGTAGTATTGTTGAACGAGTATTCATGAAAACATTACTACTTTCGACCTATGAGCCCATGACACTGGGGACCTTTAGTTACCCTTAACCCAACTTGGCCTTTTTAGGACGTAGTGCAAAGACTATGAGGGAGTATTCTCAAAATAGTTGATACGCGATACTACACTCAAAAGAGGTTCTCTTGAGAATATTATTAACTACCGAGTATTTGGGAAATTGATAATATTCGAAAGATGGACTGATGACTTTGTGAACTTTGTAGAACTCGTTGTACAGGTACAAATGAACCCATAGTACATACCTTTGGGGTGGGTAGACCATGACTCCACCTTCAAATCTAGGGCCTTGTTTGTGTGCCTGTATCTATGTGAATATGTGAATATGTGTGTACCTGTGTTTGTGCATACATTCATTCATAAGCATCATTTTCATAAAAGTTTCATGAAATTCAGAGCTTTTGTTTGCAAACATCATAGGATCATCATGGATTGCGAAAGGAAAAATACTTTAAAGTACACTTTCAAGAGTCCTAAACTGGATTACCTAAAGAAGTTAGGAGCTTTGGTCGTAGACCAAGAAGGTTTCAAGAAAATGTATAGGAAGCTGTTATCACTATTGAAGATAAAGATGGACAATGGACTTCTCTCCACACTACTTCAATTCTATGATCCAGTTTACCACTGTTTCACCTTTCCCAACTATCAGCTTGTACCTACGTTGGAAGAATACTCCTATCTAGTTGATTTGCCTATTCTCGGGGAATCTCCCTTTCCTATCTTGGAGAAGGAACCTAAAGAGCAAGACATTGCCAAGGCTATACATCTGAGATTATCTGACATTCAAAACAACATGACTGCTAAAGGTGGAGTCTTTGGATCGACCACGGAGTTTTTGATTGGGAAATCTCTGTATTATGCAGATCACATGAGTATGGATGCATTTGAGGCTATTCTTGTCTTACTTATCTATGGTGTATTTCTTTTTCCCAATTTTGAAGACTTTGTTGATATCAACACTATCAAGATTTTTCTGAAGAAGAATCCAGTACCTACTCTGTTAGCGAATACTTATCACTTTGTTCATCTAAGGAACTTTCATAATGGAGGAATGATTACGTATTGTGTGCCCTTATTGTACAAGTGGTTTATTTCTCACTTGCCCAAGTCTAACTCCTTTTGGGATCTCAAGAAAGGTCGTTGGTCACAGAAGATTATGGCTCTTACCCACTCTGATATTGATTGGTACAACCGTGTCTATGATGGGTAATGATCATTGATAGCTGAGATTTTGCAAATGTGCCTCTTCTTGGCACCAAAGGGGGAATCAGCTACAATCCAGTCTTGGCTCGCCGTCAGCTAGGATATCCCTCGAAAGACAAGCCCAAAAGTGCTCATGTGGAGAGCATTATCTTCAAGGATGATGAAGATAGCAAGGAGCTCAAGGAAAAGATTGTGATTGCTTGGCGCCATTTGCACAAGAGAGGAAAAGAAGGTTTGGGAAAGCCTAACTGTGTTTCTCTGGAACCCTATCTCCAATGGGTCCGAAATAGGGCCATCAAGCTGAAGATGCCTTATACCCGACAAGAGCCCATGACTCTAAAGAAAGAACACATCCTGATTTTCATGTCTGAAGCAGAAGAATTGAAGATCGCTTTGAGCAAAGCGCAGCAGAAAGAGACGCTTGGAAGAATAAATATCAAGTGGTCGTTGAAGAGAATGCTGAACTCTAGAGACAACTGCAGTTGAATAGTGAAGAAGTACTTTCTTGCAAGAAGAGGAAGGCGCAAGAGGATTTATTTTCCTCTAGCCCTCAGTCGACTCCTTGGAAGCTGATCATGGATAAACTTATTCTCGAGAAGACTCAGTTGGAGGAGCAGATCGAGAAGCTCAACACAAGGTTATTAGGAGAACTTCCTTAGGGCTTTATTAGCTCTTATCTAGCTTTTTGTTTAAGACTCTTGTAAGAAGTACTAATATTTTGTAATTCTCTCTATCGGCTAATAAAAATAAGTTTCTTTTAGTATCCCGTGATGTTTGCAAATATTCAAGTTCCATGAAATTTTTTGCATCACATATTTTTGCATTATGCACTTGCATGCATCATTAGCATTGCATTCTTTGCATTCCAGGTTCTCACTCTTTCTATTTCCTTCAGACAAACTGAATCACCGGAACAATACTCGAGCAGGCCATCAGCGAAGAATGGATCAACTAGAACAAGAAAACCAAGCACTATGAGAGGATATTGCCACTTTGAAGGCTAACATAAAAACTTTTTCCACCGTAATGAAGAATCTGATAGACTCCCAAGAGTTGGAAAATCAAGGGCTTCGTGATAAATTTGCAAACTTGAAGGCTGCTAGGAGAAGTCTGGCAAATTTGGTCAAGGAATTGGTCATATCCCAATGCCAAGATGGTTTTTATTCCTCCTCCAATCGACCAGCTCAGAATCCGAATTATCAGAATCAATGCCAGAATCAGCAGAGACCTTCGAATTGCCCAGAAGGAGAGACTCAGCAGTTTGATCCAATCCCAATGACTTACAGTCAATTATGGTTTTGTTCGAAACTCGGTGATGACACCCAGAAAAACCAGAGCCATGAAATCTCGCCCTCCTTGGTTCAATCCAAATGCCAGTTGTGAATTTCATGATGGAGCAGTGGGGCATTCGATTGAAGAGTGCAAGGTTTTCCAAGAAAAAGTTCAAGAGATGATCGACGATGAAGTGCTGATCTTCAAGGGAGAGAGCCTAGTTGTGAATGAAACACCTTTATGCTGATGAATTTGAAGACTTAAGAAAGTCCTTTGAAGCTGGAGAAATCAAGAATAAAGCTCATTCCCAAGATCATTAGGTTGTTGTTACTTGTTTGCATCTGTTGTTATTTCTTTGATTGTAAAAGCATGATTTGCATGTAAGAACTTATTTGTTTTGAATGTTTAATGCAATGAATATGTTTGTCTTGAAGAAATACATTTATATTCACTCATAAAATGTTTTTTCCACTTTATAATGCCAATGCCACCCAATCTCTTTCCTTGGCAGAGAATTGGAAGGAGGATGATGAAATCACAAATGTAAGATCTCTTGTTATATGCTTTTGAATAAAACTCTGCTGATGATGTAAGGCATTGTTGCAAATCCCCAAACACCAGAGATATAAGGGAGATAGACCCTCGTTAACCCCTTTGAGCCTTGTAGTAGGAGTTTTATTCTCCAAATAAAAAAAAAACTCATTTTTAACCTGGGGCAGGGTAGTTTTTAGTTAAGATGATCGAGCGCCTAAAACTTAAAAAAAAAGGAGTAAACATCACGAAGAATAGGCTGGTACAAATAAAATATTATCCTTTATCCTTTATTTCTTAAACCATGAACCAAGCCACGATACAACCCTCAAAAGACCTAATTGAAGCAGGGTTTATTTTGAGAGCGTACTCGATGAGATAAAGTTTCCGGACTCCTACGAGCTATGCTCAAATTTGTGTTGGCTTTGTAAAATAAATTAATGTCATATCCTAACTAGTGATTCGGTCACAAGTTATTGCGATATTATTTTCAATAAAAAAACTTCGAGACTAACATGTGTGTTGCATTAGCAGTTTCAGAATTAACATTTTTTTGCTTGCTAACACTGCTTGACATCATAGAAGCTAGTATACGAGCATCATCGATGAGCTCAATCTTTTGAGAATTTAAACTCTGATGAAAATAGAAAATCATTTCAAAAGATGACCATATCAAGGGGCACGTTACCTAAAGACTCTGCTAAACAGGGGCAAGTTGTTTCCCAATTGTTGCTTTCACAGTCTGACCCCAAGGGGCAAGTTTGAAGTTTTAGTTATACAGAATACAGTCAATCTAGGGCATTTACGTCGAGATTTGATAAATCTCTCCAAAAGTTTGGAAACATTGGAACATTTTGGATGCCAAGTTTTCTGTAAAATCCTCTTGGAATGACTTCTTCTCATAAACCATGTGATATGGGGCATTTGAGAATTGAAGACTTTGTATCCATTCACAACAATTATTGTTCGAAATGGCGACTATCATGCAGTGCATCAATGCAGAACTACATTATTCTCACAACATTCTTTACCCATGCCCCCAAAGAGTTTTTGTCTCAAGTGGTGTGATGATTCCCTAGTAAGTCCCTACTTCAAGTGGTCGTGACAATTCCCCGGTGAATCTCTACTTCAAGCAGTTATGGCATGTCTGGTGCAAAATTTCCCCAGTTGATGACCTAAGAATTCCCAGTGAATTTCCTCGGCTTCAACCTTCCCCAGCGAATTGAATACAATTTCACTCCTTACTGATTTTCTTATAACTTCAATCCTTCTCAGCGAAGTGGATGTTTATTTCATCCCCATGAAGTCTCAATTCTGACATCTTCAGCTGCAACGTTGATCCGAGCTTCCCCAATGAAGTGGATATTTATTTTATCCCCCGTGAGGCCTCGGCTCTGGCATCTCCAATTATAACTGTCTTTCAGACTACTTCAGTTTGCTGTGGATATTTATTTTATCCCCTATGAAGTCTCTCTTTAATCATGAGTTTGATCCTTTCCCAGTGGATCTTTCTCATCCCCAACAGAGTCACCAGATTCATCTTGATAATCCCCTAAGTGAAATCATGATGTTTATCCCCAAGTGGAGTGCTATCTTTTCCCCAGAGATTTGAAGCTTTGACGCAGGGTTGTAATCCCAGATGTGGCTTTCCATTTACCCTAGTGATGTTTCCATCTTGTGAAGATTGGTCGAGTATCTGTGTCGAGATGTTTATTTCATCTCCAGTCTTCTCTTTATTTGTTTTGTCAACATAAGCATAACATGACATACATTCATATAGATACATGGCATATGTGCATTTTGCATTTTTGTGATGTTTGTTTGTTCTTTCATTTTAACTGTGTTTATCCCCAATGTCATACCCCAAATTTTGACCACCAAAATTTCCCATCATTGTGCAAATCATCATCACAATATGGATGTACTTTCATGCCTCATCAGTCTCCTCAAAGATAATTGAGCATTCACTACAATCATGAAGTAGGGTTTTGAGCCCTCTCAGAGCACTTAGACAAAGGATCAATCAAGAAATGACATGATCTTCAACTTGTCTAACCTCTCAAACATCTATAAAGGATCAAGAGGACTCCCACATCAAGAATCAAGCACAAAGTTGCAACATTCCAAGTGGATTAAGCCTCAAGATCGCCTGTGTCACCAAATTAGGGTTTGGTCGACCAGGGTCCCCAGATGAAAATTTCCATCTGGGCATGAGCCAATGCCTCAATGTATGGTCCTATAAGCTCAAAAGGATCTCAAGAGCCCATCCACAATTGCAAAATCACCTTGAAGGTCCATCTATCAAAAAATCAGGAATTAGGGTTTTGACCTAATTCAACCCTCGAGTTAACTTGTGAAGTGAGGCATGGCTTGAAGCTTCAAAATGAACTTCAAAGACCTAAAATACATCATATTGGCATGTTTACAATATTTGATTGACTCAAAGAGCTCAAATCATAAGCCACAAGAACTCAAAATCATCTTATCACAAATTAGGGTTTCTGATGGAAAAAATCATCCTTATCCTTGACTGTTGGCCTAACCTTGATCTCAAACCTTGGGGATGGGTCTAAGACATTCCTAAATACCCTTGGAGGCCATCCATGAAGTTTAATTAAGCCCAACGATTGATTTCACAAAAGGATCACAAAGTCAAAATTTCATCTGATGAAAAAGTCAACTGTACAAAAATCCAAGTTTGACTTTTTGGATTTTTGGTCAACCAAGGCTCCTTAACCCTAAAACAATGTTAATATGTGATTTGAATCATCATTCATCAAGAAAAATTAAAGAAAGTGAGTTAACTTGCTAAAGGGGTAACCATAAAAAACTTAGAATTTTTCTAAGTTATGGAACAAAGTGGCTAACGTACAAACTTTGTAAGGCCATATCTCCCAAACCCTAAGGCCTTTTTCTCCCATTCAAAACTCAGATGGAAGCCCTCATTACATACTTCAAAAGTGTCAACTACAAGAGTTTCCAATTCTTCATGGATTCTAAGTTATGGTTGGATCAAAATCACTAAAACTTGGAATTTACCACTTTTCCAACACTTAGACAAAATTCTGTCTAAGTCAGAAAAACAAGTGAAACACCAAAACTTGGAGGGTTGTTTCACATAGTTCTAGGCTGAATTAATTCAAGATGTAAACATCAAAGTTGTTGTGCATATTTCCAATAATCTAAGGAACTCATTGGCATGAAACAACTCAACTTGAACCAAGAGTTATGGCTGCTGCAAGACACCATGGCACGACTGTCTTGAAAAACCAGTTTGTGTGATTTCTTGCCATACACGATTTTGAGCCAAAAAGCAATGACCACTATGCCACATTCATTTAATCTGATCATAATGCGTCTGATCCAACCTTCAAACTTGGACTGAAATGCCAAGAGCTTATCCTTGAGAATTGATGAGTTTTTGGCATATATGCTTTGAATTCAAAGGGCATTAAAGTGGAATAGTGCACATTCAATATTCTCACCCTCCTCGGTCAAGTTCTCTGATTAAACAACAATTAAAAGGACTGAAGAATGTGATTTCAATCAAGGCATAACTGATCTATTTGGGACAGCTATTGCACCTAGTGCAAAAGGCATTTATGCCAAGCCAAGACCATTGAACTATTACCTTATCCACTGAGCTTCAAGAGAGCCACTTCAACACAACTCCTCTACTATAAATAGAGGTCCTAACTTATCATTCAAACTACACCAAAGCTCATTACAACAAGACTTTCTCTCTTTCACTCCCTAGGCCAAAAAACTTCATTTCTTGAGAGGTTACTATCGGGTTTTGAGTTGGAGATCAATACCACTCAAACCATTGATTCAGACACATCACATATGACATATAGAAGGTGTCTGAACACGCACCTCCTATCTGTAACATCAAAATCACCAAATGGCCATCTTATTGCACAAAACTCATGACTTGCTGCAGAAGGAATCAGGTTGATTAATCTAAAGGGCTCTCAATCACTCCAAGCATTCAAACACTTTCCTTAAGGTACAAGGAAGCTGTCCAAAGCATTAGAACTCAACTGTAACACCTCCATCATCAAATTTGATTCTCACATGCAGAGGTAAGCCTCAAACTGTCAAACCCATTGAATCATGCATCATAAATATGTTTTGTGATTACCATTGTGTTTCTGAATGTTAGTAGATCCTTTACCCTCAATCAATTGTTGTTTACAGTTCGTGTATGGGATTTCATTGAGTTCATGCAAATTTTAGGGTTCATCAGGTTTTGTCATATTAAGTCGTGATTCACTTAATTTCAATAAAATTGAGTATTGCCATTGTGTTCCTTGTCTGAAAGCGCATGATTTTCATATTTGGATCATGTGAAATGATTGAGAAACGAGTGAGATAGGTGGCTTCACGTATTTGAGCTTGAGGATGAAGATGACCATGGTGCCATTCTTCAGAAATTCCACTTGTTTTACTGTATATTTATTGCTTGCCATATAATAACTGAATTGGCATTGCGCCCTAGTGGAAACACTAGTATGTTTGTGTGTGTGAGCGAGTGAGAGGTCTGGGGTTCGAATCCCCCTCGCCCCAGACCTTTTGATATTTTTTTCAATCATTTTCAAAGGCATTTTACACATATTATTATCCCTTGCCATCTTCTATTAGCCTACGCAAGTGGCTCAGTTGGCAAAATTTTGAACTATCCTCCCCAAGGGCGTGAATTCAAACCTTGGGGGGACCATTTCTAATTTTTTACCACTTAATTTTGTCACTTTTCACCAATCTTTTAATAACTTTGAAAACTAATTTCTCATTCATTTTTCATCATTTTTTATTGGTTCTTTTTGCAAAAATTCACAAAATTGATAAAGTATTTTAATCTACAAAAATCTCACAAAAAAATATTATTTGTCTATATTTAATATTTTTCATAAAGAACTTATTTTATTTGTTTTCTTAACATTTGAAAATATTTCTTTTCTCTTGATCTTTTCAAAATCAAATGGGTTCTAAATCATCTTGTGATTAAAACCTCATTTTTTAAACCTTAACCAAAAATCACAAGTAGTTTATTTAAACTTATTTGGTATTTTTATCATTTTTATTAACTTTCTTTAAAGAATTACTTTTAAAAATGAATTTAGGGTTTCTTTGATTTTTGATCATTATCAAACATTTAAACACTCATGGGCCTCTAATAGAGTGTAAGACCCAATCATTTTCTTAACCAAAACCTTTTTGGGTCTCATACATTGTATAAGTCCCAACACATTTTCAAAAAATCTCGGCGCGATCGCCATTTCAAAACAAAATCAATTGGGCCTACCCTTGAGTTGTAAGTCCCATTTCTTTCCGTCTTTCAAATCTTTGGGCCACTCCTTGAGTTGTAAGACCCATCCCTTTGTACAGAAAACCTCTTTGGGCCTCAGTCATTGTATAAGTCCCAGTACAGTTTTTTAAACAACGGTACAATTACTATTTTTCATTTGGGCCTCTTTTTGAGTATAAGCCCCAACAATCTTTTCCAATTAGGTTCAAATATACAGTTGTTATCAAAACTTTCTTTAATTTCTTAAACAACTAACAATACAACTATGGAAGCTTGCTCACCAGTAAGTTTTATCAGCTTTCTTTTACGTACTTGTACATATACATGCATATATTTGTTTGAACTGCATGGAAGCTTGCTCACTTGTAAGTTTTTATCAGCTTTACTTTACATGCTTTTATACATATATAACTATATTGTGGGAAGCTTGCTCACCTGTAAGTCCTTCTTTCATATCCTTTTAAATACTTGTCATATATCAACTGTATATATACTAATATATCTGCTTAGAGTTTTCCCCGACAACTAGGTCTAGAACTTGGTAAAGTCAGTTGGTCACTCTTTAATACAGTCAAAACTAGATCCCCATAGGATTTCCAAATACAATCTTGCCTTCTCTTGGGCTTAAACAATATGGAACAAAGGGAAAGGCATTATACTCGGTGAAACTTTTCTCAAACTGTCACTATTAAAAATTGTCAAAGGAATTCATTCCCCGGAGATGATTAATTCTCGGTGAAACCTCTCTTGAATTTCTTCGAACCCTAGAACTGTTCACTAAAGGATTAATTCTCGGTGAAACCTTTATTGAACTCTTCTTAGGTTTAGGACCCACAGGCTTCCTAAAAGCATCCCCACCTTCTCTTGGGCTTTGTACAAGGACCCTCCGGCTTCTTAAAAGTTCTCATGCCTTCTCTTAGGCTTAATACAAGGACCCCGAAGACCTCTTAAAGGTATAGGACATAACTTAGTCATCCTTTACTAGAGCAGTCTTCTTTGAGTCAAAACCTCAGACCAATTTAGGGTTGATTCTCACCCCTTAAAACATCTGCCTCCTCTTGGGCATCATACAAAGATAAACTCTTCCATACCAGTAGACTTGGACAGTCTAATCCCCTCTCAGATCTCAAAGACATTCTCAAGTACCTTACAAACATAGGAGAAACCCTGGTCATTTTGGATCAATCTCCAGTAGAGTTAAAACCCAGTCTCTCTCCTAAAATTCCCCAGCCCGGGTCAGTTTATCATCCGAATAACACTATCCTAAATCAGAACCTTAAGGTCTCTGATATCTCAACTCTTCTGTAACCCTCAGTAAGATTTGATTCTTCATTTGGACCTGCCCCTGGATCTTAATAATTCTCAGCAGAAGATAGTCTCCTTTTAGGATTTTTATAAAGATTTCTTTCTTTGTTCCTCCCCAACAAAGATAGCCTCTTCTTGGACTTTGTACAATGATTCTCCCTTAGCAGAACTAACCCTTTCAGACTCTCTTATTGAGTCAATCACCCTTTCAGACTCTCTTGTTGAATCAATCACCTTTCAGACTCTCTTGTTGTGTCAATCACCCTTTTAGACTCTCTTGTTGAGTCAATCACCTTTCAATACTCTCTTGTTGAGTCAACTCTTGTTTAGCCTCAATCTTGGGCTTTGTATAAGGTAGATAAAAACACTCTTTTGTTGAGTCAATCTTTTTCAACCTCCTCTTAGGCTTTGTATAATGATTTCCCCTAGCAGGAGTTAGCCTCCTCTCAGGCTGTGTATAATGATTTCTCCAGCTTGTTCAGCCACAATCTTGGGCTTTGTACAAGACACTATATAAATGTCCTAAGTAGAGTCAATCCTCTTTTCAGCCTCAATCTTGGGCTTTGTACAAGACAGATTATACTCTTCCGCGGAGTCAAACTCATTTCAGCCTCAATCTTGGGCTTTGTACAAGACACTTAAAATATCCTCTGTTGAGTTTGTAAAGTCTCATTTTAGCCTCAATCTTGGGCCTTGTACAAGACATATAAAGATTTCTTTCCCACAGAGTCAGCCTTCTTTTCAGCCTCAATCTTGGGCTTTATACAAGACACATACAAACCCTCCCCGACGGAGTCAAAATCCCTTTTAGCCTCCTCTTAGGCTTTGTATAATGATATCCCCAAATAGTCAGTCTCTTTTAGCCTCAATCTTGGTCTTTATACAAGACATATATGAACACTCTCTTGTTGAGTCAGTCTTTTCTAGCCACCTCTTAGAATTTGTATAAGGACTTCCCCAATGGAGTCAATCAATCTCTTAGCTTCAACCTTGGGCTTTGATCAAGGCACACAAAAATCAACATCCCCTCAGTGGAAATCCAAATCCCTCTGTAGGAAGTCATTTCTATGTTTATCACATATCAAAACAGACATTCAAAACAAACCTTAATCCCAGATAACTGCTGTAAGTGGCACACTTATTGATTCAAATATCCAAGCTGTTGTCCATCTCTTATCCTGGTAAACTTCATTCTTTCATCTAATTGCTGTAAGCGGCAAGCCTCTGGATTATTTACATCCACGCCACTGTCCCTCTCTTAGCATGAGAAATTCCTAAGGAAAAATGGCATTGCTCTACATTGAGTTAAAGTTTTCCCCTTCAGGACAAATCCCCTATAAAGGAAATTATGGCATTGCTGGATTCACATATCCCAATTAAAGTAATCCTCCTTTTTAAAGCAGTCACCCAATAACTGTGATAAATAGACAAGATGTCTCCCATTTAGAGATAACAAGTTCTCTCTCAGTCAAACCTTTTAGCTTCAATCTTGGGCTTTGAACAAGACACAAATAATCAATCTTTTAGCTTCAATCTTGGGCTTTGAACAAGACACCAAAACATCATTTTTTCCTCCATAGAATAGGAGGAACTACGATTGCTCTGATTTCCCTGTTTCTTTAAAACGGGAATACGTAGGCTAGCGAAATCTTAGTGAGCATATTAATCAAAAACTCTAGGTCCAGTACCTTCACACATACATCAAAAACCTTAGGTCCAGTACCTCACCAAAAACATTGGAAAAACCCGAACATCAACAAAAACTCACTCTCTCTCTCTCATATTTCCCAAGAAACTTTTCCCAACCCATTCCCAGATAAACACCATCAAGTACAAAGCGTAACCTAATGCTAACAACCTGTGGATAACCACATATATGATGGGTAATTGACAACTCCCCATTGTATAACCTGATCCCGAACTCCCCGATCTCTCTCACCGTTTGTTCAGTTAAACAATCGCGTGCAAGGTTAGTTTTAGATAGCTTCCCTTTCCCTTCCAGCTTCACGGGATAAATAAGAAATCAGAAAGTAGCACCCCACGTTAAGGAGGAAACCATTCTCTGCGATAAGGTGGTCGTGTCATCGACAAAAATCGCACGCTACAGTAAAATGGCGACTCTGTTGGGGAGTCAAAGTAGGATATGTCTTACCTTAGTCATCATCGTCCCCATTTTCCACAGAAAAATGGCGACTCTGTTGGGGAGTCAAAGTAAGATCTAGTCATCATCATCCCCATTTTCCACAGAAAAATGGGACTCTGTTGGGGAGTCATTTTGTTTGTATAAGCTTATAGACTAGAATTCCTAAGAGGTCTAGGATGTTAGTTTTAGGAATGAATATATATATATATATATATATATATATATATATATATATATATATATATATATCTTTTCCTACTTGATATTCGTGTTTATTTTTCTACTAATGGGAATGCGAGTGATGTCGCATGCGGAAAGTTTGAGTGATACCTAAGATAGGTGATGGCAGAGACGGGCGGTCTTACAGGGAGTGAATCCCGAATAAGCTGTCCCGGTAGACCATCAAATCAGTGGAGATACCCTTTGCGGATTCAATGTCTAACGACTTCGATTGTGAAAGCAGATTGTTCGATTGTGGTATCCATGAAACTGAGGATTTAGTAGGCATTAACCATATGGCTATTTAGTAGTGCATAAGCTATCGAAAATAGTTGTCACGCGATACTACACTCAATTGAGATTACCCTAAGATGCTACAGATCGCTCGGGTGAACCAGCCTGCTGTTGTTATCCCAAGGGGGGTCAATTATTTTGAGTACAGGTACAAAAATTCACCATAGTATAACCTTTGGGATAGGTAGAGCCATGACTCCATGCTCGTGACGCTGAACCTTTGAACCCATGTTTTTTCTATGTTTTTGTGTGCTGCATTCATGCATTCATTTCATTAAAAAACTTTTAAATAAAGAAAAAAATCTTCTTTTCTAGTCTCTCTTTTTCAAATTAAACTAAGACAATGATTGCAAATATCAAAGAAAAAGATTGCGTTATGGATTTCGGTAGAAGGAAGACGCACAAGTACACCTTCAAAGTTCCAAAACTAGAGGATTTAAGAGGGTTAGCAAGGATGATCACCAACCCTGATGCTTTCAGAGCTAAGTACGGAGGACTGCTGTCTCTATTAAGGGTCCATGTAGTTGAAGGAATCCTGTCTACGCTGATTCAGTTTTACGATCCAGTTTATTACTATTTCACATTCTCGGATTATCAACTAGCACCAACACTGGAGGAGTATTCTCACCTGACTGATTTACCTATCACTGACCAAGCTCCTTTTTATGGACTGGAAGAAATTCCAAAGGGTCAAACCATTGCAAGAGCAATCTATTTGGACGAGTCAGAAGTCAGGACTCACATGACCACTAAGGATGGAATCCAAGGTTTACCGGCCAAGTTTTTGATAGAGAAAGCCCTGTACTTTGCCAGTATAGGAAACGTTACTTCTTTCGAGGATATATTTGTTCTACTCACTTACGGGTTGTACCTTTTTCCCAACATCGATAACTTCATTGATATCAATGCCATTAAGATATTTTTGATTGGAAATCCCGTACCGACCTTGCTCGCAGATGCTTATCATTCTGTACACTTAAGGAATTTGTATAGTGGAGGAATGATCACACACTGTGTACCCTTGCTATACAAATGGTTCACTTCCCATTTACCTAAATCTGCTACTTTTTGGGATCATAAGAGTACTCTACGTTGGTCACATAGAATCATATCTCTTACCAACTCTGACATAGATTGGTATAATTGGATCTATGACGGGATAAGGATCATTGACAAATGTGGAAATTTCCCTAATGTACCCCTCATAGGAACCAAAGGAGGAATCAACTATCATCCAGTTTTAGTTCGTCGTCAACTCGGATACTCGATGAGACATATCCCGCGTAATGTTCATTTGGAAGGTCTTTTCTTCAAGGAAGGAGAAAATGACAGGGCACTAAAGAAAAAAATAGTGCATGCCTGGAAACATGTTCACAGGAAAGGAAGAGAGTCTCTAGGAAAACCAGACTGTATCTCCGTGGTGTAACACCCTTTTCTAACCCACGAATAAACACGACAAAATACACCAAATATCAGAGTAATAATCACCTCAAAGGGTGCACATTTCTCAATAAATTCAAAATAACACAATTGCCCTATACACCAAGGGACTTCCATCAAATTTAAATTTAAAGCCTTCACATGGCAGCGGAATTCAAAACTTCCAATTAAAACGGTTTTCAACAAACGTCATAATAATTCAAATAAAACCACATCATCAAATAACACCAAAATAAAGAAACAACATAGTTCGACTCAAAGGACCCCCACCCGATGTTACACTATCAGAGCAAGACCCTCTAAATCGACCAAAGCAAATAAACTTCAAGTCCTCGAAAACGTCCACGGCTAAACCTGATCACCTGCACGTTACCCACGTGGAGGCAACATTCAAACAAGCAGAGTGAGTAATCACAATTCAATATAAATCATATAAAGAAAAGACATCAACAGGCAATAGTTGTTTTCATCATATACTACAGCTTCTCACCCTAAACATCATATAAAACATCACATAAAACATCACATCACCAGTATTACTTATATGCAATTATGCAATGCCACCAAGGATGAAATGCAATGTCATAAAATGCATGTGGTACCAAATCATCATAATAATGGACACTAGGCCATCAACCCTCCACAAGGGAGCACGTCACAAAATACTCAAATCCACACAATGGGATTGAAGCCACCACTGGACCAAAGTCCTAAATCGTCACTGGACCGAAGTCCTAATCATCATCAATAGACCGAAGTCTAAATGCTATGAATGCATGATGCACAACATCATAATCATCATCATCAACAAAAGTTATTAAGCGCATCATCATTCATCAAATATCATGTTATCCACATCGTCATTTAATCATCAAAACATCATGAATCGTCATCTCATAATTGTCTATGTACTCATGGTACTTCACATAATCGTTTTTTCATCAAACATCACATACAAACATCTAATAAGCATCAATAACGTCACATCATCATATGATCATCAAAACATCATTTTCATCACATATAACACGTCAACACATAGCAGAAATTCACCGCAACATCACAACATCAATATAACACAAGGAAGATAATTTTCATGAATTTTAATTCAATAAAAAAATATTTTCAGTTCCAGGTCGCGCTAAGCGCGCTACTCACTGCCTCAAAGAGGCGAAATTCCTTCAGACCGCGCTAAGCGCGCTAGACCGCGCTAAGCGGGCTCTGCGATTTCTGCAGAAAAACCCTGCGATAACAACACTTCCCCATCTGTGATTCCACACTCCAAAACCCAGATTTTTCCTCAAATCATCATAGATTATGTTATTATAACCTATAACTATCATGTATACATTAATAACAACAATCATCCCATAGTAAATCATCACAATTCATCATCCTTAACCTCAATTCCTAGGTTTCCCACAAAACCCCAATTACCCACAACACCTAATCTTTATATCACAAATATTGTAAAGCGATACTCCCCATACCTTAGAGTTTTGTTTCTTTTGATCTTTTCTCGAAGTTTCGCCAGAAATCTTCTATGCCCTAGCCTCCCTCTCACTTGTTCTTCAGAGCACCTTTTCCTCTTCCTCAAGAAAAATACGAATAATGAGTTCCTTTCACCATTCTCTCTTAAAATACCCCTAAATGTGCTCTTCCCATCTTACCCCCACTAATTCTCCTCAAATGTCCACTTCGCCCTTAATTCCTCTAATATTATTTAATTTAAATAATAATACATCATATTCCATAACATATGCTATTATTTAATTAAATAACCCAAAACTTCATAAAATCACCGACATCCACACAAATCACCGAAATTCACGAATATAATACTTAAATAAATTAATTAAATATTCTTACGAAATTTGGGGCGTTACAACTCTCCCCCACTTAAAGAATTTTCGCCCTCGAAAATTACCTAAAGGGAATAGAGTCGGATACGACTCCCTCATCTGATCTTCACGTTCCTAAGTCCAACTTTCACCAGCTGGTCCACCCCACAACACCTTCACCAAAGTTACGTCTCTACCTCGCAGTTGCTTCATCTCTCGACCATCAACACGCACCGGCAATGCTTCCACAGTCAGATTATCCTTCACTTGTACATCATCCATCTGAATCACATGCGACGGATCCGAAATGTACTTCCTCAATTGAGACACATGGAACACGTCATGCAAATTCGCAAGTGACGGTGGTAAAGCAATTCGATAGGCTACCTCTCCTATCCTCTGCAATATCTGGTATGGACCAAAAAAACGTGGAGTGAGCTTCCTAGACTTTAAAGCTCGACCCACACCAGTCACTGGCGTCACCCTCAAAAACACGTGATCTCCATCTTGGAATTCAAGTGCTTTCCTCCTCTTATCATGGTAGCTCTTTTGACGACTCTGCGAAGCTTTCATTCTCTCTTGGATCTTCTTAATCTTCTCAGTCGTCTCTTGCACAATTTCAGGTCTAAGTACAACACTCTTGCCCGATTCATACCAACACAAAGGAGTCATACACCTTCCCTCATACAAAGCTTCGTAAGGCGCCATTCTAATACTAGCATGAAAACTATTATTGTACGTGAACTCAATCAACGGTAAATGGCTATCCCACGATCCTCCATGATCCAACACATAAGCCCTCAGTAAATCCTCTAATGATTGGATCATCCTTTCTGTCTGACCGTTCGTCTGCGGATGATATGTAGAACTCATCCTCAACTTGGTACCCAACGCATCTTGCAAACTCTTCCAGAACCTCAATGTAAACCTCGGATCTCTATCCGACATAATACTCGAAGGTACCCCATGTAACTTCACAATCTCCTCAATGTACATCTCGGCTAACTTCTGCATGGAATGATTAATCTTCATCTGCAAGAAATGATCCGACTTAGTTAATCTATCCACGATCACCCAAATTGAATCATTTCCCTTAACAGTCTTCAGCAACCCCACTACAAAATCCATGGAAATACTATCCCATTTCCATTGTGGAATCCTTAGTGGTTGCATCATACCTAAAGGCTTCTGATGCTCAGCTTTCGACTTCTGACAAGTCAAACACGCATAAACTAACTCTGCAACTTCCTTCTACATACCTGGCCACCAAAACAACTTTTTCAAATCTTGGTACATCTTCGTAGCACCGGGATGAATACTCAACCTACTTCGATGTCCTTCTTCAAGAATGCTCTTCTTAATATCTGGAACATCTGGGACACACACCCTGTCTCTGAACATCATTACGCCATTCTCACCAATTCGGAAGTCACCTCCGTTACCTTGGTTAATCAAAACCAATTGGTCAACCAACTTTAAATCAGATTGCTATCCCACTCTGATTTCTTCCAGAATACTACTAGTAAACTTCAACATTCCCAACTTCACACTGTCAGGAGTTGCTTCACACACCAAACTCAAATCTCTGAATTGCTCAATTAATTCCAACTCTTTCACCATAAGCATCGACATATGCAATGACTTTCTGCTCAATGCATCAGCCACTACATTTTCTTTGCCCGGATGATAACTTAAATCAAAATCGAAATCCTTCAACAACTCTAACCACCTCCTCTGCCTCATATTCAATTCCTTCTGATCAAACAAGTACTTCAGACTCTTATGATCACTGAACACCTCAAATTTAGAGCCAAACAGATAATGTCTCCAAATTTTCAACACAAACACCACCGCGGCCAATTCCAAGTCATGTGTAAGATAATTTCTCTCATGAAATCGCGATTGTCTCGAAGCATAAGCAACAACTTGTCCATTTTGCATCAATCCTCCACCAAGACCCATCTTCGACGCATCACAATACACCACAAAAGATTCACTCGGATTAGGCAAAATCAACACTGGAGCAGTAGTCAATCTCTTCTTCAATTCCACGAAACTCTCTTCACAAGCTACATCCCACACAAAAGTCTGACCCTTTCGAGTCAACTGAGTCAAAGGTAATACCAACTTAGAAAAGCCTTCAATAAACTTGCGGTAGTAACCCGCTAATCCCAGAAAACTTTGTATCTCAGTCGCAGACTTCAGAATCTCCCACTGTAACACAGCATCAATCTTAGAAGGATCAACAGCAACACCACCACTTGAAATCACATGGCCAAGGAAACTCACTTCCTTCAACCAAAACTCACACTTCGACAGCTTTGCATACAACTTCTTCTCCTTCAAGACTTGCAACACAGTTCTCAAATGCTCGACATGCTCTTCTTCAGATCGAGAATATATCAAGATATCATCGATAAACACCACCACAAACTTGTCCAAATACTCATGGAAAATCCGATTTATATACTCCATGAACACACCAGGTGCATTAGATACACCAAACGGCATCACAGTGTATTCATAGTGTCCATATCTCGTTCTGAAAGCCGTCCTCGGAATATCATCAGGCTTAACTCAAATCTGATGATAACCCAACCTCAAATCAATCTTCCTGAACACACAAGCACCTACTAGCTGATCCATCAAATCGTCGATTCTCGGAAGTGGATACTTATTCTTGATCTTTACTTTATTCAACTGTCGATAATCAATGCACAACCTCATACTTCCATCCTTCTTCTTCACTAACAACACAAGAGCACCCCCCCGGAGAAACACTTGGTCTAACAAACCTCTTATCAAGCAATTCTTCCAACTGTTTCTTCAATTCACTTAACTCAGAAGCTGACATCCGATAAGGAGCCATCAACACTGGACTCGTACCTGGTATTAAGTCCACTACAAACTCTACCTCACGCTCTGGAGGCAAATCACTGACGTCATCTGGAAACACATATGGAAATTCATAGACAATCGGCAACTCCACACTCGCAGCTTCACGATCAATTTGCAACGATGCAAACATTGCAAACACCAAAGCTTCGTCTTCCACAAGTTCGTCTACTTGCTTAGCAGACAAGAACATCAACTCCCCACTATCACCAACCTCAAGAAACTCTACAGTCTTGTTATAACAATTGATATGAACATGGTTGAACTCCAACCAGTTCATTCCAAAGATCACGTCAATTTGGTGCAAGGGTAGGCACACCAAATCCATCACAAAGCTCTTCTCAAAAATCATCACAGGACATCTCAAACACACAAGGGTAGTAGTAACAGAACCATTAGCTGGAGTTTCTATTACCATATTCCCATTCATATCAGATAACTTCAAACCCAATCTATTAGCACATTCAAGCGAGATAAAAGAATGAGTAGCGCCAGTATCAATAATAGCAACCAACTCGATATTATTAATAAAACAAGTACCTCGAATCAGGTTGTCCTTCTCTGGCGCCTCTGCACCACTCAAAGCAAACACTCTGCCACTGGTCTGGGAAGTAGTAGCAGTCTTCTTCGGCTTCCGACATTGAGTACTGATATGACCTTTCTCACCACAATTGAAACAGGTCGGACCCTCATCTTTGCAATTCTTAGCTCGATGACCTTTCTTACCGCATCTATAGCACCTCAGCACATTATTGGTACACGCATCAGCACGGTGACCTTGCTCGCCACACTTATGACACTTTCCAGAAGCGGGAGCTACTCCCCCACTTGTCTTTTTCCCATCTGAAGCCTTCTGCTTCCCTTTGTCAGTTGAAGTTGTATAAGGCTTACCCCTATACTGCCCTTTCTTCTCACTCAACTGCTTGTAGTGAGCAGATCGAGCTCGGCTATCCTCATCATATATTCTGCTCTTGTCAACCAACTCAGCATACCTGCGGATCTGCTGATACCCAATACCATACTTAATCTCTGGCCTCATCTTATTCTCGAATTTGAGACACTTAGACATCTCAGCATCAGCACGATTGTAGTGCAGACAGAACTTCACCAAAGCCTCGAACTTCGCGGCATACTCTGCCACAGTCATATCTCCTTGCTTCAGCTCAAGGAATTCCACTTCTCTCTTGCCACGAGCATCCTCTGGAAAATACTTCCCCAGAAACTCCTGCTTAAACACAGCCCAAGTTATCACAGTGCCAACATCCGTAAGTCTCTGACGGGTGTTATCCCATCAGTCCTCAGCTTCCTCTTCCAACATATGCATTGCAAACTGAACCTGTTGCTCATCAGAATACCCCATCACTCAAAAAATCTTCTCGATTGCCTTCAGCCACTTGTGTGCACTTGCTGGATCATGCGTACCCACAAAAGTCGGTGGATTGTTCCTCTGAAACTTCCCCAAAGCACAAAACTCATAAGGGGCTCCACCATTTGGATCCAGCTGCGCTACCACATTAGCAACCGATTCCAACGCATCAGCAATCGCACAATCATTTCTTCCAACCATCCTGCACACCACCAACAAGGTTAGAAGAACTAAAACATCAACAGTGTACACACACTCGTCGACAGACAGGGACAGACATCAAGTAAAATCCTGGCCGGACGGACCGACCTGCTCTGATACCACTAATGTAACACCCTTTTCTAACCCACGAATAAACACAGCAAAATACACCAAATATCAGAGTAATAATCACCTCAAAGGGTGCACATTTCTCAATAAATTCAAAATAACACAATTGCCCTATACACCAAGGGACTTCCATCAAATTTAAATTTAAAGCCTTCACATGGCAGCGGAATTCAAAACTTTCAATTAAAACGGTTTTCAACAAACGTCATAATAATTCAAATAAAACCACATCATCAAATAACACCAAAATAAAGAAACAACATAGTTCAACTCAAAGGACCCCCACCCGATGTTACACTATCAGAGAAAGACCCTATAAATCGACCAAAGCAAATAAACTTCAAGTCCTCGAAAACATCCACGGCTAAACCTGATCACCTGCATGTTACCCACGTGGAGGCAACATTCAAACAGGCAGGGTGAGTAATCACAATTCAATATAAATCATATAAAGAAAAGACATCAACTGGCAATAGTTGTTTTCATCATATACTAAAGCTTCTCACCCTAAACATCATATAAAACATCACATAAAACATCACATCACCAGTATCACTTATATGCAATTATGCAATGCCACCAAGGATGAAATGCAACTCATAAAATGCATGTGGTACCAAATCGGCATAATAATGGATACTAGGCCATCAACCCTCCATAAGGGAGCACGTCACAAAATACTCCAATCCACACAATGGGATTGAAGCCACCACTGGACCAAAGTCCTAAATCGTCACTGGACCGAAGTCCTAATCATCATCAATAGACCGAAGTCTAAATGCTATGAATGCATGATGCACAACATCATATCATCATCATCAACAAAAGTTATTAAGCGCATCATCATTCATCAAATATCATGTTATCCACATCGTCATTTAATCATCAAAACATCATGAATCGTCATCTCATAATTGTCTATGTACTCATGGTACTTCACATCATCGTTTTGTCATCAAACATCACATACAAACATCTAATAAGCATCAATAACGTCACATCATCATATGATCATCAAAACATCATTTTCATCACATATAACACGTCAACACATAGCAGAAATTCACCGCAACATCACAACATCAATATAACACAAGGCAGATAATTTTCATGAATTTTAATTCAATAAAAAAAATATTTTCAGTTCCAGGTCGCGCTAAGCGCGCCCCACCCGCGCTAAGCGCGCTACTCACTGCCTCGAAGAGTCGAAATTCCTTCAGACCGCGCTAAGCGCGCTAGACCACTCTAAGCGGGCTCTGCGATTTCTGCAGAAAAACCCTGCGATAACAGCACTTCCCCATCTGCGATTCCACACTCTAAAACCCAGAGTTTTCCTCAAATCATCACAGATTATGTTATAATAACCTATAACTATCATGTATACATCAATAACAACAATCATCCCATAGTAAATCATCACAATTCATCATCCCTAACCTCAATTCCTAGGTTTCCCACAAAACCCCAATTACCCACAACACCTAATCTTTATATCACAAATATTGTAAAGCGATACTCCCCATACCTTAGAGTTTTGTTTCTTTCGATATTTTCTCGAAGTTTCGCCGGAAATCTTCTATGCCCTAGCCTCCCTCTCACTTGTTCTTCAGAGCACATTTTCCTCTTCCTCAAGAAAAATACGAATAATGAGTTCCTTTCACTATTCTCTCTTAAAATACCCCTAAATGTGCTCTTCCCATCTTACCCCCACTAATTCTCCTCAAATGTCCACTTCGTCCTTAATTCCTCTAATATTATTTAATTTAAATAATAATACATCATATTCCATAACATATGCTATTATTTAATTAAATAACCTAAAACTTCATAAAATCACCGACATCCACACAAATCACCGAAATTCACGAATATAATACTTAAATAAATTAATTAAATATTCTTACGAAATTTGGGGCGTTACACGTGGAACCTTATATCCACTGGGTACAAACTAGAGCCCTCAAGCTGAGGATGCCTTACCCTCGTCAAGAAGTTCTTCCATTAAAGGAATCTGTCCTTTATTTTATGTCTGATTCGGAAAAACTCCAGGTCTCTCTCAACAAAGTTCAATGGGAAAAGAAATCTTGGAAGAACAAGTATCGCATTCTCAATATGGAGTGTACCAAAATTCAGCAACTGTTAAAAGAAAAGGACGCTCTGATTAAGATATTAGAGCAACATGTTGTAGAAAATCAAGAAGACAGAAGAAATTTGCTCGCTCCTTTCACTTGGCAAAGGACTGACAACCCGGCAACGGCTCAAGAGCCCCGGTCAAAGAAAAAGAAAGTACCAGAACCAGCATCTGAGCTCTCTTCAGAGAGGACTCAGGATCCCTAAGCTTAGACATTTCCTTTTACAGCACTTTGTAAAATACTGTATTTCCATTTCCGCAATCTTTGAATTCAATTAAACGGGGTCTCCCCACTGTATGATATTTGTAATCCAATTGTTGAAGTTTCTTTTGATTAAACAAATATATATATATATATATATATATATATATATCATTGCATATCATTCATCATTCTCATATAACGCATTCTTCTTACCTTCGAATCTTACGTCCGTGCCTCGATTCTAGAGTCAAACTGTCTCATTCATACAATACTCGGCCCAATCGACAAAAGAAAATGGATGATCTCGAGGAAGAGAACAGAGAGCTGAGAGAAGAAATCGACGCTCTGAAAGAAGATTTGAGAAAACTTCACAGTGACATGCAATCTCTGGCAGCAGCTCAGAGACAACAACAAAGGACTGTGATTTCGGAGATCACATTACGCCCATAGTGGAGACATATGATCCTCGGTACAACATGCCTAAAGATCGTCCCTGCGGTATGCCTATCAACTTTATCCCTGAAGGATATATTTCGCCGGTCACAGAAGACCCGAAAACTACAGCAGAAATCGCTGGGCCTGAAGGTTACAAACTTTGGGAAAGCGAAGACGCAAGAGTGATGGTAGCAACTCCTGAAGGTTAAAAACTTCGGGGCATAGAAAAACCAAGAGTCACCACCGTAATGACTATACCACAACCAGTGGTACACAATGTCTCGGAAGGATAGATTCCACAAGTAATCTCTGGTGGAAACGAAAGTATGTATGACAGAATGAATGAGTTCCAAGAACAATTCCTGGAGATGCAGAAGGAACTGCATGCCATTCGCGGTCAAGATTTATTCGGAAAGGATGCCACAGACCTTTGTCTGGTCCCCAATGTGAAAATACCGCACAAATTCAAGGTGCCCGAATTTGAAAAATACAGGGGTAACTCTTGCCCTCAAATTCATTTGGTGATGTACGCTTGAAAGATGTCAACTCAGATAGAGAACTAACAGCTACTGATCCATTATTTCTAAGACAGTTTAACCAGTGCTGCACTCAAATGGTACATGGGTTTAAACCGCACTAAGATCGTCACATTTAGAGACCTTGACGTTGCCTTTGTTCAGCAGTATAAGTATAACTTAGACATGGCACCAGATAGAGATCAACTCAGAGCAATGTCGCAGAAGGACAAGGAAACCTTTAAGGAATATGCTCAGAGATGGCGTGAAATTGCCGCCTAGATTTGTCCCCCTCTTGAGGAAAAAGAGATGACAAAGATCTTTTTGAAAATCTTGAACTCATTCTACTACGATCGAATGGTCGCCAGTGCCCCCAGTGACTTTACTGAAATGGTAAATATGGGAGTACGTCTTGAAGAAGCAGTCCGAGAAGGATGCCTGGTCAAAGATATCGGACCATCAAGCAATACCAAAAGATATGGTGGTGCTTTCCCTAAGAAAAAAGAGCAAGATATTGGTAATATCTCTCTCAGAAAGCAAAGGCGAAGGTATCAACCAGTAGCAGTAGTAACTCCTGCTATCAACCCTACGCCCGTTCCAACGTATCCACCTCAGGTTGCTCAGAGCCAACCAAATCAACAACAGTATCAACAAAGGACACAACAACCTCTTCAACAGGCTTGTCCACAGTACAATAATAACAATCATACTACGCGACCACCAGGGTTTGACCCTATACCGATGTTGTACGTAGAATTGTTTCCACTACTACTGGTCAAGGGGCATGTCCAAACCAGGTCTCCTCTCACAGTACCGGAAAATCCACCTTTTTGGTTCAAAGCATATCAAACTTGCCCTTATCATCAAGGAGGACTGGGGCACAACATTGAAAACTGTCTCAGCTTCAAATCCGATGTGCAGAAGCTTGTCAGGAACGGGGTCTTATCCTTTAAGGATACAAATTCGAATGTTCAGACGAACCCGTTGCCTCAACACGAGAAGGCTGCAGTAAATTTGATAAAGGAAGGATCTAACCGTAGCTATCAAATTCATGATGTACTCCTATTGGGAACTAACCTGGTCAAGATGCATTGCAGACAAAGCGGATACGGTCATGTACCATCTCATAATTATCATCAATGTGATATCTGCTCTAAAGACAATCAAGGATGTTCCGTAGTGCAATCAGCTCTACAAGAACAAATAGATCTCGGATGAATCCAAGATCATCGAATCCGTGAGGTCAATATGACTTATGCAAATTCCAGCATTGTCCAGAACCACAACATTCTGGCGATGAATGTCAACTTGGTGGCAATGCACTCAATGCAAAGCCAACATCATAATCTGCCACGACACGATTATAATTCCTGTCCGATCTGCTCAATAAACAATCAGGGATGCTCTTTTGTACAAGGGGCCCTCCAGCATCAGATGGATCTTGGATGGATTCAGGACTACCGTGATAGAATTCACTATCAAGTCAACATGATTCAAATCTTTGATATTCGCCTGATGAATACCAGCTTGGTAGAATTACACGCTAAGCAAGTCCGACTCAGTTTTCTGGATTCACATGATTATCAGAACTGTAAAGGATGTCGAGAAGACGACCAAGGATGTACATTTGTTTAAAGGATGCTCCAACACTTGTTGAACCACTGGTGGCTTCCGATCTATCTAGATGAAGACACACAACAAGTCAGTATGACTGACGGGAATCCTGCTAGGCATCAAAGTCAGGATGTTCGATTAATGGAAACAGATCTAGTGAGATTGTACTGCATACAAAGCATACGTGGCCGGGTGCCACCACACAACTATGAGCGCTGTAGAGTTTGCTCAGAGAACAATCAAGGATGCTACCTCGTGCGAGCGGCCCTTCAAAGTCAGTTGAACCACAAAGAGATCCGACCATGTTCAAGCTCTAGTTCGATTAACGTAATACAAGACTATCTTCCTGATCAAGGCAAAGACGTTGTCTTAATCCCTAAATGAGAAATGGCCAAAGACGTATGCGCCATAATCCCTCTACTCCATGAATCATGAGTTCCTCTTGATAGTGGAAAGATTCTCAACCTTGAACCAATTGAGGCCGGCTACGATGGTCACAAAAACCAAAAGGCTCCTGTAGTTATCTATATGTCGGGACCAGTACCGTACAAATTCGATAAAGTTATCCCTTACAAATACGGTGCAACAACAATTGAGAATGAAAAGGAAACTTCATTACCCTCCGTCGTAAACATTGCCGACATCAGTCGAGTAACACGGATCGGCCGGATCTTCAACCGGGGAGTTGGAGAACCCACCAAGGAAAATGAACCTTAAACAGAAGTTCCAAATCAACCAGTCGGCCAATCCAGTAATCCTGACCTTTCAAAGAACAACGATGAGATGCTGAAGCTCATCCAGAAGAGCGAGTACAACATTGTAGACCAACTGTTGCAAACTCCTTCGAGAATCTCTGTGTTATCTCTCTTGCTCGGTTCCGAAGCTCACAGGGAAGCTCTACATAAAGTCTTAGAGGAGGCCTTTGTGGAACAAGATGTAACAATAAGGCAATTTGACAGTATCATTTCCAACATCACTTCCTGCAATAATTTAGGATTCAGTGCTGAAGAACTGCCGGAAGGAGGTAAAAATCACAACATGGCACTCAACATTACAGTCAACTACCAGGATGATGCTTTAGCCAACGTACTGGTAGATACCAGATCAGCTCTGAATGTTATGCCAAAATCTACTTTAATGCGACTATCATTTCAAGGATCTCCGATGAGAGGCAGTGAGGTCATCGTCAAAGCATTTGACGGATCCCGAAAAACAGTTATTGGCGAAGTCGATCTTCCCATAACTATCGGTCCTCACACTTTCCAAGTCACTTTCCAGGTCATGGACATCCCGGCAGAATACAACTATTTATTAGGAAGACCTTGGATACACGAGGCTGGGGCAGTCACTTCGACACTTCACCAAAAGTTGAAGTTCGTCAAGAATGACCAACTAGTCACAATCTGTGGGGAGCAAGCCTTAATCGTGAACAACTTATCCTCATCATCCTGTTTAAAACCCAAAGAGGTTGTTGGAACCCAGTTCCAAGCACTGTCAATGAGCAATGAGAATTGATCAGAAAGAGGAACATCAATTTCCTCATACGAAGATGCCCTTGAAGTGATCAAGAGTAACAACGTAAAAGGATGGGGATAACTTGTTATACCTACTGATAACAAGACAAAGAAAGGTCTTGGTTTCTATTTGACCTGTACCCAGACTGCTACTAATGATGAAAGTTTTCATCCCATTCAGGACTTCTTTGACAATGGAGGTTTCCTTCACCCAGTGTCTCAAGAAGTACATACCATCAATGAGGGGGATTCCTCCGATACAGATGAAGAGTGGAAGTCCTATCTCAATGAGGATGGTTATATGTCTCAGGAAGAAATGCATACACCATTTTTCTTTCCTACGCAGAGTCCGAGATATATACCAAGATCAGACGTCAAGATGATGTACGGAGATTGTGATCCGGAAGGATGTCGTGCTCCACCTAACTCATTAGAGGAGGACACTCTGATGAAAGACAACTTCGACTATGACTATTATGGCCCAATAGATGGCCTGCCTATCTGGCAGCCGTACCCAGGAGACTTGGGGAAAAAGAGTCAGCCAAACGATGTGTATCAACTGAGCATCATTGAAAAGAATACCTGCGTCCCCACCACTTCATGGGATCATTACTCAGGACATTCAGAAGATATCCCGCACAACGATGAATCTACAATGATTGTAGGACTAGAGTTCATCAACTATGTTTTTCCCGAGGTTAACGTCATTGAGAAGGATGACTCCTCCAGTTCCACGAAAGTATGGACACCTTAGGACAACCGAGTGGCAAGTACAACTTCTTGATCAAGTACACCGCTTCTGAAAGCTCTCGTATCAGGCTCGAAGACATCCAGCCAACTGGATGGGGAGATTCGCCTGATAGTGAAAACACTGTGCAAGATACAACATAAGAGTTTGTCTATGACAACTCTGCATGGGAGACAGACTCCAACGATCCCGCTCCACCAAAAATCAGCGTTATTTCTGAAGACAAACCAAGAAGGAAGGTACCAGACTTTGTGATTCACCGAGGAGTTCGCCGCCAATGGGTTGCTGTCGATGTCTCGAAAATTGTTCATAAGTCTAAGTAATTTCCGTCTTTGTTTTAACCTTTCACCCTGCCCAAGTTGTAACACCTCAAAATTTGCCCTCATGTTTTAGCTTTAACTGACTTATGTTTCATTGCATTCTTTGCATTATCATCTTTGCATATCATTGGCCTTAGCATGGGATCAAGGTATCTAAATCCAATCAAATGAGTCTTGAGCCTCATGATATCTTAAGAGATCCGTCACCTCATCATGAGATCAAGCTTGACAGGAAGTTTCAAGGGAATCACACTCTCCTAACATGATTGTTCAAATTAGGGTTTTGGATTTCTTGAGTTTAAGCCCCAATGGGCGAGATATTTGAGCTTTTATCATCACCAAATGGCATATTTTATCTTTGTTTGAGAGGATGCACCTCATACTCAGAGGAATTTGGATTTGGAGGATGTGCTGATTCCTCCTAGACTGAAGGCCCCAAAATTAGGGTTTTCCACAAAATTAGTTTACTTCTGATTTTTTGGGAAAAACTTGATTTCTTGGTATTCTACATGCCCTTAAGTGTCTAAGGTTGGAGAATTGTCCAACAATTTGGTTTGGAAGGGTTTCAATTGATCAATTGACTGAAAATCAAGAGAATTGGGGAAAAGTCAGCTGTGCAGAGGAAAAAGTCAACTCCTGACTTTTTGATGTCAAAATCTTGTTCCTCGTGTCAAATATGTCCATTAAGGGATATTTGATCAAGAAATATCAAAAGATTCATAAAAAATCAAGAAATATGAAAAGTTGCCAAAAATAGCAATGTAGGGTTTCCCAATTTGGTAAGTTTTGGCAAGGTGAGCACCTAACTTTAAGGTATTCTTTCTCTATGATGCAAGCACCAAATTGAAAGTTTAAAGATGCCTATTGAAAGTTCATCTCAAGAGCTTCAAAACCATACCAAGAACATGTCCGTTGGATCAAAATCAAGGGAGATATGATGGGTTAAAGTTGAGGGTTTCCAAGGCAAATTGCCAGCACGCAGTCATTTCTACAAACACTTGGTGTGCATATTTTATCGAAGTTCAAGGGGAAATTTCTCCATGATGGAGACTCCAAATGAAAAAATGTTCAACATGAGTTTTGTTCCTCTCAATCTCCTCTACAACTTTGATGTTGGAGGTATTTTCATCTGATCAACTCATTGAGAGTCATAGTGGATCAAAGTCAGGGTCACCACACTTGAACTCCACACGCATATGGTTGGGCACAAGCCAGACAAATGACTTACCAAATTCAGTTGGTACCAAGCATTTTCACCATCATTTTTAAGCATGTTCAAGAGCTCCAATCCAATTACTTACAACTCCAACATTGTTCTATGTCATTTCCTCTTTCCAAAGAGACCATAATCCCTTCATTTCACCCATTAATCATCAAAATATGGTTGCATAAAGTCACCTTCATGATCACATTGCTTGTGTTGGCAAAATCTTGGAACTTTGATACATATGTTGCATTATTTCCTCATCCATACGCGCATACACCAGTATACATTACCATTTATGGCCAAACATATCTGACACTCATTATACACACTCATCTCACTCTTGCCTCATTTGCCTAAACAAAAAAAGAAAGAAAAGAAAACTTGAAGAGCAAGTGTTGTTGCTGCATTACTCAGCCTACCACTCACTTTACATCATCACCCTTCATCATTAATCCACACGACAGTTTCATACTCCCTCATCACTTGATCAAAACACATGAATAAAGAGAGCTCGAGTTACATCAACATGGCCATCACACTTCATTTTTCAGTCTCACTCCACCCTCTCTTTCTCAATGCACCCTTCACAAACCATGGTTCTAACTGTTAACCATGGTGGTTAACAGTTAACCAAGGATATAAAAGCTAGCCCTAACTGATTTTCCCTCCATTCACTTTCGTTCTACACACTCTCTACTTCATATTCAAATTTCTCTCTCTCTCTCGAGCTTGTTCTCTTTGATACTTCTTCAACTTTTTGCTTCAACATTCATCATCATCATTAATAGATCCTTGAACTGGTAGCATTGGATCTTCAATTTCATCTTCTTCCTCAAGCTTCTTCACTCGAACTTCACTGATTCAAAGCATTTCTTAAGCCTTTATTTGGCTCAGTCTCAAGTTCAAAGAGCAAGGATCCTCCTCTCTGGTATTCTATTGATTGAAAAAAGCTTCAAAATACAGGTTTCTCCTTCAACTTTCTCGCATATGTTTCACTTGATTTAAGCCTGTTTTTGGTGATTTTGAAGCTCAATAGGAGCAATGTGATTGTTGTCTAGTTGATAGGCACTTAGGTGCATAGTTGTAAAAAGTTAGGGAAAACTGTTTGGATTCGATTTGCTTTGTATGCGCTTTGTTTGTGAATTCTGAGCCTAGATCTAGAATCTATGTAGCAAGAGGAAGAGAATGATGTAAGAGATGTGCATTTATGATAGGTTTCAGCCTTGACCACGGCGGAGACTCGCCGGAGAAGACGACCGGAGAAGACGACCGGAGTCTTCTCCGGCCACCTGAAACCTCAACATGGCATAAACCCTAACATTTGCCAAGTTAAGTCCTGGCCGTTGATTGTTTTTTATCTAAGGGACCTAATTGCGCCAACACATTAATGAGGAGCACCCCATGCACGTGCCTCATTTTGATTCCACGTGGTTGATGCACCTTAACTTATCATGTGTACGCGTTATCATTCGTTTGATTGCTTTATTCTTCCTGATCATCATATGTTGACTTGATCCAATGGCTCACGTTGAGTCAATTTGTTTGACTGAGCCACATGTTATGCTCTGCAGACCCACACGCCTTGGGTTGGGTTTCTTAATGATATTCACACCCCTGAATTGATCCCAATTACATTTTTCAACAGCGTGTTTGCTATCTGTGCACCCCCTGGCCTATTTCTCTTGAATTTTAATTTTCTTTTCATACTTGTTTGAATTTCTATTTTTAAAAAATACTTGTGCATGCTTAAAAACCCTAAATAAATTCATGGAACATCATTACACATTTAACTAATTTTTGACAATTTAATTTTCCATTTTTTGATTATTTTTCCATTTTTTGTGAATTTTTCATTGTGTTGCATTTTGGTTGAGCTTTGTTCTTGATACTTGCTTCATTGATGAATTGTTTGAGGTATTTGTGTGATGAATTTTCACATTACAATTTATAGATGTTTTTGTCATATCATGAGGCATTTCATGTAATTTTTGTGGATTTTTGGGATCACTTTTGGTCAATGTTTGAATGCCATATTTGTGCCTAATGCTTGTGCCACTCATGTGAACTTGTGAAGCATGTTTTAGCATGATCCGTAATGAATTTTTATCCATTCTTTTGAGACATGTCAACTTACTATTTGCAATTCAATATGCTTACCTTTTCCCAATTTTCTTGGCCTCTTAACATGATCCTTGTGAATTCATAAATGCATGCTTGTTGTGTGGATGTTAGGGATCATATGTTAGGGTTTTGATGTGCGTTGTATGCAACCATGTTTGAAAAATGATGATACCTCTTGATACATGTTGTGTGAACATTATAGGTCCTTTTCCTCATGTTATAGGTCATTTCTTATCCATCTTGAATTGAATTATGTGCACTTGTTTAAACTTGGAATGTTTTGTGCACCTGTGTTTCTTTTCTTGCATGACTTTGTTGACTTGTTTTCATCAATGCTTGCATGAACTTAAACATCCATTTAAACATGATTCTAATTCTGTTTTTGATCCTTCTCAATCATATTCCATGAATTCTAACATCATCTTGCATGTTCCTAAGTTCATAAACCTTTGCATGTTTGTTTGACCTAATTTGCACATGTTTGCTTTTAATCTTCAATGTGCTTCAACATGACATTTGTGTGGATTTTATATGATCATTCTTGACTTCTAAATGTCATTTCAAATGTCATGTACTACTGACTTGCATTTGTAACACCCCCTTTCTATACCCCCAAATAATCACAATTAATTATATAGGCACATATTAAAAATTTCGTCAGAGTATAATTATAACCATGGTATAAAAAGAGGTACGTCACATTATACATTAAATTAAAACATACAACACCTGCTCAACATTGATATGCAACAGTGGGGTAACTTTGCAACTGAGGAACTTTGTCCTTACACCCACATCTCAATATTTAGGATAAAAGCGGAAAATCTAAACATTGAATAACATCAAACATATATACATATATATATATATACATGCGTCATCGAGTATCATCCACTAACATAATTCATGTTTACGTAAACATTCATCAGCAAGATACATATACAAATGTATCACAAAAGAATCATATACATCCTAGCTACCCGGTGCTACATATCAGAGCCAACCGACCAAAAGAATGAAGACACGCTTCACAAAAAGACCTCCAGCATACCTACTCTGCAATGCCTCATAGAGCATCATAAAACAGCAGAAGGGTGAGAAATATTATCATAATAACAATGCATATAATTATATATATCTTAGCATAAAAATACACATATTCCACATTCTCACCACAATTCATCAAAAACTCACCCAGATACATCACAATGTATATATATATATACAACCAAGCATATTCATCATACATACTTCCGCAATTCTCAATCATTCCACATAAACATGCACATTCGTGTTTACTCATCAATGCACAAATACAAAGATGATAAATGCAAATCATAGAGACCGACTCACGACTCTATGCAAATGCAATGCGGTACCGACTCATCATCTCAAGTTCACTCAGGAACTTATTGGAACCATCGCTCGTTACCAATGTAACTCCTCGTCGGGCCTACGATGTTCACCCATTGCTCACACCCCACATGGGCACACAATGTTTATGGATCGCTCACACCCCACACGGGCACACGACCCGATTGCTCACGCCTCACCTAGGCACACAATCCGATTGCTCACACCTCACCTAGGCACACAATCGTTTGTAATCATTGCTCACACCTCACATAGGCACACGACGATACAACGGATTCTCATTAGAATCGCTCAACACAAGAATGTACTTCATTATGCTTCACATGCAAAATGGCTCAAGACATTCTTGAATTGCATACATATTCACAATATACTCATGCATTCATCTCATACAATCACATACAATCTATATACATTCACATCAATGTACTATTGTATGATTCACATCCAAAACACACATTCGAAATGGGAAAAAGTCACAACAAGATACTATTCCTGACTTTCTGACATAATTAAATCGACTAACAATTTCCAAGTCATCATAATAAGAAAGAACATTCCATAAGCTTTCTAATGCACCAAACCACGCCTCAAACCGAACCACAGATCAAAAGTTATGCAGAAAACAAAATTACACGAACAGCACTGTTCGCTGGGCGAACCTCCCTCGCAAGCATTCGCTAGCTCCTTCGCTAGGCGAACATCCCTCGTGAGCATTTGCTAGCTCCTTCGCTAGGCGAATGTTTCAGCGAACCAACTGTTAGATAAAAACAGAGACAAAGTTCGCTAGGCGAACCCCTTGGCGAACCAAGGCAGCAACTACCAACATTCAAAACACCCAAACTTCGCTAGGAAAACACTCTAGCAAACCTTCGCTCATGCCTTTGCTAGGAGAATACCCGCAGCGAACCTTCGCTACCCTTCGCTGAATGGTTCGCTAGGCGAACCTGCGAAAACTCAGAATCCTTCAGCGCTGTTGAAAACCCAAAAACCCTATTTTTCAACCCAAAACATTTTCAAAACAACATACATCCATCAGAACTCAATCTAATCATGGCAACAAGCATTCCACCATATTTACGTCGATTTCCAACCGCGAAAACATCGATTTCTCATTATCGACCTAAAATGGAAAACTATGAAAACACCACAAACAATCCAATACACACATACACAATCATACATAATAATATACATTGATAAGATAATAAGATTTCACACCCTTACCCGATTAAATCGATTCCTAGAGGTTGATTTTCTTGGTTTTCCTCTTTTCCTTCTCTTTTCTCCTCTTCCTCTTTCTTTCTCTCCTTTTTCTCTCTATTTTTCCTTTCTATCTCTTTCTCCTCTATTTCCTCTTCTTATCTCTTTTTCTTTTCTATTTTTCTTTTTACCCAAATTCAATTTAATTCATTTTCTCACACAATTATATTTCCACTAAATTTTCTAACTTAACATTAATTGAGAAATGTCTAAAATACCCTCTATCCTACTTTTCCCCGAAAACTCTCAAAAATGGTAAAATAACATAACTGGTCAACATAACATATTAACACACCAATTCCACAAATAAAATAACTTATCACACAATTAAAATAAAAGACTCAACAAAATGGGAATAATTGGAATCGGGGCGTTACAGCATTCATTTACAATCATGTTCATCTTGCATCTTCATTCTTTACTTGTGTTACAAGTATGCATGTTTGTATGAACTTGAATAGTGTTTGACTTCAGTTCTTCTTACTTAATCAATGCTTGCATTCATGATTTACATGCTATCTTAATGACATCTGAATGCATTAATAAATGTTATTCACTTCTGACTTTGATGTTTACATGTGCATTTATTCATATTCATGAACCATATGCATCCATCTTACATAGTTTGTGCACAACGTGCATTTGTGTGATCTTTTGGTGCATGTTTCAATCTAGTTTGATATTATTTGCTTTCATTTGGCATGTTTACCTTATTAGGATACCTTGACATGTACCTACTGACATTGGATGTTCCTTAAACCTTAGGACCCTTCCCTTTTGGTTTAACCCTTGTTTGCTTCTTAAGTTGTCTTCTTTAAACAACTAGCATTGTTTGAGTTATCTTCTTTCACTTGTATTCATTAATTGTGATGATTTTGTACTAACCTTTTGTGTAGGGGAAGAGGTAAGACACTTGAGTATGTGGATGCTTATCCATACTCATATCTCTCTTCTTTTACCTTTTTTACTTTCTCTTGTGTGTTTGTGAATAGCATGACATAATGCTTGATTGTGTAGAACTTCTTCACATCCCTTTGGGATCCTAGCTCATCCTTAATTTTTTATTAAGGTGAGGTAGGATAAGCATTAGGTAGTGCTATCCCTCTCTCTTATTTAGACTTAGGTTGCTCTTAAACCTCACCTTAGGGCCACCTTTGCATGATAACATTAGGAACAATTAGAATTCCCCTTAATGTTTTCTTTTCAACTTGAGTCTTGTCTTCTCGTCTCATAACCTTTCTAAAACACTTAATAAAGGTTAATGTGTATTGCGCATGAGACTTATATATGGGAAGTGAGGTATGAGGGGTCTCCCTTCATTCTTCTAGGATGCTTAGTGTATGTCCTGTTGGGACGATACGCGACGTATTCATTCCTATGTTGTAGACTTGGGTGCAATGCAAGTTACAAATTAAATTCAATCCATTTTTGTCTAAAAAACACGAAACAAACTCAAACCTTTTTATCCTTCGGGATTGTTAAGTTTCAAACTTTTTTAGAAAAGAGCACGTTATTTTCCGTTTTGTCGCAAACAGGCATCGACCCTAACTGCCGGACGCGAACTTAATGTCGCTCATAAAAAACACTAAGACCTTGTTCGGTCGAACTACGACTGCTCTGATTTCCTCTCTCTGGTTAGATTGAGGATACGTAGGCACAAGGCGACGATGTCTTGGCGAGCAACCTCCCCCTTTGGTTCGTGTCCGAACTACGTTGGCTCTGACTTTCCCATTGCACGAGGGAATACGTAGGCGTACGACGACGATGTCCTATCGAGTCACTTCTTTTTCTTTTCTCCCCCGTTTCTTCGTTATCCTCCATTCCCATTCCTTTTCCTTTCCAGTAGCAGTGGAGCTCCAGATGACGACACCCTTTGATCAAGACAACAAGCATGGATCCCATCGAGTACAATGGATGCGTGGGGGTGCTAATACCTTCCCCTCGCGTAACCGACTCCCTTACCTATTTCTATTGGTCGCGAGACCATGCTCTTTCCCTTCCCTCAGGTTTACGCAGTGTTTCCTTTCCCTCTCTTGGGATAAATACACATTGCTGGCGACTCTGTTTCTGCGCCACTTTCGCGTTTGTACTTGGATGAAAATCCCAAGAGCGACACAAGTGAAACAATGTTTAGATAAGGGCTCACTTTCTGTAAATGTTCTCTTCGCTTTGACCAAAGCGACAGAGTTTTGTTTTATAAGGCTGTAGTTTCAAGAATCGACAAAATCATAAATAAACGTCATTATGTAATTTCTGCATTTATTGCTGTTTTCGCTTTTCGCTTTTTCAGAAAATAGTAATCCTAAAAAATAACTCAAAAATAATTAAAAAAACAAGCATTTTTCAAAAAATACAATGCACACACTCTTGCATCCTCTCTATCTCTTCTAAAAATAAATTATCACGTCATGCAGATTGCTTGTTTTAAACCCCATTGAAACATACGATCCAATGCCTTCTCCCAACTTTGAATTCCCGATATTTGAAGCTGAAGAAGAGGAAGACAAAGAAATACCAGAAGAGATCTCCTGATTACTCAGAAAAGAGGAAAGGTCCATTGAACCTCACAAAGAGCCATTGGAAACAGTAAACTTGGGTTCAGAAGAAGAGAGAAAAGAAGTTAACATTGGGGCATTGCTCAGTCCAACTGTCAAAGAAAACTTGATAGAACTTCTCAAAGAATTTCCCGATGTATTTGCTTGGTCCTATCAGGACATGCCCGGGTTGGATACCAGCATCGTGGAACATCATCTACCATTGAAATAAGAATGTCCTTCGGTGAAACAGAGACTGAGACGGACTCATCCGGATATGGCCATCAAAATCAAAGAGGAAGTGCAGAAACAGATTGACGCAGGATTCCTCGCCACATCAGAATATCCTCAATGGTTAGCAAACATAGTGCCAGTTCCGAAAAAGGACGGAAAAGTCCGAATGTGTGTAGACTACAGGGATCTGAATAAAGCCAGTCCAAAGGATGACTTTCCCTTACCACACATAGACATGCTGGTAAACAGTACATCAAAGTTTAAAGTCTTCTCCTTCATGGATATATTCTCGGGCTATAATCAGATAAAAATGGCGCCGAAAGACATGGAGAAAACTTCATTCATCACCCATGGGGCACTTTTTGTTACAAGGTAATGCCGTTCAGTTTAAAAAACGCCGGGGCAACTTATCAAAGGGACATGACGACTCTGTTTCACGACATGATGCACAAAGAAATCAAAGTATATGTCGATGATATGATTTCCAAATCTAAAACAGAGGAGGAGCATGTAACCCATCTGTCAAAACTATTTGAGCATCTGAGAAAGTATAAACTCTGCTTGAATCCCAACAAATGCACGTTCGGTGTTCGCTCAGGAAAACTGCTAGGGCTCATCGTCAGCCATAAAGGAATTGAGGTTGATCCTGAAAAAGTCAAGGCCATTCAAGAAATGCCTTCTCCAAAGATTGAGAAACAAGTCAGGGGATTCCTGGGATGTCTGAATTACATTTCCAGATTTATATTCCCCATGACCGCAATGTGTGCGCCAATCTTCAAATTACTCAGAAAGAATCAAAGTTGTGTATAGACAAAAGACTGCCAAAAAGCATTCAATAGTATCAAGGAATACCTATTGAATCCACCGATTCTATCACCTCCAGTGGAGGGAAGACCACTAATCATCTACTTAACAGTCTTACGGCTTTATGCCATGGTCAGTTGTATCAACAAAGAACGAAGAAAGCATTTGACAAAAAAGTCCGACCCTGTGTCTTCAGAAAAGGAGACCTTGTGCTCAAGAAGATACAGTCATTTCTCACTGATTCCCAGGGAAAATGGACTCCAAATTATGACGGCCCTTATGTGGTCAAGAAATCCTTCTCAGGCTGTGCCTTGAGACTCGCAACCATGGATGGAGAGGAATTTTCCTATCCCACAAATGTTGACGTAGTAAAGAAATACTTTGCCTAAATTAAAAAAAAACGTCTCAGTGGATTGAAAACCCGAAAGGGCGGTTCAGGCAAAAATTAGAGACATAAGCAAAAATCATCCCGATGGATTGGAAATCTCAAAGTACAATCTAGGCAAAAATTAGGGATTCATGGCAAGTAACTACGTCCGACAAGGTTAAATCCCCAACAGTAATGCCATCCATCAGGAAAACTCCAGTCATGGTCATCTTCCGCAGAAGCTCAGGATGTCCAGAATTCAAAGTTGGTAGAAGGATAACGGTCGTTATGTTTCAATGTAGCCCTTTTCCCTTTAATTACCATTTTCTAAACTTTGTAAATACTCTATGGGATCACACGTTTGGCTGATTTCCATGCTATCAATAAAATTTGAGCCCTAGTGCTTTTGTTTGCAATTCTCATTTGTTTTAGCTTTACAGAATAACATTTTTAACATGATCAATGATTCTTGAAATAAAACAAAAAATGAATTTAATTGTCAAAATTATTTTTGCTTTTAAAATAAATATGGCATTTCCTTTTGACTTTGAACATCGAAAGAACATCGATCGCTTCTCCGAAGGTGGTTGAACCTCAAAGTGCAGAATCAAAGTACTCCTTCTAAACCAGTACACCTGAATGAAGGGTCATCCGTGTCAGATATCATGTTTCATTTGACATCCCCGGATGAGTTCTTACCTCTTAAGACCGATTAACAATTCTTTCTCCCCACTGGGAGCGTCTTTCCAAAGCAAGACAAGGATTGCTATCTTGAACCAATGATACTTTTTATCCCCCGCAGTGGCTGAGTATCCAGTCGTGTTCATCCACTAGTCTATATGTCGCGTCAGTTTTGTCAGCATAAACATACATACATCATGCATTATTGATTCATACTTATATTCATATTGCATCACTATCACTCCGGACAGTTTTATCCCTAAGTGATAAAGTCATCTCAATCGAGTTGTCAGTTCTTTCCTCGTCAGGAAATGTTGCGTCTGAACAATCTCTCCCCAGTTTATTTATGGATTGGAGCCGGTCCTCGACCACTTTGATAACTTAAACCTCTGAAAAACAAGGAGACATTCGACATACGTCACTTATCACCATTAAAGATGATATCTTTGCTTTCCCAAATTAAGGAAAATCCCCAGAGAAAGCCTCGCGATTAAAAACTCTCAGCAACACGTTCGTTTTTCTCTCCAGAAAGTCAATGTTAATGAAGTCATCAGCACCTTAAAATTGGATTACATCACATGGCATTTCTCCGAGAAGATCTCGAAGAAAAGTATGATGTAATATCCCCAAGCAAGAAACAGCCTCTCAAGAGACTCGTTTTCCCCAGTAGAGTCAACAAATGGCATCTCCAAACAGAGAAGTTTGTACACCTCTACAACTCAGATGAATGGGTTCCCCCAGCAAGTCTGACCTCAAATTTTTTCCATCAAATGGCATCTCCCCAGTAAACTCGGCGAGAAGTTTGATGAAAGCCGCTATAAATAACGTCCCTTGTCAAGGAAGAAACTCGACAAGAAGAAACTGAGACCAGTTCCGTGGCTGAAGACCAGGATCGAGGGGAAGTTTATTGACAAAAGAAACTTAGACCAGTGCCTTGGCTGAAAACCAGGATCGAGGAGAAGTTTACATCAGAAACTAAGACCAGTTCCTTGGTAGAAAACCAGGATCGAGGGGAAGTTTTATTGACAAAAGAAACTTAGACCAGTTTCATGGTTGAAGACCCAGATCGAGGGGAAGTTTATATCAGAGACTTAGACCAGTTCCTTGGCTAAAGACCATGATCGAGGGGAAGTTTCACACTTTTCTAAGCATCATTGCTTAGCAAAAGAAGATGGATGAGCAAGCAGCCATTCATAACCACCATCAAAATTTCGGGTATTCCGATATTTAATCCTCTTTCACCCCGAATGCCCAAATACCTTCGCCATTCATACCTTCGGGTCCAAGAAGATTAAATAGGGGCATCTGTCATACCCCAAATTTTGACCACCAAGATTTCCCATCATTGTGCAAATCATTATCACAATATGGATGTACTTTCATGCCTCATCAGTCTCCTCAAAGATGATTGAGCATTCACTACAATCAAGAAGTAGGGTTTTGAGCCCTCTTAGAGCACTTAGACAAAGGATCAATCAAGAAATGACATGATCTTCAACTTGTATAACCTCTCAAACACCTACAAAGGATCAAGAGGACTCCCACATCAGGAATCAGGCACAAAGTTGCAACATTCCAAGTGGATTAAGCCTCAAGATCGCATGTGTCACCAAATTAGGGTTTGGTCGACCAGGGTCCCCAGATGAAAATTTCCATCTGGGCATGAGCCAATGCCTCAATGTATGGCCCTATAAGCTCAAAAGGATCTCAAGAGCCCATCCACAATGGTAAAATCACCTTGAAGGTCCATCTATCAAAAAATCAGGAATTAGGGTTTTGACCTAATTCAACCCTCGAGTTAACTTGTGAAGTGAGGCATGGATTGAAGCTTCAAAATGAACTTCAAAGACCTCAAAGACATCATATTGACATGTTTACAAGATTTTATTGACTCAAAGAGCTCAAATCATAAGCCACAAGAACTCAAAATCATCTGATCACAAATTAGGGTTTCTGATGGAAAAAGTCAACCCTATCCTTGACTATTGGCCTACCCTTGATCTCAAACCTTGGGGAGGGGTCCAAGACATTCCTAAATACCCTTGGAGGCCATCCATGAAGTTTAATTAAGCCCAATGATTTATTTCACAAAAGGATCACAAAGTCAAAATTTCATCTGATGAAAAAGTCAACTGTACAAAATCCAAGTTTGACTTTTTGGAGTTTTGGTCAACCAAGGCTCCTTAACCCTAAAACAATGTTAATATGTGATTTGAATCATCATTGTGTCATACCCCAAATTTTTACCACTAAGATTCCCTTCATTGTGCAAATTATCATCACAATATGGATGTACCATCATACCTCATTAGTCTCCCCAAAGATGGGTGAGCATCCACTACAATCAAACTTACGGTTTCAAGCCCTCTCAGAGCTCTTAGATAAAGGATCAATCAAGGAATGACATGATCTTCAATTTGTATAAACCTCTCAAATATCAACAATGGATCAAGAGGACTCCCACATCAAGGATCAAGCACAAAGTTGCAACATTCCAAGTGGATCAAGCCTCAAGATCGCCAGTGTCACCAAATTAGGGTTTTGGTCGACTGGGGCCTCCAGATGGAAATTTTCCTCTGGGCATGAGCCAATGCTTCAAAGCACAACCTAAGATGCTCCAAGGGACATCATGAACCCAATCATCAAGTCAATTTTGCCTCAGGGGATGCATTCATAAAAAATCAGAATTAGGGTTTCTTGACCTAGTTCACCCCTAAGTTGATTTTTGGGACAAAACATGAGCCAAGACCTCAAGAGAAGATTTGGGGGTCTCCAACACACTACAATGATCCATTTTCAACAATGGATTTATCTAAGGAGCTTGATTCACAAGTTTCAAGTTCATCAGAACCACAGTTAGGGTTTCGCGAGAAAAGTCAACTGTGCCTTTGACTTTTGACCAAGACATGCTCCCAAACCTTGGGACATGATTCAAAACACCCTATAACACCTATGGAACATATCCATCAAGTTTGATTTAGGTCAAGGACTTGATTTCATAGAGGATCACACTGTTTGGAATTCATCTGATAAAAAGTCAACTGTGCCCAAAAGTCAAAGTTTGACTTTTTGATTTTTTGATCAATTATGGTTCCCTAACCCTAAAATGATGTTAATGTGTGATTGGAATCATCATTCATCAAGAAAAATCAAGAAAAGTGGGATAACTTGTAAAAGGTGTAACCATAAAAAAACTTAGAAATTTTCTAAGTTATGGAACAAAGTGGCTAGGGTACCAACTTCCAAGGACCATAACTTGAGATCCTAGCAACCATTTGGGCTGATCCAAAGATGGATTTATAGCTCTCATGGAATACTTTAAAAGTGTCAAATACACCTCACTCCAATTCATCATGGATTTTGAGTTATGGTTGGATCAAAATGGCTGAAAACATGAAATATCACTTTTTCCAACACTTCGTGAAATTTTCACTAAGTCAGAATTTGTCTTGCTTTTTTTCCAAAAGTAGGGGGATTTTTCACTTGGATCCAAAAAGTATCAAGACAAACTATGATCACACATGTGTTGTATCATTTAAGAGCTTTCCAAAATGGCCAAGAACTCCATGAAACTCCACTTAAGCCATGAGATATGACAATGACAATGTGCCTTGCTGCAAACTGTCATGGCAAGGCAGATTTGTGCATTTTGCTCTATTTGAGCAAATTTTGCTAATGACAAATATGTTTATCCATCTGAACACCTCAGGGGGAGACCAAGGAGGGACAAACACTGATCCATCAGCCTCCCAAGTCCTTGGAACCAAAAGTAGCATGCCAAACCTAGAAATGCCTAAAAGAGGGACAAGACTCCAATTTTGGTTTGGAGCATTTAATGGATGCACCAAGGTGGCATGGACTGAGCCCTTTCCAACTGAATTCAGTCAAGACTTATCCAAGAACTAGGGAACCAGCAACCTGTGCTCTAACCTCTAGTCAATGGCTAGAGGAGACTTGGATTCCTATTGATCAACATTTGCCAAACTTCTGTAGCAGTTGCCATTCACTATTGCTTGCAAAACAAACTTGCTCTACTATAAATAGAGCTCATTTGTGCTCAGTTTGAGTACACCAAAGCCATCAAACAAATGCTTTCCTCAAAATCTCTTCCTTCACTCCAAAATTGCCTTCCAAAGTAAGTCACTATCGGGTTTTGAGTTGCAGCCTTAAGCAATCCATTCCAATTGCTCAAACACATCACATATGATGTATATGAGGTGTTCAAACACTTAAACCAT
This sequence comes from Lathyrus tuberosus, assembly GCA_022829125.1. Classification (NCBI taxonomy): domain Eukaryota; kingdom Viridiplantae; phylum Streptophyta; class Magnoliopsida; order Fabales; family Fabaceae; genus Lathyrus; species Lathyrus tuberosus. Next base: position 1,322,471 of record JALAZF010000467.1, on the reverse strand, counting down.
CTCTGTAACACCTTTAGCTCAAAATCACTCTTCAAACAAGCCATTATGCCTCAATTCTGCAGTTGGATTCCTCCAACTTGATCAAAAAAATTTCAAAGTGTTCCAAGGCTTGTAATCCACTCAACAACATCCATTGAAGCTGTAGGGATAATCAAATCACTCTGAAACACCATCTGTGCAGAATTCCATTTCAGCTTGCATCAAGGTAAGCTTCAAAACTCTCATAACATGATCCATGCATATTTCCTCGCATGATACTTTTGCCAATTGCTTGTCATCATATGTTGAGTGTTTCCCTCAATCAATTGTTGTTTACAATTCGTATATAGGATTTCCTTGAGTTCATGCCAATTTTAGGGTTCTTCAGGTTTTAACTTGTTAAGTTCTGATTAAATCCATTTCAACAAAATTGAATGTTGCCATCATGATCCTTGTTAAAAAATGCATGAGTTTGGTGTTTGAATCATGTCAAATGGATGAAAGACGAGTGAGATAGGGTGCTTCATGCACGAGCTCGAGGAAGAAGATGGCCATGGCGCCATTCTTTAGGTTTTCCAACCACGTTTGCCTTATGTTTTTCATTTGCCATGTATATAATGAATTGGCATTGCGCCCTAGTGGAAACACTAGTATGTTGGTGAGTATTGGCAAGCGAGAGGTCTGGGGTTCGAATCCCCCTCGCCCCAGACCTCTTTTTTATCACTTTTTCCTATTTTTTTATTTTCTCATATTATTTTATTAATGATTTGAAAAATTAATTTCTCACTCAATTTTTATCATTTTTTATTGGTTCTTTTTCTGAAAAATCACAAAAATGTTGAAATATTTTATTCCACAAAAAAAAATCAAATTTATATTATTTATTTAATATAATTGGTATTTTTGTGAATAAATTCATTTTTAATTGTTTTTAAACATTTAAAAGTGAATATTTATTTTGAAAATCAAAACCAAATGAGTTCTAAATCATCTTGTGATTAAAACCTCATTTTTCAAACCTTAAACAAAAATCACAAGTGGTTTATCCAAACTTATTTGGTATTTTTATCATTTTTATTGATTTTCTTTAAATATTTACTTTTAAAGGAAAACAAAATTAGGGTTTCTTTGATTTTCACCCTCACAAATCTTTTTCAAACTCATTTGAGCCTCTTGATAGAGTGTAAGTCCCACCTCTTTGTAAATAAAATAATTTGGGCCTCAGTGTATTGTATAAGTCCCGATACCGTCAAAACATACGGCGCGATCGTCGCCTTTTCAAAATCATCTGGGCTTCTCCTTGAGCTATAAGATCCATCTTTATTCGTTTTTCAAACTCTTTGGGCCTCTAATAGAGTACAAGACCCAACCCCTTTGTAAATACACCACCTTTTGGGCCTCAGCCATTGTATAAGTCCCATTGTATTTTCAAAAAAACAACAACGCGATCGTCGCCTTTTTAACAAAATCAACTGGGCCTCTCCTTGAGCTATAAGTCCCAATTCTTTTTCTTAAAACTCTTTGGGCCTCTAATAGAGTGTAAGATCCAACCCCTTTTTGAAACCAAAATGATTTGGGCCTCAGATATTGTATAAGACCCACTGTGTTTTCAAAAACCTCAGCGCGATCGCCGTTGCCAAACAAATAACCCTGGGCCTCTCCTTGAGTTGTAAGCCCCATCTCTTGTACAAAAATAAATCATTGGGCCTCTAATAGAGTGTAAGACCCATCCCCTTGTACATAAAAACTTTTTGGGCCTCATGTATTGTATAAGTCCCTCTGTATAGTTTTTAAAACAATGGTGCAATCATCGTTAAAACTTGGGCCTCTCCTTGAGCTGTAAGCCCCAAAAATCTCTTCAAAGCACTTCCTCCTTTGATTTTGAATTCAAATATATGTTGTTATCAAAACTTTCTTTGTTGAACAACTAACCAAACAGCATGGAAGCTCTACAACGGGTAAGTGTTTATCTGCTTTCATTTACCACTTTCATATGTACATAACTGTATTGTGGGGCTGCTTCACTGTAAGTCTTCTTTCACATCCTTTTGTATACTTGTCACATATCCACTGTGTAATACTAGTATAGTTATTTAGAGTTTTCCCCAGCAACTACGTCTAGAACTAGGTAAAGCCCTGTTGGTCACTCTTAAATACAAACAAAACTAGATCCCCCGTAGGATTCCAGATACAATCTTCCCTCCTCTTGGGGTTAAACAATATGGAACAAAGAGAAAGGCATATTCTCGGTGAACCTTTTTTCAGACTGTCACCCTTAGAAATTGTCAAAGAAACTCTAACTCCCCAGAGATGATCTTTTCTCCATGAATGGCATCTCTTGAGTTTCTTCCAAATTCTTGAACTTTCCTGGAATGATCTCTTCTCTGTGAATTGAATTTCTTGAACTTCTCTTGGTTTGGGGACCTACAGGCTTCCTAAAAGCATCCCCGCCTCCTCTTGGGCGTTGTACAAGGACCATTCGGCTTCTTAGAAGTTCTCATGCCTTCTCTTGGGCTTAATACAAGGACCCTGATGACCTCTTAAAGGTATAAGACAGAACTTAGTCATCCTTTGCTAGAGCAGTCTTTCCCGCGTCAAAACTCTGACCATTTTAGGGTTGATACTCATCCCTTAATGCCCGCGCCTCCTCTTGGGCATTATACAAAAGATAAAACTCTAGACTTGGACAGTCTAAACCTCTTGAGTCTCAAAGACATTCTCAAGTTCCTTTCAAACATAGGAAGAAACCCCGGTCTCTCCCATGAGAGTTCTCCACACTTGGACCCGCTTCAGGATCTCCAGAATCCATAGCGGTAAGGCAGCCTCCTCTTGGGTTTTGTACAAATGATTATACCTAGCATAGCTAACCTTTTCAGACTCTTTTGTTGAGTCAATCCCTTTTTTAGCCTCCTTCTTGGGCTTTGTACAAGACATATAAATCACTCTCTTGTTGAGTATAAAAGACTCTCTTGTTGAGTCAACCTCCTTTTAGCCTCCATCTCGGGCTTCGTACGAGATAGAAAAACACTCTTGTTGACTATAAAAGACTCTCTTGTTGAGTCAATCTCCTTTTAGCCTTAATCTCGGGCTCCGTACGAGATAGCAAAACACTCTCTTGTTGAGTATAAAAGACTCTCTTGTTGAGTCAATCCCTTTTAGCCCCCGTCTTAGGCTTTGTACAAGACATATAAATCACTCTCTTATTGAGTATAAAAGACTCTCTTGTTGAGTCAATCCCTTTTAGCCTCCGTCTTGGGCTTTGTACAAGACATATAAATCACTCTCTTGTTGAGTATAAAAAACTCTCTTGTTGAGTCAACCACTTTTAGCCTCCATCTTGGGCTTTGTACAAGACATATAAAACACTCTCTTATTGAGTATAAAAGACTCTATTGTTAAGTCAATCTCCTTTTGGCCTCAATCTCGGGCTTCGTACGAGATAGCAAATCACTCTCTTGTTGAGTATAAAAGACTCTCTTGTTAAGTCAAACAACCTTCAGACTCTCTGGTTGAGGTAATCACCTGTTCAAGACTCTCTTGTTGAGTCAACCCTTTTTAGCCTCGGTCTTGGGCTTTATACAGGACAGATAAAAGTACTCTCTTGTTGAGTCAAACCATTTCAGCCTCCATCTTGGGCTTTATACAAGATACATTCTCCTCAACGGAGTCAAAATCCCTTTTAGCCTCAACCTTGTGCTTTGTACAAGACAGAAAGAACATTTTCCTCCGAAAAAGTCAAACTTCCCGCCTCCTCGTAGGGTTTGTATAAAGAAAACCCCGGTTGAGTCAATCAACCTTTTAACATCAAATTTGTGCCTTGCTCACAGCATATAAACATCAACAACTCCTCTTTAGAGATGACAAAATCTCTCTCCCCCAAAACCCTTTAGCTTCACATCTTGGGCTTTGAACAAGATACAAACTACCTTTAGCTTCATGTCTTAGGCTTTGAACAAGACACCAAAACAACCTTTTTCCTCCCATAGAATAGGAGGAACTACGATCGCTCTGATTTCCCTGTTTCGTTAAACGGGAATACGTAGGCATAAGATTGAAAAATCTTAGCGAGCATATTAATCAAAAACTCAAAACCCAGTACCTCCACACATCAACCAAAGAAAATCAGGTCTAGTATCCTAACCAAAAGCCTCACAAATAACCCAGACACTTGTATTCTTAAGAAAATAACCCTAAGAAGGACCCCCTATTTTGATAGCATCTGTAAACCAACAGTTTTGACTGTTTAAACTCAGTATGCAAGAAGGGTTAATTGGAGACATCTATTTCCCTTCATTAATCATCTCAACAGGATAAAAAATGAATCAAACTGTAGTACCAAAGTGATAGTGATTCGAAACCACCAAAATCGTACTACAGAAAAGTGGCGACCACAGTGGGAGCCATTCTTTCTTACAGTTTTAGGTAGAAACCTTGAACAAGTCATTTCCACTGTGGCCGCCACAGAAAAGTGGCGACCACAGTGGGAGGCATTCTTTCTTGCATTCCCAGGGGATGAAACCTTAAGTTCTCGAAGTATCACAGAAATGGCGACTTTGCTGGGGAGTCATTGTCTGTATAGGATCATAAGACTAGAGGTCTAGGATGATTAAGACAAATATATATACTGCTTTTCCTAATTGATATCTGTGTTTATTTTTCTGCTAATGGGAATGCGTGTGATGCCGCATGTGGAAAGATTGAGTATACACCTAAGATAGGGGATGTAATTATACGAGTAATCTTACAGGGAGTGAATCCCAGCTAAGAGTCCCCGGTCGACCATCAAACTCAGTGGAGGCTCCCTTTACAGATACATTGCCTATACGACTTCGGTTGTTGAAAGTAGTGTGGTCGATTGGGTTATCTGAGAAGCTGAGGTTTTTAGTAGACTGAAACCATTTTGTAGTGCGGAAGCTATTGGGAATAGTTGTCACGCGATACTACCCTCATCTGAGATCACTCTAAGATACATCAGCTCGCTGGCGATCCGCTTGCTGTTGTTATCCCAAGAGGGGTCAATGATTTTGTGGACAGGTACAAAAAATCACCAGTATAAACCTTTGGGGATGGGTAGAGCCTTGACTTCATGACACTGACCCTTTGACCCCATGTTTTTTCTATGTTTTTGTGTGCTGCATTCATACATTCATTTAAAAAACATTAAAAAAACAAAGAAAAATGTTCTCTTCTAGTCTCTCTTTTTTGAAATAAACTAGGACAATGATTGCAAATGTCAGATAAAGAGATTGCTAATGGATTTCGGTAGAAGGAAAACTCATAAGTACACCTTCAAGGTTCCAAAACTAGAGGATTTAAGAGGTCTGGAGAGAATGATCACCAACCCCGAGGCTTTCAGAGTCAAGTATAGAGGACTGCTATCTCTGTTAAGGGTTCATGTAATCGAAGGAATCTTGTCCACACTAATCCAGTTCTATGATCCGGTCTATCACTGTTTCACATTCCCAGATTATCAGCTAGCACCAACACTAGAGGAGTACTCTCACCTGACTGATTTGCATATTACTGACCAAGCTCCCTTTTCTGGACTGGAAGAAATTCCAAAGGATCAAACCATTGCGAGACCAATCTATTTGGACGAGTCAGAAGTCAGGACTCACATGACCACTAAGGGGGGAATCCAGGGTTTACCAGCCCAGTTCTTGACAAAGAAAGCCCTGTACTTTGCCAGCATAAGGAATGTGGCCGTTTTCGAAAGCATCTTTTTTTTTCTTACCTACGGGTTATTTTTTGTTTCCCAACATCGATACCTTTGTAGATATCAACGCCATTAAGATTTTCCTGATTGGGAACCCTGTACTAACCTTACTCGCAGATGCGTATCATTCTATACACTTAAGGAATTTATACAGCAGAGGAATGATCACATGCTGTGTACCCCTGCTATACAAATGGTTCATTTCCCACTTGCCCAAATCTGTTGCATTTTGGGATCAAAAGAATACTTTATGTTGGTCGCAGAGAATCATGTCTCTTACCAACTCTGACATCGATTGGTACAATCGAATCTATGACGGAATCAGGATCATTGACCGTTGTGGAAATTTCCCAAATGTACCCCTTATAGGAACTAAGGGAGGAATCAACTATCATCCAGTATTAGTTCGTCGTCAATTTGGATACTTGATGAGCATATTCCACGTAATGCTCATCTGGAAGGTCTTTTCTTCAAGGAAGGAGAAAATGACAGAGCACTAAAGACAGAAATAGTGCATGTCTAGAAACACGTTCATAGGAAAGGAAGAGAGTCTCTAGGAAAACCAGACTGTGTCTCAGTGGAGCCTTATCTCCACTGGGTACAAACTAGAGCTCTCAAGCTGAGGATGCCTTACCCTCGTCGGGAAGTTCTTCCATTAAGGGACTCTGTCCTTTATTTTATGTCTGAGACGGAAAAACTTTAGGTTACTCTCAACAAAGTTCAGCAGGAGAAGAGGTCTCTGAGGAACAAGTACCGTATTCTCAATGTGGAGTGTAAGAAAATACAGTGACTATTAAAAGATAAAGATGCTCTGATTGAGGTTTTATAGCAACATGTTGTAGAAAATTAGGATGACCAAAGGAATTTGCTCGTTCCTTTCACTTGGAAAAGGAATGACGACCCGACAACGACCCAAAAGCCCCGGTCAAAGAAAAGGAAAGTACCAAAACTAGCACCTGAGCTCGCTTAAGAGAGGACTCAGGACCCATAAGTTTAGATTTCCTTTTACAGCACTATGTAAATTACTGTATTTCTATTTCCGCAATCTTTGAATTCAATAAAACGGGGTTTCCCCACTGTTTGACATTTGCAATCCAATTGTTGAAGTTTACTTTGAATAAATGAAAAATATATACAATTAATATAATCATTGAATATCATTCGTAACACATTCTTCTTACCTACGAATCTCACATTTGCGTCTCGATTCTAGAGTCAAATTGTCTCATTCGTACAATACTCGGGCCAATCGTCAGAAAAAGATGGATGATCTCGAGGAAGAGAACATGGAGTTGAGAGAAGAGATCGACACTCTGAAAGAGGATATGAGAAAGCTTCATAACGACATGCAAGCTCTAGCAGAAGCTCAAATGCAATAACAAAGGACTGTGATCTCAGAGATCACATCAACGCCCGTAGTGGAAAAGTATGATCCTTGGTACAAAATGCCGAAAGATCGTCCCTGGGGCATGCCTATCAACTATATCCCGGAGGGATATATTCCGCCGATCACTGAAGATCCAGAAACTTCAGCAGGAGCCGCTGGGCCTGAAGGTTACAAACTTCGGGAAACCGAAGATGCCAGGGGCATGACAACAACTCCTGAAGGTTACAAACTTCGGGAGGCACCGAGAGTCTCGGCCATAATGACTATACCAACGCCCGTGGTACACACTGTCCCGGAAGGACAGATTCCAGAGATACCTTCTGGTGGAAATGAAAGTATGTTCGACAGAATGAATGAGTTCCAGGAACAATTCCTGGAGATGCAGAAAGAACTGCAAGCCCTTCGCGGTCAAGATTTATTTGGAAAGGACGCCGCAGACCTTTGTTTGGTCCCCAATGTGAAAGTTCCGCACAAGTTCCAGGTACTTGATTTTGAAAAGTACAAGGGTAACTCCTGCCCTCAAAGCCGTTTGGTGATGTACGCTCGGCGAATGTCATCTCAGACAAAGAACCAGGAGCTACTAATTCACTACTTTCAGGATAGTTTAACCGGTGTCACACTCAAATGGTACATGGGTTTAAATCGCACTAAGATCGGCACTTTCAGAGATCTTGGCGCTGCTTTTGTTCAACAATATAAGTATAACCTGGACATGACACCGGACAGAGATCAACTCAGATCGATGTCACAGAAGGATAAGGAAACCTTTAAGGAATATGCTCAGAGATGGCATGAAATTACCGCTCAGATTTGTCCACCTCTTGAGGAAAAAGAGATGACAAAGATCTTCTTGAAAACCTTGAGCTCATTTTACTACGACAGAATGGTTGCCAGTGCGCCCAGTGACTTCACCGAGATGGTGGGAATGGGAGTTCATCTTGAGAAAGTAGTCTGAGAAGGGCAGTTAGTTAAAGATGCTGGATCATCAAGTAATACAAAACGATACGGTGGTGCTCTCCCTAAGAAAAAAGAGCAAGATATTGGGAATATCTCTCTCGGAAAGAAAAGGCGACGATACCAACCAGTAGCAGTCGTAACTCCTGCTATCAACCCCGCGCCTGTTTCTACGTATCAACCTCAGGTTGCTCAGAGCCAACCGAATCAACAACAATATCAGTAAAGGACAGAACAACCTCTTCAGCAGGCTCGCCCTCCGTACAACAACAATCGTACAACGCGACCACCAGTGTTCGACCCTATACCGGTGTTGTACGTAGAATTATTTCTGTTATTACTGGTCAAGGGACACGTCCAAACCAGGTCTCCTCTTACAGTACTAGAAAATTTGCCTTTTTGGTTTAAGGCAGATCAGACTTGCCCTTACCATCAAGGAGGACCTGGGCATAACATAGAAAACTGTCTCAGTTTTAACTCCGATGTGCAAAAGCTTGTTAGGATCGAGGTATTATCTTTCAAAGATACGAATCCGAATGTTCTCACAAACCTGCTGCCTCAACACGAGAAAACCGCAGTAAATATGATAGAAGAAGAGTCTAACAACAGCTATCAAATTCATGATGTACTCTTATTGAGGGCCAATTTGGTCAAGATGAATTGTAGACAGAGCGGGTATGGCCATCTGCCACCTCATAATTATCACCAGTGTGATATCTGCTCTAAAAACAATCAGGGATTTTCTATGGTGCAATCAGCTCTACAGGAACAGTTAGATCTCGGGTGGATCCAAGAGCATCGAGTTTGTGGAGTTAACATGACTTATACAAGTTCCAACATCATTCAGAACCACGACATCCATGCAATGAATGTCAAATTGGTAGCAATACACTAAAGGCAAAGCCAGTATCATAATCTACCACGACATGATTACAATTCCTGTCTGACTTGCTCGGTAAACAAACAGGGATACTCTTTCGTACAAGAGGCCCTCCAGCGTCAGATGATCTTGGGTGGATCCAGGACTACCATGATAGAAATCCCTATCAGATCAACATGATTCAAATCTTCGATATTCGTTTGATGAATACCAGCTTGGTGGAGTCACACGCCAAGCAAGTCCAACTCGGTTTTCTCACTTCACATGATTATCTGAGCTGTAAAGTATGTTGTGAGAGTAACCAAGGGTGCGCTCTCATTCAAAGAACTTTACAACACTTGTTAAACCACTGGTGGCTTCCGATATATATGGATGAAGACACGCAACAAATCAGTGTGACAAACGGGAACCCTACTAGGCATCAAAGTCAGGATCATTCTCATCATTAATTAACTCAGGAATTATTGGAATCATCGCTTGTTTCTTAGTGTAACTCCCAATCGGGCACACGATGTTCCCCGTTGCTTTAGGTCCTCTTTGTATAAGGCACACGACGTTTATGGATCGCTTTAGGTCCTCTTTGTATAAGGCACACGACATTTATGGATCGCTTTATGTCCTCTTTATATAAGGCACATGATCCGATCGCTTTAGGTCCTCTTTGTATAAGGCACACGACCGTTACAGTAGATTCCCTCAGGAATCATTTGGTCGCTCACACCCACTAGGGTACACGACATCACAAGAATGCATATCATGATGCTTGGCATACAATGACTCATGACAATCAAATGCATAACATACATAACCATGTGAACCATCTCAACATCAATAATCATGCATTGAAATCAAACCCAAAACAATGCATTTATTTGCCATAAGGCCACAAACCATCATCACAACATTTCATCACATACATTCACATCATATGACAGAACACAAGCTATACGTTATATATCAAAAGCGTATCGCATGTTAACACATCAATTACACACAATTACGACGATGAAAGTCGACAAAATGACACATTTCCAATTACCGACATAATTAAATCGGCCACTAGCCCCATAACCTTTTTATAACAAAGAAAATCTTATTAGCTTTTCAACGCATCCGACCGCACCTCAATCCGAGTTACGACCCAAAAGTTATGACAAGAAGAAAATGGAAAATCTGTCATGTTCGCTTCCCTATTCGCAATGCGAACCCCCAGCGAACCATGGCAGAGAAAAAATAGCATAAAGTTTGCAATACGAACACCCAGCGAACCTTCTCTTTCCTCTTCGCAATGCGAATTCCCTGTAAACCGTGGCAGAGAAAAAATAGCAGAAAGTTCGCAATGCAAACCTCCCGTGAACCTTCGCTTTCCCCTTCGCTGCCCTATTCGCAGTGCGAACCTGCGAACCCAGAAAATCTCAGCAGCGCTGTTGTTCCCTCCAACCCAACATTTCATCCACCAAAACACTTCCAAACCATAACATAACAACCAGAACATATCTCAATCATAGTAACAAGTATTCTACAACATTTATATCGCATTTCAACCGCGAAAACATCGATTTCTATCGTTTTCTCTCATTTCGACCTAGAATTGAAAAGCTAGGAAAAACCAGCAAACATTCTAACACACACATACACAATCATACACAAGCATAGCATAACCGAGTTTCACACCTTTACCCGATTAATCGCGCTTCGAAGTGTCGGTTGAATCGGTTTCTTACACTCCAAGTTTTCCTCTTTTTCTTCTTCTCCTTCTCTATTTCTCTTAACTTCTTTTTCTCTCTTTCTAACCTATATTTTCTATTTTAATAAAAACAATAATATATAACCAAGCAAAAGACCAAAATACCCCTACACTCAATTTCTCGCAAACGTTCTCAAAACGCGATAAAACATAATAACGATAAACATAACACATTTACCACATAAAAACCAAGAATAAAATAATATAAAAACAAAAATAATTAAATCGACTCGATTAAATAAATATAACAAAAACCAGGGCATTACAACTCTCCCCCACTTAGAAATTTTCGTCCTCAAAAATATTACCTGAGACGAACAACTTCGGATACGATTCTCGCATCCGACTCTCCAACTCCCAAGTCAAATTGCCCTCAGCAGCGCCTCCCCACACTACTTTCACAAGCGCAATATCCTTGCATCTTAACCGCTTCAACTCGCGATCCAAAACCCTCACCGATAATGCCTCAACCATAAGGTTCTCCCTTATCTCAACCTCATCCATCGGAATCACATGTGACAGATCCGGAACATACTTCCGAAGCTGTGAAACATGGAACACATCATGCAAATTCGAAAGATTCGGTGGCAACGCCACCCGATAAGCCACAACACCCACTCTCGCGGATATCTGGTAAGGACCAATAAAACTAGAAGTAAGCTTCTTCAACTTCAATGCACGTCCAACACCCGTCACCGAGGTAACTCTCAAAAATACATGATCGCCTTCTCGAAACTCAAGATATTTCCTCCTTCGATCATGATAACTCTTCTGCCTACTCTGAGAAGCCTTCATTTTCTCACGAATAAGTTTCACCTTTTCCGTAGTTTGTTGAACTAACTCCGGTCCAACCACCGAACTCTCACCAGATTCATGCCAACACAAAGGTGTTCGACATCTTCTTCCATACAATGCTTCAAAAGGTGTCATTCCAATACTCGAATGGAAACTGTTGTTATACGTGAACTCCACCAACGAAAGATAACTATCCCAAGCACCACCTTGCTCAAGAACACAAGCTCTCAGCAAATCTTCCAATGACTGAATAGTTCTCTCGGTCTGACCATCCGTCTGAGGATGATAAGCAGAACTCAATCTCAACTTGGAATCTAACTCCTTTTGCAAACTTTCCCAAAATCTAGAAGTAAACCTCGGATCTCGACCTGAAACAATACACAACGGAACACCATGTAGCTTCACAATCACACGGATATAAATCTCAGCCAACCTCTCTAAAGAAAAACTGATGTCAATCGGAATGAAATGCGCCGATTTAGTCAGCCTATCCACTACCACCCAAATGGCATTATGTCCCCTCTGAGTATTCAGCAACCCTGTCACAAAATCCATAGAAATGCTGTCCCATTTCCACTCGGGAATATCCAACGGTTGCAATAATCCACTGGGCTTCTGATATTCTACCTTTGGCTTCTGACACATCAAACACGCATAAACAAACTGAGCCACATCCCTCTTCAATCCGGACCACCAAAAGATCTTCTTCAAATCTTGATACATTTTATTAGCTCCTGGATGTATACTCAAACTACTCCGGTGTCCTTCCTCTAAAATCATCTTTTTCAATTCTGAATCATCAGGAATACAAATTCTACCACGGAATCTCAAAACACCCTTACCATCCACTTTAAAGTCACCATTCACATCTTTATCTCCAACCGTCATCAAATCAACAAATTTCACATCCAGCCTCTGTTTCTCGCTAACGGTCAACAGAAACTCATTAGTGACCCTTAACATACCAAGCCTCACGCTGTCAGATGTTAATTCACACACCAAACTCAAATCTCTAAATTCTTCCAAAAGTTCCCACTCTTTAACCATCAAAGCGGACATATGCAAAGATTTCCGGCTTAACGCATCGGCTACCACATTAGCTTTACCAGGATCGTAATTCAAGCTAAAATCGTAGTCCTTCAAAAATTCCAACCATCTCCGTTGCCTCATATTCAGCTCTTTCTGATCAAACAAGTATTTTAGACTCTTATGATCACTAAAGACTTCGAATCTTGCACCGTAGAGATAATGCCTCCAAATTTTCAATACAAAAACCACCGCAGCTAATTCCAAATCATGCGTAGGATAATTCTTCTCATGAACCCTCAACTGTCTCGAAGCATAAGCCACCACCTTACTTCCTTGCATCAACACTCCACCTAAACCACTCAAAGACGCATCGCAATGCACCACAAATGGTTCACTAGGATTCGGTAAGATCAAAATCGAAGCTGTAGTCAATCTTCTCTTCAGCTCACTAAAACTCTCCTCACACTGAATATCCCAAATAAACGCTTTACCTTTACAAGTCAGTTGGGTCAATGGAAGTGCTAACTTGGAAAAGCCTTCAATGAATCTTCGATAATATCTAGCTAAACCCAAAAGCTTCTAATTTCAGTAACAGATCTAGGAGTCTCCCATTGTAGAACTGCATCTACTTTGGATGGATCCACAGCAATACCATTACCTGAAATCACATGCCCAAGAAAACTCACTTCTGACAACCAGAACTCACACTTGGACAACTTAGCATAAAGTCTTTTTTCCTTCAAAATTTGCAATACAATACACAAATGCTCCGCATGTTCCTCCCAATATTTAGAATAAATAAAGATGTCATCGATAAACACAACAACAAATTGATCCAAATGCTCATGGAAAATGCGATTCATATACTCCATAAACACTCCCGACGCATTAGAAACCCCGAACGGCATCACGGAATATTCGTAATGTCCGTATCGTGTCCTAAAAGCCGTCTTCTGAATATCTTCCTCTTTCACTCTAATCTGATGATAACCTGACCTTTAATCAATTTTACTAAACACACACGCACTTACCAACTGGTCCATCAAATCATTAATTTTCGGAAGAGGATACTTATTCTTAATCGTCACCTTATTCAGCTGGCGATAATCAATACACAATCGCATACTTCCATCTTTCTTTTTCACCAATAAAACTGGAGCACCCCAAGGCGATACACTCAGCCTCACAAACCTCTTTTCTAACAATTCATTCAACTGCTTTTTCAACTCAACTAACTCAGATGCCGACATACGATATGGTGCCATAGATACAGGTCTAGTACCAGGAACTAGATCTATAGAAAACTTCACCTCTCTCTCTGGCGGCACATCAGAAATATCCTCCGGAAACACCTCTGGAAAATCACACACGACAGGAACCACATCAAATGCAACTTGACTATCCACGGTCAACGATGCAAACAACCCGAACAACTGAGCTTCATCCGCCAAAAGTTTCTTCAACTCTTTGGTAGATAAGAAACTCGATTCCTCGTCTTCCTCAAGAGAAGGAAATGTTACCAACTTATGATAATAATCAGTATAAACTCGATTGAACTGCAACCAATTCATTCCCAGAACTACGTCTAAACCCTCCAACGGCAGACACACCAAATCCATAGCAAAATCCTTACCATAAATGGTTAAAGGACAACTTAAACAAACCAAAGAAGTAGTTACCGACCCCATTGCTGGAGTATCACTAACCATCTCTCCACCCATCGACGACAACAAAAGATTCAAACACTGCGCATACTCAGATGAAATAAACGAATGAGTCGCTCCGGTATCAATAATAGCAACTAAAGGCGTACTATTAATAAAATAAGTACCTCTGATCTGACGATCTGCACTAGAAGTCTGAGTTCCAACCAATGCAAATACTTTCCCCCCAGCTTGAGCTTGCTTTGGTTTCGGACACTTCGTACTAACATGACCAGGTTCACCACAGTTGAAACACTTCACCACATTCCTCTTGCAATTAGTTGGGACATGTCCTAAACCTCCACAATTGGAACACTTCCTCATATCCTTTCTACATTCAAACTGACGATGTCCTAAGTCACCACACCTAAAAGATCTCAGAGGATTATACATACCTCCCCCACTTGGCCTTTTATCAAAATTATCCCTTTGCTTTCCCTTGTCAGCTGGTGACACATATGGACCCCCATGAAACGGTTGCTTTCCTTTCCTTTCGTTCACACTCTTATAATGAGTAGAACGAGCTTTGTTATCCTCCTCATAAATTCTACAACAATCCACCAAATCCGAAAACCTCCTAATTCTTTGATAACCAATTGCCTGCTTGATCTCGGGATGCAACCCGTTCTCAAACTTCACACATTTGGAAAACTCCGCAGTTGCTTCAGCATAATGTGGATAAAACTGAACAAGCTCCACAAACTTAGCAGTGTAATCAGTAACAAACATGTAACCCTGCTTCAACTCCAAGAACTCTATTTCCTTCTTTCCTCTAACATCTTCAGGAAAATACTTCCTCAAGAACTCACTGCTAAACAAAGCCCAAGTGACAACTTCACCTGCAGCTTCCCACACATGACGCATACTAACCCACCAATCATCAGCCTCCTCCTACAACATGTGAGTACCCAATCTCACCTTCTGTTCCTCAGCACAGTCCATCACTCAAAAGATCCTTTCAATCTCCTTAAGCCAAATCTGAGCACCATCAAGATCATGTCTTCCTTTGAAGATAGGTGGTTTGTTCTTCCTGAACTCATCATTCCCACCAGCATTAGGTTCACCCCGCACAGCCTGAGCCATAGCTTGCATAGCAGCAGCAAGAGCAGCGTCATTCCTTCCAGCCATATTCTGTTCATATCCAATAACAGTAACTATGGTTAAACAATCAGCTCGCCAAAACACAAATGTCACACAACAAACAACTTGGTCACAATGACCGACACGGACTGGCACGGACTGACACAAACTGGCTCTGATACCACTTAATGTAACACCCCTAATCTATAACCTGAGTAATTAAAGAGATAATAAATAATCAGAGTAGAATTAAAACATTCATGGCATAAACGGAGCATCACATCATGATGATGAAATATAATAACCTGCTCATAAAGATATGCAACAATCAGGTAGCAACATAAACAGAGGAACTCAGTTCCTAACACCCACAATTCATATACAGAATAAAAGCGGAAAATCTGCAACTGAAATCTCATATAAACATAGAAGTTTGTCTGTCATATACAGAGTCATACGTGTAAAATCCAAAAAGATATATATACATAATGTCACATAACGATCTCCCCGACTACCCGGTGCTACATATCAGAGCCGACCGACAAAAGAATAAAGACATAATCTTCACAAAAAGACCTCCAGCATCTAATATGCAATGCCTCGTAGAGTATTAAAATAGAAGAAGGGTGAGAAACACAATTATAATATAGTTGCATACAATTATATAATAACACAAAATACACATGTAAAACAATCTCACCACAACTTACACCATAATTCAAATACAAAACAACACAATTCATATCTCATACATCCATCACAAAGGCATATCAATCATGCTCAATACATTTATCACCAACATATATATATATATATATATATATATATATATATATATATATATATATCAACTCATCAATTCCATTCACAAATCCCACACATAATCAATCCATTCATGACTTATGCAAATGCATAGAGACCGACACAACGAATCTATGCAATGCAATGCAATGCGGTACCATTCCATCCATCATTCTCATCATTAATTCACTCAGGAATTATTGGAATCATCGCTTGTTACTTAGTGTAACTCCTTGTCGGGCACACGATGTTCCCCGTCGCTTTAGGTCCTCTTTGTATAAGGCACACGACGTTTATGGATCGCTTTAGGTCCTCTTTGTATAAGGTACACGATCCGATCTCTTTAGGTCCTCTTTGTATAAGGCACATGATCGTTACAGCAGATTCCCTCAGGAATCGTTTCGTCACTCACACCCATTAGGGCACACGACATCACAAGAATGCATATCATGATGCTTGGCATACAATGACTCATGACAATCAAATGCATAACATACATAACCATGTGAACCATCTCAACATCAATAATCATGCATTGAAATTAAACCAAAAACAATGCATTTATTTTCCAAAAGGCCACAAACCATCATCACAACATTTCATCACATACATTCACATCATATGACAGCACACAAGCTATACGTTATATATCAAAAGCGTATCGCATGTTAACACATCAATTACACACAATTATGACGGTAAAAGTCGACAAAACGACACATTTCCAATTACCGACATAATTAAATCGGCCGCTGTCGCTCCCGGGATTTTCATCCAAGTACAAACGCGAAAGTGGCGTGGAAACAGAGTCGCCAGCAATGTGTATTTATCCCAAGAGAGGGAAAGGAAACACTGCATAAACCTGAGGGAAGGAAAGAGCATGGTCTTACGACCAAGAGAACTGGGTTCGGGAGTCGGTTACGCGAGAGGAAGGTATTAGCACCCCCATGCGTCCATTGTATCCGATGGGATCCACGCTTGCTGTTTCGATCAAAAGGTGCAAGAAACGGGCAATGAACTGCTAACTGGAGAACTGGAAATGAAAGGTAGAAAGGAGAAGGGGAAAAAGGAAAGAAGTGACTCGATAGGACATTATCATTGTCCTAGGCCTACATATTCCCTCAGTGCAATGGGAAAGTCAGAGTCAACGTAGTTCGACGGACTACGAGAAAGGTTGCTCGTCGAGATATCGCATCTCGTGCCTACGTATCTTCAATCAGACGAGAAAGAAGAATCAGAGCAAACGTAGTTCGGCTCAACAAGGGCTGCTTTGTTTGTGTTTTTTAATGGAAACGTCAGAGTGCGCATCCCAGCAGTTAGGTGTTGCGGCTCGCTGTATGGAGACTTAGGTGTTTCCTATTTGCGGTAGAACGGACATGACGAGTCCTTAAGAAAGGAGTGAATGAGATAAGAAGAGAATTATTTGTTTGTTTTTTAAGAAGAAGTGTTTTGATTATTTTTGTGTTTATAACACATATTGTATTCAAGTCTATGATATAGGATCGAATGCGTCGCATGGTCGTCCTAACAGGACGTATGCTAAACACTCTAGAAAGGCGGAAAGAATCCCTCCTCCTTCCATTTCCCACATGCAAGGCTCAAATACAATATATGTTATGCCTTTATTAAGTGTTTTTTTGCTTTTTGTTTTGAGAGGAGAAGAAGAAAACTCAAAGGTTATGAAAGGTAAAAGTCTAAGAGAGACTAAGATTCACCCTAATGTTATCATGCTTGGACGTTCCTAATGGTTTAGTGTGGTTTAGAAACCTAAGTCTAAAAGAAAAGAGAAGAAGAATGAGTTCTAACTTACTTCAAAGATTGAAGTTAAGTTAAGAACTCAAAGGGGTGAAAGAAGTGAAGTGTCAAAGAAGCATAATATGCTTATCACAATCACACATTGAAAGCTTTAAAAGATAAGAAAAGAGGTTGTATGTGGGTGCACACCCACACACTTGACTTACCATTAGCCCCTGAAAATGTTAGCAAAACTACTTACAAGTAAAGAAATAAGGAAAGAAGAACAGGTAAGGATCAAACAAATTAGGAACTAAGGAAGAAGGATCCTGAAGGTGTGAAGAAAATTCTACTCAAAACAACATATGATGCTATACAAATAAGAAAATAAAATGGAAGGAAACAATGAAAACAACAACAATTACAGCTCATAAGTGCAATGCAGCAGTAAAATCTATCATCATGTACCAAACAGCAATTAACAGCACATGTTCAGCCTACAAAATGGGTGTAAAAAGAAAATAGCAGCACATACAACAGCATATATGTGTATAGACAACGATGAAAAATCAGGGGCAGCATGCACTCACAAATGATTCATTCATAAAAGAACAAACATGCTTCAAGCCTTGCACATTATTCAATCAAACATGATCACAATCACACCATAAATCATGGTAAACAATTTTTGAAATCACCATGGAATAATGCACATTGTAAGAGAATACACATCATTAAGCATGTGAACAAATTAAAACAAATGTGCACCTATTGAAATAGAAAGCAAATGAACACGCACATAACAATTCCAGCAACGCAAGCATCAATTAACAATTAACAAGTTCAATGTGTGTGCATTATGTGATAACTACATCAATTAATCAACAACACAAACATAAATATTCATCGATTATCAATCAAGAACCGCGTGTCGAAAAATCATGCTCATGCAATAGTGTGAAGTGAAACAGCTCAAGAATAGTCCACGAATCATCAACGTATCAATCCATGAAGTTTAGACATGCAAGAGATCTCAAACAAGTAAGAAAATGCAAGAAAAACACAATCTGCTTCAGTGGTAATCGATTACTCACATAGGGTAATCGATTACTCAGTTGAAAATTGGCTAAAAACGTGAAAATAAGGCAGAGTAATCGGTTACTCTGGTAGAGTAATCGATTACCACTGAAACAGAGGCAAAAATTCAACTTTGAAAAGCACTTTTCAGTAGTAAATCACTTATCTAAGCATCCAAATGATCATGTAAACAATCATGCACGAAAATTAAGTTCAATCACAGCAATCGAACATCAATTAGATCCAACAATCATCAATATCAAGAATCAAATTCAAGCGCCATGGATCCAAATCAAAAATACTAAAAATCTACATCGAATAAGTTGCAAATAAGCTAAATCAAGTATAGATTTGAGGAAAACCAACCTACAAAGCGGAGATTTGCTTTGGTAATTGTTGCAAAGTGATCTTGGTGCAGAAAATTAAAGAAAACCAGAGATTCTTCGATTAGTAGCCG
This sequence comes from Lathyrus tuberosus, assembly GCA_022829125.1. Taxonomy (NCBI): domain Eukaryota; kingdom Viridiplantae; phylum Streptophyta; class Magnoliopsida; order Fabales; family Fabaceae; genus Lathyrus; species Lathyrus tuberosus. The sequence goes on along the minus strand of JALAZF010000467.1, from coordinate 1,303,132 downwards.
AAACACGTCGAAACCGAGCAAAGTCGCGAAAAATCAACGAGATCGAACTTGCACCAAAATAAATGGTGTGAAACCCTTGGATTGAAGTAGAATAATCTGAACTTCCAGAAATCCAACCAAAGAAAGCCAAATGATGGAGTTTGAGCTCAAGAATTAATCACTTTTCAATGTGAAAAGTGATTATCCTTCAAGAAATAAGAGATTTTTGTGAGGGTTTGGAAGAGAGAATTGAGAGTGCAATGTGAAATTTGGTGAAAAATGGTGAATTATGGTTTTTTTCTTCTAAAAATGAGTGAAGGATTTCTTATATAGACTTTAGGTTTGGAGTGTGGGAGGTTTGGGATTAGCTTTGGACTTAGCTTTGGGTTTGGAGCTAGGGTTGGAGTTAGTTAGATTCAACTCACCGAGTCAAGGTAGTTAACTCGGTTAGTTAGGATCAACTCGGTAATAATCCCAAGGTGAATTTCAACATCCAAAGGTGGAGATGCTTGGAAAACAAGGAATCACAACTGGTGTATGGGCATGTGACTTAGTCTGCAAGCAAGGCCTTGGTGCCTATGAATTTTCAGTGTGAGACCACCATGTTTGAGCCCTCGTATAATCTCTATAACTTGTTCAAATGAAAAAATACCCAACATCAAAGTTAAAGAGGACATGGAGATGAACAACTTTGATGTTCAACAATTTTTAATTTGAAGCCTTCTTGATGGAGAACACCAGCTTGACATTTGGCACGCCAAGTGTTCGATGAAATTATGGCCTGCAGGCCTGAATCTGCCTTGCCATGACTTGAAATTTGCCTTGATTTTATCAAACTTTGATTGATCATAACTCCCTCAATTTTGATCCAATGGAAGAGTTCTTCGTATGGATTTGAAGCTTGGAATGTGATCTTTAATTAGCTTAAGTTAGGCCTGAAGTTTGAAGCTTTTATCTTAGAGAAAGAATGCCTTGAAGTAGAGTGCAAAATGGCCTAAACTTTTCCATTTTTAGAAACCTTAAAGTTTCTATTTTGGGCAGTTTTGTACAATTCTTGATTGTTGATGATTCTATTGACATTTCTTGATCAAATCTTGTCCAATGAACATATGTGACTTGAATTTCATGAATTTGACCTTAAAAAGTCAGGAGTTGACTTTTTCCTCTGCACAGTTGACTTTTTCCCCAAATTTCTTGATTCTCAAGCAACTGACCAATTGCACCTCTTCTGAAATGAACCAATGGGCAATCTTACATCCTTAGATACTTGACATCATATAGAAAACATTGAGATCAAGTTTGAACCAAAATTTCATTAGGAGACTGCTTGAACTCAAAACCCTAATTTGGACTGCTTTTGATAGGAGGTGATGAACTGTCCAATCTCTTGGTGAATTCTCTTCTTCCAATGACTCGTGGGATCAATTGAGATCCTATGAGACCTAAGAGCCTCTTGAGGCTTGTTGGGAGACCCTTGGCTCTAGCTCTCTGTCGCTCCCGAAAGATTCGCATCCAACGGTACAAACGCGAGAGTGGCGCAGAAAAACACAGAGTCGCAAACAATGTGTATTTATCCCAAGAGAGGGAAAGGAAACACTGCATAAACCTGAAGAGAAAGGGGGAAAGAACATGGTCTCACGACCAAGAGAAACGGGTACGGGAGTCGGTTACGCGAAGGGAAGGGGTTAGCACCCAACACGTCCATCGTACTCGATGAGATCCACGCTTGTTGTCTGCATCAAAGGGTGTCTTCGTCTGGAGCTCCACTGCTACTGGACCGGAGAAGAAACGAGAATGGAAAGAACGGAGAAACGAATAAAAAAAGAAGTGACTTGATAGGACAGTATCGTTGTCCTAGGCCTACGTACTCCCTCAGTGCAATGGGAAAGTCAGAGTCAATGTAGTTCGGACGGGAACTATGGGGGAAGGTTGCTCGCCAAGACAATCACTGTCTTGTGCCTACATATCCTTAATCGGACGAGAGAGAGAGGAATCAGAGCTAGTGTAGTTCGTGGGTACGACCACGGATGAGTGAGTGTTTTTTACGTGAGCGACGAGCTCTTTTCTGAAAAAAAGAAGTTTGAAACCCAACAAACCCGAAGGATAAAAAGATTTGAATTTGTTTGGTGTTTTTTAGACAGAAGTGTCTTTTAAGTGGTTTCGTAACTCGCATTGAACCCAAGTCTTAAATATAGGAACGAATACTTCACGCATCATCCCCAACAGGACGTACACTAGGTATCCTAGAAGAATGAGGGGAAGCCCCTCATCCCCCACTTCCCACATAGAAGGCTCAAGCACAATACACGTTAACTTTTATTACGTGTTTTGAAGAAGTTTCGAGATGAGAAGAGAGACGACCCGGAGGAAACTCTAACGGGGAACTAAGAGTCCTAATGTTATCATGCATGGATGACCTATGGTTAGTGAGGCTTAGGAGAGACGACTACCTAAAACCTAATGCTAATCCTACTCCAAGCTTAATCAAAAATTATGTTGGACTAGGTAGCTCTAAGGGGAAAGGAGTCCAAGACTTGAACAAGTCTTGAGACTCGAGGGAGTGAAATGAGTAAAAAGAGAAGGTACAACACCTACAACAACACATTTGCTTCAGAACAGCAACGAAAACATGCACATACACCAAACAGCATTCAACAGCATGAAAACAGGTGTAAAAGGGTCAAACAACATACATGTACACATGGGCAGCACCTTATGCAGAACTCAGATGTGAAATCAGGACAACATGCACCACATTTGAATACGATTCAATCAAGGCAGAGCAAACGTGCATCAAACAACATACATCGTTCAATTAATCATGATCATAAACAAACCACACACCATGTTAAATAACCTTGCAAGCATCATGGAAGAATGCAACATATAGCATATGATCAAATGAAACAAGTATGCACATCATGAAATTGGATACAAGTAAGTATGCACAATCATCATCAATCCAGCAGCAATGCACAATGAACATAATCAACAAGTGAGTGTGCATATGTGTTCATAGCATCAAGTGTTCAACAACGCAAACATACACATAAACGATGAAATCCAATCATCGTGTGTCGGAGAAACGTGTCCATGCAATGGTGTGAGGTGCAAAAGCTCAAGAATAATCCACAAATCATCAACATATTAGTCCATGAAGTTTAGGCATGCATCAGATCTTAAACAACCAAGAAAATGCACTAAAATACACATTCTGTCCCAGAGTAACCGGTTAACAAACGGTGAGTAACCGGTTACTTAGTTGAAAATCAGGCCATTTACGCAAAAATACACAGAGTAACCGGTTAACAAACGGTGAGTAACCGGTTACTCTGGGACAGAGTTCAAAAATAATTTGCAAAATCACTTTTCAGCAGCAAAATCACTTATCCAATTATTTCCAAATGATCATACAATCACTCATGCACGAAATTAAGCTCATGAACAACAATCAAACATTATGCAAATCAATTATCATCAACATTCATGATCAACATCAAACAAAAGCATCAACAACACATGAAATCAATGGATCTACATTGCAAAAGTTATGATCAATCAAAATCAATTATAGATCTAGGGAAAACCAACCTACAAGGCTGAGGTTTGCCTTGGTGAATGTTGAGAATGAAAATTGATGATCCAAGCAAGAAATCCAAAGATCTATGTGATGAACTTCAAGATCCAAGCAAGAACAACCAAGATCCAAGCTAGAACAACTCAAATAATGAAAAGCTGCTCCAAAAGTGATTCCACACTCCAAAACAGTAGCAAATCCAAGATTCTTTCAAGAATTGGTGAATGGATGGTGGCTTAGTTTCAAGATCAACAAATTCCAAGGTGAAATTTGATGAACTTTGATGATGAAACTTTGAGTGAGGGTTTTGGAAAATGAGAGGAAAGTTGAGAGAATTCAAGGAATTCTGAAAATTGGAGAGTGAAAATGATCTAGGTCTCCTCTTGGTTTGGAATGAGTGAGTTTAAATATCCTCTAGCTTAGGAATTTGACTTGGGTTTAGAGTGAGTGGAAAACGAGGTGAAAAATGGGTTAGGAAGTAAAGTGTGGAATTGGGGTGGAAATTGATGAGTGGAAATGGAAAATTTGGGTGGAAAATGATGAAAAGAAGCTGTTCTAGATCCTTCCCACGTAGGCACAAGCAATGCACATGACCACTAAAATGATTTGAAAATTCTGCAGTGCTGAAAAATGTAGATTCTGGGCAAAAATTGCACTGGATAACCGGTTACCAAACGGTGAGTAACCGGTTACTTAGTGAAAAATTTGAATTTTCTGCTTGGCGCCAAAAGGAGGGAAAATGGAGACGGACTTGATTCCACCTGTTATGAACCACAATATGCCTCTGAAACTTGTCTTTGGACCTCACTACTTGAGTGCACTTGAAACATGCCGTGAAATATTTTCCGAGCCCCGATTAAATTGCTGAGAGGGCTGTTCGGTGCTGAATTGCTGATCAAAATTTGATTGTCAGAACTGTTGATCTTCAAATCACTTAATGAGCAAAATAAATGCTCAAAAAGACTTTGGGAATTGAATGCTTGGCTTTAACTGCCGATAAAGATCAAACTGGTGCTGAGAACATCTTGTACTGCTGAAGAAAATGCCCTAATCCCATGCTCACAGAAACATGCAAATGCAGCAATGCTAACGTAAATGAAAAGAAACATAAGCCAATCAGCGCTAAAACAAGAAGGAAAATTTTGGGGTGTTACAGCTGCCCCTATTCAAACTTCCTTGGATCCGAGGGTATGATAGCAACGGCTGTCATGCGTTCAAAGGATTCACGGAGATTGAATACCAAAAGAAACCTGAAATTTGCAATCCTCAAAGGAGGGACGACTCCACTGGGGAACAAGCAAATAAATGTTGCACTATCACAACACGTACGAGTGTTGGAAATCAATACAAACAATGTATTGAAAAGTCTTGAAATAAACACAAACGAGTGTTGGCTATGCTGGGAATAAACACGGACGGGTGTAAAGGGATCAAAGATATCAGATACGGACGGGTATTAAAAAGATACACAGACGGGTGTAAAAAGGTTTCAATACGGACGGGTATCGAAAAGGTACACGGACGGGTGTAAAAAGTTTAATACGGACGGGTATCGAAAGGTACACGGACGGGTGTAAAAAGGTTTCAATACGGACGGGTATCGAAAAGGTACACGGATGGGTGTAAAAAGGTTCAATACGGACGAATATAAAAAAGGTACACGGACGGGTGTAAAAAGTTCAATACGGACGGGTATCGAAAGGTACACGGACGGGTGTAAAGAGGTTCAATACGGACGGGTATCGAAAGGTACGCGGACGGGTGTAAAGAGTTCAATACGGACGGGTATCGAAAAGGTACACGGACGGGTGTAAAAAGATTCAATACGGACGGGTATCGAAAAGATACACGGACGGGTGTAAAGAAGTTTCAATACAGACGGGTACTGAGAAGGTACATGGACGGGTGTAAAGAGATTCAATTCGGATGGGTATCGAAAAGATACACGGACGGGTGTAAAAAGATTTCAATACGGACGAGTATCGACAAGGTACACAGACGGGTGTAAAAAGTTCAATACGGACGGGTATCGAAAAGTTGTAAAGCGACTTTTATCGGGGGTTAATCTCGCTGGGGAATGGAAAGCAACACGGACAGGTGTCTAGAAAAATAGTAAAAGACATGAAAACACGGAAGGGTGCCGAAGCAAACACGGACGAGTGTCATCAAAAGGTCAATATGGACGGGTATTGAAACAAAAAGTTCAAACACGGATGGGTGCCGAAGGAAACACGAACGAGTGTCATAAAAAGGTCAATACGGACGGGTATTGAAACAAAAGGTTCAAACACGGACGGGTGCCGAAGGAAACACGGACGAGTGTCATCAAAAGGTCAATACGGACGGGTATTGAAACAAAAAGGTTCAAACACGGACGGGCGCCGAAGGAAACACGGACGAGTGTCTGACGGTAAAAACCTTGAGGGGATAAACCAAAGGACCACCTGGACGAAGGGGTAAAAAAAGAAATCAAGAGTTCACAATCCTGGCAAGCAACTCTGCAAGGGAATGTCAAGTATTGCTTTGAATGACTAACCCAACACTTGTGGAATAAAGTCAAATGATATTTCCTGAAATCCGGCCTTCCTGACGAAGGAAAACCCAAACCTGGCTTATGCTTCGGATGCATATGTTTGAATTTTGCCGTAATGCTCCACACGAAGTGGAAATGCTACGCATTTAGGAGGATGCCATGCAAAACAAATGCTTATGCAATGCAAAAGACCGTCCCAGCGAAATAAACGCTGAGAACAGAAGCAGCTCCACGGAGGACGACAAACTACATTGTCATCAAACCAAAGAACAATGCTGAGGAAAACTTCACCCTGCTAGGGAAGATCACAATCACCAATTCTGCTGGAGATGGACGAAACTCTGAGAGAATACCCACTCTGTTGGGGAATATCAAAATCAACAACTCTACTGGAGATGGACGAAATGCCGAGAGAATATCCACTCAGCCGGGGAGGGAGATGAATACTGAAGATGGAAACTCCTCCGCTGGGGATTACCAAATACCTCAGAACTTGGATTTAACGCCTGCCAAAAACAATTAGACTTAAGACCTGCTGGGGATACCAATCACCACCAGACTCTGCTTGGGGATGTTGTGAGCTTAATCTGCTACTAGGGAAATAACTTAACCCTCACCTTGCTGGGGATTAGATCAAACCGTTGTCACTGAGACTATACTTTCTGACCAACTGAGAAAAGTAGACACCAGGACTCTATGGGGATAATAACATCTTTGTCCACGAACTTCCTGCTGGAGATACAACATCATCCACCTTAGAGCAATCAACTTCTGAATGCTTGCTGGGGAATAGTAATCCAAACACAACTTCGGCTGGGTATACAATCCTCTGTACTCCTGCTGAGGGGGACGATCCTTGTCGACACATTTGCTTGGAAAATAGTAGTTGTCAACATCCACTCTGCTAGGGGATAAACACACTGTTTCCTGACTAGCTGAGGAAAAAACGACTGCCCCATATTCTGTGGGGAAACACCACCTGCTGAAGAAAGGTGAGCCAAATCACAACTCTAGTTGGGGGAGAACCTCTTATATCCTGCTGAGGGGGACGATCCTCAACGACTCCGCTCGGGGAACTACCTCTTTATACTCTGTTGAGGAATACGATCCTTGATACTCTGATGAGGAAGAGTCATAGACTGCTGAGGACGACCAGACTTCAAAGTTGGGGAGAGCAACTCTACTAGGGAGGAACACCTGTCATCCTGAAAAACCAACAGAAATGTCTATGCGCAAAAATGATAACTTTGATTATCATCATAGTGACTGTCGCCTAAGCAATTGCCACTGTTTTCCAACTTGTTTCATAAATCTCAACATTTAGCATGTAATGTTTATAAAAAATATCGGACATTTTCACAAACAAAATAGGTAAAACAAGAAACAAAAGCTCTTTGACTGAAATGTAAACTTTATTAAATGATCGACCTGTAAATAGGCAATTACATTTGGAAGCAATTCCTGAAAAGAGGTAATTGCGCAAAAAGTAAAAGAAAATACACATGTCAGCAACGTGGGGAACAGACATCCACCATGACTCGACTCAGTTATAACCCATATGACTTGTTTATCCACAGATGCTTTGGCCTTTGAAGATGACTGACTGGACTGATTCCTTTCCTTCGAATTTTCCAAGTGTGAATAGTGATCACAGATTGAACGCGGATCGTAGTCTTTGCTTTTAAATCCCTAACTTTTGCCTGGATCGCCCTTTTCGGGTTTTCAATCCACCGGGATACTCATTTTTGCCAAAGTTGCCTTTTCAGGTTTTCAACCTTGCGGGTTTATTCTTTTTTTTTCTTTTATCCCTAATTTTTGCCCGAACCTTTTCTTTTTATGGTTCGCCAGGATGCCCCATTTTTACCTGAACCTTCTTTTTATGTTCAGCGGGTCTCTTTTATGCAAAGTATTTTTTGACTACATCCGCGTTCACAGGGGACGTAAAATCTTCGCCATCCATAGTTGAGAGTAATAAGGCTCCACCAGAGAAAACCCGTCTTACTACATATGGCCCTTCGTAATTCGGAGTCCACTTGCCCCTGTGATCTGTTTAAAGAGGAGTGATCCTTTTCAGAACTAATTCACCAGTTTGAAAACACCGAGGACGCACTTTTTGATCAAATGCTTTTTTCATCCTGCTCTGATACAACCGACCATGCACAATGGCCTTCAATCTCTTCTCTTCAATGAGGTTCAGTTCATTCAGCCGGGAACGCACCCACTCAGCTTCCTCAAGCTTCACGTCTGTTAGAATTCTCAAAGAAGGAATCTCAACTTCTAATGGCATGACTGCTTCCATACCATATACCAGTGAGAAAGGAGTTGCCCCCGTTGATGTGCGTATCGAAGTACGATATCCGTGCAAAGCGTAAGGAAACATCTAATGCCAGTCTTTGTATGTCACTACCATCTTCTGCACAATCTTCTTTATGTTCTTATTAGCCACTTCAACAACCCCATTCATCTTCGGACGATAGGGAGAAGAATTGTGATGTTCGATTTTAAAGCTCTGGCATAGTTCCTTCATCATCTTATTGTTTAAATTTGAACCATTATCAGTAATGATTCTCTCCGGGACTCCATACCGGCAGATGATGTCCTTCTTAATAAACCGGGCTACCACTTGTCTGGTGACGTTGGCATACGATGCTGCTTCTACCCACTTCGTGAAATAATCAATAGTCACCAGGATAAAATGATGTCCATTCGAAGCAGTCGGCTCAATCTTCCCAATCATGTCAATGCCCCACATGGCAAAAGGCCAAGGTACGTGCACCTTGTCAGCATAAATCTGGCATTTATGACATTTCCGGGCGTATTTAAAACAATCAGACTCCATAGTCATCCAATAATACCCCGCTCTTAACAATTTTCTTGCCATAGCATGCCCCTTGGCATGAGTACCGAAGGAACCTTCGTGAACTTCTTCCATTAACAGACCTGCCTCGTGTTCATCAACACAACGTAGCAAGAGCATGTCAAAGTTTCTCTTGTACAACACATCGTCCTTGTTCAAAAAGAAGTTTCCTGATAACCTCCTCAATGTCTTTTTATCCTTGGAAGATGCCCCAGCTGGGTATTCCTGACTCTTAAAGAAGACTTTGATGTCATGATACCAAGGCTTGCCATCTGATACCCCTTCAACTGCAAATACAAAAGCAGGTCTGTCCAAGCGCATGATTCTGATTGAAGGAGTTTCATTCCAGCGATTCACTTGATACATTGATGACAATGTTGCCAACGCATCAGCCATCTGATTCTCAACCCTGGGAATGTGATGGAAGTCCACTCTGTCAAAGAAAGGTAACAACCTTCTGGCATAGTTGTTATATGGAACAAGATTCGCTTGACGAGTCTCCCATTCACTTGTAATCTGATTAACCACCAATGCAGAATCACCATAAACATCGAGGTTCTTGATTCTCAAATCAATTGCTTCTTCTAACCCCATGATGCATGCTTCATACTCTGCCTCATTGTTGGTGCATATGAACGCTAATCGGGCAGTAAAGGGTATATGAGAACCCTGGGGAGTCGTAATGACTGCCCCGATTCCGTTACCATATGAATTTACAGCCCCATCAAAGACCAACTTCCACTGAGATCCAATCTCGGGTCCTTCATCAGGCAAAGGTTCTTCACAATCCTTCATCTTCAGATACATGATATGTTCATCCAGAAATTCAAACTTCATCGGTTGATAATCCTCAATTGGCTGTTCAGCAAGATATTCTGACAAAACACTTCCCTTAATGGCCTTTTGGGAAACATACTGAATGTCATATTCTGTCAAAACCATCTGCCAACGGGCTATTCTGCCAGAAAGTGCTTGCTTCTCAAACATATACTTGATTGGATCCATCTTTGAAATCAAAAGGGTTGTATGGTTTAACATATACTGCCTCAAACGCTTAGCGGCCCAAGCGAGTGCACAACATGTTTTCTCCAGCATCGAGTACCTTGACTCACAATCAGTAAACTTTTTACTCAAGTAGTAGATGGCGTGCTCTTTTCTACCTGACTCGTCTTGTTGACCGAGCACACAACCCATTGAATTCTCAAGAACCGAGAGATACATAATCAAAGGTCTTCCTGGCACTGGCGGCATAAGGACCGGAGGTTCCTGCAAGTATTCTTTAATCTTTTCAAATGCCTTTAGACAATTTTCATTCCACCTGACCGCTTGATCTTTTCTTAGCAGCTTGAAGATTGGTTCACATGTGGCTGTGAGATGCGAGATGAACCTAACAATGTAGTTTAATCTCCCCAAGAAACCACAAACCTCTTTTTCTGTATTCAGCACATGCATTTCTTGTATGGCTTTTACCTTGGCAGGATCAACCTCGATGCCCTTTTCACTAACAATAAACCCCAGCAATTTTCCTGATCTCACCCCGAAGGTGCACTTGTTTGGATTCAACCTCAGTCTGAATTTTCTTAACCTTTCAAATAACTTATGAAGATTCACCAGATGTTCTTCCTCCGTCTGTGACTTCGCAATCATGTCATCAACATAGACCTCAATCTCTTTGTGAATCATATCATGAAAGAGAGTCACCATCGCCCGCTGATAGGTTGCCCCTGCATTTTTCAATCCAAAGGGCATCACTTTGTAGCAGAAAGTTCCCCACGGTGTTATGAATGTTGTCTTCTCCATGTCCTCTGGGGCCATCTTGATTTGGTTATACCCAGAGAAGCCATCCATGAAGGAGAACACAGAATACTGAGCAGTATTGTCAACTAACACGTTAATGTGAGGGAGCAGGAAATCATCCTTTGGGCTTGCTCTGTTCAAATCCCTGTAATCAACACACATCCTGAGCTTCCCATCCTTCTTAGGTACAGGCACGATGTTAGCAACCCATGGAGGATAATTTGTCACGGCAAGAAAACCGGCATCTAGCTGTTTCTGAACCTCTTCCTTGATTTTGACAGACATCTCCAGTTTAGTTCTTCTCAATTTCTGCTTGACCGGAGCACAACCTTTTTAAGTGGTAGCCGGTGTACAACAATATCAGTATCGAGCCCAGGCATGTCTTGGTAAGACCAAGCGAAGATGTCCACATACTCACGGAGCATTTCAATCAATCTTCCCTTGACACTGTCTTCCAATGCAGCCCCTATCCTTACTTCCTTTCTGGCGTCCTCGGTTCCCAGATTCACAATCTCAATTTCCTCCTGATGAGGTAGGATGACTCTCTCCTCTTGCTTCAACAATCTAGCCAACTCTTCGGGCAGTTCACAATCTTCGTCAGTCTCTTCTTCAGCCTGATAGATTGGATTGTCAAAGTCATACCGAGCTATAGCTGAGTCATGATCGGTGTCATCTGAACAAAAAGACCTGCATGATTGATGAGGCATGTTTTATTATGTATGCAACAAAAGAAACACATTGCCATTTTTATGTGGGTTTTTTAATGCATAAAAATAAAAACAGAAAGACAGAGATCAAAATATTTGAGTGTGAAAAGTCCTTTATTGATGATAAAGCAAAACATGCAACAGTTAAAAGCCCTACAAACAAAATCACTACGTCTTGGGCAGAACGCAGGATTAACATAATTGGAAAACAAAGCAATTACTCGAAGCCAGTCACTTGAATGACTCATTCGAAAGACCAGTTGCACAGATTTTCTCCCGGGACGCAAGGGCGGATCCAGCTATCCATGTCACAATCACTGTCCCCTTCTTCCTCAATGGTATTAACTCTGTCGAAGAAAACACCGGCACTAGTGAAGCGGACTGGGCCATAGAATTTGGGAGGATCCCCGTCTCTCCTGGATGGCTTGTATCCCAATCCATAGGTATCCCTCTTCTCTTGAACTTCAACCACTTGGCCCCACCTCTGTGAGCTACCAGCTTCAACCACAGCTTTGGCGTCTTTAAACGAAGACATAGAAACTTCAGGCTGATTTTCCACTGCAAGCTACTCTATAGCTTTAGACTGGACAACCTCTTCAGAAACCTTCACCTTTTCAAACCCCTGACACAACGTCTCATGGATTTCACCATCCACTTCCACGTATTTGAAGGTTGACAGCTGACTAATCATTATGTCTTCTTCTCCGTACACTATCACTGCGTGGCCGTCTACCATGTATTTTAGCTTTTGATGCAAAGTGGAGGTTACAACGCCTGCACCATGGATCCAAGGACGACCCAACAAACAGCTGTACGCTGGCTGAATATCCATTATATAAAATGTTGCATCAAAGATTTCCGGTCCAACCTTGATCGGAAGTACAATCTCACCAAAGACAGATCTCTTCGAGCCATCAAAAGCTCGCACCACCAAGTCGCTTGGTGTACAAATAAGTCCTCTGGTATATAACTTCATTAATGCTTTCTTTGGCAATACATTCAACGATGATCCAGTATCAACCAATACATGTGACATCAGTGAACCACGTCACTCAATCGAAATATGCAGGGCATGGTTATGATTCCTCCCAACAGGAGTCAAGTCAAGATCCGTAAAACCCAAGCCATTACCCGCATTCACGTGCGCTACAACCTCTTCCAGCTGGTTAACATAAATCTCTTGAGGAACAGGCTGCATTCAAAACCTTCAGAAGAGCATTCCTGTGAGCATCAGAACACAATAGCAAAGACAGAATAGAGATCTTGGACGGGGTTTGATGTAACTGGTCCACGATCTTGTAATCACTTTTTCGGATGAGTCTCATAAACTCCTCTACATTTTCAGAAAAAGCATCATCAACCGGCTTTACTGTAGAATCAATAATCACTGGAGGCTGAACAGAACCATCCATTGCCTGTTTTCCCCTATCTTGCCTAGAAGTACTGGGTTGATCATTAACAGGAGTAAGCACTCTACCACTTCTCGTGATAGCATCAGCTTCAACCTTAACTTCAGGACTAGCACTCACTGGTGAAGTATTCTATAATTCCTGCTTTTGTCCATTGACAAACACCTCTGCACCGTAATTCCAAGGAATGGCCTTAGAACTTTCATACGGAATACGCCCAGCCCTTGTGATAATAACTGGAGGTGGCCTTGCCGGACCAGAAATAGTAATTGTTCTGAATGGAATAGTGATAGTAGCAACCTTCTCACTAACAACCTCTTCTTGCTGATTACCTCTATCAAACTGTAAGCAGCCCTTGTTAATCATACTCTGAATACCCATCTTCAATGAATCACAACCATTAACCTTCGTCAAATAATCTGAGCAGTTCTCATCGCAACCCGGATAGACGCCACCCTTCAATAACCTGTTTTTAACCACAGCCAGCGGAGTTTTCAGCTCCTCAACATCCATGATCAAATTCAAAGCTTCACATTCCTCAATTATCGCATTCACCCTCGGCCCATTGTGATCAGGCATCGGGTTTTGAATAACATTGGGCCCAGTATTCGAGAAATTGATAGCCTTGGAGTCTACAAGGTCTTGCACCTTATGATGAAACGTCCTACACTTCTCCACAGTATGCCCTGGAGCACCAGAGTGAAAATTGCAGTGTGCGTTAGCATTGTAGCCTCGTGGGAGTTCCCCTGTTAGTGGAGCCAGGGTACAGAGCTCAACTAGACGCAACTGCAGCAAATGTTGCAACAACTGTGCATATGACATTTGGGGTTGATCAAAATGCCTCTCTGCATTCCTTTGTTTGTTCTGATACTGGCCCTGCTGCCTGTTTTGATTAACATTATTCCTTTGTTGCTGTGGTGGAGGTAACGTTGCTGGGATAGTTACCGATGCTACTTGTTGATTATTGCTCTGATGTTGTTTCCCTTTTCCCCTGTGAGATGATACAGCGTTGGCCTCTCCCTTCTTCTTATAACCATCAAATGGCTTCTTTCCATGCCCGGAAGACGATCCGTCACCACTAGAAACTTTTCCAGCCTTAATTCCAACCTCTACCTTCTGTCCAATAGCAATCACATCTGCAAACTTGCCTAGTGAACAAGGCAACATCTTTTCATAATAATGCTTAGGCAGTGTGTCCATAAACATATCCAACATCTCTTTTTCCAGCATTGGTGGCTGCACCCTAGCCGCCAATTCACGCCACCTTTGCGCGTATTCTTTGAAACTTTCATCACTTTTCTGGGATATGCTCAACAGCTGAGTTCTGTTGGGAGCCATGTCTGTGTTGTACTGGTAATGCTTGATAAAAGCTGCCGCTAGCTCTCTCCAAGTACGAACATCTCTACTCTCCAGCACCATATACCACTCCAAAGACGCGCCAGACAGACTTTCTTGGAAAAAGTGCATCATTAACTTTTCATCCTTGGCGTGGGCAGCCATCTTCCTGGTATAAGCATTTATATGAGTTCTCGGGCAGGTAGAACCATTATACTTCTCCAGTGTAGAAATCTGAATCTTGTGTGGAATGACAATATCAGGGACCAACCCTAGGTCGTCCAAATCTATTCCCAGATCATCCTGTTTCATAACCCCCTTCAATTGTGCCTTAATTAAATGGATCCTCTCATCACTAACCACAGGTAGGCCAGCGTCCAAGCTTCTGACTGAAAAAACATCATCCTGTTGATCATCAATACGATGGCCATGGATAGCTCGAACAGTGCTTCCTTCTCCAACTACTGAAGGAATCCCACCCTGTCCACCAGCGCCAGGAATAGGAATGTTGATACCAGCACCACCTCCGCCTGGAGGAATAACACGATTAAGAAAACCACCGTGTAAGATACCGTTTTCATCAACCTGCGACACTAAAGGCTGAACTAGAGTTCTAAATTCATTCTGACTTTGCACCACACCCTGCATCATATCCATGAATTGATCGATGCGAGCTTGCATAGCTGCCATGTCTGCCTGAACTTTGTCCATCAATCTGCTTTGATTAAGCCTGGTAGAATATCGATGAGTTGGTTGATCAATCCTGACTGTCAAAAAGAGAGAGATAAGAAAACTAGAGAATCCAAGATAACCTACAATGCAAGAATGATTATGATTATGCAAATGCGAATGCAAAAATGAAAACAAACATATTTGAACATTTCCAGGACACATCCGCTTTGATTCCATTCCATGAAACCGGGCAAGGGATTAGACACACTATCGGAAAATAAATTCGAACCCAGAAATACCACCGGATCAAACCACAGGGACAGACCCTCTCTGAAAACCAGAACTGCCAGAGCATAGATAGTTAAACCAAATATTCCATTATCGAAAACAAAGTAGTTCTTACAGACAAATTCAAGCAGAATCAAAGGTGATTCCATCAACAAACCTAATGGTAATCCCAAAAAAGATAAACAACAAAATCAACTACAAATCAATTCCAAACAAACTAGCTTCAACTTCCTCAAGAAGGTCCAAAGTGTCAGGATGTGCAGGTTGCTTTATCAGCCCTTTGATCAACTTGTTTCTTTTTGCAATCTCTTGGTTCAATTTAACAATCTGCTCTTCAGCGTTGTTATCCTTGCGCCTCGACTTCTTGACCTCGGCTTGCAACTTGAGCTCTTCAATTTCCTTCTGTGCTTCTTTCCACTTGGCAAAGTAACGATCTTTCCTTGCTTTCACTACCTGAAGTTCTTCTTTCAGTTCTCCATTCTCAATCTTGACCTCCTCCCATATGTCCTGATACGTGGCAAGCTTGTCTTCTGCTTTAGTCAAAAGATTCTTGTTTTTCCTTTTAGCTTTGCCCGATGATTCAGCAACCATACTGACCTTTTTGAAATGCTGAGCTCTGTCGGCGAAATCCTTCTATCTTTTTTCTAGATGCGCTGTCATGTCTTGAACTTTCCATTTCAACTCCAAGTTGTCATGTAGAGCATTCTGTAGCTGACTACTCATATCAGAGTTTTCCACCCTCAGATCAGATACCAACTTTCACTGCTTGTCGAATTCTTCGAGTGGTACAGTGAGTTTCTCTTCCACAATCTCTGGATACAAGGGAGGCGCCCGATCAAAAGGTAAAAATAACTCTTCTACCCTCTTCTTTACCCATTCAACATATGAAGCGAAAACTTGATTGTTGGGTTTACCCAAAACAGTTTTACCTCTCTTCTGCCTGCTGAGCCAAGCTTCAGAAGCTTCTTGTGCAATAGTCACACCATCAGTCATATGAAAATACAAAGATTCTTCCAAATCTTTTCCAACTGGAGGATCTTTTAGGGCGTATGCAAACTGCCTGATAGCCAAAGACGGGTTGTAGTTAATACCTCCTTTTCTTCCGATCAAGGGTACATTAGGATACTTGCCACAGTTATGCAAAATATCAGTCCCCAGTAATCCCTTATCCACTCAAATAATATCTTTAGCAGCTAGGCCCATCAGACGCTTACTCCACTCTAAATAAGTCTTTGAATCCACAAAAGCACCTGACCGGGGTAAACGTTTGGCAAACCACTTGTAAAAAAGAGATGTGAAACAACAAACCACCCCCTAGTCTTTTCTCATTCCTGTTGTATAGGGCGTAGTGGAGGTCACCTAACAAAGTCGGTACCGGATTCTGAGCTGTAAATATCTGAATAGCATCCGTATCGACAAACTCAGACTCATTAGGAAATAACACAATGCCATATATACACAGAGCCAATATTGCATTGAAAGCCATCCATCTCTTCTCCTTAGCTTTTTCTCGAGCCCTCTTCACTAAGTACTCCAAGTGATAACCTCGGGATTTTCCCTTCTTAGAAAAGTCAGCCTCCACTGTCGATTTGCTCAAATAAAGAGCCTCAGCCACTGCTTGGAAATCACAATCTCCTTGGGAACCACAGAAAGGAACACCTTCTTTGACAGGAATCCTCAAAATGTTGGAGTACTCTTCCAGGGTAGAAACCAACACATAATCTGGCATCACAAAGCACCTCAAGAAAGGGTCATAAAACTGCATCAAGGTGTGTAGCCCATTATATTCATACTCACTGAGGCTCCAAACCAGGGATAATATCCAACCATACTTCTCTTCAAAGGCTCCCATAACTTCTGGACCAGCTATACTCTGTAAACTGTTTTACGGACCAAGAGTGATCTTCGGGAACTTGTAGACGATGATGTGCTTCTTACCCCTCTTAGTGTCCATCCCTATGAACGCCCTCTGACTGGAATCAAAAGACTGGATGCTACTTGGAAATGCAAAAACATGAATGCCAGAAAAATGGAATGCAATGCAAAGCATGGGATCAGGGTATCCACACAAACTGGCTGCACTGCGCTGACTGAACAAATCAAGGCTCTGTACCAAAACCCAGAACAAAAGCAACCACAGTGATAAAACTAGAAGACCAGGTAGGTTGAAGGTCAAGGTCACCTGCAAACACCCATCCCTCTCACATGTGGGTACTAAGATCCTCAGTATACCGGGCTCTCAGGTCGAGAAATGATGATACGTTCACCATTTCTGGTTTAGCATCATCATCAATCGAGGATGCCTCAACTGATTCTCCAAAATGAAAGGTCCTCAGCTTCTGGCACTGAGGTCGAGAAGCAATAGTACATTCATCCCTCGGGGTACAGTACTATCGCCAATCGAGGAGCACCTCCACTGATTCACTTTCAAAAAAAGATCCTATGGCAAGTTCCCAGCATTGGGTCCTCGGGTCGAGAATCGTAATGGGTTTGCCATTTCTGGTCTGCCATTATTGTTCTCGGGAGGAGTGTTGTTACTGAGTCCTCGAGAATGGTCATCAGAGTCGACAGTTCCTCAGGAGAATAACTACTGGCCTGTATCAACATACAGTAGCAGATATCTCTCGATAGAACCTCGTCTGACTGTGGGGATCATGATCACCCGCACGTGGCCAACACCACGGGTGCGTCACGCCTGCCCATACTAAAACCTATGTGTATGCTCGAGCTTGGGTAGTGGGCTCACCTCTCAGAACCTCCCAACCTGTCAAACAAAAAACCAGCACAGCGCAGCACTGTCCAGCATAACAATGAAAGGCAACGCAGTGAAATGCAGTAAATATGGTAAAGCAGTAAAGCAAAAATACAGTAAACAGCAATACAGTAATATACAACAAAATAAAGCACCACACAAAAAAAACACCCAATAAAATAAAACAGATAAGCGCTAGGATTGACTCGCAAAAGGGGATGGACCAGCAAGAGGTCAACCTTATCCCCAGCAGAGTCGCCAGCTGTCGCTCCCGAAAGATTTGCATCCAACGATACAAACGCGAGAGTGGCGCGGAAAAACACAGAGTCGCCAGCAATGTGTATTTATACCAAGAGAGGGAAAGGAAACACTGCATAAACCTGAAGAGAAATGCGGAAAGAACATGGTCTCACGACCAAGAGAAACGGGTACGAGAGTCGGTTACGCGAAGGGAAGGGGTTAGCACCTAACACGTCCATCGTACTCGATGGGATCCACGCTTGTTATCTGCATCAAAGGGTGTCGTCGTCTGGAGCTCCACTGCTACTGGACCGGAGAAGAAACGAGAATGGAAAGAACGGAGAAACGAAGAAAAAAAAGAAGTGACTCGATAGGACAGTATCGTTGTCCTAGGCCTACGTAGTCCCTCAGTGCAATAGGAAAGTCAGAGTCAACGTAGTTCGGACGGGAACTATGGGGGAAGGTTGCTCGCCAAGACAATCGCTGTCTTGTGCCTACATATCCTCAATCGGACGAGAGAGAGGAATCAGAGCTAGTGTAGTTCGTGGGTACGACCACGGATGGGTGAGTGTTTTTTACGTGAGCGACGAGCTCTTTTCTGAAAAAAAGAAGTTTGAAACCCAACAATCCCGAAGGATAAAAAGATTTGAATTTGTTTGGTGTTTTTTAGACAGAAGTGTCTTTTAAGTGGTTTCGTAACTCGCATTGAACCCAAGTCTTAAATATAGGAATGAATACTTCGCGCATCGTCCCCAACAGGACGTACACTAGGTATCCTAGAAGAATGAGGGGAAGCCCCTCATCCCCCACTTCCCACATAGAAGGCTCAAGCACAATACACGTTAACTTTTATTAGGTGTTTTGAAGAAGTTTCGAGATGAGAAGAGAGACGACCCGGAGGAAACTCTAACAGGGAACTAAGAGTCCTAATGTTATCATGCATGGATGACCTATGGTTAGTGAGGCTTAGGAGAGACGACTACCTAAAACCTAATGCTAATCCTACTCCAAGCTTAATCAAAAATTAAGTTGGACTAGGTAGCTCTAAGGGGAAAGGAGTCCAAGACTTGAACAAGTCTTGAGACTCGAGGGAGTGGAATGAGTAAAAAGAGAAGGTACAACACCTACAACAGCACATTTGCTTCAGAACAGCAACTAAAACATGCACATACACCATACAGCATTCAACAGCATGAAACTCAGCATGAAAACAGGTGTAAAAAGGTCAAACAGCATACATGTACACATGGGCAGCACATATGACAGCACCTTATGCAGAACTCAGATGTGAAATCAGGACAACATGCACCACATTTGAATACGATTCAATCAAGGCAGAGCAAACGCGCATCTAACAACATACATCATTCAATTAATCATGATCATAAACAAACCATACACCATGTTGAATAACCTTGCAAGCATCATGGAAGAATGCAACATATAGCATATGATCAAATGAAACAAGTATGCACATCATGAAATTGGATACAAGTAAGTATGCACAATCATCATCAATCCAGCAGCAATGCACAATGAACATGATCAACAAGTGAGTGTGCGTATGTGTTCATAGCATCAAGTGTTCAACAACGCAAACATACACATAAACGATGAAATCTAATCATCGTGTGTCGGAGAAACGTGTCCATGCAATGGTGTGAGGTACAATAGCTCAAGAATAATCCACAAATCATCAACATATTAGTCCATGAAGTTTAGGCATGCATCGGATCTCAAACAACCAAAAAAATGCACTAAAATACACATTTTGTCCCAGAGTAACCGGTTAACAAACGGTGAGTAACCGGTTACTTAGTTGAAAATCAGGCCATTTACGCAAAAATACACAGAGTAACCGGTTAACAAACGGTGACTAACCGGTTACTCTGGGACAGAGTTCAAAAATAATTTGCAAAATCACTTTTCAGCAGCAAAATCACTTATCCAATTATTTCCAAATGATCATACAATCACTCATGCACGAAATTAAGCTCATGAACAACAATCAAACATTATGCAAATCAATTATCATCAACATTCATGATCAACATCAAGCAAAAGCATCAACAACACATGAAATCAATGGATCTACATTGCAAAAGTTATGATCAATCAAAATCAATTATAGATCTAGGGAAAACCAACCTACAAGGCTGAGGTTTGCCTTGGTGAATATTAAGAACGAAAATTGATGATCCAAGCAAGAAATCCAAAGATCTATGTGATGAACTTCAAGATCCAAGCAAGAACAACCAAGATCCAAGCTAGAACAACTCAAATAATGAAAAGTTGCTCCAAAAGTGATTCCACACTCCAAAACAGTAGCAAATCCAAGATTCTTTCAAGAATTGGTGAATGGATGGTGGTTTAGTTTCAAGATCAACAAATTCCAAGGTGAAATTTGATGAACTTTAATGATGAAACTTTGAGTGAGGGTTTTGGAAAATGAGAGGAAAGTTGAGAGAATTCAAGGAATTCTGAAAATTGGAGAGTGAAAATGATCTAGGTCTCCTCTTGGTTAGGAATGAGTGAGTTTAAATATCCTCTAGCTTAGGAATTTGACTTGGGTTTGGAGTGAGTGGAAAATGAGGTGAAAAATGGGTTAGGAAGTGAAGTGTGGAATTGGGGTGGAAATTGATGAGTGGAAATGGAAAATTTGGGTGGAAAATGATGAAAATAAGTTGTTCTAGATCCTTCCCACGTATGCACAAGCAATGCACATGACCACAAAAATGATTTGAAAATTCTGCAGTACTAAAAAATGCAGATTCTGGGCAAAAATTGCACTGGGTAACCGGTTACCAAACGGTGAGTAACCGGTTACTTAGTGAAAATTTTGAATTTTCTGCTTGGCGCCAAAAGGAGGGAAAATGGAGACGGACTTGATTCCACCTGTTCTGAACCACAATATGCCTCTGAAACTTGTCTTTGGACCTCACTACTTGAGTGCACTTGAAACATGCCGTGAAATATTTTCCGAGCCCCGATAAAATTGCTGAGACGGTTGTTCGGTGCTGAATTGCTGATCAAAATTTGATTGTCGGAACTGTTGATCTTCAAATCACTTAATGAGCAAAATAAATGCTCAAAAAGACTTTGGGAATTGAATGCTTGGCTTTAACTGCCGATAAAGATCAAACCGGTGCTGAGAACATCTTGTACTGCTGAAGAAAATGCCCTGATCCCACGCTCATAGAAACATGCAAATGCAGCAATGCTAATGCAAATGAAAAGAAACATAAGCCAATCAGCGCTAAAACAAGAAGGCAAATTTTGGGGTGTTACACTCTCTTGCTTTGAAAAATCGATACTCTAAAGACCACTGATCACATGCCCTTATGCAATATGAGATGAAATGAGTTGTAAATGTAATGCAATGAAACATAAGCTAGGAAATAACAAGAGGGAAAATTTGGGGGTGTTACAACTGGCCATATTCAATCATCTGTTAACCTGAGAAGGATGAAAGCAACAGCTATTCAGACAATCAGGGTGAACTGTGATTGAATATCAAAACAGCCGGAAAATTTGCACGCTGAATAAAGAAGAAAAGGGATATAAACCCTTCTGGAGGTGTCAGCAAATAACTGCATAGATTGAAGTATATCAAAATAGGGATACGGACGAGTATCCATGACCATACGGACGAGTATGGACAGAAAACACGGACGAGTGTTGAGAGGACACAGACGAGTGTCAAAAGTCAACGATGCGGACGAGCATCGGACAATCATCAAAGGTACACGACGAGTGACCAGGTCAATGATACGGACGAGTATCGGACGATGATTAAGAAGATACGGATGAGTATCTCAAAAGTCAATATGGACGAGTATTGGCTAAAAGGTTCAAACACGGATGAGTGTTGAAAGGACACGGACGAGTGTTAAAGGTCAACGATGCGGACGAGCATCGGACAATCATCAAAGGTACACGACGAGTGACCAAGTCAACGATACGGACGAGTATCAGACGATGATTAATAAGATACAGACGAGTATCTCAAAGGTCAATACATACAACTATTGAAATAAGAGTTCAAACACGGACAAGTGATGAAAGGACACGGATGGGTGTCAAAGGTCAACGATGCGGACGAGCATCGGACAATCATCAAAGGTACACGACGAGTGAACAAGTTGATGATACAGATGAGTATTGGACGATGATTAATAAGATACGGACGAGTATCTCAAAGGTCAATACGGATGAGTATTGAAATCAAGGTTCAAACACGGACGAGTGTTGAAAGGACACGGACAAGTGTGAAAGGTCAACGATGCGGACGAGCATCAGACAATCATTAGAGGTACACGACGAGTGACCAAGTCGACGATAAGGACGAGTATCAGACGATGATTAATAAGATACGGACGAGTATCTCAAAGGTCAATACGAATGAGTATTGAAATCAGGGTTCAAACACGGACTAGTGCTGAAAGGACACAGACGGGTGTCAAAGGTCAACGATGCGGATGAGCATCGGACAATCATCAGAGGTACACGATGAGTGACCAAGTCGACGATACAGATGAGTATCGGGTGATGATTAATTAGATACGGACGAGTATCTCAAAGGTCAATACGGACGAGTATTGAATGAACATTGTACGATCAAGCATTGTAGTAAGCTTTGCTGGGATTGCATGATAATATTTTGTCTGTGGATTGCTCTGGCTTGCAGGTAAGCGGTTGGACCTGGCTTATGTTTCATATGCAGATGTTTGAGTTTTGCCATAATGCTCCATATCAATGGAATGATACACTTTAGACAAATGTTATGCAAACTATATGCAAATGCAAAAGAGACTCCAGACGAGGAATCTAACTCCGCAGGGAAAAGATCATTGTTCGACCCTTCAATTGCTCTATGGGGATTAACCCTTCTGCCGGGGATAACGCTTGCCACAAATTGCCAAAAATAAATTGGCTAGCAGATACACTGAGGTGTGATGATCTTGTTAAGGAAGTTTCCACTAGAACGACCCTGCCCTAGAGAGATTACTCTGCTCATGGAACCTCGTTGGGGATGAGAACTTTCTGAATGACGTGCTGCTGAGGAACCAAGAGTCCTTGAAAATTTTGCTTGGGGAGAATTAAACCCAAAATCCTTTGCTAGAGACAATCAGTCTTCCGACTCAGCTGGGGAATCAGCCACTACCGGGGAATCAGCAACCGTTATCGACACAGAAAAGCTTGTAGTTGTTGGAAGTACTAAATAGGAGAATTGACTTAATATAATGATACCCAGTGGAAATTAACCTGTCGGTATCGAATCATCGGGATCGACCGTCGGCCGGACGATGGACTCAATCAGTAAAAGTTGTGACAAAAGGGTGACATGTGAATCCTTTCCTGAACATGATTACCCAGGTATCCTGCCTTAGGGGTGAGTGATCACTTGTCTGTAAGAAACGATCCATGCTCTCGAAAAGGCTTCAATCTTACTTTTGAGCCTAGTATGAGGCTGCTTCCTGCAAACAAAGGATGTGCACATATGCCCCGTGCTGGGTATAACTTCTGCAACTAAGAAAAATCCAAACCCTGAACCACCATTTGTTGGGGAGAACACCTAACCATGCTCGGTGCTGAAGATGACTTCATGTTAGGCTTCTGAATGCAAACCTGCAACAAAAGAAATGCACACATATGTCCCGGAGACTACATGGTTTGAATCCACTGTTCAGGGTTAATCAACATTCAAAGCAATTTTAAATGTTTTCCCTGCGCATGTTATTATAAAGCCTCAATGTTTTCAACAATGCAATGTTTTTTATCAAAAATTCGGACGTTTTTGCAAACAAAACAGTAAAATGAAAACAAATAAGAAGCTTTTTGACTGAATGATCAACTTTATTGATTGAAATGCCCAGAATAGGCGGGTAAATCAATAAGCAATCCCTGGAAAGAGGTGATCGCTGAAAATTGAGAAAAGAAACTATCCTAATGGCAACGTGAAAATGGCGTTTCACTGAGTTTCAATTCTGCTATGACCAGTATGTCTTCAAGACTTTCCGATTATCTTCACTTTCTGAAAAGGATGATTGGACTGATTCCTATCCTTTGGAGATTGCCAGTTTGAGTGAAATGATGAGGTAGTACAGATGACTCAGATCGCAGTCTTCGCTTAATCCCTCTTTTGCGTGGACCGCCCTTTTTGGGTTTTCAATCCACCAGGATACCCTTTCTTGCCTGAGTTGTCCTTGCGGATTTTCAACTCACCGGGTGTATAACCAAATTTTTTATTTTTATCCCTAATTTTTGCCCGAACCTGTTTATTCTGTTTTTATGGTTCGCCGGGATGCCCTTTTTTGCCTGGATTTTTCTTCTTTTTTCATCCAGCGGGTCTATTTATGCGAAGTATTTTTTGACCGCGTCTGAGTTGACATGGGATGGAAAATCTTCACCATCCATGGTTGTAAGCATTAAGGCTCCGCCAGAGAAAACCTTTTTAACCACGAAAGGACCTTCATAGTTCGGTGTCCATTTTCCCCTGTGATCTGTGTTTGGAGGAAGGATCTTTTTAAGTATCAATTCACCAACTTGATACTCCCGAGGTCGCACTTTATGATCAAATGCCCGCTTCATCCTTCTCTGATACAATTGACCATGGCAAATAATTGCTAGTCTCTTTTCCTCAACTAAGCTCAGCTTATTAAATCGGGTGCGAACCCATTCTACCTCATCCAGTTTGACATCCATCATAACCCTCAGCGAGGGAATCTCAACTTCAACTGGTATGACTGCCTCCATACCATACACAAGTGAGAACGATGTTGCCCCCGTAGATGTCCATACTGATGTACGGTATCCATGCAAGGCAAACGGTAACATCTCATGCCAATCTTCGTAAGTCACCACCATCTTTTGCACAATCTTCTTGATGTTCTTGTTGGCCGCTTCAACAGCGCCATTCATCTTTGGACGGTACGGCAAAGAATTGTGATGCTCAATTTTGAAGTCTTGACATAATTATGCCATCATTTTATTGTTGAGATTAGAACCATTATCAGTAATGATTCTTTTGGGCGCTCCATAGCGACAGATGATATCTCTCTTCAGAAATCTAGCTACCATCTGCTTGGTGACATTAGCATAAGATGCTGCTTCCACCCATTTGGTAAAGTAATCGATAGCGACCAAGATGAAGCGATGGTCGTTGGAAGCAGTTGGCTCAATCTTTCCAATCATATCAATGCCCCACATTGCAAAGGGCCAAGGAGAAGACATGACATTCAACGGACTCGGAGGTACATGCACTTTATCCGTATAAATCTGACATTTGTGGCATTTGCGGGCGTATGAACAATAGTCTGCATCCATAGACATCACGTAGTACCCCGATCTCAACAATTTCTTTGCCATTGCATGTCCTCTGGCATGAGTACCGAAAGAGCCTTCGTGCACTTCTTGCATAAATATGTTTGCTTTGTGTCTATCCACGCATCTGAGCAAAACCATGTCAAAGTTTCATTTGTACAGCACGTCCTCATTCAAGAAGAAGCTACCAGCTAACCTCCTCAGAGTCTTTTTATCGTTGTTGGATGCCTCAGCCAGATACTCTTGACTCTTCAAGAAGCATTTGATATCATGAAACCACGGCTTGTCATCAGACACTGCGTCAACCAAAAACACATGTGCAGGCCTGTCAAGACGAGACACCTCAATTTTGGGCACATGGTTCCACCCATTCACTTGAATCATGGAAGATAATGTCACCAAAACGTCAGCCATCTGGTTTCCATCTCGAGGTATATGGTACAAATTCACTGTTGTGAAGAAAGTCAACAACCTCCTTGCATAGTCTCTGTAAGGAATCAAGTTTGGTTTATGGGTATGCCAATCTCCATTGATCTGATTGATCACCAAAGCAGAGTCCCCAAATATTTCAAGAGTCTTGATCCTTAAGTCAATGGCTTCTTCAATGCCCATAATGCAAGCTTCATATTCTGCTTCATTGTTGGTGACATCAAAAGTTAACCTGGCAGTGAAAGGTATATGAGACCCTTTCGGAGTGATAAGAACTGCCCCAACTCCGCATCCATTCATGTTGACAGCCCCATCAAACATCAAACTCCATTTGGATTCAGGGTCTGGCCCCTCCTCCGGGAGTGGTTCCTCGTAATCTTTAGCTTTGAGAAACATGATGTCCTCATCAAGGAAATCAAACCTCATTGGCTGATAGTCATCAATTAGTTGCTGCACAAGATAATCTGACAAAATACTTCCTTTGATGGCTTTCTGAGAAGTATACTGGATATCATATTCAGTCAACACCATCTGCCAATGTGCAACCCGTCCGGTTAATGCTGGTTTCTCAAATATGTACTTGACAGGATCCATTTTTGAAATTAACAAGGTTGTATGAGTGAGCATATACTGCCTCAATCGCTTAGCAGCCCATGCAAGTGCACAACATGTCCTCTCAAGCATTGAGTATCGTAATTCGCAATCATTGAATTTTTTGCTCAAGTAGTAGATGACATGCTCCTTTTTATCTGTCTCGTCATGTTGACCGAGAACACAACCCATGGATCCTTCCAGCCCAGTCAAATACATGATCAATGGTCTCCCTGGAACTGGAGGCATGAGAATTGGAGGTTCCCGCAAATATTCTTTTATTTTCTCGAAAGCCCTTTGTCAATCGTTATTCCACCTGACCTCCTGCTCTTTTCTTAACAGCTTAAATATTGGTTCACAAGTGGCTGTGAGGTGAGATATGAATTGTGCGATGTAGTTTAATCTACCCAGGAAACCACGTACTTCTTTTTCTGTTCTGGGTACAGGCATCTCTTGTATCGCTTTTATTTTGGCAGGATCCACCTCAATCCCTTTTTCACTTACGATGAAACCCAGCAATTTACTGGACCGCACTCCGAAAGTGCACTTGTTTGGATTCAGCCTTAGTCGAAACTTCCTCAACCTCTCAAACAGTTTCTTCAAGTTGACCAGATGCTCTTCTTCTGTTCGAGACTTGGCAATCATATCATCTATATAACACTCAATCTCCTTATGAATCAAGTCATGAAAGAGTGTCACCATAGCTCGCTGATACGTTGCCCAACGTTCTTCAACCCAAAAGGCATCACCTTGTAACAGAAGGTACCCAATGGGGTAATGAACGTTGTCTTCTCCATGTCTTCTGATGCCATCTTGATTTGATTATACCCGAAGAAGCCATCCATGAAGGAGAATACCAAGAACTGAGCGGTGTTGTCAACCAGTACATCAATATGAGGTAAAGGAAAGTCATCTTTCGGACTTGCTCTGTTTAGATCCCGGTAATCAACGCACATTCTGACCTTACCATCCTTCTTCGACACAGGCACAATATTTGCAACCCATGGTAGGTAATTGGTGACGGCCAGAAATCCCGCATCTAACTATTTTTGTACCTCCTCTTTGATTTTGAGAGCCATTTCTGGTTTAGTTCTCTGAAGCTTCTGTTTGACAAGAGGACAACCCTCTTTCAACGGCAACCTGTGTACAACAATGTCTGTATCTAACCCCGACATATCTTGATATGACCAAGCAAAGATGTCGACATATTCTCGCAGCATACTGATCAGCTCTTTCTTTACCTCGGCCTGCAAATTGGCTCCAATCTTAATTTCTTTCTTTACAGCCTCAGAACCAATGTTGATAACCTCAATTGTCTCTTGGTGAGGTTGAATGACCCTCTCCTCTTGCTTCAACAATCTAGCCAATTCTTCGGGAAGTTCACAGTCTTCTTCATCCCCCTCTTCGGCTTGATAGATTGGATTATCAAAGTCATACTTGACCATAGCAGGATCGTTATCAATGAAATCTGGGTGATTAAGTCTGCATGATTGAGGGTCATGCTTTATTTTAGAATGAGACTTTTGAAAAGGAAACAAAAATAAAACATTGCCATTTTATTATTTTTCTGCAAAAATGAAAATGAAAGGCAAGGAACACAAAATTTGTATGTAAAACGTCCTTTATTAATGATAAAAAACTTTGCAAATGCAATTATGAGGCCCTACAAAAGGATCTACATGCCTTGGGCAGAGTGTGAGATTTTAACATGCAACAGAGAAAAACAAAGAAAATTACTCTGTTTGAAGAGTAACTTGAACAATTTTTTCAACAGACCAATTGCAAAGCTCTTGACCCGGTACACACGGGCGCACCCAATTGTCGAGATTGCAATCATTGTCGACGCCATCTTCACTTGTAGCACACATCTAATTTGGATTAATGGTTCCCCCGCTATAGAAAGTAATCGGCCCCTTGCGCTCTGTTGCAGCAACTTGATATGGATTATAGCCTATACCGAACTTATCTTCCTTTGCAGAGACTTCAATCAATTTGCCCTAGCCTTGGGCATTACCGGCTTTGACTACTTCCACTACCTATCTGTAAGAAGCAATAGAAGTACCCACCTGTTCTTCGCCCTGAGAAGACACCGCCTTTGAAGATGAATCACCAGTATTGACTGCCTCAAATGCTTGACATAACATCTCATGGATTTCTCCATCCATTTCCACGTATTTAAAGGTAGACAGCTAACTGACGAAGATGTCTTCCTCTCCACATACAGTCACCACTTGACCATCAACCACATATTTCAACTTTTGGGGCAACGTAGATGTCACTTCCCCAGCGGCATGAATCCACGGTCTGCCTAACAAGCAACTATATGCGGGTTGAATGTCCAACACGTAGAACACGCACTTAAACACTTGAGGACCGATCTTTACTGGGAGCTCTACCTCTCCGAATACAAAACGTTTCGAACCATCGAAAGCCCTCACTACCAAATCACTTGGTCTTAGAATAATTTCGTCAGTGTCTAACTTTATTAAGGCCTTCTTTGGTAACACGTTCAGGAAAGAGCCCGTGTCTACCAATACATGAGATAATACTGCACCTTTACACTCCAGGGTGATGTGTAATGCCCTGTTATGATTGTGACCCTCAGTAGTCAAATCATAATCTATAAAACCTAGCCCATGGCTAGCATTGACATTAGAAACAACAGACTCCAATTGATTCACAGTAATCTCTTGAGGTACATAGGCCATATTCAAGATCTTTAAAAGTGCCTCTCGATGAGCTGCAGAACACATAAGCAACGACAAGATAGAAATCTTTGATGGCGTTTAGTTCAGCTGATCAACCACATTATAATCACTCTTTTTGATAAGTCTCATGAACTCCTCGACTTCTTTCTCAAAAGTACCTTTCTGCACAGATTCAGGAACAACAACCTCCTCTGTAGCCACCTGTTTACCCTTGGCTTTGGCTGCTGCCTCAGCTTCAGCATTAGTTCTCAAAGTTTGTGGAGCAAATAAGCGTCCACTTCTGGTGAAGCCACCAAGACCTCCAACATTATCAATACTGGAACTATCCGCAGCTGGAGTTCCCACTTCTTGTTTTTCCCCTTGGTAGTAAACATCTGCACCGTAGTGCCATGGGATAGCTCGCTCACTAGTATAAGGAACTGGTCCTGGTACCGTGATAGTAACATGACTCACTACATCAGGCACAATGATAGCAGCAGGCGATGGCACTTGAATTTCAGCTGGCGTAAAATAAATGGTAACAGCTGACACATCATCATCCTTTTTGTCCCCCTGATCAAACTATAGACAACCCTCATCAATCAAATTTTGAATATTGGTCTTTAGTTTATCACAACCATTACTCTGATTCTTACAATCAACACAACCTTCTTCACAGCCAGGGAACACTTGCCCTTTCAACAAACGAGCCTTCACAATACTCAAGAGAGTCCTCACCCTGTTCACATCAGTTACCAAATTCAAAACCTTCCCATCTTCAATGGCATTGACCTTTGGCACATTATGATCTGGCATAGGATTCTGAAGCATATTCGGTGGAGTTGAGAAATTAATTGCCTTGGCATCAATCATATCATGTACCTTATGCTGAAATGTCTGACACTTTTCAATAGAATGACCTAGAGCCCCAGAATGAAACTCACAGTGGGCATTAGCATTATAACCCTTTGGTAATACAGCAGGAGCCGGGCCCATCGTACGAAGCTCCACCAGATTAAGCTTCAACAATTGAGGTAACAAAGCTGCATAAGTCAAAGGCAGAGGGTCCATGTGCCTGTCATTTTGTCTCTGCTGATATGATCTCTGTGGCTGTTGATTATTCTGTGGCTAAACATTCTGTTGATGTGGCTGTGATTGAACTTGTGGACTAGGAATGGTCACAGCGGCAACTTGATTATAGGAATCTTGATAGCCTCTACCTCTTCCTCTATTCTTATAAACAGCACTGGTCTCCCCATCTCTCTTTCTGGTAGCTCCAGCAAATGGCTTCCTCACTCCTGAAGAACTAGCACCACTGACATCTTGTATTTTTTCGAGCTTCAACAAACTTTCAATCCTTTCCCCAGCGATTACAATGTCTGCGAACCCAGTTGAGGGACAGGCAGCCAACCTATCAAGATAAGTTCCCTGGAGAGTACCCATAAACATGTCGGCCATCTCTCGGTCCTGCAGTGGAGGTTGAACAATGGCAGCCAACTGGCGCCACCTTTGAGCATATTCCTTAAAACTCTCCTTCCCATTCTGAGCCATACTCTGCAGCTAAGTACGGTTTGGTGCCATATCCATGTTGTATTGATACTGCTTGACAAAAGCATGAGCTAACTCCTTCCAGTTCCTTACAAAAGTCCTGCTCAACTTCATATACCATTCTTGAGATGCCCCAGTAAGGCTGTCTTGGAAATAATACATCCACAATTTCTCATCATCAGTATGAGCGGCTATCCTCCCCACATAGGATTGAAGATGAGTTTTAGGACAAGTAGTGCCATTGTACTTGTCAAATGTTGGTGGCTTGAACTTATGGGGAATTCTTACTCCAGGTACCAATCCCAAGTCGAAAACATCAAAACCAAGAGTGTTTTGGGATTCAATAGACCTGATTTTTTTAGCAAGCTCATCGAATCTGTGAGTATTCTCATTTTCAGCATCTAACAGAGTGAACTGCTCATCTTGGTTGTCTTCCACAACATGACGAACCCCAGTATTTCTAGGAGGGTCACCACCTGCATTAACGCCAGTCTGATTACCAGTCTCATCAATAATTCTGTGACCTCTATTATTACCGTTGCCGTTCTGCACCTCTACTTCTGGCCGCTCGACCATTGCCCTGAGTCTTTCCTGATTTTGGGCTATACCAGTCATTAATGTGATGAACTGGTCCATCCTGTTCCTCAGCTCAGCCAATTCAGTTTACATCTGATCCATGATCTTAGCTTGGTTTCTGCGAGTTGTGTACCGGTGAACGTGGTTATCAGCTATAGTGCCTGAAACCAAATAAAGGTTAGAGGACCTGCAATAAGTACCTGTCATGCAAAAATGATATGCAATGCAATGCATATGCCATGTTTATCATTTTCGAGGTGCCTTACACCCTGATTCCCATCTTAACCACATAAATCTGAAGATCAGAAATCGTGATATGAAGAAACGTTTCGTGATTATGTGCTGTGTACAGATAACTACCACAAGAATATTTCGGAATAACCGTTTGTTTCAATTAAAAAGAAACCAGACATACGCACAGCGTTCAATAGTGAGTTCAAAACATCATACATCAAAAAAGGAAATGGATTCATCAGCAAGCCTGATGATATCCATCAACAAAATTACATCAAGAGAGAGAAAAACTGTCAATCTGACAACTCCAAATCCTTTAACTTTTCACTTGAATACTTGACCTCCTCGAAGAGTATGCGAGTACGCTGGTGATTTGGTCTTTCGATTAACTCCTTGATTAGAACATCTCTTTTCGTGAGAGCTTCAGCCAGCGAATCCATATGCATCAAGAGGGCTTCATCATCACAGACCCCTTTATGTCTTTTCACACCGGCTTGCATTTTGAGTTTCCCCATATCTACCATAGCCTCTTCAAGCTCCTTCTTGGAAGTCTTTAGTTCCTCTCTGGTGCTTTCCAATTGCTCTTGGCTTTTGCCAAGGTTCTCCCGATACTTCCTCCATTGTTCATGTGCCTTTTTAAGCTCGTCATCCTTGATCTTCAGCTGTTCCTGCAACTCTGCGTTTTCGATCCTAACCTCATCCCAGACTTGCTAAAACTTGGCTAGCGTGTCCTTAGTCTGGGCTAAAGTCTATTTGGTCTTCTTATGAGCTTGAGTGGAAGCATCGGCACCCTTACTAATTTTCTGGAAATGTTGAGCTCTTTCGGAGAAATCCTTTTCTCTTGCAGCTAAGATTTTTCCGGCGTCTTGGGCTTTATGCTCCAACTCTTTGTTGGCATGCAGAGCATTTTGAAGAAGACTACTCAGATTGGAATTCTCCACCCGAAGCTCCTTCACCAACTTCTGCAGCTTGTCAAACTCCTCGATGGCTACCGTGGTAGGCTGCTCTGGCATTATGGGATATAAAGGGGGTTCCCTTGAAAAAGGCAAGAGTAATTCGTTTACCTTCATTTCAATCCAACTTTCATAATCAGGATAAGATCTGCAATCCATTTTTCCAAAAACTGTTTTTCCTGTTTTACGCGGGTGCCCCCAAGCATTCACAACTTCTCGCAGCATTTCCTCATTTTCAGTCCCTGTAAAGAACAAAGATTTCTCAACATCCCGATATGTGGGAGGATACCTGGAAGCGTATCTAAACTGTCTAATGGCCAGCATCGGGTTATAATTGATTCCCCCTTTCCTTCCAATTAGAGGCACATTGGGAAAATTCTCACAACTGGTGATAATCTCTATTCCCAGCAACTTACGATCAAACCAGACAATGTTATTGGCAGTTAATCCCATTATCCGCTTGGACCATTTTAAAGAATCTTTTGTGTCTACAAAAGCACCTGTCTGAGGTAAATGCTTCAAAAACCAATGAGATAAAAGTGGAGTGCAAAAATTGACAGATCCCCCCCTTCTTTTTTATTCTTGAAGTGCACAGAGTAGTAAAAGTCTCCTAACAAAGTGGGAACCGGATTTTTGAGAACGAAAACTCTTATAGCCTGCATATCCACAAAATCCTGTTGATTAGGGAAAAGAACAGTGCCATATATGCACAAAGCCAGGATGGAATTGTAAACCGCCCAATCCTTTGCTTCAGCAGCCTCTTGAGCTTGATCGGTAAGAAAGGCTAAGTGAAAACCTTTGACCCCATTTTTGATAGTCACATTTCCTTTTAGCACTGAATCTTTCACCCGTACCGCAGCTGTAATCTCCTCTATGTTAGGATGACTACCAGAAAAGAATGGTTCTGCTGATTCGACCGGAATTCCCAAAATAAATGAGAACTCTTCCAACATCGGCATCAAAACGTAATCAGGAAAAAGAAAGCATCTCAACGAAGGGTCATAAAACTGTAGCAAAGTGTGAAGAGCATCATGTTCATACTGTGTGATTCTGCGGACCATCTCAACCAAATTCCCATATCTCTTCTGGAAGTTGACAAGAACACTCGGGTCAGCCATAGCTATCATCTTATGCAGTAAATCCAAAGTAGGTTCTGGGAACTTGTAGGCAACATTGTTCTTTCTCTTGAGAATTGTCTCTGTCGAGCCCATTGATTGGAATCAGAAGTGCAATAAGCACCTGTAAATGACAAACATGAATGTTATGACATGATATTGCAATGCAAAAGGGCATGGTATCAGCGTGCTCTGTGTCTGTGCTGGACTGTGTGCATGGTGTCTGTACAAATCTGAGAATAATACTGTAGATAGAAACCCACTGACTGTAATAGGTTATATCATTTGTCTGTGAAAATACCAGAGTATTAGGGTATGTGGGAGGCATGGTCACCTGCAAACCTGTAAACACCCGCCCATACTCACATGCGGGTACTAGAACGGTGGTTCTTCAGTTTTGGATTCTCTGTTTTGGGAAGCAATAGTACATTCATCCCTCAGGGTACAGTACTATCGCCAAACAAAGAGAGCGTTCACTGATTCCCCAAAAATAAAGGCCATCATATGCAAGTTCCAAAGTGGGCCCTCGGGTGCAAGTGGGTTTGCCACAGAATGTGGTCTGCCACTGTCACCACTAAAGAGGGATGTTTCCACTAAGGTCCTCAATGATCGGTCACCAGAGTCGACAGCTTTCTAGGTTAACACCCCGAAATGCACAAGACGCGCAAATCAGAGGAAAACCTCGTCTGGTTGTGGATTTTGTGTAAACCATACGTACCAAGATGCTACGTAGGCCACACTACTTTCCACTCTAATCCTATGTATATACTCAAGCCTGTGTAATGGGCTTATCTCTCAGAATACCCATCCCGCCAAATAGAAAACCAGCACAGCACAGTCCAGTATAATAATGATATGTAATGTAGTAAATGCGGTAAATATAGTAATATAGTAAATAGCAATACAGTAAAAACGGAAAATACAGCATCAAAGTAAACACCCGAAGAAAGAAAAATAGTTAAGCGCTAGGATTGACTCGCTTAGGGAACCAGGGTCCCCAGCAGAGTCGCCAGCTGTCGCTCCCGGGATTTTCATCCAAGTACAAACGCGAAAGTGGCGCAGAAACAGAGTCGCCAGCAATGTGTATTTATCCCAAGAGAGGGAAAGGAAACACTGCATAAACCTGAGGGAAGGAAAGAGCATGGTCTTGCGACCAAGAGAACTGGGTTCGGGAGTCGGTTACGCGAGAGGAAGGTATTAGCACCCCCACGCGTCCATCGTACCCGATGGGATCCACGCTTGCTATTTCGATCAAAAGGTGCAAGAAACGGGCAATGAACTGATAACTGGAGAACTGGAAATGAAAGGTAGAAAGGAGAAGGAGAAAAAGGAAAGAAGTGACTCGATAGGACATTATCGTTGTCCTAGGCCTACGTATTCCCTCAGTGCAATGGGAAAGTCAGAGTCAACGTAGTTCGACGGACTACGGGAAAGGTTGCTCGTCGAGATATCGTATCTCATGCCTACGCATCTTTAATCAGACGAGAAAGAAGAATCAGAGCAAACGTAGTTCGGCTCAACAAGGGTTGCTTTGTTTGTGTTTTTTAATGGAAATGTCAGAGTGCGCGTCCCAGCAGTTAGGTGTTGCGGCTCGCTGTATGGAGACTTAGGCGTTACCTGTTTGCGGTAGAACGGACATGATGAGTCCTTAAGAAAGGAGTGAATGAGATGAGAAGAGAATTGTTTGTTTGTTTTTTAAGAAGAAGTGTTTTGATTATTTTTGTGTTTATAACACATATTGTATTCAAGTCTATGATATAGGATCGAATGTGTCGCATGGTCGTCCTAACAGGACGTATGCTAAATACTCTAGAAAGGCGGAAGGAATCCCTCTTCCTTCCATTTCCCACATGCAAGGCTCAAATGCAATATATGTTATGCCTTTATTAAGTGTTTTTTTGCTTTTTGTTTTGAGAGGAGAAGAAGAAAACTCAAAGGTTAAGAAAGGTAAAAGTCTAAGGGAGACTAAGATTCACCCTAATGTTATCATGCTTGGATGTTCCTAATGGTTTAGTGTGGTTTAGAAACCTAAGTCTAAAAGAAAAGAGAAGAAGAATGAGTTCTAACTTACTTCAAAGATTGAAGTTAAGTTAAGAACTCAAAGGGGTGAAAGAAGTGAAGTGTCAAAGAAGCATAATATGCTTATCACAATCACACATTGAAAGCTTTAAAAGATAAGAAAAGAGGTTGTATGTGGGTGCACACCCACACACTTGACTTACCATTAGCCCCTGAAAATGTTAGCAAAACTACTTACAAGTAAAGAAATAAGGAGAGAAGAACAAGTAAGGATCAACCAAGTTAGGAACTAAGGAAGAAGGATCCTAAAGGTGTGAAGAAAATTCTACTCAAAACAACATATCATGCTATCCAAATAAGAAAATAAAATGGAAGGAAACAATGAAAACAACAACAATTACAGCTCATAAGTGCAATGCAGCTGTAATATCTATCATCATGTACCAAACAGCAATTAACAGCACATGTTCAGCCTACAAAATGGGTGTAAAAAGCAAATAGCAGCATATACAACAACATATATGTGTATAGACAGCAATGAAAAATCAGGGGCAGCATGCACTCACAAATGATTCATTCATAAAAGAACAAACATGCTTTAAGACTTGCACATTATTCAATCAAACATGATCACAATCACACCATAAATCATGGTAAACAATTTTTGAAATCACCATGGAATAATGCACATTGTAAGAGAATACACATCATTAAGCATGTGAACAAATTAAAACAAATGTGCACCTATTGAAATAGAAAGCAAATGAACATGCACATAACAATTCCAGCAACGCAAGAATCAATTAAAAATTAACAAGCTCAATGTGTGTGCATTATGTGATCACTACATCAATTAATCAACAACGCAAACATAAACATTCATCGATTATCAATCAAGAACCGCGTGTCGAAAAATCATGCTCATGCAATAGTGTGAAGTGAAACAGCTCAAGAATAGTCCACGAATCATCAACGTATCAATCCATGAAGTTTAGACATGCAAGAGATCTCAAACAAGCAAGAAAATGCAAGAAAAACACAATCTGTTTCAGTGGTAATCGATTACTCACATAGGGTAATCGAATACTCAGTTGAAAATTGGCTAAAAATGTGAAAATAAGGCAGAGTAATCGGTTACTCTGTTAGAGTAATCGATTACCACTGAAACAGAGGCAAAAATTCAACTTTGAAAAGCACTTTTCAGTAGTAAATCACTTATCTAAGCATCCAAATGATCATGTAAACAATCATGCACGAAAATTAAGTTCAATCACAGCAATCGAACATCAATTAGATCCAACAATCATCAATGTCAAGAATCAAATTCAAGCGCCATGGATCCAAATCAAAAATCACTAAAAATCTACATCGAATAAGTTACAAATAAGCTAAATCAAGTATAGATTTGAGGAAAACCAACCTACAAAGCGGAGATTTGCTTTGGTAATTGTTGCAAAGTGATCTTGGTGCAGAAAATTAAAGAAAACCATAGATTCTTCGATTAGTAGCCGAAACACGTCGAAACCGAGCAAAGTCGCGAAAAATCAAGGAGATCGAACTTGCACCAAAATAAATGGTGTGAAACCCTTGGATTGAAGTAGAATAATCTGAACTTCCAGAAATCCAACCAAAGAAAGCCAAATGATGGAGTTTGAGCTCAATAATTAATCACTTTTCAATGTGAAAAGTGATTATCCTTCAAGAAATAAGAGCTTTTTGTGAGGGTTTGGAAGAGAGAATTGAGAGTACAATGTGAAATTTGGTGAAAAATGGTGAATTATGGTTTTTTTTCTTCTAAAAATGAGTGAAGGATTTCTTATATAGACTTTAGGTTTGGAGTGTGGGAGGTTCGGGATTAGCTTTGGACTTAGCTTTGGGTTTGGAGCTAGGGTTGGAGTTAGTTAGATTCAACTCATCGAGTCAAGGTAGTTAACTCAGTTAGTTAGGATCAACTCGGTAATAATTCCAAGGTGAATTTCAACATCCAAAGGTGGAGATGCTTGGAAAACAAGGAATCACAACTGGTGTATGGGCATGTGACTTGGTCTGCAAGCAAGGCCTTGGTGCCTATGAATTTTCACTGTGAGACCACCATGTTTGAGCCCTCGTATGATCTCTATAACTTGTTCAAATGAAAAAATGCCCAACATCAAAGTTAAATAGGACATGGAGATGAACAACTTTGATGTTCAATAATTTTTCATTTGAAGCATTCTTGATGGAGAACACCAGCTTGACATTTGGCACGCCAAGTGTTCGATGAAATTATGGCCTGGAGGCCTGAATCTACCTTGCCATGACTTGAAATTTGCCTTGATTTTATCAAACTTTGATTGATCATAACTCCCTCAATTTTGATCCAATGGAAGAGTTCTTAGTATGGATTTGAAGCTTGAATGTGATCTTTAATTGGCTCAACTTAGGCCTGAAGTTTGAAGCTTTTATCTTAGAGAAAGAATGCCTTGAAGTAGAGTGCAAAATGGCCTAAACTTTCCATTTTTAGAAACCTAAAAGTTTCTATTTTGGGCAGTTTTGTACAATTCTTGATTTTTGATGATTCTCTTGACATTTCTTGATCAAATCTTGTCCGATGAACATATGTGACTTGAATTTCATGAATTGCACCTCTTCTGAAATGAACCAATGGGCAATCTTCCATCCTTAGATACTTGACATCATATAGAAAACATTGAGATCAAGTTTGAACCAAAATTTCATCAGGAGAGTGCTTGAACTCAAAACCCTAATTTGGAATGCTTTTGATAGAAGGTGATGAACTGTCCAATCTCTTGGTGAATTCTCTTCTTCCAATGACCTGTGGGATCAATTGAGATCCTATGAGACCTAAGAGCCTCTTGAGGCTTGTTGGGAGACCCTTGGCTCTAGCTCTCTTGCTTTGAAAGATCGATACTCTGAAGACCACTGATCACATGCCCTTATGCAATATGAGATGAAATGAGCTGTAAATGTAATGCAATGAAACATAAGCTAGGCAATAACAAGAGGGAAAATTTGGGGGTGTTACAGCCACTAGGCCCAAAACCATTTTATAATAAATAACATCTTATTAGCTTTCCAACGCATCCGACCGCGCCTCAATCCGAGTTACGACCCAAAAGTTATGACAAGAACAAAATGGAAAATCTGTCATGTTCGCTTCCCTATTCGCAATGCGAACCCCCAGCGAACCATGGCAGAGAAAAAATAGCATAAAGTTCGCAATGCGAACACCCAACGAACCTTCACTTTCCTCTTCATAATGCGAATTCCCTGCGAACCGTGGCAGAGAAAAAACAGCAGAAATTTCGCAATGCGAACCTCCCGCGAACCTTCGCTGCCCTATTCGCAGTGCGAACCTGCGAACCCAGAAAATCTCAGCAGCGCTGTTGTTCCCTCCAACCCAACATTTCATCCACCAAAACACTTCCAAACCATAACATAACAACCAGAACATATCCCAATCATAGTAACAAGTATTCTACAACATTTATATCGCATTTCAACCGCGAAAACATCGATTTCTATAGTTTTCTCTCATTTCGACCTAGAATTGAAAAGCTAGGAAAAACCAGAAAACATTCCAACACACACATACACAATCATACACAAGCATAACATAACCGAGTTTCGCACCCTTACCCGATTAATCGCGCTTCGTAGTGTCGGTTGAATCGCTTTCTTACACTCCAAGTTTTCCTCTTTTTCTTCTTCTCCTTCTCTATTTCTCTTAACTTCTTTTTCTCTCTTTCTAACCTTTATTTTCTATTTTAATAAAAACAATAATATCTAACCAAGCAAAAGACCAAAATACCCCTACACTCAATTTCTCGCAAACGCTCTCAAAACGCGATAAAACATAATAACGATAAACATAATACATTTACCACATAAAAACCAAGAATAAAATAATATAAAAACAAAAATAATTAAATCGACTCGATTAAATAAATCTAACAAGAACCAGGGCGTTACACAATTCATCATGGATTTTGAGTTATGGTTGGATCAAAATGGCTAAAAACATAAAATGTCACTTTTTCCAACACTTAGTGAAATTTTCACTAAGTCAGAATTTGTCTTGCTTTTTTTCCAAAAGTAGGAGGATTTTTCACTTGGATCCAAAAAGTATCAAGATAAACTATGATCACACATGTGTTGTATCATATAATAGCTTTCCAAAATGGACAAGAACTCCTGAAACTCCACTTAAGCCATGAGATATGACAATGACAATGTGCCTTGCTGCAAACTATCATGGCAAGGCAGATTTGTGCATTTTGCTCGATTTGAGCAAATTTTGCAAATGACAAACAAGTTTATCCATCTGAACAGCTCAGGGGGAGACCAAGGAGGGACAAACACTGATCTATCAGCCTCCCAAGTCCTTGGAACCAAAAGTAGCATGCCAAACCTAGAAATGCCTAAAAGAGGGACAAGACTCCAATTTTAGTTTGGAGCATTTAATGGATGCACCAAGGTGGCATGGACTGAGCCCTTTCCAACCGAATTTAGTCAAGACTTATCCAAGAACTAGGGAATCAGCAGCCTGTACTCTAACCTCTAGTCAATGGCTAGAGGAGACTTGGATTCCTATTGATCAACATTTGCCAAACTTCTGCAGCCGTTGCCATTCACTATTGCTTGCAAAACAAACTTGCTCTACTATAAATAGAGCTCATTTGTGCTCAGTTTGAGTACACCAAAGCCATCAAACAGATGTTTTCCTCAAAATCTCTTCCTTCACTCCAAAATTGCCTTCCAAAGCAAGTCACTATCGGGTTTTGAGTTACAGCCTTAAGCAATCCATTCCAATTGCTCAAACACATCACATATGATGTATATGAGGTGTTCAAACACTTAAACCATCTCTGTAACACCTTTAGCTCAAAATCACTCTTCAACCAAGCCATTATGCCTCAATTCTGCAGTTGGATTCCTCCAACTTGATCCAAAGATTTTCAAAGTGTTCCAAGGCTTGCAATCCACTCAACAACATCCATTGAAGCTGTAGGGATCATCAAATCACTTCTGAAACACCATATGTGCAGAATTCCATTTCAGCTTGCATCAAGGTAAGCTTCAAAACTCTCATAACATTATCCATGCATATTTTCTCGCATGATACTTTTGCCAATTGCTTGTCATCATATGTTGAGTGTTTCCCCTCAATCAATTGTTGTTTATTCGTATATAGGATTTCCTTGAGTTCATGCCAATTTTAGGGTTCTTCAGGTTTTAACTTGTTATGTTCTGATTCAATCCATTTCAACAAAATTGAATATTACCATCATGATCCTTGTTAAAAAACGCATGAGTTTGGTGTTTGAATCATGTCAAATGGATTAGAGATGAGTGAGATAGAGTGCTTCATGCACGAGCTAGAGGAAGAAGATGGCCATGGCGCCATTCTTCAGGTTTTCCAACTAAGTTTGCCTTATGTTTTTCATTTGCCATGTATATAATGAATTGGCATTGCGCCTTAGTGGAAACACTAGTATGTTTGTGAGTATTGGCAAGCGAGAGGTCTGGGATTCGAATCCCCCTCGCCCCAGACCTCTTTTTTATCACTTTTTCCTATTTTCTTATTTTTTTTCATATTATTTTATTAATGATTTGAAAAATTAATTTCTCACTCAATTTTTATCATTTTTGATTGGTTCTTTTTCTGAAAAATCACAAAAATGTTGAAATATTTTATTCCACAAAAAAATCAAATTTATATTATTTATTTAATATAATTGATATTTTTGTGAATAAATTCATTTTTAATTGTTTTTAAACATTTAAAAGTGAATATTTATTTTGAAAATCAAAACCAAATGAGTTCTAAATCATCTTGTGATTAAAACCTCATTTTTCAAACCTTAAACAAAAATCACAAGTGGTTTATCCAAATTTATTTGGTATTTTTATCATTTTTATTGATTTTCTTTAAATATTTACTTTTAAAGGAAAACAAAATTAGGGTTTCTTTATTTTCACCCTCACAAATCTTTTTCAAACTCATTTGGGCCTCTTGATAGAGTGTAAGTCCTACCTCTTTGTAAATAAAATAATTTGGGCCTCAGTGTATTGTATAAGTCCCGATACCGTCAAAACATATGGTGCGATCGTCGCCTTTTCAAAATCATCTGGGCTTCTCCTTGAACTATAAGACCCATCTTTATTCGTTTTTCAAACTCTTTGGACCTCTAATAGAGTATAAGACCCAACCCCTTTGTAAATACACCACCTTTTGGGCCTCATCCATTGTATAAGTCCCACTGTATTTTCAAAAAAACAACGGCGCGATCGTCGCCTTTTTAACAAAATCAACTGGACCTCTCCTCGAGCTATAAGTCCCAATTATTTTTCTTAAAACTCTTTGGGCCTCTAATAGAGTGTAAGACCCAACCCCTTTTTGAAACCAAAATGATTTGGGCCTCAGATATTGTATAAGACCCACTGTGTTTTCAAAAACCTCGGTGCGATCGTCGTTGCCAAACAAATAACCCTGGGCCTCTCCTTGAGTTGTAAGCCCCATCTCTTGTACAAAACTAAATCATTGGGCCTCTAATAGATTGTAAGACCCATCCCCTTGCACATAAAAACTTTTTGGACCTCACGTATTATATAAGTCCCTCTGTACAGTTTTTAAAATAATGGTGCAATCATTGTTAAAACTTGGGTCTCTCCTTGAGCTGTAAGCCCCAACAATCTCTTCAAAGCACTTCCTCCTTTGATTTTGAATTCAAATATATGCTGTTATCAAAACTTTCTTTGTTGAACAACAAACCAAACAACATGGAAGCTCTACAACGGGTAAGTGCTTATCCACTTTCATTTACCGCTTTCATATGTACATAACTGTATTGTGGGGCTGCTTCACTATAAGTCTTCTTTCACATCCTTTTATATACTTGTCACATATCCACTGTGTAATACTAGTATAGTTATTTAGAGTTTTCCCCGGCAACTACGTCTAGAACTAGGTAAAGCCATGTTGGTCACTCTTACATACAAACAAAACTAGATCCCCTGTAGGATTCCAGATACAGTCTTCCCTCCTCTTGGGGTTAAACAATATGGAACAAAGAGAAAGGCAGTATTCTCAGTGAACCTTTTCTCAGACTGTCACCCTTAGAAATTGTCAAAGAAACTCTAACTCCCCAGAGATGATCTTTTCTCCGTGAATGGCATCTCTTGAGTTTCTTCCAAATTCTTGAACTTTCCTGGAATGATCTCTTCTCTGTGAATTGCATTTCTTGAACTTCTCTTGGTTTGGGGACCCACAGGCTTCCTAAAAGCATCCCCGCCTCCTCTTGGGCATTGTACAAGGACCCTTCGGCTTCTTAGAAGTTTTCATGCCTTCTCTTGGGCTTAATACAAGGACCCTGGCGACCTCTTAAAGGTATAAGACAGAACTTAGTCATCCTTTGCTAGAGCAGTCTTTCTCGCGTCAAAACTCTGGCCATTGTAGGGTTGATACTCATCCCTTAATGCCCGTGCCTCCTCTTGGGCATTATACAAAAGATAAAACTCTAGACTTGGACAGTCTAAACCTCTTGAGTCTCAAAGACATTCTCAAGTTCCTTTCAAACATAGGAAGAAACCCCGGTCTCTCCCATGAGAGTTCCCCACACTTGGACCTGCTTCAGGATCTCCATAATCCACAACTGTAAGGCAGCCTCCTCTTGGGCTTTGTACAAATGATTCTCCCTAGCAGAGTTAACCTTTTCAGACTCTCTTGTTGAGTCAATCCCTTTTTTAGCCTCCGTCTTGGGCTTTGTACAAGACATATAAATCACTCTCTTGTTGAGTATAAAAGACTCTCTTGTTGAGTCAACCTTCTTTTAGCCTCCATCTCGGGCTTCGTACGAGATAGAAAAACACTCTCTTGTTGAGTATAAAAGACTCTCTTATTGAGTCAATCTCCTTTTAGCCTCAATCTCGGGCTTCGTACGAGATAGCAAAACACTCTCTTGTTGAGTATAAAAGACTCTCTTGTTGAGTCAATGCCTTTTAGCCTCCGTCTTAAGCATTGTACAAGACATATAAATCACTCTCTTGTTGAGTATAAAAGACTCTCTTGTTGATTCAATCCCTTTTAGCCTCTGTCTTGGGCTTTGTACAAGACATATAAATCACTCTCTTGTTGAGTACAAAAACTCTCTTGTTGAGTCAACCACTTTTAGCCTCCGTCTTGGGCTTTGTAGAAGACATATAAAACACTCTCTTGTTGAGTATAAAAGACTCTCTTGTTGAGTCAATCTCCTTTTGGCCTCAATCTCGGGCTTCGTACGAGATAGCAAATCACTCTCTTATTGAGTATAAAAGACTCTCTTGTTGAGTCAAACAACCTTCAGACTCTCTTGTTGAGTCAATCACCTGTTAAAGACTCTCTTGTTGAGTCAACCCTTTTTAGCCTCCGTCTTGGGTTTTATACAGGACAGACAAAAGTACTCTCTTGTTGAGTCAAACCATTTCAGCCTCCATCTTGGGCTTTATACAAGATACATTCTCCTCAACGGAGTCAAAATCCCTTTTAGCCTCAACCTTGGGCTTTGTACATGACAGAAAAAACATTTTCCTCCAGAAAAGTCAAACTTCCCGCCTCCTCTTAGGCTTTGTATAAAGAAAACCCCGGTTGAATCAATCAATCTTTTAGCATCAAATTTGTGCCTTGCTCACAGCATACAAACATCAACAACTCCTCTTTAGAGATGACAAAATCTCTCTCCCCCAAAACCATTTAACTTCACATCTTGGGCTTTGAACAAGATACAAACCACCTTTAGCTTCATGTCTTGGGCTTTGAACAAGACACCAAAACAACCTTTTTCCTCCCATAGAATAGGAGGAACTATGATCGCTCAGATTTCCCTGTTTCGTTAAAGGGAATACGTAGGCATAAGATTGCAAAATCTTAGCGAGCATACTAATCAAAAACTCAAAACCCAGTACCTCCACACATCAACCAAAGAAAATCATGTCTAGTATCCTAACCAAAAGCCTCGCAAATAACCCAGACACTTGTATTCTTAAGAAAATAACCCTAAGAAGGACCCCCTATTTTGATAGCATCTGTAAACCAACCATTTTGACTGTTTAAACTCAGTATGCAAGCAAGGTTAATTGGATACATCTATTTCCCTTCCTTAATCAGCTCAACAGGATAAAAAATGAATCGAACTGTAGTACCAA
Source organism: Lathyrus tuberosus (assembly GCA_022829125.1). Classification (NCBI taxonomy): domain Eukaryota; kingdom Viridiplantae; phylum Streptophyta; class Magnoliopsida; order Fabales; family Fabaceae; genus Lathyrus; species Lathyrus tuberosus. The sequence goes on along the minus strand of JALAZF010000467.1, from coordinate 1,258,328 downwards.
AGCGATAGTGATTCGAAACAACAAAAATCGTGCTACACATTCATCAAGAAAAATTAAAGAAAGTGAGTTAACTTGCTAAAGAGGTAACCATAAAAAACTTAGAATTTTTCTAAGTTATGGAACAAAGTGGCTAGGGTACCAACTTTGCAAGGTCATATCTCCCAAACCCTAAGCCTTTTTCTCCCATTCAAAGCTCAGATGGAAGCCCTCATTACATACTTCAAAAGTGTCAACTACAAGAGTTTCCAATTCTTCATGGATTCTGAGTTATGGTTGGATCAAAATCACTAAAACTTGGAATTTACCACTTTTCCAACACTTAGACAAAATTTTGTCTAAGTCAAAAAACAAGTGAAACACCAAAACTTGGAGGGCTGTTTCACATAGTTCTAGGCTGAATCAATTCAAGATGTAAACATCAAAGTTGTTGTGCATATTGCCAACAATCCAAGGAACTCATTGGCATGAAACAACTCAACTTGAGCCAAGAGTTATGGCTGCTGCAAGACACCATGGCACGACTGTCTTGAAAAACCAGTTTGTGTGATTTCTTGCCATACACGATTCTGAGCCAAAAAGCAATGACCACTATACCACATTCATTCAATCTGATCATAATGCATCTGATCCAACCTTCAAACTTGGACTGAAATGGCAAGAGCTTATCCTTGAGAATTGATGAGTTTTTGGCATATATGCCTTGAATTCAAAGGGCATTAAAGTGGAATAGTGCACATTCAAGATTCTCACTCTCCTCGGTCAAGTTCTCTGATTAAACAAAAATTAAAAGGACTGAAGAATGTGATTTCAATCAAGGTATAGCTGATCTATTTGGGACAGCTATTGCACCTTGTGCAAAAGGCATTTATGCCAAGCCAAGACCATTGAACCATTACCTTATCCTCTGAGCTTCAAGAGAACCACTTCAACACAACTCCTCTACTATAAATAGAGGTCCTAACTGATCATTCAAACTACACCAAAGCTCATTACGACAAGACTTTCTCTCTTTCACTCCCTAGGCCCAAAAACTTCATTTCTTGAGAGGTTACTATCGGGTTTTGAGTTGGAGATCAATACCACTCAAACCACTGATTCAGACACATCACATATGACATATAGAAGGTGTCTGAACACTCACCTCCTATCTGTAACATCAAAATCACCAAATGGCCATCTAATTGCACAAAACTCATGACTTGCTGCAGAAGGAATCAGATTGATCTATCTAAAGGGCTCTCAATCACTCCAAGCATTCAAACACTTTCCTTAAGGTATAAGGAAGCTGTCTAAAGCATTAGAACTCAACTGTAACACCTCCATCATCAAATTTGATTCTCACCTGCAGAGGTAAGCCTCAAACTGTCAAACCCATTGAATCATGCATCATAAATATGTTTTGTGATTACCATTGTGTTTCTGAATGTCTGTAGATCCTTTACCCTCAATCAATTGTTGTTTACAGTTCGTGTATGGGATTTCATTGAGTTCATGCAAATTTTAGGGTTCATCAGGTTTTGTCATATTAAGTCGTGATTCACTTAATTTCAATAAAATTGAGTATTGCCATTGTGTTCCTTGTCTGAAATCGCATGATTATCATATTTGGATCATGTGAAATGGTTGAGAAACGAGTGAGATAGGAGACTTCACGTATTTGAGCGTGAGGATGAAGATGTCCATGGTGCCATTCTTCAGAAATTCCACTTGTTTTACTATATATTTATTGATTGCCATATAATAACTGAATTGGCATTGCGCCCTAGTGGAAACACTAGTATGTTTGTGTGTGTGTGAGCAGTGAGAGGTCTGGGGTTCGTATCCCCCTCGCCCCAGACCTTTTGATATTTTTTTTCAATCATTTTCAAAAGCATTTTACACATATTATTATCCCTTGCCATCTTCTATCAGCCCACGCAAGTGGCTCAGTTGGCAAAATTTTGAACTATCCTCCCCAAGGGCGTGAGTTCAAACCTTGGGGAGGCCATTTCTAATTTTTTACCACTTAATTTTGTCACTTTTTCACCAATCTTTTAATAACTTTGAAAATTAATTTCTCATTCATTTTTCATCATTTTTATTGGTACTTTTTGCAAAAATTCACAAAATTGATAAAGTATTTTATTCTACAAAAATATCACAAAAAAATATTATTTGTCTATATTTAATATTTTTCATTAAGAACTTATTTTATTTGTTTTCTTAACATTTGAAAATATTTCTTTTCTCTTGATCTTTTCAAAATCAAATGACTTCTAAATCATCTTGTGATTAAAACCTCATTTTTCAAACCTTAACCAAAAATTACAATTAGTTTATTTAAACTTATTTGGTATTTTTATCATTTTTATTAATTATCTTTAAAGAATTACTTTTAAAAATGAATTTAGGGTTTCTTTGATTTTTGATCATTATCAAACATTTAAACACTCATGGGCCTCTAATAGAGTGTAAGACCCAATCCTTTTCTTAACCAACACTTTTTTGGGCCTTAGAAATTGTATAAGTCCCAACACATTTTCAAAAAATCTCAGCGCGATCGTCATTTCAAAACAAAATCAATCGGGCCTACCCTTGAGTTGTAAGTCTCATTTCTTTTCTTCTTTCAAATCTTTGGGCCACTCCTTGAGTTGTAAGACCCATCCCTTTGTACAGAAAACCTCTTTGGGCCTCAGTCATTGTATAAGTATCAGTACATTTTTTAAACAACGGTACAATTACTATTTTTCATCTATGCCTCTCTTTGAGTATAAGCCCCAACAATCTTTCCAATTAGGTTCAAATATACAGTTGTTATCAAAACTTTCTTTAATTTCTTAAACAACTAATACTACAGCTATGGAAGCTTGATCGCCAGTAAGTTTTATTAGCTTTCTTTTACGTACTTGTACATATACATGTATATATTTGTTTGAACAACATGGAAGCTTGCTCACCTGTAAGTTTTTATTAGCTTTACTTTACATACTTATATATATATATATATATATATATATATATATATATATATAACTGTATTGTGGGAAGCTTGCTCACCTGTAAGTCCTTCTTTCATATCCTTTTAAATACTTGTCATATATCAACTGTATATATACTAGTATATCTGCTTAGAGTTTTCCCCGGCAACTAGGTCTAGAACTAGGTAAAGCCAGTTGGTCACTCTTTAATACAGTCAAAACTAGATCCCCATAGGATTACCAGATACAGTCTTGCCTTCTCTTGGGCTTAAACAATATGGAACAAAGAGAAAGGCATTATTCTCGGTGAAACTTTTCTCAGACTGTCACTATTATAAATTGTCAAAGAAATTCATTCCCCGGAGAGGATTAATTCTCGGTGAAACCTCTCTTGAATTTCTTCGAACCCTAGAACTGTTCACTAAAGGATTAATTCTCGGTGAAACCTTTCTTGAACTCTTCTTAGGTTTGGGACCCACAGATTTCCTAAAAGCATCCCTGCCTTCTCTTTGGCTTTGTACAAGGACCCTCCGGCTTCTTAAGAGTTCTCATGCCTTCTCTTGGGATTAATACAAGGACCCCGAAGACCTCTTAAAGGTATAAGACAGAACTTAGTCATCCTTTGCTAGAGCAGTCTTCTTTGAGTCAAAACCTCAGACCAATTTAGGGTTGATTCTCATCCCTTAAAACATCTGCCTCCTCTTGGGCATCATACAAAGATAAACTCTTCCATACCAGTAAACTTGGACAGTCTAATCCCCTCTCGGATCTCAAAGACATTCTCATGTACCTTACAAACATAGGAGAAACCCTGGTCATTTTGGATCAATCTCCAGTAGAGTCAAAACACATGGGTTCTAAAACCCAATCTCTCTCCTAAAATCCCCCAGCCCGGGTCAGTTTATCATCCAAATAACACTATCCTAAATCAGAACCTCAAGGTCTCTGATATCTCAACTCTTCTGTAACCCTTAGCAAGAGTTGATTCTTCATTTAGACCTGCCCCTGGATCTTAATAATCCTCAGCAGAAGATAGCCTCCTCTTAGGCTTTGTATAAAGATTTCTTTCTTTGTTCTTCCCCAACAAAGATAGCCTCCTCTTGGGCTTTGTACAATGATTCTCCCTTAGCAGAGCTAACCCTTTCAAACTCTCTTGTTGAGTCAATCACCCTTTCAGACTCTCTTGTTGAGTCAATCACCTTTCAGACTCTCTTGTTGAGTCAATCACCCTTTTAGACTCTCTTGTTGAGTCAATCACCTTTCAATACTCTCTTGTTGAGTCAACTCTTTTTTAGCCTCAATCTTGGGCTTTGTACAAGACAGATGAAAACACTCTTTTATTGAGTCAATCTTTTTCAGCCTCCTCTTAGGCTTTGTATAATGATTTCCCCTAGCAGGAGTTAGCCTCCTCTCAGGCTGTGTATAATGATTTCTCCCACTTGTTCAGCCACAATCTTGGGCTTTGTACAAGACACCATATAAATTTCCTAAGCAGAGTAAATCCTCTTTTTCAGCCTCAATCTTGGGCTTTGTACAAGACACTTAAAATATCCTCAGCTGAGTCAGTAAAGTCTCATTTTAGCCTCCATCTTGGGCCTTGTACAAGACAGATAAAGATTTCTTTCCCACAGAGTCAGTCTTCTTTTCAGCCTCAATCTTGGGCTTTATACAAGACACATACAAACCCTCCCCGGCGGAGTCAAAAACCCTTTTAGCCTCCTCTTAGGCTTTGTATAATGATATCCCCAAAGAGTCAGTCTCTTTTAGCCTCAAACTTGGGCTTTATACAAGACATATATAAACACTCTCTTGTTGAGTCAGTCTTTTCTAGCCTCCTCTTAGACTTTGTATAAGGACTTCCCCAGTGGAGTCAATCAATCTCTTAGCTTCAACCTTGGGCTTTGATCAAGGCACACAAAAATCAACATCCCCTAAGTGGAAATCAAAATCCCTCTGTAGGAAGTTATTTCTCTATTTATCACATATCAAAACAGACATTCAAAACAAACCCTAATCCCAGATAACTGCTGTAAGTGGCACACATGTTGATTCAAATATCCAAGCTGTTGTCCATCTCTTATCCTGGTAAACTTCCTTCTTTCATCTAATTGCTGTAAGCGGCAAGCCTCTGGATTATTTACATCCACGCCATTGTCCCTCTCTTAGCATGAGAAATTCCTAAGGAAAAATGGCATTGTTCTACATTGAGTTAAAGTTTTCCCCTTCGGGAAAAATCCCCTATAAAGGAAATTATGGCATTGCTGGATTCACATATCCCAGTTAAAGTAATGCTCCTTTTTAAAACAGTCACCCAACAACTCTGATAAACCGACAAGATGTCTCCCCTTTAGAGATGACAAGTTCTCTCTCAGTCAAACCTTTTAGCTTCAATCTTGGGCTTTGAACAAGACACAAATAATCAATCTTTTAGCTTCAATATTGGGCTTTGAACAAGACACCAAAACATCATTTTTTCCTCCCATAGAATAGGAGGAACTATGATTGCTCTGATTTCCCTGTTTCTTTAAAACGGGAATACGTAGGCATAAGATTGTGAAATCTTAGCAAGCATATTAATCAAAAACTCTAGGTCCAGTACCTTCACATATACATCAAAAACCTTAGGTCTAATACCTCACCAAAAACATCGTTAAAACCTGAACATCAACAAAAACTCACTATCTCTCTCTCATATTTCCCAAGAAATTTTTCCCAACCCATTCCCAGATAAACACCATCAAGTACAAAGCGTAACCTAATGCTAACAACCTATGGATAACCACATATAGGATGGGTAATTGACAACTCCCCATTGTATAACCTGACCCCGAACTCCCCGATCTCTCTTAGCGTTTGTTCAGTTAAACAATTGTGTGCAAGGTTAGTTTTAGATAGCTTCCCTTTCCCTTCCAGCTTCACGGGATAAATAAGAAATCAGAAAGTATCACCTCACTCCTAACGAGGAGGAAACCATTCTCGGCGATAAGGTGGTCGCGTCACCGACAAAAATCGCACGCTACACCCAAGTGAATGGGTTTGTCTCCTCCCTCTAAGTAGAGTCATCAGCCTGAAGCAGAAAGTGCACATCCTTTCCAGTTTCCCCACTAAGTTTGATCCTCATGGAAGATGGTTGCTTTAGTTTTCTTTTCCATTTCTGGATAAAGATAAACCCTAGTTGAGTTCATTCCTCACCGGATATATTCTTGCTTGACCGTTTCTTTTTAGTTACTTCGTGAATTGAACTTTGGTCCCTGACAATCACAATCTTGAATCTCTATAGGTTGTTGAGCCTAGATTGAGTGTGCATTTATTTTTCCAGCCGTGTTGTTACAACATTTTCTCAGCAATTAATACCCAGACGACAAGTGGAAGCCTATTTATTTGAGCAGCTTGTTTCGTTCTCAGGTTTTCTATTTGGATGACAAATTGCAGTCTCCTCAAGACAGTTTTTCTATCCCCAGCAAGTTATCAAAATTATCGACTTGTTCTTCATCAAATGGCATCTCTCCGGAAATTCATCAGAGAAGTTTGTTGAAGACTTTACAAGTGTTTCTCTTTATTTAAGAATTCCTGATACAAGTATTTTATTTGCTCCAATGCAATTTCCCACTACAAAAATATTGCTCCTCAGTGATGTTCTCCCCAGTGAGTCCACTATTTAATTTACTCCCATCATATGGCATCTCTCCGAGAAGTTTGGCGAAGATTCTTACAGTTGATCTTTCTCTTTATTTGAGGAGACGTGTTTTACTAATCAACTGGCCTGCATGTCTTTTTGAAGATCCTCGGTGATATTTCCTAATCTCCAGTAAGCTACAGATTCCCCCTGAAGTCTTCAATCTCCAGTGAAATTCCAATACCCTGTGAAGATACTCTCCCACAAGTATTCACTTTCCCAGGAAGAAACTGAGACCCTTTCATGGCATACAACCTTGAAGCGTTGGGGAGGTTTATTTTACCTTTTCTAAATGGATCATTTAGTTAAAGAAGAAGCTGGATCATATCCTGATCATGGAAGCTTATTTTGGTCAGATACCTTTGCTTAGGCTACCAGTTGTTGGTAGTAGGTCATCTTTCCTTTTGTGTTTACCTTTGCTTAGGCTATCATATGTTTGATAGTAGGTAACACACCTTTCTTTGGGTCGGACACCTATGCTTAGGCTACCATGTTTGGTAGTAGGTGATCTCTCCTTTCAAGTCTATTACCTTTGTTTAGGCTATCATATGTTTGATAGTAGGTAATATGTCTATCTTTTTGGTCAGATACCTAAGCTTAGGCTACTATGTTTGGTAGTAGGCCATCTTTCCTTTTGTGTTTACCTTTGCTTAGGCTATCCTATGTTTGATAGTAGGTAACACACCTTTCTTTAGGTCAAACACCTTTGCTTAGGCTACCGTGTTTGGTAGTAGGTGATCTCCCTTTTCGAGTTTATTACTTATGGCTTAGGCTATCATATGTTGATAGTAGGTAATATACCATATCCTTTTGGGTTAGATGCCTTTGCTTAGGCTACCAGTTGTTGGTAGTAGGTCATCTTTCCTTTTGTGTTTACCTTTGCTTAGGTTATCATATGTTTGATAGTAGGTAACAAACCTTTCTTTGGGTCGGACACCTATGCTTAGGCTACCGTGTTTAGTAGCAGGTGATCTCTCCTTTCAAGTCTATTACCTTTGCTTAGGCTATCATATGTTTGATAGTAGGTAATATGTCTATCTTTTTGGTCAGATACCTGTGCTTAGGCTATTATGTTTGGTAGTAGGTCATCTTTCCTTTTGTGTTTACCTTTGCTTAGGCTATCCTATGTTTGATAGTAGGTAACACACCTTTCTTTGGGTCGGACACCTATGCTTAGGCTACCTTGTTTGGTAGTAGTTGATCTCTCCTTTCAAGTCTATTACCTTTGCTTAAGCTATCATATGTTTTATAGTAGATAATATGTCTATCTTTTTTGTTAGATACATGTGCTTAGGCTACCATGTTTGGTAGTAGGTCATCTTTCCTTTTGTGTTTACCTTTGCTTAGGCTATCCTATGTTTGATAGTAGGTAACACACCTTTCTTTGGATCAGACACCTTTGCTTAGGCTACCGTGTTTGGTAGTAGGTGATCTCCCTTTTCGAGTTTATTAACTGTGGCTTAGGCTATCATATATTTATAGTAGGTAATATACCGTATCCTTTTGGGTCAGATGCCTTTGCTTAGGCTACCAGTTATTGGTTTTAGGTCATCTTTCCTTTTGTGTTTACCTTTGCTTAGGCTATCATATGTTTGATAGTAGGTAACACACCTTTATTTTCGGTCAGAGGTCTTTGCTTAGGCTACCAGGTGTTGGTAGTAGACCATTTTTCCCCGAGTTTATTACCTTTGCTTAGGCTATCATATGTGTGATAGTAGGTAATATACGTTCCTTTATTTCAACTGGATACCTTTGCTTAGGCTGCCACAAGTCGTTGGTAGTAGGTTATCCTTCCTTTCAAGTTTCTTGCCTATTGTTTAGGATACCATATCCTTGGTAGTATGTAATACACACTTTTGCTCTATTGGGAGATACCCTGTGTTTAAGCTATCCTATGACTGTCAGTTGAGACTCATCCCTAGTGGAGTTGGACCTTTCCCCGTGGATTTTTGTTTTGCTAAGTCTTCTTCACCGGGTCTTCATTTCTTTAACTATACTTCAGCAATGTTTTCCGTACAGTTATCCCCTGTGACATCATTCCCCACAGGATCTTTGTCTCACATTCCATTTCATATCATGTCATATCATATGCATTTTGTGGCATCTTAGGGCCAAAAATTGTGCATGTTTGTATTTAAGTCTCTCCTATCACGTCGAGACGGAGATTTCAATCTCCATATCTCCGGATAGAAGAAACTTAAATAGGGGAATTTGTCATACCCTAATTTTTAATCCTAAGAACCCACTGTTGCGGTGAGAATCAGATATCAAGCTATTAATTAACTTGAATCACACATCTTTTGAAATTCACAACCGAGTTTTGATTTATCCAAAGGAAAGGGTAAAGATCGAAGAAAATCCTAATTACACTATGTAAAGACACAACTAAGAGGTCTAAGGTTCGGGGGTTGGTTATACCTAGGGAAGGTGTTAGCATCCTAGATATATGTAGTACTCTACAGGAACCTCTTGTTTGTATTTGTGTTATGATATAATTGCTTGCTAAGGTAATATGCTAAAGGTACGATAAAGACCTATAGTGAAGACTAAGGTGCCAAAGGTAAAGACCTAAGGGTATATACACTAAGTATGCTCGCCAAGATATCGCATCTCGTGCCTACGTATCCTAATGAGGATGGAATCAAAGCATTCGTAGTTCACCTAATTAGGGATGAGAAACCATTGACTATGGTCAAAGTTCCAAGGGGAAATGAGTATGACACTCACATAGAGTTAAAGAACTCTCTAAGTCTAAGTTGTAAAGGGGAAGTGAATATTCATGATGATAATAATCACACATAGTTTAATAACTCTGTCCTAATTCTAAGTTTAAGGGGTGAATGGCTCTAATAAGGCCAAAGGGAAAGGAACATCATTATGATGATGCTCATAGAGTTGAAGAACTCTAGGTGGATCCTAAGTTGTAAGGTAAATGGCTCTAATGAGGCCAAGGAGGGAAGTAAGCATCTATGATGATAGTGCTCACAAGAGGGAAGCCTAACTAGGTTTAAGGGAAAGCGGCTCTAATGAGGCCAAGGGATTGATCCTAATAAGGTTAAGGGGAATGGATGGCTCTAAAGAGGCCAATAGGGTAATGAGCTATCTATGACATTAAAGTCAATAGAGAGACTTTCCTTTGGAAGGAGGGGAACTAAGAGGGTTAAGGAGGAGAGCTAACAGGCTAGCCTCACTTAAGGAGATAACTTAATGAAGTTAGCAATGATATTCACATAGCAAAAACTCATGGGTATAACACATGAATAAGGATGGTGAATGTGATGACATTCAAGGAAAGTGCTCAAGAATGTATGCAAGTATTATGTAAGCACACAAGAATCATTCAATAATCAACAAGGTAAATACCTAAAGGGAACATGATACAAGTCTAGACATCTTAATCAAATAGGTGATGACCTAATATGGGGAATGTCTTTGACCTAATCTTCATGTTAAGGGAAAGTATTACTTATGTTATTCTAAAGTCCACTTTTATGAAAGGGAGACCTAAGCACAAGTGACATGGTATAACCTAAGTGTATGGTTTTGTATCTACTTGATGTCATGCACACATGAGAAGGGAATCCTAGCTTGAAGGTGAAGACCTAATCTAAGACTTTAAGGGGATGGTAAAAGTTTAAACATTTTTAAGGTAACAAACAACTTATAAGTGTACCTAAACCAAAACCTACAATTATGTACAAGGCTTAAGATAATGGAAGTGATCCTAACATGTTAAGACAAGCCTAAACAAGTCCTAAAAGGTGGGGAAGATCAAGGGTTATGGCCTTAAGAACCAAAAATAATCAAAATAACCTAAAAAAACACAACTATGTTCACCTGTGAATAAAAGTCCTAGGAATTAATATTTTGGAGGTTTTTTAAATTTCAACATAAAATACACCCTAAGAGGAAAATAATGCAAAAAGAATGAACTTAAAATCACAAAAATTGAATGAGTTATGAATTTGAAAGTTTGTGAAAGAAACATAAAATGACAAGTAATAAAAAAAGAAAGGGAATATCTTAGATGGGTGTTGAACCCACACACCCAGCCTTATAGTCTAAAAGGCTTACCAGTCCTACTAGTGCGCGCATGGTGACAAGGGATGGTTCAAGGAAAATATATGTGAAGCCTAAGTCATTCAAAAAATAAAACAAAAGACTGGGGCGAGGGGGATTCGAACCCCTGTCTTTTCGCTCAACAAACAAATACACAAACCTCCATTGACTAGTGGTGTTATGCCCTCATCCGTTAAAATAACTGACTCTAATAATATATATCCTATAACACATACAAATGGCCAACTCAGCGCCATGTCATACCATTTCATGCCCACCTCAGCCTTTCTTCCTCCTTCCTTTTTCTTTCTCACTCGTGCCCTAGCCATTGGTACCCAGAACTTCTATACCACACAACTCACTCGTCTCTCAACCATTTCCCAATCTGTAAAGACCAAAGTTGGAGCATTTCTTGCAAGTAATCTAATGGTTGTATTGGTTTGTCCTAAAACTAAATGTATACCTCACAAAACCAACCCTAACAGTGCAACATCACCACACAACACATGAACCAAACAACACATATTTAACACAGACAATGCAAGCAAAACTTCTAATCATATTGAGCATAATGAAGCCCATAAACTTGCTTCAAACAAGGAGCAAAGGTATGCAAGGAAACTAGGTCAGAGTTTACAAAAGAGATTACCTCTTAGAGCAGGTCCAAGGCCTCTTCAAATGGAGTTGCAGAGATGGACTGAGCTCTCCTTTGTGCTTATTGACACTAGGAAAGATGGTTGAAATGCTTGAAATGTATGAAAGTTGTCTCAAACCTCAAACCCATGTGTTCTTGCAATTGGAAGTTTGAAAATAGTGGATATTGGATGAGGTGTTACAGAACTTGTTTGGTGGTTCAAACAAGTTCTATGGAGTGTGGATGGAAGGTTTATGAAGCTTGTTTGTGGTTTGCACGAGTGGATTACAACTAGACAGTGTTTTTGCAAGTGTGGTGAGTTCTTGCAAAAACTATGGGAAAGAGAGATTGGAAGGTTTTCAGAATGGTTTCTTGTGTGTTTTGAGGCTTGTTTGAGCCCTTTATTTATAGACAAATTGTGGACACTTGAAGCTAACCAGATGGTTGAGTTCTCATCCTTTTGGCTCAGTTGCCATCCAACTTGAAGTTTCACACAATTTGTCATTTCCCAAGCCATGTACCATGTTGTTCTAGAGTTGTTGGAAGTGTGCATAGCTTTTGTACTTTTAGTACAAGACTTTTGAGTGCAGAGGAGCAATTACACAGCTCAAGATAAGTTGACATTGCCAAAAGTAGCTTTATGTAAATGGCAATGCTCACTTTGTGCCAAAAATGGAAAAGTTCATGAAACAATGCTTAAACCTCTTGGATAACACTTCAAAACCACTTGTACTCATCTGATTTAAGCCAAATTAACAAGGAAATAGGTCTGCCACGGGAGATCATGAAGATTTAGAGTGATCTTGCAAGTTGAAACATCATGCCATGACCTAAAAACTCAAGTTTATGACCCTAACTTCATGGATTCGAAACTCATAGCTCACACGTCTGTTTGAGGAGTTCTTGTACTTTTTGGAAAGCCCTAAGTATGCTCTAAAGTGTTCATGTTCACTCCAAGTTCTAGATACAAAGGGATCATAATGAAAAGTGGAGGTGAAGTTGACTGAAAATTAGGGCAAAAAGAGTGAAATTTCACTAAGTCATAAGTTGCCTTGAACTTCCAAGCCTCCTAACTTAAAAATCAAGCCTCTTTTTAAGAAGGGCCCTCTAATACATTTTAAAGTTCATGATGAGAGCTTCAATTTGAGCTTTGAACCACAAAAATTGGATGTGTGGTTTGAAAGTTATGACTCTTCAAAGTTCACACAAGGAGTGAATTCTTCCACACAGAAAATATCAAGAACCAAACTTTGCCCTTTTTGCAAGAAACCTCTCAAATGTTGATTTCTCATGCTCTAACTCAAAAATGAAACATGTCTTGATGGAATATGGCTTGAATACTTCATCTTGGATCAAAAATATCAAAAGTCAAAGGTTTGACTTTTCAGTCAACACCCTAATTTCCTCAGGAATTCAACTGTGAGATCCTTGATGAGCTTGCTTCCTCAATCTCTTCAAATACCAATGAATAGCCTCTAAAGATGCATACGAACAACTAGAACCATGTCACAAGACTTGAGATCATGCCTTGACCAAACGTCAAAGGCATGGTTGACTTTTCTTGACAAACCCTAATCTGGGGTCAGATAAACTTGGGGCTCATTGTACTTGTGATGTGAGCCAAACACACTCCATTTATTGATGAATAAGGGCTCTTGAATGTATGTAAGCTTAATTGGTTGGTGAACCAATCAAGGCATTGACTGATCACACCAAGGTTCCTTTGTAATTCCTTAGGTTAAAACCCTAATTCCACAACTCCTGATCTTTATGGTTTCTCTTGATCCAATTACATGAGATCATGGCATATGATTTGAGAGATTTATGATTAGCCTTCAAGACCAATTGGTTGAACTTTTGGAGCCTCGGTTGGCTTTCTTGCCCATATGAATTCAAACATCCTTCTTAACCACTTAGTGAATACTTAGGATAGATGCATTGAGCCAAGAAGTGTCTTAGGAGGCCTTGAAACATATGAGAGCTTGGCTTATTGATCTTGCCCTCCTTCTTGTGCAAACCCTAGCTTTCAAATAAATTAACAAACTAGTAAAATATAATGGTTAGTTAACAATGCATAGATAATTGAACCCTAATGCAAGTGCAAGATGTTATGACATCTAAGGGGTAAAATTTGGGGTATAACAGTTGCCCCTATTTAAATAGCTTTACCATATGGAACGAGCGATGATAATCCTCGTGAAATCAAGGTGAAAAGGTATTTAAACATAGCAAACCAAAAATTTTGCGCTTAGATGGAATGCATATGCTAAGGACAGGCAACATACATGCAAATGCTGACATGCCATGAACTTCTAATATGATGGCATGATGACATGATGGTACAAAATGCAAACAAAACCAGACACCAAAGGACCAAGGTTAAACACCCACAGACAAGACCTACTGGGGATGGAGATTAACAACCAACAAAAGAGACTCACTGGTGTGTGACTAAGACACTGGGGGATAAGAGAATAAACTGTGGGGGACCCACAGGTCTTCACTGGAGATGGAGATCAGAGAAGTTTTCTCCACTGGGGAAAGATCTAGGGAGATGGATGACAGGTTCAGATATGACTGGACGACAACGAGGACAGCAAAAAGGGAGACAAACTCTTTACTGGGGATGAAGCCAGAAAGAGGACATGATCTCCACTGGGGATCAATTGAACGAAAAGATAGACACCCAACACAAGATTTTCTGGGGATTTCTTATACTAAAGAGTTCAAACGGGATCTTCAAGAAAAACCATAAAAGACAGAGACAAGCACAAACTCTGCATGCGCCAAATGATGATAATCACAAGGACTTTCAAAGGGAGTTGGTAATGACCAGTTCTTAAAATGGTAATAATGATTGGACTTAGAAAACATTCCAGTAATTACTGGACTTAGGATGCTGATAATCATTAGACTTTCAACAAATGCCAGTGAACACTGGACTTTTACGGGGATATTGGTGACGACCAAAACCTCTGCTGGGGATAGATTTCAAGATGCCAATAATGATTGGACTTTGAAAAGCAAGCCGGTAATCACCAGACTTGTATACCAATAATGATTGGATGAAAATCATGCCAGTGAAAACTGGACTTTTACGGTACCGATGATGATCAATATTAAAATAATTCCAGTAATTACTGGAATTGAGACATACAGTTAAGACTGACCAATTAAGATTGGGTTTAAAGACGTATAGTTAAGACCGACCAATTAAGATTGGATTTTAAAACAACGCCAGTAATTACCGGGCTTGGAGTACCAAGGAGAGCAGATCTTCAGATGATGCCAGTAAACATTGGACTTCACTATACCAATAATGATTGGATTTTTTCAAACAATTCTAGTAAATACTGGACTTCACGATACCGATGACGATCAATATTAAAACAATGCCAGTGAATACTGGGCTTTTGGTATCAATGATGATTGGATTTTCAAACAATGCCAGTAAATACTGGACTTTCAATACCAATAATGATTGGGTTTTAGACATGCCAGTGAATACTGGACTTGGTAAACACCAATAATGATTAGCCTAATGACAGGGTTTAAACAGCAAGTGAAACATCACTGGGGTTGCATAGTGATGACTAAGCTTCCTGGGGAATAAGGATGATAGTCAAGTTTTGACGCACGCAGGACACAGACGTAAGCAGGACATAGATAATGATCCACGAACCTAAAAGGATACTTAACCTGAGCAGGTTAAACTAAAGGAGGTAAAGACCCACAAGAAAACACACCAAAAACTAAAAATGCACCATGATATGGTTATGATGCGAATGCTCAATGCTATGCAAGAGATGACTCTGACGAGAGACAAAAAACTAGGGAAAAGGGAAAATAGATAACACATCCCCTTCGAAGAGCCACACTGAGTCTGAAGAGAACGGACACTCTGGGGCAAATAGGGAACATTCTTCTTTCACCTGAGGAGGTAAAAATTTTCCATTTTAAACAAACATCTATGAAAGATATTGGGGAGAAATCCTTTGTATCATGGTAAACAGTCACTACTGAAGTGTCCAATCCAGGAGGCATTGCCAGCTAAACTTGCTTCATTGGGGAGCATATGCCAAATGGTTTAACAGTGCTTTTGTCACAACACGAATCATTGGGGGAGCATGTGATTTTACTAAATCGTCCCAAGAGCCAAAGTGGATTATGTTTCCATTGTGTTTTCTCAAAAGATTTGTTTTTTATTTCAAAATTTTCCGCCTTCAAAACCATTATTAATAAATAAATGAAGTTTTTCATAACAAGAAAAGAATAGAGAAATGATAAATATCAAACAAAGAATGGTTCAAAATCTGATTTCATTAGAATGGTAACTTGCCAATGGCAAAGTTCCATGGAACATTACAATTAGGAAAAGGCAATAGGAAAAAAGGTTACATCGTATTCAATGACCACTATTATCCCTAATGACTAAGAATCCTTCAAAACCTCGCTGCTGATGAGAGCGAATGAGCCTAAACTTCTGCTTGAATTCCTTGCCATTGGTGACAACCCTTTCTGACACAGTGAAACGCCTTTTGTCCCTAACTTTTTCCTGGACCGCCCTTTTGGGTTTCCAATCCACCGGGACGCTATTTTTTTCCTAGGCCGCCCTTTTGGGTTTTCAACCTAGCGAGCTCTTTCTTTTTTTTATTTGATCCCTAACTTTTACCTGAGTCTCCTTCATAGGTTATGACCCACCGGGATACCCTTTTTTGCCTAAGTCGCCATTTCTAGTTTTCGACTTAGCGTGCTTTTTAGGTGTAATATTTTCTTACTGAGTCAGCATTCACAGGGTGTGAGAGTTGTTCACCATCCATTGTTGTAAGAATTAGGGAACCTTCTGAGAACACTGCCTTCACCACAAATAGGCCTTCATAATTAGGCGCCCATTTTCCACGTACATCCCTTTGAGAAGGCAAGATCCTTTTGAGTAAGAGTTCTCCTTCGCAGAATTCAGAAACACGAACCTTCTTATCAAATGCCCTTTTCATCCTCTTCTGATACAAATGGCCATGACACATCACAGTCAGACGCTTCTCATTGATGAGGTTCAACTGATCATATCTTTCTTGGACCCACTTTACTTCATCAAGCTTGGTCTCCATCAGAATTCTCAAAGACGGTATTTCTACTTCAATGGGAAGAACAGAATCTATCCCATACACCAAAGAAAATGGAGTTTCCCCTGTCGAAGTTCAAACCAAAGTTCTATATCCATGCAAAGCAAACAGTAACATCTCATGCCAATCCTTGTAAGTCTTGACCATTTTCTGCAGGATCTTTTTGATATTTTTGTTATCAGCTTCGACAGCTCCATTCATCTTGGAACGGTAAGGTAAAGAATTATGATGTTTAATCTTGAAGCTATCATACAACTCCTTCATCGTTTTGTTGTTCAAATTTGTTCCATTGTCTGTTATGATCCTATTTGGAATTCCATAACGATAGATGATCTGATTCTTGATAAAACGGGCAACCACTTGCTTGGTCACGTTGGTGTAGGAGGCAGCTTCAACCCACTAAGTGAAGTAGTCAATAGCCACTAAGATGAACCGATGACCATTAGAAGCTTTTGGCTCGATAGCCCCAATTATGTCAATGCCCCACATAGAGAATGACCAAGGTGATGACAACGCATTCAACAATGTTGGAGGTACATGCACCTTGTCAGCATAAATTTGGCATTTGTGGCATTTTCTGGCGTATTGGATGCATTCAGTCTCCATAGTCAACCAATAATATCCAGCCCTCAAGATCTTCTTAACCATGGCATGCCTATTGGCGTGAGTGCTAAATGCTCCTTCGTGAATGTCGTGAATTAACAGGTCTGCTTCTTATTTGTCAACACATCTTAGCAAAATCATGTTGTGATTCCTTTTGTATAGCACATCATTACTGAGGAAAAACTTGGAGGACAACCTTCTCAAAGTTTTCTTGTCAAGAGTGGAAGCACTAGTAGGATATTCTTGGTTCTTCAAATAATTTCTGATGTCATGAAACCATGGTTCCACCTCTTCTTTAATCAACTAACAATAGGCTGGTTCAGTCTTGCGCTCAATTATGATCAGTGGCGCCTCATTAACAAATCTGACTTTCCACATTGAAGCTAACATGGCTAAAGCATCAGCTATGTAGTTTTCTGATCGCGGAACATGACGAAAAGTGTTCTCATCAAAGTATTGGATCATCTCCACAATATAAGCATGGTACATGACTAATTTCTAATCTCTAGTCTCCCATTCACCTTTGACTTGATAGATAACCAGAGCAGAATCTCCACTGACATCCAAAATCTTGATTCTGAGATCGATAGCTGCTTCCAACCCTAGAATGCATGCTTCATATTCAACAATGTTGTTTGTGCATTCAAAACATAACCTGGTTGTAAACGGAGTATAACCTCCATCAGGGTTGTTACGGTGAGAATTGGATACCATAGTTATTAATGAACTAGGATCACATTTCTTTAAATGTTCACCACCGTCTTTGATTTATCCAAAGGAAAGGTTCAAAAGCGGAAAAAAAACCTAAAGATCTAAGGTTTGGGGGTTGGTTACGCCTAGGGAAGGTATTAGCATCCTAAACGTCCGTAGTACTCTACGGGAACCTCTCGTTAGTATTTATGTTATCTCTTACTCGCTTGCTAAGGGTGCTATGCTAAAGGCTGAACCCTAGGGTTTAGTATCTAAGTATACTCGATAAGGTATCGCACCTTACGCCTACGTATCCTCGGGAGTAGAATCAGAGTATGTGTAGTTCTGAAAAGAGGAACTTCTCGACGGGGTCAAGGTTCCAAGGGGAGGTAAAGTCTTAGGTAAGACCTTACATAGAGTGTGGCGACTCTAAAGTTGTAGGTTGGTTTAAGAGGGGTAGGATTGTAAATGTTCGCGGCGGAGCATTTACTTGGAGTGCTGCGACTCCGATCCTAAGGCTAAGATTCTAAGTGTCTACGGCGAGACGTGGAGTACGGCCACTCCGAATCCTATGGCCAAGGTACTAAGGGTTAATCCTATGACATGGCAGTCAATATTAGGGTACCTTTCCTTTGGAATGTCGAGGGGGACTAAATTATATTATTAGTGCGCACTAGCAAAGTGGGCTAGCTTTAGTGTATAGTGACCGAAAAGGTTGAATGCGATGCCCGAAGGCGATCGACTTACATGGGTAGAAAAGGGGGCTCGACGTTGGATCGAGAGTTTTTTATATTTTTGAAAGGTTTGAAGCATATAGAACATGCACATGTAAACAAGGTAAGCATAATGAATGATAACAAGCAAAGACAAGCATACAAACAAACGATTCACTCAAGCGCGGGGATCTAACGAGTTGATTTATTCTTAAGGTTTATTGAGAAAAAGTTGACTTTATTAGGATCATGCTTAAAGGTAGTTATTAACTTAAATGGTTAGAATAATTTGATTAACAAATTATTTTAGTATTTAATAAAAGAGTTAATTAGTTATTATTGTTCAAAAGAAAAGTACATTTGATAAGAGTTCTTTGTTATCTTTGATAAGAGAAAATTCTAAGATCTATATTAAAAGATCAAATCACATATTAAAATGGTATTAATATTATAAAGAAACTTTAATTTTAATCTTTTTAAAAAAAGTTAATTGGTTATATAAAAGTGATTATTGATAAAAGGTTTTTTAATAATTATCTTTGAGAAAAAAAAAGGTTTAATTATCATAGCTATAGTTCTTTTTTTTTATATATAAAAAAGGAGTTTTATTTTAAAATTAGGAAGATCTTAAATTTTATGTTTTAGAAAAAGTTTTTAAATAATGATATTATTAATAAAAGAAAAGGTTTTCATATTAAAAAAATTAATTTTGATATCTTAACAAAAGAATTAATTATTTTTAAAAGGTTTTACTTGTTAATAGGATTAATAAAACAAAATTAAATTAGAGAAAAAAAAAGGTTATTAGTTTAAATGTTAAAAGTTTAAATTTAAAAAAAAGATGAAAAAAAACGAATGGATCGTATGATGCGGGGAGGTGGGTCTACAATGGAACTTATGGTCTCCACAGTGTGATGTGTGATGGTTATGATCATACGGATAAAAGCGTGAAGGTGCACAGTGGTTGTGGTGTGTGCGTTGTGTGGGATAACTAGCGAAAAACAAAAGAAAGCGAGAAAAAGAAATCCAAACGGATCTCTCACTCTCTTTTTTCCTCTCTCGTTCTCTCAGAAAAGGGTTTGAGGAACCCTAAATCGCCGTCGCTACCTCTCGTCTCTCCCAATCTCTCGTCTCTCTCGATCAAACAAAATCAAACAAATAAACAACCTGATCCCCATGATTCCCAGCCCCATTATTCTCATTACCAATTGATTACATATTACAATGGAAAGAAAAAAGCGAACGTAATCGACGATTGGGGATGAAGAGGCACCAGCAAGACTCACGATCTCTGACAAAAGATGAGTTTCCTCCTTCCTTTCTGCGTGTATGTATGTTGTTGTTCTTTTTCAATGTGTGTGTTCTTCTTTTTCGACCGCCGGTGTGCATACGTTGTTATTGTTGCGAATTGGTGGCGCTTTCTTGTCGTGAATTTTGATTTGAATGTGAATGGTATTCTGATGTGTGTGGTTCTTGGTTCGTGTGGACTGATGTGTATGTTATCCTCTAAAATTCTGCGAATTTGGTGTATGTTGAGTGGGTAGGTTGTATGGATTTAGGGTGAATTCTCGGTATGTGTTTTTTATGATTTGTGAATGTATTAGTAAGTTATGGTTCGTGCATGAATGAGCTTATGGAAGTTTTATGGCTTTGATGAATTGTATGGATTTCTTGTTGTATGAGATTGGTGGTTTTTTTCCTCCCCCTGAACGTATGAGTATTCTTGGCTTTTATAGGCCATGTGAAAATCAGAAATTGATGTCGAATTAATGCTCTAAATTGCTGTCAATTCTGGCTTTGGAAAGAAAATAAACTTTTTTCGAACATGTTAAAACCATATTTGATACCTTTCCCCTTTTGTCTCAATATGTTTGATTATTGATGATTCACAAATTGAAATCTTTCTTTTTTCACTTGGTTGTGTTTGCTGATTGTTTTGGCAAGAAAACACCGACTGTGATTACGTTTCCGTTTTCGAATTACCATGTCTGAAATCACTTTAGAGACGTGATATTATTTGAATAACTTGTTTCATGGCTGTTTTTCATAACAGATTCAATACCTTCCTCCATTTTGAAATTGAATCCTTGTGAAACCGCAATAGAGGGGTGAAGTCAACCACAATAATATCACTTTTCTGAGTTGCAGGATGTTCCTTTATTGCTGCTGTGACAAGAGAACATTGTGCCTCTATCTTGTTAGACTCCAGCATGCTGCAGCTTATGGCACGGATTCCTTATTGGTCTTACATAATTCATGAAAGCTGCTTCAATTTTTATTTCAGCAAGACAAGTGTTGTTGGAGTGGAATATTAGCTGTTGCATTTGTTGTATTCATCTGATTGGGACGTGTTAAAGTAGAACCTGTCATTCCTCCAGTACCATTCATCTGCAAGGACCTCATCATCTCTTGTATGATTTTATGGACTGAGCTTTAAGCATCACTTGGGTCAGCATCACCAGAAATAGATGATTGACATTGATGTTGTTGTTGGTTCTATTTGGTGATAGGTTGTAAAGTTATTTTTGAAGTGTGTATATGCTAATTGTTGTGGCGTTCTCATGTATTACGGTTTTGTATGCAGGGCTACTGTTTCTATTTCACTCATTTCCACTACAATTGGTCGGGCTGAAATGTCGTTCAAAAGGGCCTTGGATACGGTTGGACGCGTAGGTTCGATTAATAACTCCCTTGTTATATTTACCTTCTTGATTCTTGATTATTTTTCTTGTGTGGTTGTGTTGTTTGTAGGTGGCATTCTTGTCGGTTAAGTTAGCACAATTATCTTTGAAATGGCCTTCTGATGCTGCAGTTGAAGATGGTGAGGACCAGAGCGCAGTGTGTCATTTAGATCTCGTGTAAAGTTAATGTCGGGTGAGTTAATGACTATCACGTCCTGTACTTTGAATGCTTATATGCTCGTTCAAATAATTATGTTTGATTGTGTTGCTGGAACATGAATGAAACTTCCGTCTTTGGTTGGATTGCATTTGGAATGTTGTATTTACTTGATGATACTTTCATTTTGTCTTGTCATGTTGGGTTGTGTTTTGAATGTTTCTAAATCTGATACTGATCTTCTGCTGCCTTTAATGTGAAAAGGTTTCATGATGATGATTAGCTTTGAGATGCTTGGAGGATATACCTTTTAGTGTAGCCATACGATGCAGATGGGGTATGGCGTGATCGTGACATGATGAAACCGAGAATGTCTTGTGAAAATTGTCAGTGTGCAACATTATTACTTATATATATTGTATCCTTAGAAACTCTAAAATAAGTGATGTATAATAATGATGACCTTATATATTGTATTCTTAGAAACTCCCAAAGTCTTAGTTTCATATCTCCAAAAATGTATGCCTTCACTCTCCACGTGAACTGAATGTAATATCTTTTTCAATCAAGTACTACATAAGCAATGTAGTTTATCTTTGCAAATATTCATTTCTTCATCTTTACTTTTGATCAGATGTACTTATTAGTGAGATTATAAATGGCACATGAGTCTTTAAATCCAAAGGCACGAGAACTAGTAGGACCATAACTTTGGCAATGGTGTGGTGAGATTTGAAGAAAATCTTTGTGATGTAATTTAAAATTCGACAACTTTGGAGGGATTTGGAAACTTGTTATGTAATCTTGCAAACAAATTAGTATTTTGGCTTGATTATGAATCTTGGTCACCTTGGATCATGCTTTCCAGAATTACCTTTAATGCGTTGAGCTCTTAGGGGTCGCCTTCGATCTTGCAAACTGGAAAGTAATTAGCTTTGAAATTTTCATGTCCTTGTAACGAAACATTTGATTTGGATGATCATTTAGGATAAATTTGGATTGAATGAACTCTTGAAATTAAATAGTAATGAACACTGGCTCTAAAAAGCCTAGACTTTGGAAGCTGCTTGAATCTGACTGTGAGGAAATAGGGCATTTAGAGCTCTATAAAATTTGTGAAACTTGTAAACTTGTATTTAAATGGTGGCTTTGACTTGTATTTGGAATAGTGTTTGTACACCTTGAGCTGAACCTTGGAAATTTAAATTTTGGTATTAAATTCCAATGAAGGCCTTGAAAAAAAAGATTTCTTGATCATGACTCAAGTAAAAGGTTGTTCATTTTAATGAACACATCTCTTGAATCTGAGGAGTTTACAGCGGGGGGAAAACCAACTTGCAGTATAGCTTTGCCACACAACTAGTGACCAGTCTTTGGGGACTAAAATTCATATCCATTGGGTACAAGGACTTAAACATCTATAGGGGGAAGGCTTCTGAGAAATGTGAAGGAAGAAAGGATTTGTAGGGGCTTAGGGACCAATAGCATGAGAGCACAATTTCACTTGCAGAGACCATAGAACTTCCACAAACACACACACATAGCATTGCCTTCAAGACCTTGAATCTTCTGCAGCAGCACCTGTATCCACAAAATAAAACAAACAAGGAAAAACTAGACAAAGCGGTTAGTTATGCATGAATGATCGACCTAAGATGTTATGCAGACGCATCAATGTATCTAAGGGAAAAATTTGGGGTACAAAGTTGCCCCTATTTAAATATCTTCACTGGATGACAGGGCGATGAAGATCGTCATTAGGTCATGGTGAGAGATATTTAAATATAGATAACCGAAAATTTTGCCCTTAGATGCAATGATCATGCAATGCTATGGACACAACTAGACCTAATGCTGACATGCTATGAACTCTAGCATGATGAAAATGATGGTATGGTAAATGCAAGAGATGCAGACAAAAACAAACACAGAGCGACAAACGAACACAATGAGCAACAAACTCACTGGGGACGACCAGACGCACCGGGGAAAAGAAACAAACACTGGGGAAACTAGGGCAACGACTCAACAGGTTCAAGCGTGACCAGTTGTCGTCTAAGCAATAAAGTAGGATTCACATGGCAGTAGGATCGAAATATGAGCTCCAAAGGACTGTATATAAAGAGATTGTTCACAACGTTCAGGTAGGAAAAGATCCTTAGTGAAGGTTGATTCAGAAAGATCGTCTCTACCAGGGAAAGAAAGGCTTCACAACAAGTGGCTTCGTCAAGTAGTTGTCGCAAGTAGTCCATTTCACTGAAGAGTGACATCGTCAAAGAGTCTGATGTAGATACACGCTTCACTGGAGAGCAACACCGTCGAAGAGTCTGGAGAGATACACCTTCCCTGGAGAGCCACCGTTGAAGAGTCTGAAGAGATCCACTTCCTTGGAGAGCCACCGTTGAAGAGTCTGAAGAGATCCACTTCCTTGGAGAGCCACCATTGAAGATTCTGGAGAGATACACCTCCCCTGGAAAGCCACCGTTGAAGAGTCTGGAGAGATACACCTTCCCTGGAGAACCACCATTGAAGAGTCTGGAGATATACATCTTCCTTGGAGAGCCATCGTTGAAGAGTCTGAAGAGATCCACTTCCTTGGAGAGCCACCGTTGAAGAGTTTGGAGAGATACACCTCCCCTGGAGAGCCACCGTTGAAGAGTCTGGAGAGATACACCTTCCCTGGAGAGCCACCATTGAAGAGTCTGGAGAGATACATCTTCCTTGGAGAGCCACCGTTGAAGATTCTGGAGAGATCCACTTCATTGGAGAGCAACAGTCGAAGAGTCCGGTAGAGATGACTGACTGAGAGTAGAAATGAGTTGTTTTTGCAATGTAGTTGAGTAAAATTCTGGATGTAGGCTACCACTTGTTGTTTGGCTTTAGATTCCACGGAGACGTTGTTCCAATCAATCACTGTTGGAAAACAGATTCTTCAAAGAGGATATATAAAAGATTAATCCAATAGGCGCAGTGCAGAATAAATGCAAGCTCAAAATAGGTTTGGAGACTAAAAAGGTAAAGGTAGTACCCCCAGGGACCAAAGTTCGATCTAGGATCAAGTTAGAAAGAAACGGTCAAACAAGACCCAACCATTTAGAAATGAACTCGAATGGCGATTTATCTTATCCAAGCCCGGAAAAAGATAACTGAAATAACCATTATCCACAAGGATTGAACTCTGTGGGGAAACTTAGAAATGATTAACACTTTCCGCCTAAGGCTGACGATTCTACTTGGAGAGATCGGACAAACCCAAAACATGGCGCAAACACAAACAAAGATCAAGATAAAGCGACAAACAGAAAGCAAACACGCACGGAAGCGAATGCAAATGATGTCATGCCATGCTTATGCTAATGCTGACAAAACAAACAAACAAGACAAACTCGACGAGAAAGCCCGTCCATCCTCTGCACCAGAGATACATCCGTCAAGCTTTGCATAGAAATCCAAAGGTGGAACAAAAGGTTAAAGCTTCAAAAGTTTCCAACTTCTCTGGGGGAGATAACAATCTATTTGGGGGTATAATATCATGACTTCACTTAGGGATCGTCAAGATGAATCTGATTGTTGGATAAGGAAAATCCACTGGACAAATCAAACTCGTGTTCGGAGAAACTTCGATGGGGATAAGATAAATATCTGTTGCTAACCGAAATAAGATGAAGTGAGAATATATTTAGATGCTACGGGGATAAAATAAATATCCACCGCTTCGTCGGGGAAGCTTGTACCAATATTGTAGTTGTAGACGCCAGAGTCTAATCTTCAGTGGGGATGAAATAAACATCCATTGTCGAGGAAAATTGAAATCTTGAGAAACACTGAGGAGTGAAATAAACACTCACTTCATCGGGGAAGGTTGAGACTAAGGAGATTCACTGGGGATCCTTAGGTCAACCAGATGCTAAAATTTTGTAATGATCTTGTCATAATTGCTTGAAATAATGATTCACTAGGGAATAGTCATGACTTCCTGCGGTAGAAACTTGCTGGGGAGTTATCATGCCATAGAAATTCTTCGGGAATTTTAAGTGAAGAGATGCTATTAAGTCAGTGAAGTTCTGACTTGCATAGTGGTCGCCATTTTCAAGTGATCTTGTTGAAGGAGGTCTTCAATTCTCAATCGTCCTGGATCGCATGATTCTAAAAAAGGAGTCATCTCAAAAGGATTTTACAGAAGATCTGGCGTTCAAAAATAATCCAACATCTTCCAACTCTTGAGAGATTTGTCGAATCTCGACGTAACTGGCTCAGATTAACGGTATTCTATATACTGAATCTTCAAAATTGCCCCTTGGGTAAGCCAGTTTGTGAAGATTACAAACTGAAGGACATCTTGCCCCAATTTAACTGAGTCTTCAAGCAATGTGCCCTAGACTGATTATCCTTAACAATGAAGTAACCATCTTCAACAGAGTTCCAATCAGGAATTGAACTTCTTGTAGCCGTTTGCAATCAAGTTTCTATGATATTAAGCAATATTTACATGTAGAAAGTGTAAACTCTGAAATTGCTAGTGCAACATCATGTTTGTTTTGAAGTTTATTGAAAAAGCGTATCACAAACTTGTGACTGAATCACTAGTTAGGATATGATATTAGTTTTCCTTTTTATAAAGCCAATGCGAACTTTGAGTGTGGCTCATAGGAGTCAGGAAACACTATATCATCGAGTATGCTTTTGAAATGAACTCTGCTTCAGTAAGGTCTTTTAAGAGTTTTAATAGTGATTTGATTTAAGAAGCCAAAGGTATAAAGGTAAGAGCTTGTTTGTACCCACCCTTTTTTTATGAAGTTATTTTGAAAGTTTGAGGGTCAAGATGTACTTGTACCCACCCTTATTTTGATAGTTTTGGAAGCTCGGACGCTTTGAATGATAGTAACCCTGCCCCAGGTTAAAGATGAGGTTTTGATTTCGAGGCTCAAAAGGGTTAACGAGAGGTTATCTCTGGTATCGAAACAATGCCTTATATCATTAGCCGGGTTTTCGTTCAGAAGCATACAACAGAAGAGATTGCGTTTTAGTTCATCATCCTCCATTCACTAGGATTAGCATTATAAAATGGTAAACAATTTTTTAAAAATGAGCGAAGCGAATGGATTTCTTCGAAACAAACATTAAATTGCCTTAACATTCAGAATAACAAGTTCTTACGTGTAAACATGTTTTAATAATCAAAGAAAGCAATAATATGCAAATAAATAACAGCTGATACTCCTGGGAGTGACTTCCTCTTTATTTGCCATCTCCAAAATCGGCTTTCGAGATCGGTCTAAGGATTATTTTCATACCCACTCTCGGTAAATTCTTTCATAACCAGGACTGATTAACTCGCGTGATTGGTTGGTGGAGTATGAATTTGAATGCCATGAGGTGTAAAGTAGAGTCTGAACCTTACTCGGAAGTACCTTACAATCGTCAGTTGAATGCCCCGGTGCCCCAGCATGATAATCGCATCGGGCGTTAACGTCAAAACCTGGTGGATATGGGAAAGGCACTGGCTTCAATTCCTTCGGCACTATAAGTCTACTTTTGATTAAATCTGGCAAGAATTGACTGTATGGCATGGGTAACGGAGTGAAATGCCTCTGCTTCTTCAGTCTTTGTCTACCATGTTGACGCGACTGTCGACGGTATGACTGTCGATACCGAGGAGGTATTCGATTTGGAGAAGAATATTACCCCTGAAGGAATAACGGTGTCTGGCGCAGAGACCCAAAATAATGCTCACTCTGAATACTTGAGTTGCGTGAGTGCCGAGACTGATATATTGGATACTCCTCAATGGAATTATTTTCTTCCTCTTGTTCTTCTTGAGAATTCCCAATTGACTTACTCTCAATGGCTTGGATGTTTGAGGTACCTCGAATTTCCTTTCTTAAGCCCAATCTCGATGCGCTCTCCGGCTATTACCACATCTGAGAAATTTCTTGTCACGATGCTAAACAACTTTGCTCGGTACGTGCCTTGCAAAGTATCCACAAGCCAGTCAACCAATTCCTTATCTAAGAGTGGCGGTTGAACGCGAGATGCTACTTCTCTCCACCTCTGAGCATACTTTCTGAAGGATTCATTGTCTTTTTGAGATAGGTCTAGAAAATGCAGGCGACTAGGAGCCAAGTCAAGATAGTAGTCATATTGTTTCACGAAAGCACTGGAAAGGTCTAACCATGATTGGATGTCGCTACTCTTTAACTGCATATACCAATTTAGTGATGCCCCACTCAGGCTATCTTGGAAACAGTGGATCATAAGTTGTTCATTACGGACATGTGGAGTCATTTTTCTGCAAAACATCACCAGATGCTGCTTTGGACAGTTGTCCCCTTTGTATTTCTAAAACTTTGGTGTCTTGAACTTTGGAGGCATTATGAGGTCGGGTACCAAGCACATATTCAAGGCACTCAGATCACCAGCGTCACGACCCTTAATGGCGTCAAGTCTTCTTTCCAGAGCACGAAATTTTTCCAAAATCTCAGCATCTCGTGGATTTTTAGTTTTCACCTCAAGAATC
Source organism: Lathyrus tuberosus (assembly GCA_022829125.1). Taxonomy (NCBI): domain Eukaryota; kingdom Viridiplantae; phylum Streptophyta; class Magnoliopsida; order Fabales; family Fabaceae; genus Lathyrus; species Lathyrus tuberosus. The sequence continues at coordinate 1,230,518 of JALAZF010000467.1, read as the reverse complement.
ACCTCTTGGGAATCTGGCTCTGAGAATACGGGGCTACGATATTCCATAGCATCAACAGAAGAAGGATGTCTATCCTGGATGGTAGTATGTTCTTGTATAACTTGGTTCTCCGCAGGAATCTGCACAGATTGATCCTGGGTGACATTGTTCACAACAGTCCTTTGAGTATTAACGTCCCTTCTTGCCAAGGTTGTCATAGCTTCCACAAGTTGACTGAACTCAAGATCTGCTACGGTCGCAAACTGGCTCTGCTCTTCTGAATTCATGATCTTTCAAAATTTTCTCCAGGTTCCGAGATTGCTGTCGGAAAACAACGGATGGGTTGTGAACAGAGGATGGACAAGATCACAGGAACAAACAGAAGAAAAGGAAACAAAGCAAAGAATGCAAAATGATATGAGATGCAAATGCAAGAACGATGCAACTATCAAGGAACTTAAACATCGTATTTGCAGTCATTGTAGATGTTAAAACATTTTATTAAAATTTTTCAACAGCCAGTACACCTCCAAAGTTTTATTACATAGGCAACATAACACGAAAGGACTAGGAGTCTAAACTGCTGGATGAGGCCCCTTGTTTTCCACAGAGTTCTTCCATCAGCCTATCGATTTGGTGTTGCATCCTTGCTTTATCTAGGGTCAGCTTCTCTATTTCAGCCTTCAACTTCGAAACTTCATCTAATTGGACCATGGGAGGCTTGGGACGAGGATAAGGCATCCTCAAGGTCAGAGCCCTTTCACGCGCCCACGCTAGACATTCTTCAGTATTTGAGCAATCAGGATTTATTGTCGCCGTCATTCCTTGTCGATTGATGCGACGCCAAGCAAACACAATTCTGGTTTTCAAATTCAGGTTCTCTCCTTGATAGAGAAAAAGCCTTGTCAGGCTTTCTGGATCAGGTACTTCTTCCATTGGGTGCCCCAATTGACGACGGGCGAGTACGAGGTTATAACTGACACATCCCTTTGTACCAAGAAGAGGTACATTGGGAAAATCTCCACAGCTATGAATCATGGGAATCCCTCCATACATCAGATCATGCCAAAAAATATTCGAGTGGGTAAGAGCCATGAGCTTCACAGGCCATTCTGAACCATCTTTCACGTCCCAAAAATCAGTAGACCTCGATAGGTGCGAAATAAACCACCTATAGAGGATAGCGGTGCAACACGTAATCCGACCTTCTCCCTTCAGAGCCTTCGAGTGGATAGAGTGGTAGGCATCGGCTAACAAAGTAGGCACTGGATTTTTTAGCATAAAAATCCTTATGGCATGGACGTCAATAAAATCTTCAACATTAGGAAATAAGAACAAACCGTAGGCCAGCAATGCAAAGATGTGCTCGAATACTCCAGTGTTCCCTACACTAGCAAAGTGTCGAGCCTTCTCGAACAAGAATTGGGCAGGCAAACCATCGATTCCTCCTCTAACCGTCATATGAGTTTGGATCTCTAACAGCTTTATGCGGGTCGCTCTTGCGATGTCTTCCTGGCTGGGCCTTCCTTCTCCACCGGAACGTATGAGTATTCTTGGCTTTTATAGGCCATGTGAAAATCAGAAATTGATCTCGAATTAATGCTCTAAATTCCTGTCAATTCTGGCTTTGGAAAGAAAATAAACTTGTTTCGAACATGTTAAAACTATATTTGATACCTTTCCCCTTTTGTCTCAATATGTTTGATTATTGATGATTCACAAATTGAAATCTTTCTTTTTTCACTTGGTTGTGTTTGTTGATTGTTTTGGCAAGAAAACACCAACTGTGATTACGTTTCCGTTTTTGAATTGCCATGTCTGAAATCACTTTAGAGACGTGATATTATTTGAATTAACTTGTTTCATAGCTATTTTTCATAACAGATCCAATACCTTCCTCCATTTTGAAATTGAATCCTTGTGAAACCGCAATAGAGGGGTGAAGTCAACCACAACGATATCACTTTTCTGAGTTGCAGGATGTTCCTTTATTGCTGCTGTGACAAGAGAACATTGTGCCTCTATCTTGTTAGACTCCAGCATGCTGCAGCTTATGGCACGGATTCCTTATTGGTCTTACATAATTCATGAAAGCTGCTTCAATTTTTATTTCAGCAAGACAAGTGTTGTTGGAGTGGAATATTAGCTGTTGCATTTGTTGTATTCATCTGATTGGGACGCGTTAAAGTAGAACCTGCCATTCCTCCAGTACCATTCATGTACGAGGACCTCATCATCTCCTCCTGTATGATTTTCTGGACTGAGCTTTAAGCATCACTTGGGTCAGCATCACCAGAAAGAGATGATTGACATTGATGTTGTTGTTGGTTCTAATTGGTGATAGGTTGTAAAGTTATTTTTGAAGTGTGTATATGCTAATTGTTGTGGCGTTCTCATGTATTACGGTTTTGTATGCAGGGCTGCTGTTTCTATTTCACTCATTTCCACTACAATTGGTCGGGCTGAAATGTTGTTCAAAAGGGCCTTGGATACGGTTGGACGCGGAGGTTCGATTGATAACTCCCTTATTATATTTACCTTCCTGATTCTTGATTATTTTTCTTGTGTGGTGGTGTTGTTTGTAGGTGGCATTCGTGTCGTTTAAGTTAGCACAATTATCTTTGAAATGGCCTTCTGATGCTACAGTTGAAGATGGTGAGGACCAGAGCGCAGTGTGTCATTTAGATCTCGTGTAAAGTTAATGTCGGGTGAGTTAACGACTATCACGTCCTGTACTTTGAATGCTTATATGCTCGTTCAAATAATTATGTTTGATTGTGTTGCTGGAACATGAATGAAATTTCCGTCTTTGGTTGGATTGCATTTGGAATGTTGTATTTACTTGATGACACTTTCATTTTGTCTTGTCATGTTGGGTTGTGTTTTGAATGTTTCTAAATCTGATACTAATCTTCTGCTGCCTTTAATGTGAAAAGGTTTGATGATGATGATTAGCTTTGAGCTGCTTGGAGGATATACCTTTTAGTGTAGTCATACGATACAGATGGGGTATGGCGTGATTGTGACATGATGAAACCGAGAATGTCTTGTCAAAATTGTCAGGGTGCAACATTATTACTTATATATATTGTATCCTTAGAAACTCTCAAATAAGTACTGCATAATAATGATGACCTTATATACTGTATTCTTAGAAACTCCCAAAGTCATAGTTTCATATCTCCAAAAATGTATGCCTTCACTCTCCACGTGAACTGAATGTAATATCTTTTTCAATCAAGTACTACATAAGCAATGTAGTTTATCTTTGCAAATATTCATTTCTTCATCTTTACTTTTGATCAGATGTACTTATTAGTGAGATTATAAATGGCACATGAGTCTTTAAATCCAAGGGCACGAGAACTAGTAGGACCATAACTTTGGCAATGGTGTGGTGAGATTTGAAGAAAATCTTTGTGATGTAATTTAAAATTCGACAACTTTGGAGGGATTTGGAAACTTGTTATGTAATCTTGCAAACAACTTAGTATTTTTGCTTGATTATGAATCTTGGTCACCTTGGATCATGCTTTCCAGAATTACCTTTAATGTGTTGAGCTCTTAGGGGTCGCCTTCGATCTTGCAAACTGGAAAGTAATTAGCTTTGAAATTTTCATGTCCTTGTAACGAATCATTTGATTTGGATGATCATTTAGGATAAATTTGGATTGAATGAACTCTTGAAATTAAATAGTAATGAACACTGGCTCTAAAAAGCCTAGACTTTGGAAGCTGCTTGAATCTGACTGTGAGGAAATAGGGCATTTAGAGCTCTGTAAAATTTGTGAAACTTGTAAACTTGTATTTAAATGGTTGCTTTGACTTAAATTCCAATGAAGGCCTTGAAAAAAAAGATTTCTTGATCATGACTCAAGTAAAAGGTTGTTCATTTTAATGAACACATCTCTTAAATCTGAGGAGTTTACAGCGGGGGGAAAACCAACTTGCAGTATAACTTTGCCACACAACTAGTGACCAGTCTTTGGGGACCAAAATTCATATCCATTGGGTACAAGGACTTAAACATCTACAGGGGGAAGGCTTCTGAGAAATGTGAAGGAAGAAAGGATTTGTAGGGGCTTAGGGACCAATAGCATGAGAGCACAATTTCACTTGCAGAGACCAGAGAACTTCCACAAACACACACACATAGCATTGCCTTCAAGACCTTGAATCTTCTGCAGCAGCACCTGTATCCACAAAATGAAACAAACAAGCAAAAACTAGACAAAGCGGTTAGTTATGCACGAATGATCGACCTAAGATGTTATGCAGACGCATTAATGTATCTAAGGGAAAAATTTGGGGTACAACAAGGGTTCATCAACACATCACCTACACCATGTCCACTGCAGTTAGAAGAACCATCAAACATCATCTTCCATCGGGAACCAGATTCAGGACCTTCATCATGGCCTGGCTCTTTACAATCTCTTTTTATCAACATAATGTCTTCATCCGGGAAATCAAACTTGAGAGGCTCATAGTCTTCAACTGGCTAATCTACAAGGTAATCTGATAAGGCACTTCCCTTGATAGACTTCTAAGTGACGTACTGAATATCATATTCTGATAAGAGCATGTGCCAACGGGTAAGTCTTCCTGTTTGAGCAGGCTTTTCAAAAATATACTTTATTAGATCCATTTTTGAGATCAACAAAGTAGTATGACATATCAGGTATTGCCTCAAATGCCTGAAAGCCCATGCTAATGCACATCAAGTCTTTTCCAAAAGTGAATAACGACTTTCGCAATCAGTGAACTTTTTGCTCAAGTAGTAAATGGCATGCTCCTTGCGCCCAGATTCATCGTGCTGGCCCAAGACACAGCCCATTGATCTTTCCGACATAGTCATATACTTGAAGAGGGGTCTCCCTGGAACAGGCGGGACCAAGATCGGTGCTTCTTGTAAATAACTCTTGATTTTGTAAAAGGCCTGCTGGCAATCGGAATTCCACTCTACAGTCTAGTCTTTGCGAAGCAGCTTGAAGATCGGCTCACAAGTAGGAGTCATATTAGAGATAAACCTGGAGATGTAATTTAAACGGCCAAGAAAATCTCTTACTTGAGACTCAATTTGCGGAGCTAGAATCTCTTGAATAGCTCGCACTTTGTCAGGGTCTACCTCAATTCCTCGTTGACTAACGATAAAACCGAGCAACTTTCCTGATCTAACACCGAAGGTACACTTGGCAGGGTTCAACCTCAATTAATATTTACAGAGTCTTTTGAACAGTTTCAGAAGGTGATCCAAATGGTCTTCCTCACTCTGGGATTTAGCAATCATATCATCACCATATACCTCGATCTCTTTATGTATCATATCGTGGAAAAGAGTCACCATAGCTCTCTGATAGGTTGCCCCTGCATTTTTCTAACCGAAGGGCATGACCTTGTAGCAATAAGTTCCCCAAGAAGTGATGAAAGTAGTTGTGTCCATGTCGGCAGGATCCATTCTAATTTGATTGTAACCGGAGAAACCGTCCATAAAGGAGAAAACTGCAAAATGAGTCGTATTATCCACAAGAGTGACGATATGTGGTAGAGGGAAATCGTCTTTTGGACTTGCTTTGTTAAGATCCCTATAATCCACACACATTCGCACTTTACCATTCTTCTTCATCACGGGCACAATGTTGGCCACCCATTTAGGGTGTTTTGAGACTGCCAGAAATCCTGCATCGAGTTATCGCTTGACCTCATCCCTGATCTTGAGAGCCATTTCGAGTCTACTTCTTCTGAGTTTCTGTTTCACTGGAGGGCACTCGGGCTTGAGTGGTAGTTTGTGAACTACAATGTCTGTATCCAAACCAGACATGTCCTGATAAGACCATGCAAACACATCCACGTACTCCTCAAGAAGATTTACCAAACGTTGTCTGACTTCTGCCCCAAGTGTTGCCCCAATCTTGACTTCCTTCTTGTCCTCATCGGTACCAAGATTGATGGTGTCAACTTGTTTTTCATGTGGCTGAAGAGTCGTGTACTCGTACTCACACATTTCTGCCAACTCGTTCGGGACCTCATAATCCTCTTCTCCCTCCTCCTCAGCTTGATAGATGGGTGAATCAAAGTCAATGGTGAAAGTAGGGTCATAGAATACAACAGGTTTGTGGATTATTCTGCATGTTGGAGGAACTTATTTTATTAAAATGCACAAAATTAAATGCAAGAAGAAATGTTTTTGTAGTTTTGAAAAGATTGTCATTTCTCCTTAAAAGAAAAAACAGTAAATGAAAACAAAAGAGTTTAACAAAACATCTTCATTGATTAATAAAAGTTGAAAGCAGTGGCCCATACAAAATAGTCTGATAGCCTTGGGCACGGCTATGGAATTGAAAACAAACAATAAAAAACAAACATATTACTCTGGCACAGACAGATAAGGATGACTTTAGATCGCAATCTGGTTATGTGTTCTGCCTAAATGGTGGCGCTGTGAGCTGGAAAAGTTCAAAGCAAGAAACAGTTGCTGATTCTACAACCGAGGCCGAGTATATTGCTGCCTCAAATACAGCGAAGGAAGCTGTTTGGATCAAGAAGTTCATTAGTGAACTTGGCACAATCCCTAGCATTGTGGACCCCATTAATCTCTATTGTGATAACAATGGTGCTATCGCACAAGCTAAGGAGCCTAGATCTCACCAACGATCCAAACACATATTTAGGCGCTATCATCTCATTCGAGAGATAATAGATCGTGGAGATGTGAAGATATGCAGAGTACCTACACTTGACAATATTGCTGACCCACTAACAAAACCTCTTGCGCAGCTGAAGCATGATGGTCATACTAGATCTATGGGTATTAGGGGTATGCCTGATTGGCTCTAGTGCTAATGGGAGATTGTTGGTGTAAGCCCTAGAGGCCAATACTTTTGGTACTTGTATCAAATTATTTATTAATAATAAAAGGCATTTCTTTATTATGTTTGTTTTTCCAAAATGATAAAGTCCCTAGAATAGCTAGTTCGTTTAATGAAACATTAAGTATGACTTAATCATGAGATTCCATTAAACATAAGGACACTATTCTTAAAGCATCCATAGTCGAGCTTTAATGTGAAATGGGATGGCCTTAAAGCATTAAGACTATTATGTAGATAGACTGATGATCACATCTCATGGATCATGGATAAGGAGTTATCAAGTCTTGACATAGGTATGAATATTAGGAGTAATATTTATACTGGATTGACCCACTATGAGAGTACTACATAGAATGTTATGCAAAGTGTCATAAGTTACTCTCATGGTGATAGTGGTGTATACCACCCTTCGACCTGAAACTACTATGTGCCCTAGATGTAGAGTCAAGTACTTTATTACTGATCAAACATTGTCCGTAACTGGATGATCATAAAGATAGTTGATGGGTACTTCACAAAGCATGCTGAGGGACATGAGTAGCCTAGATGGAATTTGCCCATCCTGCATAACAGGATAAATGTCTAAGGGCCCAAAATTGAACTGGACAAGGATGACACGGTATATGCCTTGTGTTCAATATAGACATAGGGGCAAAAGGGTAATTGTACACACGAGTACTATCACAAAAGGTTTTGTCAGATCACATGACAATTTTGTGACTTGGGTAGCAGTGATGTGTTGCTAGATACCGCTCACTGTTTATTATGTTAAATACATGATTTAATATAATTGGCAACGTCGCGAAATCCTATAGGGTCACACACATAAGGACAGTTGGAGAAGAGATAGAGTAAATAAGGAACATCGTAAGGTACGGTGCACTTGAATGGAATACGGAATATGGTAAGGTACCATGTAATATAATAATAGTTATTATTATATTTATAATAGTTATAAAATATAATAATAATAAAATTATATTTATTATAATAATAGTTATTATAATAATATAATAATAATAAAATTATATTTATAGTTATAGTTATTATAATAATAATACAATTATATTTATTAAAATAATAGTTATTATAATAATATAATAATATTGAGTTGGGCTTTTAGCTTGTAGCCCACACAAGTAGTTCTATAAATAGGACCCTTGTGCAAAAGCTCAAAGTAGTTGTTGTTGAAACCCTGGCCGTATTCTATTTTTCCTCTCCCTCACTCAAAACCTTCAATCGTAATCAGCTAGCACTGTGACTGAAGGAAGCTGTTCGTGTGGACTGAGTAGAGGCGTTGTTCATCGTACAACGCTCGTGATCATTCATAGATTTGGAATCAAAGGTTTCATCGCCACAAAAGGTAACCTTTCTATCATAGATCATGATCTTTCGTAAGGATCTCTAAAGGGAAATTTTTGTTTTCCGCTGCGTTTAGATCGCAAATTTCCCTTCAGTGGTATCAGAGCCTGGTTACGAAACCATGAGTCTGGTAATTGTTTATTTTCTGTCATTTTTGTTTTAATTGGATTAAAACACGTAAAAATTAAATCAAATCCAGATATTGAATTTTTTGGCATCAAATTGTGTACGGTTTGGATGATTGATATTGATTATGCTTCGGAATCCGACAATAGTATGGTGAAGCAGCAATATGTCAATCGTCCATAAGTTACACATATATGATCGATCTAATTCATATGTGATATGATTAACTTTGATGCAAATATGGTATATTGGATATACTATTTTATTTCGTTAGTTCAAATCATGTAATGATTATCATTCGATTGAGCGATCTGTGGTTATCTGCTTCGGAATCCGACTTTAGTATGGTGAAGCGATAGCATACGGATCAATCATACTGAATTATTGATCATGGTGTTTTGATGGTATGAAATTGTTGCATCAAGGTTTATGACGGTACAAGGGTTGCACCGTCAAAGAGGTTTACGATCAAAAGTCACGCGTTTTGTTAGCGTGACAGTTTCCATTTTCGTTAGCGTGACGGTCGTCATGGCAAGCGTGACGGTCGTCATGGAAACTGTGACGGTCGTTACAGGCAGTATGACGGCGCAAATGTTGCATCAAGCTTTAGGTCATGCATTCTGAATGTGTGACGGTCGACATGTGATGTGTGACGGTCGTCATAGGCACAAAACTTGTGACGGTCGTCATTGGAGTTGTGACGGGCGTCATGGACATTGGACGGCGCAAGGGTTGCGTCAATGATGTCTGCAGTAATAATAAAAGTGTTTATTATTATTTTGCCAAAAATTTAATTTGATTTATTTAATTAACAGGATTTAAATTAATAATAATAAAATTATATTTATTATAATAATAGTTATTATAATAAATATAATAATAATAAAATTTATTTATTATTTTTCTTGTGGTGATCAGTTATGGCCTTAGTTTTTTTTTTATTTTTCTTTGTTTTGGATTTTATAAATACGACCTGCGTGTCGTGCCTCTCTCATATTCTCATCATGTAACTTCTTTTTTCATCTCACTCCCTCGTATGTAAAACGAGTTTCCTTTATGTAATGTATTGTTATGAAGAAAGAGAAGACTACAAAACAAAGAAGGACAACCTTGGAGATCTTGCTTGGAGAAGTGAAGATCGTTATTAGGTTTAGCTTAAGTTCTCTCATTGGCTTGGGAGAACAATTGCGCTAGGGGCCATAACTGTTTCATTTGTATGTATGTATGTTGATATATATTGTATGCATGTGTGAGGAACGATTTATATGATAAATAAGCTGGTGAGATCAAACTAATTAAAAATCCCTCAAAACAAAATATTAAGTTTTTTGCTTTCCAAGTTTTAGAACTCATCAAGACTAGTATCGAATATTGTAGGTTTCGCCTAACGCGAGGTGCGTGTTCTATATTAGTAAGGTGCGATGGGATAATTGTAATATCCAATTTCTAAAATAATGGGTCAAACTTAACTAAACAAAATATAATAAGATTATATGAGTTTAGAAGCAAGAGTTGGGAATAGTCCATATGATGGATTGGAATAAGGAGTTATTCACCCAACTGAAACATTCGAGAATTGTATTGGATACAATTGGAAGGAGTTCCTACCTAAATAGCTAAGTTTTGTGTAATCAGCCTAACGTTGACTTAAAACAAAGTGAAATATGGATCTCGATCCACTAGAAAATCTTCCAACGGGATTTTCCGAATCGAATGATGAGGGTCATTTGGTTTGAGTAAAATAGTGGGAGCATATTTAATTAAAGGCCTAATTGAATATGTTATGATACTTATATTTTTCCATTCCATTTTGTAGATTACCATGACAACAAACACATCTAATAACATTTTGCGAACAATCCTGGATAAGGAAAAATTGTCTGGGACAAATTTTCTGGATTGGCACCGAAATCTGAGGATTGTTCTCAAACATGACAAAAAGTTGTATGTCTTAGAGACACCTGTTCCTGATGAGGAACCTCCTAGTTCTGCTCCTAAGGCTGAAAGAGATGCTTATAAGAAGCATGTCGATGATGCCAATGAAACTGCTTGCCTCATGCTGGCTACCATGAATTCTGAATTGCAAAAGCAACATGAAAACATGGCAGCGTTCGATATGATCGAACATCTGAAAATGCTCTATCAAGAGCAGGCAAGGCATGAAAGGTTTGAAGTTTCAAAAGCCCTTTTCCAAGCCAAGCTTTCTGAGGGAACCCCAGTAGGTCCCCATGTACTCAAGATGATTGGGTATGTGGAGAATCTTGAAAGATTGGGATTTGCCCTCAAAAAGGAGCTTGCGACTGATTTGATCCTGCAATCGTTGCCGGAAAGCTTCGGTCAATTTGTCCTTAATTTCAACATGAATGACATGGACAAAACTCTTCCTGAATTGCTAAGCATGTTAAGAACTGCTGAGCAAAACCTGAAGACAAAAGGGAAATCCATTCTGATGGTCAGTAATGGAAAGAAACAGAACAAAAGGCCCACCAAGCAGGTTGGTAAATGGAAAGGCAAGGAAGTTGCCAAACCCAAACATACTACCCTTGATTTGAAGCCTAGTGGAGGTATAGCAAAGGAGGGCACTTGCTTCTATTGCGGTAAGACCGGACATTGGAAGAGAAACTGACCAAAGTACCTGGAAGATAAGAAGAATGGAGTGGTGACTCCGACTTCAGGTATTTTTGTTATAGAAATAAATTTATCTACTTCTGCATCATGGGTATTAGATACTGGATGTGGTTCTCACATTTGTACCAATGTACAGGAACTAAAAAGGAGTAGAGATTTGGCAAAAGGTGAAGTCGACCTACGAGTTGGAAATGGAGCAAAGGTTGCTGCTTTAGCCGTAGGAACTTATGTTTTGACTTTACCTAGTGGTTTAATAATTCAGTTAGAGAACTGTTATTATGTACCTGCAATTAGCAGGAATATTATTTCCGTTTCTTGTTTGGACAAGTTTGGTTTTTCATTTATAATAAAGAACAATTGTTGCTCTATTTATTTGAATGATATATTCTATGCTACTGTACAAATGAACAATGGATTATATGTCCTTGATCTTGAAATGCCAATTTATAACATTAATACTAAAAGGATGAAACCTAACGAGTTAAATCCAAGTTACCTTTGGCATTGTCGCTTAGGCCATATAAATGAGAAACGCATCTCCAAACTCCATAAAGATGGACTATTGGACTCTTTTGATTACGAATCATATGATACATGTAGATCTTGTTTAATTGGAAAGATGACAAAGTCCCCATTCACAGGAAAAAGTGAAAGGGCTAATGATCTTTTGGCCCTCATACACACTGACGTATGTGGACCACTGAACATACCAGCCAGAGGAGGTTTTCAATACTTCATCACATTTACCGATGATTTCAGTAGATATGGTTATGTCTATTTAATGAAACACAAATCTGAATCCTTTGAAAAGTTCAAGGAATTTAAGAATGAAGTACAAAACCAACTAGGTAAGAATATTAAAACTCTTCGATCAGATCGAGGCGGTGAATATTTAAGCCTAGAGTTTGATGACCATCTAAAAGAGTGTGGGATTTTATCCCAACTCACTCCTCCTGGAACACCACAATGGAATGGTGTATCTGAGAGAAGAAATCGAACCTTGTTAGACATGGTCTGATCCATGATGAGTCATGCCGATCTTCCAAACTCCTTTTGGGGACATGCACTACTGACAGCAGCTTACACACTTAATCGTGTTCCATCCAAAAAGGTTAAAAAGACACCATATGAAATATGGAGTGGTAAGAAACCACATATGTCTTACATGAAGATTTGGGGTTGTGAAGTTTATGTAAAACGACAAATTTCAACTAAGCTTGAGCCCAAATCTGACAAATGCTTATTTGTGGGGTATCCTAAAGAAACAAGAGGGTATTACTTCTACAATCCTTCTGAGGGCAAAGTGTTTTTCGCTCGAACTTGAGTTTTCTTGGAAAGGGACTTTATTTCTAAGGGAATCAGTGGGAGGAAAGTAGAGATTGAAGAAACTCAAGAATCACAAAGCATTGATACACCTATGGAGGAATTAGAGCAGGAACCACAAGTAGTTGTGGAAGAGCAACCTGCTCAAGTAGAACAAGACCAGCGTAGGTCGAGCAGGATACATCACCAACCAGAGAGATATGGATATCTCATAAATGATCAAGGTGAAGTATTACTCATGGATCAAGATGAGCCTGTAACCTATCAAGAGGCCATAACTGATCCTGAGTCTGAGAAGTGGCTAGAAGCCATGAAATCTGAAATGGATTCCATGTACACAAACCAGGTTTGGACCTTGGTAGAGCCTCCTGTAGGAATTAATCCTATAGGATGCAAGTGAGTCTTCAAAAAGAAGACTGACAAGGATGGAAGGCACATACCTATAAGGCAAGACTGGTTGCTAAAGGTTATAAACAAATTCACGGTGTAGACTATGATGAAACCTTTTCACCAGTTGCAATGCTTAAATCTGTTCGGATTTTACTTGTTATCGCTGCATATCATGATTATGAAATATGTCAGATGGATGTCAAGACTGCTTTCCTTAATGGGAATCTTCTTGAGGATGTGTACATGACACAACCTGAAGGATTTGACATACCCGAAGAAGCCCAAAAGATATGCAAGTTACAGCGATCAATCTACGGATTAAAGCAAGCTTCCAGAAGCTGGAATCTTCGTTTTGATGAAACTGTAAAACAATATGGATTCATAAAGAATGAAGATGAGCCTTGTGTCTACAAGAAGGTTAGTGGGAGCATAATCGTTTTCCTGGTATTATATGTAGATGACATATTATTCATTGGAAACGATATCCCTACCTTGCAACAAGTAAAAGCTTGGTTAGGGAAATGCTTTTCTATGAAGGGCCTTGGTGAAGCAGCCTATATATTAGGAATCAGGATCTATAGAGATAGATCACAAAAACTGCTAGGTCTAAGTCAGAGTAGATACATAGACAAAGTGTTGAGACGCTTTAATATGCATGATTCCAAGAACGGATTCATACCTATGCAACATGGCCTACGTCTATCAAAAACACAATCCCCTTCAACAAAGGAAGAAAGGGATCGCATGAATAAAATTCCATATGCATCTGCAATAGGATCTATCATGTATGCCATGTTATGTACTCGACCAGATGTCTCGTATGCTTTAAGTGCAACGAGTAGGTACCAATCTGATCCTGGTGATGCTCACTGGGTAGCTGTCAAGAATATCCTTAAGTACTTGAGAAGGACTAAGGACTCATTCTTGATATATGGAGGTCAGGAAGAGCTCGCGGTAATTGGTTACACCGATGCTAGCTTCCAGACAGATAAGGATGACTTTAGATCGCAATCTGGTTATGTGTTCTGCCTAAATGGTGGCGCTGTGAGCTGGAAAAGTTCAAAGCAAGAAACAGTTGCTGATTCTACAACCGAGGCCGAGTATATTGCTGCCTCAAATGCAGCGAAGGAAGCTGTTTGGATCAAGAAGTTCATTAGTGAACTTGGCACAATCCCTAGCATTGTGGACCCCATTAATCTCTATTGTGATAACAATAGTGCTATCGCACAAGCTAAGGAGCCTAGATCTCACCAACGATCCAAACACATACTTAGGCGTTATCATCTCATTCGAGAGATAATAGATCGTGGAGATGTGAAGATATGCAGAGTACCTACACTTGACAATATTGCTGACCCACTAACAAAACCTCTTGCGCAGCTGAAGCATGATGGTCATACTAGATCTATGGGTATTAGGGGTATGCCTGATTGGCTCTAGTGCTAGTGGGAGATTGTTGGTGTAAGCCCTAGAGGCCAATACTTTTGGTACTTGTATCAAATTATTTATTAATAATAAAAGGCATTTCTTTATTATGTTTGTTTTTCCAAAATGATAAAGTCCCTAGAATAGCTAGTTCGTTTAATGAAACATTAAGTATGACTTAATCATGAGATTCCATTAAACATAAGGACATTATTCTTAAAGCATCCATAGTCGAGCTTTAATGTGAAATGGGATAGCCTTAAAGCATTAAGACTATTATGTAGATAGACTGATGATCACATCTCATGGATCATGGATAAGGAGTTATCAAGTCTTGACATAGGTATGAATATTAGGAGTAATATTTATACTGGATTGACCCACTATGAGAGTACTACATAGAATGTTATGCAAAGTGTCATAAGTTACTCTCATGGTGATAGTGGTGTATACCACCCTTCGACCTGAAACTACTATGTGCCCTAGATGTAGAGTCAAGTACTTTATTACTGATCAAACATTGTCCGTAACTGGATGATCATAAAGATAGTTGATGGGTACTTCACAAAGCATGCTGAGGGACATGAGTAGCCTAGATGGAATTTGCCCATCCTGCATAACAGGATAAATGTCTAAGGGCCTAATATTGAACTGGACAAGGATGACACGGTATATGCCTTGTGTTCAATATAGACATAGGGGCAAAAGGGTAATTGTACACACAAGTACTATCACAAAAGGTTTTGTCAGATCACATGACAATTTTGTGACTTGGGTAGCAGTGATGTGTTGCTAGATACTGCTCACTGTTTATTATGTTAAATACATGATTTAATATAATTGGCAACGTCACGAAATCCTACAGGGTCACACACGGACAGTTGGAGAAGAGATAGAGTAAATAAGGAACACCGTAAGGTACGGTGCACTTGAATGGAATACGGAATATGGTAAGGTACCATGTAATATAATAATAGTTATTATTATATTTATAATAGTTATAAAATATAATAATAATAAAATTATATTTATTATAATAATAGTTATTATAATAATATAATTATATTTATAGTTATAGTTATTATAATAATAATACAATTATATTTATTATAATAATAGTTATTATAATAATATAATAATATTGAGTTGGGCTTTTAGCTTGTAGCCCACACAAGTAGTTCTATAAATAGAACCCTTGTGCAGAAGCTCAAAGTAGTTGTTGTTGAAACCTTGGCCGTATTCTATTTTTCCTCTCCCTCACTCAAAACCTTCAATCGTAATCAGCTAGCACTGTGACTGAAGGAAGCTGTTCATGTGGACTGAGTAGAGGCGTTGTTCATCGTACAACGCTCGTGATCATCCATAGATTTGGAATCAAAGGTTTCATCGCCACAAAAGGTAACCTTTCTATCACAGATCATGATCTTTCGTAAGGATCTCTAAAGGGAAATTTTTGTTTTCCGCTGCGTTTAGATCGCAAATTTCCCTTCAGTGAATTCTTCCACACTAAGAAAATTTCAAGAACCAAACTTTGCCCTTTTTGAAAGAAACCTCTCAAATGTTGATTTCTCATGCTCTAACTCAAAAATCAAACATGTCTTGATGGAATATGGCTTGAATACTTCATCTTGGATCAAAAATATCAAAAGTCAAAGGTTTGAATTTTCAGTCAACACCCTAATTTCCTCAGGAATTCAACCGTGTGATCCTTGATGATCTTGCTTCCTCAATCTCTTCAAATACCAATGAATAGCCTCTTAAGATACATATGAACAACAAAACCATGTCACAAGACTTGGGATCATGCCTTGACCAAAAGTCAAAGGCATGGTTGACTTTTCTTGACAAAACCTAATCTGGGGCCAGATAAACTTGGGGCTCATTGCACTTGTGATGTGAGCCAAACACACTCCATTTCTTGATGAATAAGGGCTCTTGAATGTATGTAAGCTCAATTGGTTGATAAACCAATCAAGGCATTGACTTATCACACCAAGGTTCCTTTGTAATTCCTAAGGTTAAAACCTTAATTCCACAACTCCTGATCTTTATGGTTTCTCTTGATCCAATCACATGAGATCATGGCATATG
Source organism: Lathyrus tuberosus (assembly GCA_022829125.1). Lineage (NCBI taxonomy): Eukaryota > Viridiplantae > Streptophyta > Magnoliopsida > Fabales > Fabaceae > Lathyrus > Lathyrus tuberosus. Next base: position 1,214,322 of record JALAZF010000467.1, on the reverse strand, counting down.
ATTTGAAAGCTTTATGATTAGCCTTCAAGACCAAATGGTCGAACTTTTGGAGCCTCAGTTGGCTTTCTTGACCAGATGAATTCAAACATCCTTCTTAACCACTTAGTGAATACTTGGGATAGATGCATTGAGCCAAGAAGTGTCTTAGGAGGCCTTGAAACATATGAGAGCTTGGCTTATTGATCTTGCCCTCCTTCTTGTGCAAACCCTAGCTTTCAAATAAAAGAACAAACTAGCAAAATATAGTGGTTAGTTAACAATGCATAGATGATTGAACCCTAATGTAAGTGCAAGATGTTATGACATCTAAGGGGTAAAATTTGGGGTATAACACCCACCTCTTTGTGCATCATCTCGCATAACATCTTTAGGTTATGCAGTCTCTGTGTGCGTGTTTATTAACTAGTTTATGCATATGCAATACTTTCAAGTGTAGATTCTTAGTCAAGTATTTCAAGACGTGACCATTGGGTTCTAATTCAAAAGGTCCTAAGGTCTTATACTGGTTACTTTTCTCAAAGTTGCTTAGAAGCCTCAAGGCACACCCCAAGGAATATTAGGGTTTTCTTTCTATCGGTGTTGAGCGTGGTCAGGTGGACACTGGTTAGAGATTTCGTGGCAAGTTGTGTTAGAAGTTGTATATGGGAATTCCTCAGGGCATAACTCCTGTACCAAGTTCATTTTCGACTGTACAAAGGTCAAGCAAGATTTGTTCTTATTCGTGAAGATGAATCATCCTTAAAATTCTTTTGATCTTAAGAGAAGTTTGGACTTTCTTGTTGATAGTTTATGATCAATACGTTTGAAGTGGTAAAGTTTGGATAAACATCTTGAACCAAGTTTTTGCTATAAGTTCTCAAAGTGACTCAAGACTCACGATTTCAAGATTCATCGTTAATCTCATCACGAGTTCAAAGTATGAAGTTCATGTTTCAATGTTAAAATTCAAGTTCTAAAAATATTCAAGGTTATTCAAAGAGATTCCTCCCAATGCGCATGGAAAATTGTCCTCGTAATGTGCTCTATGTTAATATGCTAAAGTTTGTAGTGTGCTCACGTTAATTAGACTCTTGAAAAACGATGAGAAATATGCCGTGAAGGGCTTGGTTGGAAAAGAAAATTGAATTATTTTATGAGTAATTCACATACATGATAATTCATATGAAGAAAATCAAGGTTGTCTTAGAAAAAAGAGAAACAACTTTAGTTGTCTTATTGAAACTCTCTCTTCGTTTCCTTTATATATCACATATCATTCACCATTTGAAGTTCATATAGAATACAAGTATCATTCAAGCCGTCATGAAAATTTACATCAATTTCAAAGATTCAAAATCCCAAATCCACTTTATTCAAACTAAAACATACAAGAGGTGTATAAAGTTCAAAAGTTCATTACAAACACAGTCTTGTATTTTTTTCAGTTACTTAGAATTTGGAACCAGAATCTGATTACAAAACCAAATTGATATATGCTTTATTCTAAACCCTTCAATTCAAGGTGTTCAGAACTTCTCTCTGATGCGCGTTTAGTTGGCATTGCAAATGCTGGGCTGAATACTGTTCGTGAGAAGCACCATAGTTGAAGCACCATAGGTTATCCTCGCAACTTCATCCAAATAAACATCCCAAAGTTGAAGTGGTATTCAAGCTTGTCTCTCAGGCATATACATGTCTATCTAAAGCTTCAAAAAGAAGAAGAATATTTAAACATAAAAAGACTCAGAAGTTCTGCACTGAGTGCGACACAATCCAACATGACTCAAAAACGAAAACATGTTCAGGTATTCAAAGAAACAATCAAAGACCCTAATCAAGCATAATCATGAATTGAAGCATGATCCCGACATCGATATTAAGAGGGATGCTACTGCGGTGCCAATCATTACAAGAGCTGAAAATAAGTCGTATAAGCCAATATATCGGTCATTGAAGGTCATTGAAATTTGATTTCAAAGAACTGTAAATAATGTGAAAGCATTACCGAAGTTGCTCGACTCTTCAAGGATGCATGGAGGCAAGGCTTGTTCGACCTGTGTTGTTCTTGCTTTGGCAATTGGTTTCCAACTCCCAATTCTGAACATTAGGAGAATGTTCGGCACTAATGTCCAAAACCCACAACCCATGGAATACTGAACTTTTGCTCCAGAATTCATCGTTAGCCGATGTTGATACCACAGGCTACCCAAGGTTTGACGACTCCTTCGACCATCTACCTCAGATCTCATCTTCATTTTTTGTGTAAATTCATTCAGCCTTCTTCGCAAGAGAAAGGTATGGATGATCTTCACTAGAAGAAACACCAATCATCAGCATGATAACAACGCACCAAGAGACGATATCATGACGGAACACTGCTACGGCTGTGGTCGCTGCCTTCCAATTTGTCCCTATGATAAAATAAGAGATGTAACATATGTTAGGGATGCTTTTACAGCTGCTGATGAGGATCTAGATGTTGCAAAGGGAACCAAAACAAAAGTTTATACCTCATTGTACCTGCTAATCCGAAACTTCTAAGAGGAACAACAACAGCTCCTGGCACAACAATATGGAATTCCTCATGAAGAAGTCAAAAGATGTTTGGTCACTGTTCATGGCATGCCTCTTTCAGAATTACAACTTACCAAGCCTGAGAACACATACGAAAATCATGATCCGAAGGTAAGTAACATGGGTATTTTAGCTATAAAAAAAAGAACAGAATATGGAGGAGAAAGTTTAGAATCGGAAGAATCATCGGGCAATTCATTGACAGATATACAGAACTTGTCTTGTAAACCGAAATCTTCATTGAATAGTGAGAAATATGAGCAAATCGTAAGTCCCACGTTACTGCTAAAAGAAACCATTCAAATTACCAGAAGGTTGGATGGATCGATGGCCCTGAGGCGGAAGATACCTTGACAGGTTTCAAAAGGCATTGCCACGGCTGTGTATTGTAAGCGTCCCGCATTCAAAGGTGTTGTAAAAAATGTTTCTCCTTCATAAATTTTGAATCAAGTCAAAATCAGAATTCAAAGTAATTAAGATTCAAAATCACACATGGTTTATGAATAACTAGCAGGATCAAAACACAGTTCTGTCAAAAGTGGAAACAATCACAAAATCCATTAATCAACCATCATGAATTAGGGGACAAGGGTCATGATTTTTTCCAAACATATACAAACATGTCCCAAGCAAAAACAGGTGGAAATGAAAGCTCATTATCATGAAATCAGAACAAGACATCACAATTCCAATTTCTTTCCAAAACACACTCAAACATGCTCACCTAAAAATGAAAGGAAATTCATCATCCATCAATACAAAACCACAGAATTTGATTCTCAGAAAAGCATATATAGAGGCAGTCATCATCACAAACATACAGATAGCAGCAAGGAAGAGACACCCATAGAAGAAAAATTCACCAAATTCAGAACATACACACACCAAAGAGCAGTGACACGCATAAGAAAAAAAACAACATTTTCACAACGTACAGAAACATTGCAGTGAGGCCAAATCCACGAAAAAACCATCATCACTTTCAGTACACACACCACACAAAAAAGAGGAAGGTAATACGAATCACACAGAGAGCAACAACAATTACAAAGAGACGCATCCTATACACAAGGCATTGGAAGGAGAAGAAGAAGAAGGATTTACGACAATAGGAGATTTTGAGATTCGAGTTGCTTACCACATTGAAGAGTCTCTGACGTTCTTGCTTCATTTTCATCTTTTTCATTTCAACAATCTCCGAGACGAATCACAGTCTCGCCGGTGGGTCGTACTTTTCTTCCTCTATCTTCTCCAATTGCTTTACCATGACGTAGTTTGTTGATTGTAGAATCAAATTAGGCTTGATTCCCCTCCGTTTTTTTGTCTAATTGCTAGAATTTCCTCTAGGGTTCTTGATTGCTCTGCTTCGATTTGGAGAGATTGCTCCACGATGGACCCCCCTCTTTGCCTACGTTTTCGTTTTTTCTTTTTATTCCTACTTTTTTTTTATTCTGTTTTAAATTTTAAAATATAATAATCAAACTTTTCATTTTCATAAAAATAAAACAAAAATATACCTTTAGTTATTTAGGTTATTTATTTTATTAATTTTTAAATATTTTAATTTAACAGGTTTTTATAACTAAAAAAAAGAAAATAAATTTGGTTCTTGATTTTATTAAGTATATCTTTTAAATATTAATTAATTTTGGAATCTATCTTTTTATATTTACTTTATTAAAAATTCAATCATGTACTTATATTTGTCATTTTTTTTTCAAATTTTAATGAGTAATTATACTATTTACTTAATCAAATATTTGTGCTAATTTAAGATTGATATTTGTCTATATTTAAAAAAAAAAAAAAAAAAGGTAATATAAAAACCATAGCCTTGATTCATATTAGGCCATTTCCACTCTTTTATGTGCTTGTGCCTTCTTAGTTTTCATATATACTTGACATGATGTGTACTATGATATCTTGCTTCATAAATCGATTGAACGTTATATTGCATGTCTTGTATGTTAAATATTCCATCATGACTTTAGCTTTGATTTTTGATACTCTTATAATAATATGATTGCATATGTATGTGTCCAAGGGAAGGACTTGAGTTTGACTATTATGTCATATACATTGCATCTCATTTGCATTTCTCCACTTCCCCTTTTTGACTTATATGCCTTTTTTTTAAGTTGAATACTTAGATAACTTTCCTTAAGATAAGTTTCCCTTAAGATGCTTAGACAACTTATATTTAAGTTCATTTCTCCCATGAGAATTAGACATAAGTCATCCCTAGCCGAGATGTGATACTCCTACCCCATAACATGGTTGAGAAAGATGTATATTCCTTTTCCGCTTAGGAGAGGTATGTGGCATACTCGTCGATTATATATCCGAGTTGGAGCCCTTCTCCTAATGTGAAGCAAAGGTCCATCTTCCACATGTTTGTGGTGGTTTAAATCGAGTATTCTCCTTAAGATGACGACTTTCCTTTTCTCCTAAAACCATCAAACAAACTTTATTTGCCCTTGATGGGAACTATGAATGCTCTGATTCCATTCCCTTCAGGATACGTAGGCACGAGATGCGATGTCTTGGCGAGCATACTTAGAAATAACACCCTAGGTCTTCCTTTCCCTTTTCACCCTTAGCAAACAGATAACAATTAGCAAATAACACAATAAAATAAGAGGTTCCTGTAGAGTACTACATATACTTAGGATGCTAGCATTTTCCCTAGGTATAACCAACCCCCGAACCTTAGATTCTCTTTTGCTTTGTTATTGTATTGCATACTCATGGGTTATTCGTTTTTTTTTCCCTTCCCTTGGATAAACTAAAGACCGGTGGTGAATTATGATTTGTGATTCAAGTTAATCAATAGATTGATATCCAATTCTCTCCGCGACAGCATGAACTTAGAGTTCTAAAGGGAATCAGTCCTTCAAAGTCTCTTCATTCAGAGTCTGAGTCAGAAGCTTGAGCACGAACGTTCCTCAGAACCGTTGTCTGCAAGCATTCTCTAACTTGACCGCTTCTTGTGAATATTGTATCTCTTCAGAGTCAGAGTGTGTTGATTCTAGAATCTGATGATGTCACACGTCATGGCTTCAGAGTCAGAACCTGTTCATTACAAACTACACAATAGAAAAAATCATTAGTGTACAAAATTGTTTCATATCAATTCAGTTATTGTTATCATCAAAACTTTAAAGGCCAGATGTGGAACCAAAACTTATTTTCACACTCTGGTGGTGGCTTCATTAAATCGGGCAATATAGTCCCTTAACGACTCTGAAAAACCATGTTTTATGTTGAACATGCTGGTAGTGGGCATCTTTTTATGACTGCTGACGGCAAACTGGTGTACAAGCTTTTTCACCAGTTCTTGATAACTAGCAATGAAGGCTCGGAGTAGACCCATATACCATTGCAAGGCGGCACCCTTGAAGGTGCTAGATAACAATGTTCACTTGAGGGAGTCAGGTGCTCCAATGATGGCTATCTGTGTGCTAATGGAGGTGACGTGATCATAAGGATCACTGCACTCATCAAATTTGGCCAGAGAGGGAGGCTTGAATCCTTCAGGGACAAGAGCTTCCCATGTCTTGTCTAAGAATGTCTAGGAATCCAACACTTCCACCTCTTATGGGGGATTAGACTCTTGTTGGAATTGTCTCATATTATGGACGTTGTTCTCTAGTGTTTCATTCTTACGGCGCATCTCCGCCAGGGAATTAGCATCACTGCTACTGTAACACCCCAATTTCCATCACGAATAAATAATACATAAATAAATCAGAGTACCTAAAAATTTATTTTTCCGACAGAATCAAGGATGCCACATTTAAAGAAAGAAAATACAAACCCTGCTCAATTATTTGATACATAACACAAACTGGGATAACATCAAAGAGAAACTTTTCCATACAAAAGGGAAGTTCAATTATGGAATAAAGCGGAAAGATCCATAACTGACTTGTTTTACAAAATAAATTGTTTTATAACATCAAAATATACATACAAAGGTAATACAAAATAAATCTAACAAAGGTATACACATATAACATAATCGTTCCCCGACTCCCGTGCTACGTATCAGAGCAGACACCAAGACCGACAAAAGAATGGAGAACTAATCTTCACAAAAGCCTCCAAGACTACTAATCTGCAATTGCCTCATAGAGCAACAAACCACATCAGAAGGGTGAGAAACACAATCATAATATAATTGCATATAATTATATAATAACACAAAATACTCACGTAAAATATTCTCACCACAACTTACACCAGAATTCAAATACAAAATAACACAATGCATATTTCATATATCCATCACCAATGCATATCAATCATGCACAATACAATTATCACCAACACAAATATATATATATATATATATATATATATATATATATCTCAACTCATCAATTCCAATCACAATTCCACGCAAAATCAATCCATTCATGATTTATGCAAATGCACAGAGACCGACACCACGACTCTATGCAATACATATGCGGTATCATCCATCCATCATCTCAATACTAGTTCACTCAGGAACTATTGGAACCATCGCTTGTTACTTAGTGTAACTCCCCGTCGGGAAAACGATGTTCCCCATCGCTTTAGGTCCTCTTGGTATAAGGTGCACGACGTTTATGGATTGCTTTAGGTCCTCTTTGTATAAGGCGCACGATCGTCTATAATCATCGCTTTAGGTCCTCTTTGTATAAGGCGCACGATGTTATAGCGGATTCCCTCTGGAACCGTTTCGTCGCTCACACCCACTAGGGCACACGACATCACAAGAATGCATATCATGATGCTTGGCATACAATGACTCATGACATTCAAATGCACACATATACACATCCATAATCATGCATATATTTCAACTCATCAATTCCATACATTCACAATTCAACAATATGAATTATCTCATCATCATTATTCATGCATTGGAAACCAATTCAAACAATGCATTTACTTGTCATAAGGCCACCAAATAACACACATTGAATTTCACATACACAATGCATTTCATCATAAACCACAAACCACAACAATTAGCATTTTATCATCTACATTCATATCAATTCACAACAATAATTACTCACCATCAACCACCACAATTACCACAAAACCTCATAACAACATACATTGATATTCAATCAAACAATGTATTTTACCACACAACAACATCATTATCACACATGGAAATCAAACCCAAAATAACACATTTACCTCTCCATAAGTCCACAAACCATCATCACCAACACTCATCGTATATATTCACATCATATAACATCACACAAGCTATATGATACATATTAAAAGCATATCACATGATAACACGTCAATCACACACAATTACGACGGTAAAAGCCGACAAAATGACACTATTCCAATTCCCGACACAATTAAATCGGCCACTACTCCCAAAACCATTATTATAAGGAAGAACATTTCATAAGCTCTCCAACGCATCAAACCGCGCCTCAATCCGACTTTCGGATCAAAAGTTATAAAGAAAACAAATTGGGAAAAGCTGTCATGTTCGCAATGCGAAGCTCCTAGCGAGTCCTTCGCTCCCTCATTCGCAGTGCGAATACCCCAGCGAACCATGGCAGGAAGGAAAATAGCCTACAGTTCGCAGTGCGAGTCTCTGGCGAATGCCTAGCCAACACTGGTTCGCTGCCCCATTCGCAGTGCGAACGTCTGGCGAACCAAGTCAGAATTGAAATGAGGTAAAGTTCGCAGTGCGAGTCTCTGGCGAATGTTCGCCCTCACCTTCGCAGTGCGAATAGCCAGCGAATGCTCTCTTTCCCCTTCGCTAGGGGATTCGCAGTGCGAACCTGCGAATTCAGAAAAACCCAGCAGCGCTGTTATACACCCCAAAACCATATTTTCCCCACCAAAACACTTCCAAACCAACACATAGCAATCAAAACATAACCCAATCATGGTAACAAGTATTCTACAACATTTACACAAATTTCCAACCGCGAAAACATCGATTTCTCTCTTCCGACCTAGAATCGAAAAGCCCCCAAACATTCACACACACACACATACATAATCATACACAAACATATTATAGCCGAGTTTCGCACCCTTACCCGATTTAATCGTGTTTTTGAAAGTCGGTTGATCGATTTCTTAATCCACAAGTTTTTCTCTCTTTTCTTCTTTCTCTTCTCTTTCCTTCTTTCTCTTTTTCTTCTCTTCTTTTTCTTTCCTTACTATTTTTCTCTCTTTTTCTTTCTATTTATGTTTTCTAACTTAAGAAAATAAATGAAATGACCAAAATACCCCTATACTCAAATATCTCGCAAACGCTCCCAAAGCGCGATAAAACATAACAACAATGAAAAATAATATATTTTCAAATAAAAGTAAAAAATAAAATAATATAATAATAAAATAATCAAAACGACTCGATTAAATAAAACTAACCAAAACTAGGGCATTACAACTCTCCCCCACTTAGAAATTTCCGTCCTCGAAAATATACTGAAACGAGTAACTCTGGACACGACTCTCGCATCCGACCAACAAACTAACAGGCCAACCAAAGGCACACCACGAATAACACAAACTGACAAACCACCTTGCTAACAACAACCACAACAACGACACGACAACGACGATAACTACAACGACAAGATGCAAAGCCCATACAATGCCCTTGACGACCAACTCACGACTCAAGGAATACCCAAGTTACGAACACACACAGGTAGCACTCCCCTAATTCCCCACACAGGAATTAGCTACCCGCACTCGAACCATCACGATGGAAACGAGGCAACAACACAAACAAGAACACAAGGTTCCACAACCCAACATCGCTTCAACAACCTCTACGTAACCACCTTACCAACATCCTTGTCACACAACAATATTGCAACAATGCTACGATTCACCAATCGAACATACAACCAAAACATCCATCTACATAGTAGCCCATGAATAATAGTTAAACCTTTCACCTAACACTTCCATTCTGAAACGTCCAATAGTCTCATCATTCCCACATGTTTCCAATGTTCCACCTTTGAACTCTTACCAGTCACACACGCATATACGAACTGTGCCACATCACACTTTTGCTGCGCACTCTGATTACTCGTAACCATCAAAACTACCAATCTCACGTCCAAAGTCTAACTCTTTCTCATATTCACCAAAAATCAATGTTTACTTTCAATATACCCAACCTCATACTCTACTGTGTTATCTCACACACCGGACACAAGTCTCTGAACTGCTCAAATAATTTTAACTCCCTGACCATCAAAACAGACATGCATAAAAACTTTCGACTTACCTCTTCAGGCACAACCTCAGCTTTTTCCCGAAGGATAATCCAAGCCAAATTCATAACTCATCACGAATTCTAACCATCCTCGCTGTCTCATACTTTATTCCCTCAGACCAAACAAGTACTCTAAACTCTTACGATTACCAAACACTTCGAACCTAGAACCATAAAGATAATACCTCCAAATGTTCCAACACAATACAACCGCGACCAATTCCAAATCCTGAATAGTATAGATCCTTTTATGAATCCTCAATTTCCGTAAAGCATAAGCCACGACTTTACCCTCTTGCATTAACACACTGACCAAGCTCATCAAAGACGCATCCCATTACCCCACAAACGGTTTATCAGGATCACGCAATATCAAAACTGGAGCCGTAGACAACTTCTACTTTAACCCTCTTAAACTTTCCTCACAATGAACATCCAACAAAAACGACTCACCCTTTGCAAGTCAACCGAAGTAACGAAAACACTAACTTGGAAAAGCCTTCCCTAACCTCCGGTAATAACCAACTAAAGTCCAAAAAGATTATAATCTCCTCAACCAACTTCGGAGCCTCTCATTGTAGAACTGCATCTACTTTCGATGGATCCATAACCATCCTCTCATCTGAAATAACATATCCAAGAAAACTAACCTTTTTCAACCCAAGTTCTCACTTGAATAACTTAGCATAAAACTTCGTCTCTTATTAACACTTGTAATTCAAATCTCAAACACTCTACCTGTTCTTCCTCTGAGTTTATAACAAACCCGAATATCCTCCATCAAAACCACCACGAACTTATCCAAATACATATAGAAGATACATTTCATATACTCCACAAACATTACTAACGCATTACTATCACCAAATAACATCACTATACGTTGTAATGCCCAACCAAATTCCAAAAAATATAAATTCTTAAAGCTTTTGCAAAACTTCCCACTGGGTAACTGGTTACTCACACACAAGCTTAACCGAGTAAATAACAACCTATTCCGAGGATAACAAACCTAACCAGTCACATTAAATCGATCAAAGCCTCAACTCACACAATTCACCATTCTTATCAAACATTCCAAATAATTGTAATTTCACTCAAACTCAACCAAACCATTCCAGTCATCTATTCCTGAAAGTGGACACTTATTCTCAATCGTTACCTTATTCAACTGTCAGTAATCCATACATAATTTCTTCTCCTGACCGTCCAATTCCACAAATTCCAACCTGTATCAACAACCAACCAAAAAGAACTCTCAAACGCAATGTTACATCCACCCACAAGGGTTTTCTCACAATTCCCATTAATGCCTTAAAACTCTAAAGACTTCAAACCTCACCAGAACTCTGAGTCTTGCTTCCCATAGTCTCAATACCATTATACACATCATGCTTGTTATTTCGTTCAATCATCCATCCTTTTTGTTACTAACAATACTGGAGCTCTCCAAGAAGACATCTGAGTTTCACTTCCTAAAAGTTCTTCTCCTTACTTAGCAGATCCAAACCTCAAATCCTCACCTTCGTCCAATTTGAGTTCACACTCTACTCTCTAAGAACAACCATTAACGATACCCAATCGTTCTCTCTCAATGACTTCCCAACTGAACCAACATACCAAAACCTCTAATCCGTCTCATCTTCCGATATAATAATCTTCATCGACTCATCAAAATAATCCGTAATCATTTTCTTAATTCCAAACAATTTATTGCACACACTATCAAAGCCGGAAAGACACGTCTATTCCATCCAACACAATTCCTGTCTGCTATCAAAAAGAGATTAAGGGTGATCAGTTCCTCAATTTGTCAATAGACAGCCGACAATCATGATGGGGCATAAACCGTCTTTACCAAACTATAATAGCATTTCTTGCATCTTGTGCACAAAACTACCTAAGACACAAATCCTTAGTCGACATAAACCTTACATCCGCATTCCCTCCGGAACCGAGAACAACACTGTCCAAACAACACTTACAATCTTGCAATTCACAACACACTGAGCCAACGCTCCACACCTGAAGCAACTTGGAGAAGTACCAGCTTCTCCCCCACTTATCTCATTCTCACACCTGAAGACAAAGGATTAGAAAACTAGAAAGCACTGACAGTGTTTCACACACATATCACGTACTAAGGAACAAACAACAACGACAGTATTCAACTGTCACACCAACTGACTCAACAACTTGGCCGGACGGACCGACCTGCTCTGATACCACTAATGTAACACCCCAATTCCCATCGCGAATAAATAATACATAAATAAATCAGAGTAACTAAAAATTTATTTTTCCGACAGGATCAAGGATGCCACATTTAAAGAAAGAAAACACAAACCCTGCTCAATTATTTGATACATAACACAAACTGGGATAACATCAAAGAGAAACTTTTCCATACAAAAGGGAAGTTCAATTATGGAATAAAGCGGAAAGATCCATAACTGACTTATTTTACAAAATAAATTGTTTTATAACATCAAAATATACATACAAAGGTAATACAAAATAAATCTAACAAAGGTATACACATATAACATAATCGTTCCCCGACTCCCGTGCTACGTATCAGAGCAGACACCAAGACCGACAAAAGAATGGAGAACTAATCTTCACAAAAGCCTCCAAGACTACTAATCTGCAATTGCCTCATAGAGCAACAAACCACAGCAGAAGGGTGAGAAACACAATCATAATATAATTGCATATAATTATATAATAACACAAAATACTCACGTAAAATATTCTCACCACAACTTACACCAGAATTCAAATACAAAACAACACAATGCATATTTCATATATCCATCACCAATGCATATCAATCATGCACAATACAATTATCACCAACATATATATATATATATATATATATATATATATATATATATATATCTCAACTCATCAATTCCAATCACAATTCCACGCAAAATCAATCCATTCATGATTTATGCAAATGCACAGAGACCGACACCACGACTCTATGCAATGCATATGCGGTACCATCCATCCATCATCTCAACACTAGTTCACTCAAGAACTATTGGAACCACCGCTTGTTACTTAGTGTAACTCCCCGTCGGGAAAACGATGTTCCCCGTCGCTTTAGGTCCTCTTGGTATAAGGCGCACGACGTTTATGGATTGCTTTAGGTCCTCTTTGTATAAGGCGCACAATCCGATCGCTTTAGGTCCTCTTTGTATAAGGCGCACGATCGTCTATAATCATCGCTTTAGGTCCTCTTTGTATAAGGCGCACGATGTTATAGCGGATTCCCTCTGGAACCGTTTCGTCGCTCACACCCACTAGGGCACACGACATCACCAGAATGCATATCATGATGCTTGGCATACAATGACTCATGACATTCAAATGCACACATATACACATCCATAATCTTGCATATATTTTAACTCGTCAATTCCATACATTCACAATTCAACAATATGAATTATCTCATCATCATTATTCATGCATTGGAAACCAATTCAAACAATGCATTTACTTGCCATAAGGCCACCAAATAACACACATTGAATTTCACATACACAATGCATTTCATCATAAACCAAAAACCACAACAATTAGTATTTTATCATCTACATTCATATCAATTCACAACAATAATTACTCACCATCAACCACCACAATTACCACAAAACCTCATAACAACATACATTGATATTCAATCAAACAATGTATTTTACCACACAACAACATCATTATCACACATGGAAATCAAACCCAAAACAACACATTTACCTCTCCATAAGTCCACAAACCATCATCACCAACACTCATCGTATATATTCACATTATATAACAGCACACAAGCTATATGATACATATTAAAAGCATATCACATGATAACACGTCAATCACACACAATTACGACGGTAAAAGCCGACAAAACGACACTATTCCAATTCCCGACACAATTAAATCGGCCACTACTCCCAAAACCATTATTATAAGGAAGAACATTTCATAAGCTCTCCAACGCATCAAACCGCGCCTCAATCCGACTTACGGATCAAAAGTTATAAAGAAAATAAATTGGGAAAAGCTGTCATGTTCGCAATGCGAAGCTCCTAGCGAGTCCTTCACTCCCTCATTTGCAGTGCGAATACCCCAGCGAACCATGGTAGGAAGGAAAATAGCCTACAGTTCACAGTGCGAGTCTCTGGCGAATGCCTAGCCAACACTGGTTCGCTGCCCCATTCGCAGTGCGAACGTCTGGCGAACCAAGTCAGAATTGAAATGAGGTAAAGTTCGCAGTGCGAGTCTCTGGCGAATGTTCGACCTCACCTTCGCAGTGCGAATAGCCAGCGAATGCTCGCTTTCCCCTTCGCTAGGGGATTCGCAGTGCGAACCTGCGAATTCAGAAAAACCCAGCAGCGCTGTTATACACCCCAAAACCATATTTTCCCCACCAAAACACTTCCAAACTAACACATAACAATCAAAACATAACCCAATCATGGTAACAAGTATTCTACAACATTTACACCGATTTCCAACCGCGAAAACATCGATTTCTTTCTTCCGACCTAGAATTGAAAAGCTATAGAACCCCCCAAACATTCACACACGCACATACATAATCATACACAAACATATTATAACCGAGTTTCGCACCCTTACCCGATTTAATCGTGTTTTTGAAAGTCGGTTGATCGATTTCTTAATCCACAAGTTTTTCTCTCTTTTCTTCTTTCTCTTCTCTTTCCTTCTTTCTCTTTTTCTTCTCTTCTTTTTCTTTCCTTACTATTTTTCTCTCTTTTTCTTTCTATTTATGTTTTCTAACTTAAGAAAATAAATTAAATGACCAAAATACCCCTATACTCAAATATCTTGCAAACGCTCCCAAAGCGCGATAAAACATAACAACAATGAAAAATAATATATTTTCAAATAAAAGTCAAAAATAAAATTATATAATAATAAAATAATCAAAACGACTCGATTAAATAAAACTAACCAAAACTGGGGCATTACAACTCTCCCCTACTTAGAAATTTTCGTCCTCGAAAATATACTGAGACGAGCAACTCCGGACACGACTCTCGCATCCGACCAACAAACTAACAGGCCAACCAAAGGCACACCACGAATAACACAAACTGACAAACCACCTTGCTAACAGCAACCACAACAACGACACGACAACGACGACAACTACAACGACAAGATGCAAAGCCCATACAATGCCCTTGACGACCAACTCACGACTCAAGGAATACCCAAGTTACGAACGCACACAGGTAGCACTCCCCTAATTTCCCACACAGGAATTAGCTACCCGCACTCGAACCATCACGATGGAAACGAGGCAACAACACAAACAAGAACACAAGGTTTCACAACCCAACATCGCTTCAACAACCTCTACGTAACCACCTTACCAACATCCTTGTCACACAACAATATTGCAACAATGCTACGATTCACCAATCGAACATACAACCAAAACATCCATCTACATAGTAGCCCATGAATAATAGTTAAACCTTTCACCTAAAACTTCCATTCTGAAACGTCCAATAGTCTCATCATTCCCACATGTTTCCAATGTTCCACCTTTGAACTCTTACTAGTCACACACGCATATACGAACTGTGCCACATCACACTTTTGCTGCGCACTCTGATTACTCGTAACCATCAAAACTACCAATCTCACATCCAAAGTCTAACTCTTTCTCATATTCACCAAAAATCATTGTTCACTTTCAATATACCCAACCTCACACTCTACTGTGTTATCTCACACACCGGACACAAGTCTCTGAATTGCTCAAATAATTTTAACTCCCTGACCATCAAAACAGACATGCATAAAAACTTTCGACTTACCTCTTCAGGCACAACCTCAGCTTTTTCCCGAAGGATAATCCAAGCCAAATTCATAACTCGTCACGAATTCTAACCATCCTCGTTGTCTCATACTCTATTCCCTCAGACCAAACAAGTACTCTAAACTCTTGCGATTACCAAACACTTCGAACCTAGAACCATAAAGATAATACCTCCAAATGTTCCAACACAATACAACCGCGACCAATTCCAAATCCTGAATAGTATAAATCCTTTTATGAATCCTCAATTATCATAAAGCATAAGCCATGACTTTACCCTCTTGCATTAACACACTGACCAAACTCATCAAAGACGCATCCCATTACCCCACAAACGGTTTATCAGGATCACGCAATATCAAAACTGGAGCCGTAGACAACTTCTACTTTAACCCTCTCAAACTTTCCTCACAATGAACATCCAACACAAACGACTCACCCTTTGCAAGTCAACCAAAGTAACGAAAACACTAACTTGGAAAAGCCTTCCCTAACCTCCGTTAATAACCAACTAAAGTCCAAAAAGATTATAATCTCCTCAACTAGCTTCGGAGCCTCTCATTGTAGAACTGCATCTACTTTCGATGGATCCATAACCATACTCTCATCTGAAATAACATATCCAAGAAAACTAACCTTTTTCAACCCAAGTTCTCACTTGAATAACATAGCATAAAACTTCGTCTCTTATCAACACTTGTAATTCAAATCTCAAACACTCTACCTGTTCTTCCTCTGAGTTTATAACAGATCCGAATATCCTCCATCAAAACCACCACGAACTTATCCAAATACATATAGAAGATATGTTTCATATACTCCACAAACATTACAGACGCATTACTAACACCAAATAACATCACTGTACGTTGTAATGCCCAACCAAATTCCAAAAAATATAAATTCTTAAAGCTTTTGCAAAACTTCCCACTGGGTAACTGGTTACTCACACACAAGCTTAACCGAGTAACTAACAATCTATTCCGAGGATAACAAACCTAACCAGTCACATTAAATCGATCAAAGCCTCAACTCACACAATTCACCATTCTTATCAAACATTCCAAACAATTGTAATTTCACTCAAATTCAACCAAACCATTCCAGTCATCTATTCCTGAAAGTGGACACTTATTCTCAATCGTTACCTTATTCAACTGTCAGTAATCCATACACAATTTCTTCTCCTGACCGTCCAATTCCACAAATTCCAACTTGTATCAACAACCAACAAAAAAGAACTCTCAAACGCAATGTTACATCCACCCACAAGGGTTTCCTCACAATTTCCATTAATGCCTTAAAACTCCAAAGACTTCAAACCTCACCATAACTCTGAGTCTTGCTTCCCATAGTCTCAATACCATTATACACATCATGCTTGTTATTCCGTTCAATCATCCATCCTTTTTGTTACTAACAATACTGGAGCTCTCCAAGAAGACAACATCTGAGTTTCACTTCCTAAAAGTTCTTCTACTTACTTAGCAGATCCAAACCTCAAATCCTCACCTTCGTCCAATTTGAGTTCACACTCTACTCTCTGAGAACAACCATTAACGATACTCAATCGTTCTCTCTCAATGACTTCCCAACTGAACCAACATACCAAAACCTCTAATCCGTCTCATCTTCCGATATAAGAATCTTCATCGACTCATCAAAATAATCTGTAATCATTTTCTTAATTCCAAACAATTTATTGTACACACTATCAAAGCCGGAAAGACACGTCTATTCCATCCAACACAATTCCCGTCTGCTATCAAAAAGAGATTATGGGTGATCAGTTCCTCAATTTGTCAATATACAGCCGACAATCATGATGGGGCATAAACCGTCTTTACCAAACTATAATAGAATTTCTTGCATCATGTGCACAAAACTACCTAAGGCACAAATCCTTAGTCGACATAAACCTTACATCCGTATTCCCTCCGGAACCGGGAACAACACTGTCCAAACAACACTTACAATCTTGCAATTCACAACACATTGAGCCAACACTCCACACCTGAAGCAACTTGGAGAAGTACCAGCTTCTCCCCCACTTATCTCATTCTCACACCTGAAGACAAAGGATTAAAAAACTAGAAAGCACTGATAGTGTTTCACACATATATCACGTACTAAGGAATAAACAACAACGACAGTATTCAACTGTCACACCAACTGACTCAACAACTTGGCCGGACGGACCGACCTGCTCTGATACCACTAATGTAACACCCCAATTCCCATCGCGAATAAATAATACATAAATAAATCAGAGTAACTAAAAATTTATTTTTCCGACAGAATCAAGGATGCCACATTTAAAGAAAGAAAACACAAACCCTGCTCAATTATTTGATACATAACACAAACTGGGATAACATCAAAGAGAAACTTTTCCATACAAAAGGGAAGTTCAATTATGGAATAAAGCGGAAAGATCCATAACTGACTTATTTTACAAAATAAATTGTTTTATAACATCAAAATATACATACAAAGGTAATACAAAATAAATCTAACAAAGGTATACACATATAACATAATCGTTCCCCGACTCCCGTGCTACGTATCAGAGCAGACACCAAGGCCGACAAAAGAATGGATAACTAATCTTCACAAAAGCCTCCAAGACTACTAATCTGCAATTGCCTTATAGAGCAACAAACCACAGCAGAAGGGTGAGAAACACAATCATAATATAATTGCATATAATTATATAATAACACAAAATACTCACGTAAAATATTCTCACCACAACTTACACCAGAATTCAAATACAAAACAACACTATGCATATTTTGAAATTCGATTTTAAACCTCTCTCTCTCTCTCTCTCTCTCTCTCTCTCTCCCTCCCTCTTTTCCAATTTTGCCCTTTCACAAAAAAAATTTTACACTACACATGGGTTAAAACCGTAACTAGACAATTCAACACACATTCATTCTTCTATTCCCCCACATCCTGCCATGTGTTATACTTTCATTGGTCCCCAAGTCTACTCTGATTTTTCCCTCCCTCACTTTCAAAAGTGCTCATTCACATTTCTATCTCTCTCTCTCCCTCCCGTTTTTCTCTTCCCCCACTCCCCCGCAAACCCTAACCGCCCGCCACCCTCTTTCTCCACCCTATTACGGTCTCATCTCTCATTCTTCGTGTGTGACTTTCTCTCTGCCCTTTCAAATCGCGAATCATCTCCTGGCGATTCGTTCTGGGGCGATGTCGTTGATGGACAATGGAGGTGACTTTGGAGACGATTCCGGATGTGATATCCACAACGGCGGGGCGGCGCTCTTCCTCACGATTTCTCGCCCTGTTCTCAATGGTTGATCATGTTTCAGCTTCAACTTTAATTTTCGGCGAGAGGGTTTAAATAGCTCAGGTTAGGAAATAAATTCCTTGATCCCCCTGTTCTTTATCTTGTGAAAATTTTGAACATGTTAAGATTTGATTCTTGCAATTTGATAAATTGGTAATTGAAGATTCGTTGAAACAAATTATTTATGTTTGAAATCTGAATTAAGAATTGCTGTTGTTTCTGCTTTGATGCTTATGTTGCTGTGATTTGTTGACGTCTCTGCTTTTGCTCTCTCTCCACAAACCCTAAACCAATGCCACACGTTCCTCACATTTCTCAGTTTCTTGTGACGCAACCAAAACCAATGCCGCACACAGGAAGTTGTTTCTTCAACCTTTACTATTCTTCACTATTCTTCACCGGAACTGCGGTCGCTGTGAGGTATTTGTTTTTCATCGACAGAGTAAATCGAAGAATCAAGGGTAAAGAGGTTCAAGCAAGCAAATCTTAGAGTGGAGCAAAAATACGATAGAGTAAGATCCTAAAAATCCATTTTAGGCTTTCATCGGTTTAAAAAATTCAGTTCTTTCATTTCTCTATGGTGGAATAATGCTAATGTTAAGAGTTGAATATCACAGAGACAAGCAGATGTGAACTCATTGATGCTGCTATTGGCATTGTTATGCCTTATGCTTCCAATGCTATTCACATATAGCGCTGCATCGCCGAAACTCACAGTAGAACCTTCACTCTACTTGTCATAACCTAACTATAAAATTGTGAATGTGACAGGCATACATTGACTTTGAAACTGCTGAGTGTGAATTCGAGAAAGCTAGAGTGCTTTATGAAAGGCTTCTTGATCGAACAAAGCACTTGAAGGTATGGATAAGTTATGCAGAGTTTGAAGCAACAGCCATTGATGAGAGTTTAGACTTATCAGAACAAGAACAAAAGGAGCAATGCATTAAGCGCGCCAGAAGTATGTCATCCCAACATTATGTTCATATGCTATAAATCATAATTTTAAGTTTGAACTGCAGCATAATAATTTTCTAATTCTCTCTATATTTTGTTTTGTGCTGTATTAGGGGTGTTTGAGGAAGCTCTAAACTACTTCAGATCATCAGCTCCAGATTTAAAAGAAGAAAGGGCAATGCTATTGGATAAATGGCTCAACTTGGAGGCTTCATCTGGGGAGCTAGGTGATGTTAGCTTAGTCCAGTCTAAGCTACCCAAGAAGCTCAAGAAGAGAAGGCAAATTTCTACTGAAGATGGCTCTTCTAGGTACGTAACTAATTCATTGTTTGTCTTTGAATGGTTTACAAGGGTTAGTTTATATGGCTTCATTTGCAATGTAGTCACTGCTATTCTCTGGCATTGTTCGCATTAGGTTTGTTGACTATATGATGGTCTTGCTGTTAAATATGTAAATAAACAAATTTTTGTGATGTCTTTTTTCCCACTTCATTCTTCTCAATTTGATTTGCAGAATTGAAGAATTTATCGACTATCTGTTCCCCGAGGAAACTCAGACAACCAATCTCAAGATCTTGGAAGCTGCTTACAAATGGAAGAAGCAAAAGTTGTCTTCAGCTGATGATTGAGAGTATGTTGTAAGGTGATTAGTTAGTTATTAAAACAAATAAGTCTTGACATTGTTTAGTCTTAACTATCTTTTATTTAGATACTTAGCTTGTGTATTGTTAAATGCTCTCATTCTCAATTTTAGCTTATGCTTTGTTGTGTAGTACAAATTTGGTTTCTTGAAGCACTAGCTTCAAATGCCTGCCCATTTCTTATGTTAATGTAATGACAATTGGAATTATACACTCATGTTATAATGCCCAACCTCTGGTTTTTCAAGGTGATGGAGTAGGATTTTCTGCAATTGGTGTCATTGTTAATGTCATTGGTGATGGTGCATACTTCACATCAGTTGGTGCTAACTATTATTTTGCAGTGACAACAGTTCAAAATCATATAATAATGTGTTTAAGATTGGTCAATCTCATTTTGCAGTGCCATTGGTAATTGCTACTTTCCATTGGTAATCTATATGAAAGACTTGTGAAACTTATAAATAAATCCGTATCAATTTTCTCTCCCTCTCTCTTTCTTATTCTCACACTCTATGATTGATCTATTATCTATCTTTAATTTGCAGTTCCTGCCCCTGCCTGCAGCTGCTGCCTTTTATTTGGGTCGATTTTTTGAAAAGAAGAGCTTAACTTCATACCTGGTTTAACTCTTCTGCCTTCCAAGATAAACTTTTTGTCTGAGATCAGTCTGATAAGCCACACATTGCTCTTATGGCTGTTTCTCCCCCACTACTTCTTTATAGGTAATTTAGGCGAGTCCCTGAATTTTGTCAATTTGAGGGGTTTGACCGTAATTAAGCCTCTGCATTTTATATTCTGCCTCATTGTACTTCATTGTTGGATTTTGCAGGGATAAATCAAAAACATGTTCTAGGATGAAACCATGGCAAGGTTATGCGCATGCCAGCGTAGTTGCCTTATCTGTATGGTTTTGCCGTGAAACAATTTTTGAAGCCCTCCAGTGGTGGAACGGAAGGTCTCCTTCAGATGGTTTAATTTTGGGCTTCTGTACATTGTTGATTGGAGTGGCTTGTATTCCAATTGTTGCTATTCATTTCTCTCATGTTTTGGTATGTATAATTATCCAAGATATTGTTTTGCGATGTTTGGTTTTGGAGTATGGACTGTGGACTATTTATTATCAAATGCAAACCTTTGTGTTCTCACATCACATGCTAGATAATTAGAAATCACGGTTGACATCGCACCTTCTTAATTCATGTAAGATATTGAAAGACTGATCATAAGCTTTTTGTTTGTCCTGCAGTCTGCAAAGAGATGCCTGGTGCTTGTAGCTGCAACTGGTCTACTTTTATTTTTTATGCAGCCACCTCTTCCTTTGTCACCTCTTCCTTTGGTAGCTTTTGTTAATTTCTCATGTATAAGATTTTAACTTTCACAGTGAGCATTCTAAGAATTTCAAACCAGAGGAAATGGAAACACAAATATCAGGGAAGAATTGCATAGTTACAGGAGCAACAAGTAATACATTTTTATTTTCCAAGTTAACATCGTTCTCAACTGCTACAAGTAATACATTTTTATTTTCCAAGTTAACATCGTATATTGAACTTGGTATTTTTGTTATAAGCTCATTCACTATTTCAACTATGCCATTTCTTGCTGCTGTCAAAATTGCTGAGGTACGCATAGCAGCTGCTGGAAAAGTGACCAAGTTTTGCCGGATTTTAAGTCCAGATCTTGCAATTCAGCATATTCTTCCTTGTGTCAAGGTGTGCATCTATGAGAAAGAAATTATGATGGATGTTTAATATTACCATATATATGAAGGCTCTCTTTTGTTTTGGTTGTGTAATATAACATTCTAAATTGAACAACTTTTGCAGGAATTGTCATCAGATTCTTCACAACATGTCCGCTCAGCTCTGGCGTCAGTAATAATGGGAATGGCTCCAGTGTTAGGAAAGGTATAAGTGTCAGATGGCTGTTTCTGCAGTAATTTCAACTTCGACATTGATGTACAGTATCTGTATCTCGAAAGTGAAATCTGTTGTTTGGGGCAGGGTGGTTCAAATATTTTTATTTTCCTTTGAGTATGTAACTCATAAATTAATCAACCTGTATAGCATTTAATCTGTTTCACCTTTAAAGTCATCACCTTCCCTTATTCTCCCAGTCTGCAACAAAGGAAGTATCTTAATGTTAAATCTAGGTTTAAATCAGTGTTTATGCCTTTTAAATTAACAAGGTCGTTAATTAGGTGAATGTTAGTAATGTTTCACATGTCATGCATTGTTTCTCTCACATTTCATGCGACATTTCTAAAGGTTCTTTTGTTTCTTAGCAATCTATATTTTTATGTTTGACTGCTTAGTGTTGATACTTTATGGTATCTTACTTCTTCCTTTTGGTAGTATGAAAACTTATATTGAGTTTACTGGATATTGATTATTTATTTCTGCAACTAATCTTGTGGCAATAATTCTGTAAATCTTGTGGCAATAATTCTGCAACTTATCTTGTAGTTTTAGATTTTCTATTAATTATTGCCTTTCCTCTCTTGTGCAATAAAGGATTATCCTCAAGCATTTTTTCCTGATCAATGTAGTAGTGGCTTTTAGTGCAAATGTGGTTCTTAGTCCAACCTTATCTTCGATATAAGATTAATTTTGTTACTAAAGCTTCTTTTTTGCAATGAACAGGTTCCAACTAAGCAGACTGAGATTTACAACTTCATGGTTCAGCAGCTTGATGGAACTGTTAACGAGTGGGGTTGGTGCAAACAAAAGGTGCTTAGCATACTCTGTTTGTAAAATTGTTTAACTAAGTTTTTAACTGATTTTTATTTTATAATTCTGATCAGGGACATAGATCAGGGAGTCTGAGCGATACGTTTGAAGTAGGCCTGGGAAACTTGAAACTTATTTACTCTGGGAAGGAAGGGAAACTAACTCAATTTATCAACAGAAAAATAAAGGTATATGATTTGGATAACTCATTACTTATTTACAACTTATTTCTATAAAAGCTAAACATATAACAATTGTTAGTGCTGCTCAACAGCTAAAGATGATATGAGTTTTATGTTTCTGTTCATAATGAAAGGTCAAAGAATCTCTAGATCAGATGTTAGAGTTTTATGCCTCGCATGGAGATGAATTTACAAATAATGCTCAGGTCATAATGTTTATCTAAAGCTTCTTTTTATTAGTTTGATCGTGATTATTTATATTAAGTTATTGGTTTAAATTTTCTTAATTTATAAAGGCATCTGGAGCATATATTTTTCTCAGTTGCAGTGCTTGCAAATTGAATCAGTAGATAGTTGCTAGAAAAGCACTATTTTGTTGATAAATCATCAATTTTTATGTTTGAATGTTGTTTTGTTGTGGTGATTTACTGATTAGTTGTTTTTTGACTCAAAGGACTAAAAGCAAGTTTGTGATCTCAAAAGAAGGAAATGTTGCTGAGACACTTTTCAAGTGAGTACTATAATAGTGGTTCCATTTTACAAACCTTGCTTAAAGAGTAACAACCCAAGTTGCAATTCACGAATCATAATAGTCATGAAGAATCTTTGAAAGTACATTTCTGTCATTTAACCCAAAACAGATTTCTACCTCTTCTAAAGTATAAATTTTCATGTTTTTAAAAATAGTGAGTACTGTTTCTCTGTCTCCGACCGTCACAACCCAAAGTCTGTTTATTATCTCCAAGATTGCTACCATGTGATGCAGAATTATCTGGATGAATGGAAATTTTAAAAATAGCGAGTACTTTAAAAAACCATTCTATATAATTAACCTTTTTTGTTTTGTTTTGTTTGTAATTCAGGTTGGATAATGATAATTCATACACTACTATACTCACACTACTATACTCCTTATTATATCTTCAATTGCTGTAGGATATGTGTTTGTTTGTGATTAAAACACTACAAAATGACAGAAGAAATGTTGACTTCAATTACAATTATGCACCCTCAAGAGGTATTTAACGTGTTCTATTTATATGCTTGAAACCTTAATCATATCGATGAATGTTTCTTGGCTGAAATGATCTAATTTGTATATAATTTATTTTGTTCTCGGTGTGGTCAGAAACATTATTAACTCATTCATTCTCATTTGTCTTTTATTAGATTGAATATGCACTTCCATGATGCTATTGTATGGTCTCTCAAACAAAGCTTGGTAAGTTATTTCTGGTATTGCTATTGTCTTTTACATGTGTTCTTTCATTGTTTGTTTCTTCACTTGATTTGTTGGAATTGAAATGGCTGAGATATGTTCGTTTTTTCCAGTTTGTCTCTTCTTATAAAGTTTATGCATACTATTCAATTTACAGATCTATTTTTTAATTTTGATTCAATCTAACAAACAATCGGTTCTCCATACTTTTAGTCTGCACTTTTAGCTGGTCCAATATGGAAACCATTTTCTTCATGATGTTGTTCTTGGCTTGAATCCATAGGTCTTATTGCCATGATTGGGACTCAAGTAAATGAACTAATTTGGTTAAACTTCATTGGTTGTTTCAAAACTCTCATTCATTCATTCATTTTCTAAATCAATTTTCCTCTCTCATTTCCTCCTTTGATTTTCGTCTCAGCTTCAAAGCAAAACATGAATAGACAAAGGTATTTCCATTAACCCCCTTATTCCTTCAATGTAATGTGTATTTTAAGTCATTTTGTGTGTCAATAAGTTGTAATGTGTAGTATGCATAAGTAGTTAACAAATGACAACGACTGTTGTTGGCAGAGCTTTGTTGTGGCAATACTTGCAATTGGTATTGTGACATTTTCAACAGGCATAGATTCCAAATGCTTTCAAGTTAGTTGTAAAACTTTGAATTTAGCTTGAATTTTATTCTTATGTTCTCTTATAAGTATGTTACATATTCACGCAGTTTCGGAAAGACGGTACACCAGCAGAAAATGATATACCATATGGTTATGGCTTCTTCCATTTTGTTTTTTCCACGAGAGCAATGTGTTTCGCAATGCTATTGGTTGGATGATATACCATATGGTTATGGCTTCTTCCATTTGGTATTATTGTACAAATTGAAATAACCATGGTGCTTATGGAAAAATTATCATATGCAAAATTAACTACCATGATTTATATGTAACAAAACTTGATAATTGTCATGATAAAGACACACATGACAATAAAATTATAGAAATACTATGGATATTCATTATATGTGCAACATTAGATTGATGTCTTATGGTGTAAAGAAGAAGATCCTATTAAACTGTCATGGACAGTGTATATGCTTAATGATAGATTTATTTTTGCACTTACAATACCTGGAAACAACAGGTTGTGGTTTAGTGTTTTTCAAAATATTAACTTTTAACTTTGGTCAAAAAAGTCTACAACATAGTATATTGAAATTCTTATACTTTGTTAAAGTCATACTTTAAAGTAAATACCATGTTTAATATTGTATGTAAACAATTTTATTGATAATAATTTTAGTTTTATTCTTTTTATCATATATTAAATCGTTCTTATTATTATTATCAAAAATATCAAATAACCAATTTTTTAAAATTTAAAAAATAATAAAAATTTTATCCAATTAAACAATATCATGAAATATCACGGACACAACCAATTATTTTAACCTATATGGTCATAGGTATCATTGTTCTTTATATAAGTACATTAACCATTTATTGTTTATAAGATATATATAAACAAATTATATATACAATTTTAATATACTATTCATTTTCATTTGATATAATTAATATGTATTACATTGTGATGCTGCAGATGTTATTTGTTGTTTTGCTGTGATGAAAATAAATCTTCTGAGCACTGAATGTTGCTGCGAAAATCCTCTCCTTCCTGTTGTTCCTTCTGATATACTTTCCCTTTTACATCTCATGGCATTGAATTGAGACAATCGTCTTGATCTGCCATTTGTTGGTGGTTGATGATGACTTGGAATAAATTCCAGGCTGAAACCTAATTTCCTAAACTCTTAACGTCTTGCTGGTTATTTGTTGTTTAATGCCGTTGAATTGATGTGGCATTCATAGAAACCGGTGCCAATTGAATTTATAAACGAATAACCTCTGTTTATTATAGATGATAATCTATGCTTTTTCCAATGTTTATGTCCATTTTTTTCTGTTAGCTGTTGGTGCAGTTTGCATACCATAGCAGGGAAAAGGAAGCAGGGGAACTCTTTCATAGCCATCGTATGCCCGCCATTGTTAGAACTTTGAAGCAGAGCCTCAAGCAAGTTAATATAAGTGCAAACTAATTTCCTGAACTCTTAACATCTTGCTGCTTATTTGTTGTTTAATGCCGTTGAATTGATATGGATTCTGCTAATAACAACTTGGTTTGATTTTACATAACCATTTTTTATAGCAGCAACAGAGTTTGTTGTCGTTGTTGCACGGGACACTTTCATCGTATGCCATGTGCTGCAAACTGCATTCGTATCGAAGAATTTTTTTCTTGCATACCGAACAGTTTGCAATTTGTTTTTGAACTGCTCTAATAAAAATCTGCAGGGTGATCGGTTTGTGTAACACCTAAGGGGTTGCTATGATGCTCTGAAATTTATGATGCTGCAGATGTTATTTGTTGTTTTGCTGTGATGAAAATAAATCTTCTGAGCACTGAATGTTGCTGCAAAAATCCTCTCCTTCCTGTTGTTCCTTCTGATATACTTTCCCTTTTACATCTCATGGCATTGAATTGAGACAATCGTCTTGATCTGCCATTTCTTGTTGGTTGATGATGACTTGGAATAAATTCTAGGCTGAAACCTAATTTCCTAAACTCTTAACGTCTTCCTGGTTATTTGTTGTTTAATGCCGTTGAATTGATGTGGCATTGATAGAAACAGGTGCCAATTGAATTTATAAACGAATAACCTCTGTTTATTATAGATGATAATCTATGCTTTTTCCAATGTTTATGTCCATTTTTTTCTGTTAGCTGTTGGTGCAGTTTGCTTACCATAGCAGGGAAAAGGAAGCAGGGGAACTCTTTCATAGCCATCGTATGCCCGCCATTGTTAGAACTTTGAAGCAGATCCTCAAGCAAGTTAATATAAATGCAAACTGGTTCACAGTGTTAACAATGAAAACGGTCTTGCTGATGTTATAAAGGAGTTTGTTTCCATTGTTTTTCTTATTTAAAATCATTGATATCCTTTGTCAAAAATAAATTATTTTGTATAACCATATTACAAATTTATAGTTGAAAAATTTTCATATCAAAATTTTTCATTATACATTTTCCATTTAGAATAAATGAGTTTTTTTTACAATTGTATCTCAATATATTATTTCTACAATATCAAAATAAATTTACCCGTGCGGGAGCACGGGTGTTTTACTAGTTATTCTCATAAAACATATGATTAACTTCAACATTTCAATGAGAAAACAAATTAGTTGAATATAAAGAAAAAAAATTCAACATTTCAATATAATTTAAATAAGGGCTCGTTTGAATCAATATTGCTTTTTACTTCTTAAAATTTGATATATAAAACCGTTTTAGAAAAGTGTTTTTAAGGAGAAAACAATTAAAAAATTTGTTTGGTAATAATATTTTTTCAAAACTGTTTTAGAAATAAAAAAAATAAAATATTCATTTGGTAAACTAATTTCAAAAATAGTTTTAGAAATGAGAAAAATAAAACATTTATTTGGTAATATGATTTTTAAGAATTATTTCATTAATTGTTATAAAATGAAAAATAATTATTATACTAAATAAACTTTTAATAAATACAATTTTATTATTAAATAAATTCAAAATATTTTTTATTATAAATTTCAAACAATGGAATTTTTATATTTTACTTTAACTTACTAGCGGTTAAATAATTTATGTACTATAAATTAAAGTCGTACTAATTATTATTTACCATTATTTTTTAATCAATTTGTATTATGTTGGGTAATGTCAAAAGGTCAAGATATCAGCTCATGCACTTGTATTATTTTTATTTTTAATCTATGTTCTTTATTAGTTATTTTATTAGGTATTTTTTTTAGTTTGATTTTTATAGACCAAATTTAAAGAAGATCAAAGACTCTGATTAAAGGAGAAGTCTGATTATTTAGAGAATTTTTTATCTCACCCCTTGGCCTTCTTAGGCACCATGCGCTCTGCCTAAAATATTATCTGATTTCGGAGATGTATCTTCGGATGCATATTTTTTCAGCTTTTTTTAATTAATTTCGTAGATGCATCTACGAAATATTTCCGTATGCGTATTTACGGAAGAAAACCAGAAACAGAATACCAGAAAATCAACATTGTAACGATAAAATCAACATTCATAAAATAAAATCGGCGTTACATTGATGATTTTGACAAAAATTTAAATATTACATTTCAATAGCCCGGTGGACGCTTGCATATCTCTAAGATATCATCGACCGTTCTTCGGACCGTCACCTCCAACTCGAGCAGAATTTTCTCTTCGAAACCAAAATACGTTCGCCACATCGCCCTAACATCGTCTTGATTCTTGAGCTTAAACTTGCTGTAAACAACGTTCCCTTCGTTGTCAACTGAAGGTGAACGATACTCAAGCTTCACAACCTTTCGTTTGTCATTGTAAGGTAGGCGATATTGGATCTCGTCTATGATATCGTCGAGGGGGGTGAGATCCATGAGCTTGAACGTCCTCCCGAGTGTTTTGCTGTCGAAAAAGGAGACACTTGTGACATACCAACAGATTTTGATTTCACACAATTGAGACATTTTTGTATTTGTGTGAAAGATAACAAATGAAACCCCAAATTTATAGAAAACCTAGGTGAATATGGACCAACCATTTTCTGTCAAACTTTTTTCCGGAGCTATATCCACGAAACAACCCCATAATTATTGGTTCCGGAGGTGTATCTTCGGAACTTTCCCTGAAACTGCAAAATTAAGAACCTTCCATAGATACATATCTGGAACTTTTCCTGCTACATTTTTAAACCAGAACTCAATATAGAAGCACATCATAATAGAAAAATAAAAGGCATAAGTGCATACATAAGGCATAAGAATAAAAAGTGACTATTTTGCACTTTAAAAATTTACAATTAGTCATCCGATTATACAAGAATTCAAAACGAATCAAAACAAGTGTCGCCGGCTAAATCTATTGGTGGTACTCCTTTGGACTTTTCCACATTCAATCCTTTTCAATGTTGTTCAATCTTTCGAATTCGTGCATCCTTTTAACAAAATGATCTGGCCACATCTCGGCATTTGCGGTTGAATGAGTCGCCCATTCCGGTGATGTAGGTGGTATGGGGCATCCCGGTTTCAAGTAAACTTGTACAAAATGTCTTGATTTTGCAAGCCATCCAATACACATGATGCGATCATTTGGATTTTGAGGTGGTGCGGAGTGGAAAAAAGGTTTTCGAAAACCCGTATCACGTCAAGTCAATGCACACCATATCATATGCATATGCAATAAGATGACCCATATCAGGGAAGGTCATCCATTTTAAGTTGGACAAGATTCAATGTCATGTCACTAATACATGTCTTCTATTCCGGCTTGAGCCGACATACACTAGGAAGACCTTGTAACTTTAAGCATAATTCATGGTTATGCAAACCACAAATAACACTAAATTTCCACTTTTTGGTACTCAACATGTAACCACGAATCTTAAAAGGACATTCACATTTTCTACTACCGGTGTCGTCTCTTTTAAACTTCCGTAGAGGAGTCTGATATTTCCCGCTTCTTTTGTACAACAAAGTTACAAAAACGTTTCTTCTTTCTGAACCATTATCCGATCTTTCTATAACCACACCAAAACTAAGTCTAGTTGTAGTCCTACGAATCCATGTGAGCATGCTATCACGATCATTGATGTTTTGTACAATTAAATGTAAGTATTTAGTTTTATCGTATCCACAGGGATTGGAGCGATATCAAAACCGTTCAACAATTCCTATGATTCTAAGCAAAAGTTCGAGATGTTTGGTTTATAAGTCACGAAAAGTAAACGCGTATAATAAATAAAGATAAATTTCAAAGGAATAGGCTTGTTGGGAATTTGGTTTTCATTCACCGATTCAATATGCATATCATGAATCAGTTATACACAATTTAAGCATGTTTCAATATTATCACGTATCCCTCACAAACAGAGTTTATGTCTAAACATCTGATGAGGATTCTACCTTATTGTTTAAACGACGATTTCTCAGCCTATTAAACAATACGACAACATTAAGAATCGATACTTATGGTGAATATTAAACCTAAATCTATGTCTAGCATTTAGAGTTTAATAGATGATTATCTTGGATCGAGATTAGAACTGTATTTCTCAATATCAATTCAAATCCATGGAGTTAAACAATAAAACAACGATATCATCGATAATGATTCATAAATAAATTGCATATAATGCCATGATCAATGAAAACACATACTGTTTCGGTGAACTACAACCAATCTAAACAAGAAAGGGATTTAGCTACTCATGGTAGCTTGATACAAAATGGAGGAATTAAGATGAATCAACATCAACGATGATTTCCTAACTCTTGATACGTATCTAGCTCGTATCCTCACTTTCCCTCTCTTACTATCTATTACCAACTATCTAATACCAAACTGTATTAATATAATATGAGATGATCCACTACAATGCACTTGATCTCTTTTTATAGTTTTTTTGGTCGTCTGAGTTCGCATAGCGAGAGAAAGTTCGCTATGCGAAGTTATCTTTTCTTCTCAATTAAGATTTGAACTATCAAACCGCCTTTCAGGAACCGTCAGACTTCGCTATGCAAAGTAAAGTTCGCATCGCGAACTTTGCTCGCTTCTTCTTGCTGCATTTGCTTCAAGCGAAGTTGGGTGAGTTTGATTTTGTTTCATTCTGTTTTGGCTCGCTTCAACTTCGCATCGCGACCTTCACTATGCGAAGGAAAGTTTGCTATGCGAACTATTTGTTTCTTTCTGTTGTTGCTCGCTTCAACTTCGCATCGCGACCTTCGCTATGCGAAAGTTTCAGGATAAGAATTCTTTTTGCTTGTAACTGATGTTTTCTTTTGTCATTTCCTGGAAAAACATAACCATTCACAAGTAATAATCTTTTGGATCATGGTTAGTCAAATTTCATCATTTTTAGTTAATGGAAGCAAGCATTTTGTCATGTTTTCAAAAGATTTTGTCAACTATTTGAACCTCCATCAAATTCTCCCCAACTTAGTTTCTTGGTTGTCCTTAATCAAGAGCATGATTCATTCAAGAAATGTTTTCAGGATTCTCAATCAAGTATTTGAAATAATACTTGAAAAATGAATGGTTCGAATTATTACTTGTCAAGCAAGAAACACGTTCAACTGATTGTAGAATCAGAGCATGATTAGGAAATCAAGTTCTTGCCCACAAAATCAAATCATGTACTCAAAAATATAATGACACAACTCACTTAAATCTTTCCTAACACTCTTCATAAAAAGGGATGAAGACTTTGAAGTTTGTTTTAATCATGTGGTGTGATGACTCTCATCTAATCACTTGGTCAACATCCGGGTCGATTCATGTATTCATCCAAGTAATTTAGTATTCGAGCAATTGAAAGCGTAAATCACATAGGACTTGTGAAGGTTGTAATGTGGTCAAGTTTCATAAAGAGATGGTTTTTCTCCTAAAGCTAATTTTCTAAAAAAATTGTCCACTTTTGTAACTTGCTTTACTTATTGCTTCATCACCATGATCTTGACTTTTTTTTTTCTTCATGATACCAGGTTCTTACTTTTTGTATCTCTTTTTCTCATTTTATCTTTCTTTTCTTTTTCTTTTCCTTTTTGTATCATCATCCATTTTCTCCCCAACTTATTTCTTTTCATGAGTGAAGCTCTTGAGGATTCATATCATTATAATTCAGGTTGTGCAAAAAGAAATTGGAATGGATCATAACTTCACTAAGTGGTTTTCTTAGTGGTTTTGTATTTTTAAAATTTGATCCATCCTTTGATTTTTCTGGTTTCAAAGAAGGTGCACAAATGCTCACTCACATACTGGTTTTGATGAAATTCTTTTTGGCTATGGTGGTTTTTCTCGAAATCAAACAATTGCCTTGATCATCTTTATACCTTTACAAAACTCAAATGGAATTTTCAGATTGAACATGAATCAACCGAGTTAAACACAAGGATTTCGCAGTTTTTGTAAATAATGGAAGTTCACCTCACTTTTCTGGTTTTTGCTAAATGATTCAAGCAAGTGTGTTCAATGTAAAATGAGACATGATATGAGTTTATAAGAGAAAACAAAATCCAAAATCATGCTAACATTCTACAAAGCAAGTAAACGTGTACCTTGCTTGATTTTCGTCTGATTCTTATCATTACCACTCACTTTCCTTCCTTGTTGAATGCTTAAGATACTTGACTTGGCCTTTGTTCAAAATATTAGAAGAAGCACTATATGCTCATGATGAGGATAACAGGAACATAACAAGCATAACAACAGAAATTTTTCAAAACACAATTACGGCATACCAACCGGTTAAAGGAGTATCAAGTGAGTTTACGGTGTGAACTACCGTAAAAAAGTTTCAAATGAATACAACATATAACTGATAAACTGATATTGCAAAAGAAAGTACTAAAATTGAAACCAAAACTGAAAGAACTCAAAGCTAAAATAAAATGATTTACAATGTTGGGTTTCCTCCCAACCAGCGCTTGTTTAACGTCGTTAGCTCGACGCCTGTTCCGAGTAAAATCAAGGTGGTCTGTATGAATTCGTCAAAGCATCTATGCCACTATCCTTTGGCCTTTCTTTGTCATTATTTATCTTCAATTCCAAGCCTATTTCATCAGGAGCCTCAATCTTGTAATAGTCATCCTCTTTGTGTTGAAACAATTTGAAATTGACTTCTTCATTTTTGTACCTCACTTTCATCTTGCCTTCATCTACGTCAATCAGCATTTGGGCTGTTTTTATGAAGGGACGTCCCAAAATCAGAGGAATGTCATCATCTTCTTCAATATTCATCACCACAAAGTCTGTTGGAAATAGGAATCTCTCAAGTTTGACCATTATATCCTTTATCATGCAAACTGGTTTTGTGATTGATTTGTTAGCAAGTTGTAACACCATTGTTGTAGGTTCTATTTTAGGATTACCGATCTTTTTAAGAATGGAAAACGGAAGAAGATTGGTGTTTGAACCAAGATCAATCAAAGCTTTATCAAAATTTATATTTTCAATGGTAATTAGTACTGTAACGCTTCTAGGATCAGCACTGTTTTCTTCCTCTTTTTTCTTAAAATTTTCTTCTTGCTTTTCCACTATAAATCTTTTTTCTTTGGCGTTCTGTCTAACTTTTGTTTCATCCACTTTTCCAATCTTTGTTGTGACTGAATTGCACGTTTCTTTTGGATTGGTTTGAGTGGCGGTAGAGAACGGTCCTTGTTGTTGCTCATTCAACCGCTTTGCAATTTGCCCTACTTGTGTTTCAAGATTTCTGATTGATGCATCTGTATTTTTCTGTTTGCCATGGACATCTGCATGAATTGATTCAAAGTATCTTCTATCTTTGTAAGCTTATCTGGTTGAGTGTACCTTTGGTATTGATTCTGCCTGTTTTGAATTTGGCCATAACTTGCGTTGTTGTATGGATAACCTTGATTGCTTTAGTACGGAACCTGTCTCTGCTGCTGGTTTCCCAAATAATTGACCTCTTCATTAATTAGAGGATAAAAACCGGTTAGGTGGTCTCCTGTACAAAGTTCGCACATGGCTACTTGTTGTGGTTTAGGTGCTTCGTGCAGTTGTTTGAGTTGTTGTGGAAGAGTGGATAATTGCTTGGTGATTTCTTCCACAGTTTGAGTGAGAAACTTATTTTGTGCCAAGATTGCATTGTTCGTATCCAACTCAAGAATTCCAGGTTTCTTTTGTGCGGTTCCTCAGTTATATTGGACTTGATGATCGGTGAGAGTCATTCGGTTGATAATTGAAAGTGCTTCTTCTGTGCTTTTTGCCAATAAAAAACCACCGGCTGTTGCGTCAAGTAAGAGTTTTGGTTGGGGCTACAATCTGTTGCGAAAGATGTGGACTTGTGTTAGACTGTCAAAACCATGATTCAGACATTTCTGTAGCATGGATTTGTAACGTTCCCAAGCTTCACATAGAGTTTCATTTGTGGATTGAGCAAACACGACAATGGATGTTTTTGCATCCATGAACCGGTTGTGAGGGAAGAATCTGTTAAGAAAATTTTCTTCCAAAACATTACAGTTCATCATGGTTTCAGTAGGTTGGTCAAGATACCAATCTTTTGCTTTACCGATCAAAGAATGCTGGAATAACCTCATAAATACTGCTTCTTCTTCAGCTTCGGGTGCACCTAACATAACGGCCAGTTCATAGAACTTTGTGAGGTGGGAGTATGGATCTTCATGATCCAAACCTGCAAAAGGGTTAGCGTAAATAATCTGCAGCAGTCTCGTTTTCATTTCAGCTTGTCGGTTATTTGGAGTGTTGGTGAGACGAGCTAATCGTCTTGGACTGCTCCGACAAGGTCCACCGTTGACAACTTCAGTCATTGTTTCTTTTGTTGGATTTGTTGAGGAAGTTGATGCGGAAGCTCCTTTGTGACTTTTCTTCTTGGATAGTTGTTTCTGTTTCTTCTTTTGTCTTTTGTCCTTTCGGATTGTTCTTTCGATCTCGGGATCAAAAAGAAGCTGTTCTTCCAAAGTCTTGCCTCGAAGCATAAACAAAAGTTTCACCATCTATCCAACACTTGAACAAACGTTGCGAAAAACAAATATATACAATATATAACAACTTAGAAGTATAGAAACTATTGTGAAGTTTTAATTTACCGATTCAATATGCATATCATGAATCAGTTATACACAATTTAAGCATGTTTCAATATTATCACGTATCGCTCACAAACAGAGTTTATGTCTAAACATCTGATGAGGATTCTACCTTATTGTTTAATCAACGATTTCTCAGCCTATTAAACAATACGGCAGCATTAAGAATCGATACTTACGGTGAATATTAAACCTAAATCTATGTCTAGCATTTAGAGTTTAATAGATGATTATCTTGGATCGAGATTAGAACCGTATTTCTCAATATCAATTCAAATCCATGGAGTTAAACAATAAAACAAAGATATCATCGATAATGATTCATAAATAAATTGCATATAACGCCATGATCAATGAAAATACATACTATTTCGGTGAACTACAACCAATCCCAACAAGAAAGGGATTTAGCTACTCATGGTAGCTTGATACAAAATGGAGGAATTGAGATAAATCAGTATCAACGACGATTTCCTGACTCTTGATGCGTATCCAACTCGTATCCTTACTTTCCCTCTCTTACTATGTATTACCAACTATCTAATACCAAACTGTATTAATATAATATGAGGTGATCCACTACAATGCACTTGATCTCTTTTTATAGTTTTTTTTGGCCGCCTGAGTTCGCATAGAGAAAGAAAGTTCGCTATGCGAACTTATCTTTTCTTCTCCATTAAGATTTGAACTGTCAAACTGCCTTTCAGGAACCGCCAGACTTCGCTTTGCTAAGTAAAGTTCACATCACGAACTTTGCTCGCTTCTTCTCGCTGTGTTCGCTTCCAGCGAAGTTGGGTGAGTTTGATTCTGTTTCATTCTGTTTTGGCTCGCTTCAACTTCGCATCGCGACCTTCGCTTTGCAAAGGAAAGTTCGCTATGCGAACTATTTGTTTCTTTCTATTGTTGCTCGCTTCAACTTCGCATCGCAACCTTTGCTATGCGAAGGAAAGTTCGTTATGCGAAAGTTTCAGGACATGAATTATTTTTGCTTGTAACTGATGTTTTCCTTTGTCATTTCCTACAAAAACATAACCATTCACAAGTAATAATCTTTTGGATCATGGTTAGTCAAATTTCATCATTTTTAGTTAATGGAAGCAAGCATTTTGTCATGTTTTCAAAAGATTTTGTCAACTATTTGAACCTCCATCAATCATCAAACTCTTGCTTGTTATTAAAGTCAATGCCGACATCTACCGAATTTACGACAACCCCTTGAACATTCGGAGAAACATTTTTTGTAGAAACTAATTCTTTTGAGATATTATCGAGGTGCACCTTATCTATTTGTAAACAATAAGAAAAATAAACAAAAATTACAAATCTGCTGTAAAAAAACAGGTCACAGACACGTTCCGGAGATGTACATTCGAAAGTGTTCATCTTCACCACGTTTGGGAGGTACAGCTCCGGAAGTAACATTACTTTTTTTTTCAAAATTTTGATGATTAATGTGAGTAATGTAGTGGACAAAGTGTAATCTTTACCTGAAATTCGATCTTCTCTTGCTCCTTTTGATTAGTTGCACGAAAAATTTGGAGTTTTGGAGTGAAAAATAATATTGAAAATGTAAGGTTTTTTAGGTTGCTGAAGGTGAGTGTGGAAGAAGAAAACACAACAATGGGGGGAGTGATCATGCAGGTTTTAAATATAGCAGAAATTTCCGGAGTTGTATCTACGGAACAATCTGGCGCTTAGACGTTCTAGAGGTGCATCTACAGAAGTTTCCCTAAACTGAATTATTTTGAAGTTTTTCCCAGCGTTTACCATTTTAAAATTATTCCGTAGATGTAGCTCCGGAAAAAACCAAATTTTGGCAAAAAAGAAAAGGTACGTCCGGATATGTATCTCCGGAAGCAGAGGGAATAAAAGGAAATGCGTTAGGTGCCTAAGAGTATCAAGGGATGGATTAAGAAATTCTCATTATTTAAAGCATTATATGATGTAGGTCTATTTATACAGCTAGATGTCGAATTCTGGAAGAGAATTGAGTCTTAGTAGATATGGTTGATTTTTGTGAGTAGTGGGTTAGCATAAAATAGTATATAAATCAAATAATTTTTTTAAACGTATTCACGAATCATATATATATATATATATATATATATATATATATATATATATATATATATATAAGAGTATAATGAGGTTGAATGTCTGCCTGCGAGAGTTGTCAGACACTATGTATAGGTGATTACACAGAATTTGTGAATGTCTTCTTTTCCAATTCTGGGATTGAAGCATTTATAGAGGACTTTTTGGGTCTAACCTAGAAAATCATGATTCGTTTCCCTCCTTCGTGTTTGTTAAAGTGTTGGACTGTTAGTGTTCGGTTTGATAATAATTTGTTGTACCAAAAATTCTTGTACCTTTAACTTTTATCATTGTGGAAGATGTTACTCTTTTCGATGATTAACATCATTGAAGAATGAAGTAGGCATAACGATGAAGAATTTCCAAACCATTATATATCTTATGTACATTATTCTATCCTTATCTCTTTAATTTTTTTTTTGCATCATATCATGTATGATTAAGCATAATTCATCATTAAAATTGTTATAGATCGGCCAAAGGCCCAAATATGTGAGACTCAATTCATCTCAGATTCATTCTACTTGACCCAAGGTATAAAAGTCCGTTCACACGGAAAGCAAGATAGATTATCTGATCTCCACTTTTCACTACACTCATCTGAAATCTTGAACTGACTTGGGCGTTAATAATTTTGTTTGATCTCTTGTGTCTATGATAATGAGGAAACACATGTTATTGAATCCATTTATCATGTTTTGCTTCTGCTCATTATCTTTTTCTTCTGTGCTTTAACTCTAATTTTATAAAAATAGATAGTTTTTGAATTTGGTCATTTTAAGGGGAACGATTTATTCAACCCCCTTTTAGACCTTATCGTATCTACACTCTCGCCTAACATAATTGGATGACCCATTTATCCTATTTTTGACAACCTGTCACTTTATTTCATGTGGCTGAATGCCTTAGCATGGTTGGCTTTGCTTGTGTCCTTTAGAACTATCCCGTTTAGAAACCAATAAAATTATTCTGATACACAATCCCTTAAGCATGATGCTTTTGAAAGGGCGGAGTGATTTAATCTAGGCATAGACAAATTATTTTTGAACATTTTGAACATTTAAAAATGTGTGACTATTGTATTTTTAGTTGCACTTCATCATTTTCATACGACTCAAAATAATTGCATCCATAATTAGCATCTTCACTCTGTTGAAAAAGGATAACGGTGCACACGTTTGGTAACTTAAAGGACCAAGTTGTTACAAGAAAAACTTTAAGGACCAACTTGTTACATAAAAATAATTTAAAGGACCTCTGGTGTAAATTTACCTATTTATTTTTATTTCTCTACTTATTTCTCTGTCTTTTCTCTTTTCAATTATTTTGTTTCCCCGTCTTTATTTATTTCTCTTTTCCAACATAAATCATTTTACATCAAAGAGTTTTATAAACCATTCTTTAAAATCTGAATATCACAATTCACCCCCCTCTCTTGTGTTTGGAGTCACTTGGTCAATAAGTGATATCGGAGTCTAACTTTTATAATAACAATAATCGTCTCAGGTGGTAGTATGATGAAGAGGCTTTTTATGAACACACCTCCATTGTTTAATGGTGAACATTTTACTATATGGAAAGCAAGAATGAAATTTTTTAGATGCAATTGATTTTGATTTATGGGATTATGGTTTAGATGATCATTTTGTTCCTATTCATTCCATTAATAATAAAGTAGTGAATAAACCGAGTAATTTATGGACCATTGAAGAAAAGAAAAAAGTGAAACAAAGTTTTAAAGCAAAGTATTTGATGATAAGTGAGTTACGCGCTAGAGAGTACAATTATATTTTTAACTGTAGCACTGCTAGTGAAGTGTTTGACACTCTTTAAATCATCTATGAAGGTTCTGCTAAGATAAAAAGGGAGAGGATGAAAACAATAGACCAAGAATATGAGACACCAAATGAAAATGAAGAAAATCTTGAAAGATGTTTCTCAAGTATTAAAACTCTTAGGAGCGCTTTTAAAAATTGTATTTCTAACGAGTATATCAGATTCAAGAAATGGTGTTGAAAACCTGACCTAGTAATAAAATCCAAAGATACAAATGTCATTGAAAGTTTACAAGGTAAGTGGAATAAGTTAAATATTATCAAGACACTCTAAGAGTTAATTCAACAATTCCAAAATGAGAATAAAGAGGAAAATTCATATACATTTGATGAATCATCAGAAGGATCATATGAAGAATCATCCAAAGAATCATTTGAAGAATCATCTGAAGAATCCTATAAAAATCATCAAAAGAATTAGAGAAAGAGATAAACCTCTGTCTTAAAACTACTTGTGATGACGAGGTAACCACTCTTTTCTATAAGCAGATGTATGCTCTAAGCGTTAAAGTTTGCAAAGAAATGATGAGTTAGAAAATGCATTGTGACTTATAAGAATAATGTAAAATCTCTAGAATAT
Organism: Lathyrus tuberosus; assembly: GCA_022829125.1. NCBI lineage: Eukaryota > Viridiplantae > Streptophyta > Magnoliopsida > Fabales > Fabaceae > Lathyrus > Lathyrus tuberosus. The sequence continues at coordinate 1,174,412 of JALAZF010000467.1, read as the reverse complement.
GAAAATGAAATAATCATAGATGAATTGAATCAACGTAAAAAATGTGTTGTAAATTTTATTAAATGTAAAACTTGCAATTTCTTGAAAATTTAGATCGATGATTTGCATGAAACCCTAAGAAAGTTCACCAAAGGTTGAGGTAATCTAGACATGACTCTCTCTAGTTAGTAAACTACCTATAATAAAGGGTTTAGGTTAAAAACCTAAAATCAACGCTAAGAATTTTAATAATATGTGTATTGAGAATAATTTTTTTAAATATAAAGTTCATAAGTGTAATTATTGCAATAAAAATAGTCATGTTGATTTATTCTATTTTGTCAAGAAAACCATTATAGTAATAATGTTAGTTCTCTGTCTAATTTCTATAAAAAATATTGTGAAAGAAAAATGAGAAATATATTTGTTTCATCTTATTCCAGTGATCATAATTCTAGTGGGAGATCTATAGGCAAAATGCAATGCACTAACCTGAAAGGACCTAACAATATTTGAGTACCAAAAGTGAAAACATGATTTTTCTTTTGAAAGAATGATTTGCAGAGCCAAAGGCTAATGTTAAAATATAAAAAAGTTTGCCCAAAGCATTTATTCAAAGATTTCATGTCTATAGGGAGATATGGTTCAAATTTAAAAATATTTCAAGAAGAATATCAATGAGGAAGAAATGAATTCTAAATTTTCTGCTCGTATCAAATGATTTAGACAGCTGCAAAAGAAATAAAATTAAGTTTTGTTCTAGAAAGGACCAAAGGGAAGAAGTCCTCAAAAAAATATTTTTGTTAGTAAAAGAGGCATATCACTTGGTAGAGAATGAAATAGAAAAAACTCTAGTTACTCTTATAACAAGTGCTAAATCATCACATCTTCATTACATTCATTTTCTACTAATCTTTTTTTAAAAATGAAGTTTTGATAAAATGGGACTCATAAACTAAAAAAGGGATGTATCAAAAGCAATATGGACCCTAACCCTTTTTCAAAGTCCAAAAGAATCAAGGAGATTGAATTTTTGACCTCTTAATCAATTAGACCTAACGGTTAGTCGATTAAGGTTGTTTGAATTTCAAATATCACGTTAGTCAATCAATTAAACCAAAATTTTTAATAGATTAAAACCTAAAAGATTGCCATTTTTCAAGCAGCCAATCAAACATTGATTAGCACTAAAGTCTTACTTAATTAAATTAAACCTTAATAGATTAAAATGAGTTCTATAAATAGGTAAACTTTCTCAGTTCTTCTTCATCCCTCTCATCTTCGTTTACTTGCTTCATCTTCTTATTTTCTTCCATTCTTTTCCATTTGTGTGTTTTTATCATCATTATCACTAAAAATGGAGCTTAAGAGAATTTGTATTGTCAGTGGTTCCTCTCTCAAACTTATTTCGCCAAATAATTCTCATCTCAAGAGAAAAAAATACCATCAATAAGCACGTTTCCAGCTTTCAACTTATTCCAACTCATTATGTTGACGAGAGTTATATTTCTCTTTCCATTGACGAATTTGTTGTTACTTGTGACTTATCCTGTACTGGAAATAAAAATGGTCATGTCAATCTTTTTTGCTTTGTTAAGAAAAGTCATGATTGTAATAATGCATATAGTTGGAAGTCTAAAGAGAATATACATTACACTAACATTAAAGGACCCAAGATGATTTGTGTACCTAAAGTTAAGACTTAAGTTCTCAATGCAGACATATTTTACAATAGCAAACACTAAGTGATACCTTGATAGCGGATGTTCAAAGTATATGACTTAAGACAAATCTCCTTTCTCTTCCTTCTATCCTAAAAAATGGGGATTTATCTCTTGTGGTGATAACAACAAAGGAAGAATTATGGGTTCGAATAGCATTGGTATGTTTCCTAATCTAACGTTTGATGATGTTCTTTTAGGTGTTTGCTTAAAACGTAATTTTCTAAGTATTAGCCATTTATGAGACAAAGGTGATATTGCGACTTTTGATTCGTTTGGATGCACAGTGATAAAGTCAAAATTGAATCAAACTCTTTTAATAGTTTTAGAAGTGGAAATATTTACACAGTGAATTTTAACAAAATACCGTCAAATGATATTTGTCTGTTGAGTAATGAGGATGAATCTCGCCTATACCATATACGAATAAATCATATGAATCATCTAAACAAGTGTGTCCCCGAGGATTTAGTAATCGGTTTTCCAAACATGCATTTTGAAAATCATGGGTTGTGTGATGCATTCCAAAAGGGTAAATAGGTAAAAGCCTTTTTTAAATCTAAAAATATTATTTCTATAAATAGGCTTTTACAAGTGTTGCATATGGATATTTTTGATCTATCCAGAACCATGAATTTTGGCGGGAATTAATATGCCCATGTAGTTGTGGATGACTACGCTTGCTATAAAAGGAAATTTTTCTTATCTCATGAAAGAGACGTGTTTCTTTCCTTTCTAAAATTAGCAAAAGTTATCCATAACTAGAAAGGCTTAAGCATTACATCTATCCAAAGTGATCACAGAGGTAAATCTCAAAATTAGGAATTCGATAACTATTGTAAAGAGAATGTAATTGAGCATACTTTTTATACGCCACGAACTCCCCAACAAAATGGGGCAGTGTAACTAAAAACTAGATCTCTTGAAGAGCTAGTGAGGACGATTCTCAGTGAGGTTAATCTTCCTAAGTACTTTTGGATGATGTAGTAAGCAGTGTTTTCTATGTAATGAATTTTTTCTTGATAAGATCAATTCAAAATTTGATGTGTTATTAATTATACAAAGTAATGAAGCCTAATATATTGCACCTCCATGTGTTCAGATTCAAATTCTTTGTTCTTAATAAAGTGAAGGATAATATTGGAAAATTCGATGCAAAAGTTGATGAAGGTTTATTCTTAGGATATTCCACTTCTGGTAAAGGTTTTAGAATATTGAATAAAATAATCTTGTCTATTGAAGAATCAATCCATGTTACCTTTAATGAAACTACCCTCAAGTCGGTAGATGTAGAAGTGTATGATTGTGCATGTATGCTAAACAACATTCTCCTACAAGATCAATATAAAGATAACGGTCGGGATCAAAATAAAAATAAAGAATAAGTTCAAGACTAAAATCAAACCAAAATCAATCAAAACGAAGCAACAAGACATGTCCATCAAGATCTACCCAAGGAACAAAGGACCATAAAATATCATCCAATCAAAAACATCATTGAAGATATTTCTAAGGGGTCACAAATTGACACTCACTTAATATGGTATGTAAATTTATGGAATTTGTTTCCCAAATTAAGTCAAAAGACATCAATGAAGCTCTCATTGACGAACATTGGTCTCTTTCTATGAAAGATGATTTAAATCATTTTGAGAGAAATAATATTTGGAAACTTATTCTCAAACCCTTATCTAAGATAGTGATTGAAACTAAATGTGTCTTTTGTAACAAGCTTGACGAAAATGGAAATGTCTTGAGAAATAAAGCAAAACTTGTTGTCAAAGGGTACAATCAATAATAAGGCATAGATTTCGATAAGACATATGGCCTTGTAGCTTGATTAGAAACCATAGGGATGCTTTTAGATCTCTCACGCATTTTGGATTTTAAACTCTTCCAAATGGATGTAAAGAGCATATTCTTGAACGGGGTTACATTCAAGAGGAAGTGTATGTTTATCAACCTCCTGGGTTTCTAAATTTCTCTTTTTCTAATCATGTCTCCAAGTTGAAAAAGGCTCTCTACGGGTCTAAAACAAGCCCCTAAATCTTGGTATGAACGGGTGAGAAGATTATACTTGAAAACAATTTTCAAAGAGGAAATTTTAATACAACTCTTTTTATTAAGAAAACTGACATTTTACTTTGTGAAAATATATGTTGATGATATTATATTCAATGTTACTAATGAGCCATTATGTGAGGGGTTTTCTAATATGATGCATAATAAATTTGAAATGTCTATGATGGGGGAGCTTCAATACTTTCTTGGGTTAGAAATTCATAAATCAAAGAAAGGCACATTATCAATCAAGATAAATATTGTAAAGAGATGTTAAGAAAATTTTGCATGGACAAAGCAAATCCAATCTCAACTCCAATGAGTACTTTTTGTAGTTTAGATAAGGACAAATAAGGAAAAGTAGTTAAAGAAAGAAAATATCGAGGTATGATATGTTACCTTCTTTATCTTACCACACCTCATCCTCATATTATATTTTCTATCTATCTATGTGCTCATTTTCAAGAAAACATCAAAGAATCACATTTCTTTGCAATAAAATGCATAGTGAGATATCTCACTAGCACACCACTTATGGATTTATAGTACCCCAAAGGGACAAAATGTACTTTAGTAGGGTACTATGATTCCAATTTTATGGGTTGTAAATTGGATTAAAAAAGTACCCGCGGTACATGTCATTTGCTTAGAAATTTGTTTGTCTCCTAGCATAGCAAGAAACAAGCAAGTGTTGCATTTTTCACAACATAAGAAGAATATGTTGTTGCAAGTAGTTGTTGTGCATAATTTATCTAGATGAAAAATAAATTAAGTGATTATGAAGTTAGTCTCAAAACCGTCGTAATAAAATGCGACAACACTAGCTGTCATACCCCAATTTTGACCCTGAATTGCTGAATAAATGCATTCATCGAGTCATTAACATCATATCATAACATGCATTTCATCATGCATAATGCCTAAATTGTCAATCGTAATAATTTTTCGGATCTACAGACAGATCGTTCAAACGGAACCTCAACTGTGCGTAAAATTAGCGGGCGAAAAATTTTAAAATCTAGCTTGCAGACGTCAATTTTGTTGATCTACGGTTCACATAAATTAACCTGGCATGTTCGTTTTAATTTTTTTGACAACTCTTTCTGTAACACCCCATTTTCTACCCTACATTTATATTAAAATCAGAGTGCTAAAATTTTCAAACATAAAACAAATGAGATGTCACATTTTCAACTTAAACCACAAAATCTGGATTTCATTTAGCAATTGATACATAGCATTCAGAATACAACTTATAATTCATTCGCAACTTTATTCAGTCATTACAACTTTTTAAACCATGATTATTCAACCATTATCGTAATGGCAACAACTTAGAAATAATTTCCACAACATGAAATAACAACTATTCATCAACTTATAATAACAACAACATAAACTAAACAACCCCCCGAGTGCTACGTATCAGAGCATGACACCAACCTGAATTAACAGCCACTAAAGACTTCATAATAATCACTTCAACTTCCACAGCTATCCTTGAGTACCTGCCCATTTCCCATGGTAGGGGAAATATCAGCAGAAGGGGTGAGATATCGAATAATATAAACAAAAGTATGATAATTAATATACTAGATTAGAATCATATAAATTTCACCGCTTCGTACAACTATCATACGACAACTACTAATAAACAACTTAATAGCAACCATAACTTATAACCAACAGCAACTCAAATCAGCACAACCTGTTAACAGCAAAACATATTAAACCAACTAACAACATAATAACCAACACCAACTTAATCACAAAAGCAACTTATAACAACATCACTTATAACAATAACAACTTATAGCACCACAGCAACAACTTATAACTTCAGCAACCACAACAACAACGACAACAACGTCTTAAACATACAAACCGAATGTGACTCAAACTATGCAAATGCATGTGGTACCATTTGGAGTAAACTCCCAACTTAAACATATGCCAGGTTATCGAGGCATTTTCAACTTAATCGGATTCCATCAAGGCCAACTTAAACAGGTGCCATCAAGGCCAACTTAATCAATGCAAATGTATGCATGCAACAATAACCACAATGTCACAACAACAACAACGCAATAACAACAACGAGAACAACAACTTAAACATGCACCACATGCATCAACTTAATCCAACATTGGTCGTTCGACCTACAACTTAATCAACAACATATTCAACATCACATCACCAACATCACCACATCAACAACGTATTCAACATCAACATAAAACATTGGTCATAAGACCTACAACTTAACAGTGCCCATTGTAACAGTCCGTTTTTAATATTTCCTTTTTCCGTGCTTTTTGGTGTTAATTGGTCGAGTCTTTATTTTTAATTGAGCAATATTTATGTTAATTGCTAATTGGTGTGATTATATGTTATTTTTGCACATTGTGTATTTTTACCGTTTTTGAGAGTTTGCGGGGAAAATTGAAATAGAGGGTATTTGACATATTTCATAATTAATAGTATTAGTTAATAATAGTTAGTTTAGATATTTATTAGAAATGTTTAGAATTTTTTTAAGTTAAGAAAATATAAAAGAAAATAGTTAGTATAAGTTTAGAAAAGAAGAAAAAAAAGTTAGGAAGAGTTTCCCAAAAGAGAGAAGAGGAAAAGAGAAGAGAAAGAAGAAAAGAGAGGAAAAACTTGTGAAGGAAGAAATCAATCTCCCGACTTTCTAGAACACGATTAAATCGGGTAAGGGTGCGAAACTCGGTTATTACATCATTGTGTATGATTATGAATGTTTTGTGTGGATGTTTTGGTTGGTTTTCCATATGTTTCCATTTATGCCGTATTGGACGAATCGATAGAAACCGATGTTTTCACGGTTAGAATTCGAAATAAATTACGTAGTTGTATCGAGTAAGGTTAGGTCGTCGTATAGCGTGCTTTTTATTCGATTTAGTGATGTTTGAAAATTCTGGTTTTTTTGAAAGGTTGAAATTTAATCGAAAAATCGACCGTCGTAGAAATTTCGTTTATGTGTTCTAAATTATTCTTATGTATTTGGTGGTTGCGCGTATATGTTTGTTTCGGTGAAAATGTTCGATTTAGTCGAGTTTCCGGGCATTTTGGAAAAGGGACAGCAAAGGTGTATTTTGAGAAAATCTGGTTTTTGAGGAAAAACAGAGTTATGAATCGATACATAACAGCTATGTATCGATACGAAATGGTTTATGTATCGATACATAACCCTTATGTATCGATACATACTGAAGAAATTGGGAAAAACAGCATTTTCACTACAGCATGTGTCGACACATGCGTGCTATGTATCGATACATGTGGCCTTTTGTATCGATACATAAGCCTATGTATCGATACATACTGTGCTGAACCATAAAAATCTGGTTTTTCGGGGAAACTTCGGAAATTCATATCTCTTGAACCGTAAGTCGGTTTTGATCCCCGTTCGAAGCGTTGGAAAGCTAACGAGATGTTCTTTCTAGGAAAAATAGTTTTGGGGTCTGAACTTGGTCCAATCGGTACAGTTTTTACGAACCGTTTCGTAGTGTCGGGCGTCCGGTTTATGGTTTTGCGTTATTTTGAAATATTCATATCTTGTTAACCGTTTATCGTATTTAAGAGTTCTTTATACCGAATCGAAGCTGTCGATGAGTACTTTTTGATGATGATAGAAAATATTATTTTTGGTCGACTTTTAGCCGACTTTTCTGAGAAACCGTAAAATGGAATTTTTGAGTTATTTTCTATATTGTGCGACAGGATATGATATGTAACGTATGACTTGTGTGAGGGATGTTTGATGGGTATATGATGTTGTGGTGAAGGTTTGTAGCCGTTTGGAAAATATGTGCATTGTATTATATGTACTTGAAATGCATGATTTAATGTATGAGTCTTGATTGCCATGGGTCATTATATGACATGCATCATGTTGAAGACATTGTAAGATCCCTTCGTGGGTGTAAACAATGCATGAAGACATTGTAAGATCCCTTTGTAGGTGTAAACAATGCAGTTAGACATTGTAGATCCCTTTGTGGGTGTAAACAATGCATGTTGAATTGTAGATCCCTTATGGGTGTAAGCAATTGTTGTATTGATCGGGTGCCTATTATAAAGGACTAAAAACGATCCATAACGTCGCATGCTTGTTGATAAGTGGTAGCGACGGGGAACATCGTATGCCCGACGGGGAGTTACCCTAAGTAACGAGCGATGATTCCAAGAGTTCCTGGGGGACTATTGGTACCGCATGCATAGGGTCGTTGTGTCGGTCTCTGTGCATTTGCATAATTCATTACATGAATGTTTATGTGTTGAATTTTGAGAAGGATTTGTTATGCATTGTGTTAATGTATATGCTTATGTTATTGATGTGTGAAATGGGTTTAATATGTCTTGTGTTGTTTACAAGTATCGTATTTGTGTGGTGAGAATAATTGTGCATATTTTGCTAAGTGTTTTATAATGATATGCAATTATATTATAATCCTGTTTCTCACCCTTCTGCTGTGGTTTAATGCTGTGATGGCATTGCAGATTAGACGCTGGAGGTCTTTTGCGAAGATTAGTGTCTTCGTCTTTTTGTCGTTCCGTCGGCTCTGATATGTAACACGGGTAGTCGGGGTTCGAGTGTAGATGTTTCTTTTGGCTTGTATATAGTGGCTTTGTATGAACATGTATATGACATACTTATCTTTTGTGATGACATCAGTTATGGATGTTCCGCTTTAATTCTGTAACTGAACGATGATATTTTGGAACTGAGTTCCTATGTTTATATGACTATCAGGTTGTTATATATCTATATGAGCAGGTTGTTTTAACTCACGTTGGTGTGGCATCTCTGGCTATATCATGATAAATTATTCTTTGCTCTGATGTTTTATTTATAAGAGTAGTTTATTCCGGTTTTTGTACGGGGTATAGAAGGGGTGTTACATTAAGTGGTATCAGAGCCAGTGTCTATTTGGTCTGTCCGACCGTGTCTTTGTGTCGTTGTTGGACTGTTGCACTCTGTTGAGTGGTTGTTTAACCATAATTTGATATCATTGGGAACGTTCAGATTATGGCTGGAAGAGGTGCTGCTGCTATGACTGCGGCCATGCAAGCTATGGCGCAAGCGATGTAGAATTTACCCAATGCTGCGGCGGACGAGGAATCGCGTAGTATGGATAAGTTTCAGAAGAATAATCCACCGAGCTTCGAAGGTACTCATGATCCTGAGGGAGCACAGATTTGGCTGAAGAAGATTGAGAAGATCTTCCGTTTCATTAGGTGTTCCGAGGATCAGAAGGTGCAGTTTGGTACTCATGTGTTGGAAAAGGAAGCTGAAGACTGGTGGGCGAATGCTTCTCAGAGGTTTGAGGAGGATGAGATAGTGGTTACATGGGCTGTGTTCAAAGATGCTTTTCTTGAAAAGTATTTTCCGGAAGATGAGAGAGGTAAGAAGGAAATTGAATTTCTTGAACTGAAGCAGGATAATTCCTCTGTTGCGGATTATGCTGCTAAGTTTGAGGAACTTGTGAAGTTATGTCCTAATTATAATACGGCTGGTTCTGAGAGGTCAAAGTGTTTGAAGTTTGTGAATGGCTTGAGGCCAGAAATCAAGCAGGGTATTGGTTATCAGGAGATCAGGCAGTTCAGAGGTAGGCCTTATGCTACCCCTGTTGATAAAGGGAAACAGAAGTTTACTTTTGATAGGAAGCCTAGTGGAGGAGGAATGAATTCTTCTGTGAAATGTTATAATTGTGGTGGTTTAGGTCATCGTGTGTCGGAGTGTAGGAGGAATATGAACAAGTGTTCTAATTGTGGTTTGACGGGTCATGTGGCTGCTGATTGTAGGAGGAATGCGATCAAGTGTTATAATTGTGGGGAGAATGGTCACTATAGTACAAAGTGCACGAAACCGAAGCAAGCTCAACCTAGAGGGAAAGTATTTGCATTGGCGGGAGCTCAGCCTACTAATGCAGATTGTTTGATCAGAGGTACTTGTTTTATTAATAGTAATCTTTTAATTGCTATTATTAATACTGGAGCGACTCATTCGTTTATTTCGATTGATTGTGCGAAACGTTTGAATTTGGTGTTGTCTAAGATGGGTGGAGAGATGGTTATCGATACTCCAGCTTCGGGGTCGGTAACTACTTCTTTCGTTTGTTTAAGTTGTCCTTTGACAATTTTTGGTAGAGATTTTGTGATGGACTTGGTATGTTTGCCATTGAAGGGTTTGGATGTGATTCTGGGAATGAACTGGTTAGAGTTCAATCGTGTTCATCTTGATTGTTATCTTAAGCGGGTGAGATTTCCTTCTCTTGAAGAAGAAAGGGAATCTGGTTTCTTATCTACCAAAGAGTTGAAGAAACTTTTGGCGGAGGAAGCTCAGTTGTTTGGATTATTTGCATCGTTGTCTGTGGAGAGTCAAGTTGCAATTGGAAGTTTTCCCGTTGTGTGTGATTTTCAGGAGGTGTTTCTAGATGATTTTTCAGATGTGCCGCCAGAAAGAGAGGTGGAGTTTTCTATAGACCTAGTTCTTGGTACTAGACCTATATCTATGGCACCATATCGGATGTCAGCATCTGAGTTGGTGGAGTTGAAAAGACAATTGAATGAGTTGTTGGAAAAGAGGTTTGTAAGGCCTAGTGTATCACCTTGGGGTGCTCCTGTTTTGTTGGTCAAAAAGAAAGATGGAAGTATGCGTTTGTGTATCGATTATCGGCAGTTGAATAAAGTGATGATTAAGAACAAGTATCCACTTCCAAGGATCGATGACTTGATGGATCAACTAGTGGGTGCAAGTGTGTTTAGTAAGATTGATTTGAGGTCAGGATACCATCAGATTCGGGTTAAAGAGGAGGATATTCAGAAGATGGCCTTTAGGACACGATACGGACATTACGAGTTTTCTGTGATGCCGTTCGGGGTTTCTAATACGCCGGGTGTGTTTATGGAGTATATGAATCGTATATTCCATGAGCATTTAGATCATTTTGTTGTTGTTTTTATTGATGACATTTTGGTTTATTCTAAGTCACAGGAGGAACATGCGGAACATTTGCGTATTGTGTTGCAGATTCTGAAGGAGAAGAAACTTTATGCCAAACTGTCCAAGTGTGAGTTCTGGTTGTCAGAAGTGAGTTTTCTTGGGCATGTGATTTCAGGTAATGGTATTGCTGTGGATCCATCCAAAGTAGAGGCAGTTCTACAATGGAAGGCTCCTAGATCTGTTACTGAAATTCGAAGTTTTCTGGGTTTAGCTGGATATTACCGGAGGTTTATCGAAGGTTTTTCCAAGTTGGCACTTCCGTTGACTCAACTGACTTGTAAGGGTAAGGCATTTATTTGGGATATTCAATGTGAAGAAAGTTTCAACGAGCTGAAGAAGAGATTGACTACAACTCCGATTTTGATCTTACCGAATCCTAATGAATCGTTCGTTGTGTATTGTGATGCATCTCTAATTGGTTTAGGTGGTGTTTTGATGCAAGATGGTAAGGTGGTTGCTTATGCTTCGAGGCAGTTACGAGTTCATGAGAAGAATTACCCTACTCACGATTTGGAATTAGCTGCAATGGTTTTTGTATTAAAGATTTGGAGGCATTATCTCTACGGTGCTAGATTCGAAGTCTTTAGTGATCATAAAAGTTTAAAATACTTGTTTGATCAGAAAGAGTTGAATATGAGGCAACGGAGATGGTTGGAACTTCTGAAGGACTATGACTTTAGCTTGAATTACCATCCTGGTAAGGCTAATGTGGTAGCTGATGCTTTGAGTCGAAAATCTTTGCGTATATCTGCTTTGATGGTGAAAGAGTGGGAACTTCTGGAACAATTTCGAGACTTGAGTTTGGTTTGTGGGCTTTCACATGAAAGTGTGAAGCTTGGTATGTTAAAGATCACTAATGATTTTCTGTTGTCTGTTATAGAGAAACAGAAGTTGGACTTGAAACTTGTTGATTTGTTGCTAGTTGGAAATCAAGAAGTGAACGGTGACTTTAAAGTGGATGATCAGGGTATTTTGAGATTCCGTGGTAGAATTTGTATACCGGATGATGCAGAGTTGAAAAAGATGATTCTTGAGGAAGGACACCGGAGTAGTATGAGTATACATCCTGGTGCTAATAAGATGTACCAAGATTTGAAGAAAATATTTTGGTGGTCTGGTTTGAAACGAGATGTGGCTTAGTTTGTTTATGCGTGTTTGACTTGTCAGAAGTCGAAAGTGGAACATCAAAGGCCTGCAGGATTAATGCAACCGTTGGATATTCCGGAGTGGAAATGGGATAGTATTTCGATGGATTTTGTGACGGGTTTGCCTAATTCTCCGAGTAGGCATAATGCTATTTGGGTGATCGTGGATAGACTGACTAAATCGGCGCATTTCATTCCGATTGATATCAGTTATTCTATGGAGCGTTTGGCTGAGCTTTATATCCGTGGGATTGTGAAGTTGCATGGCGTTCCGTTGAGTATTGTTTCTGATCGTGATCCGAGGTTTACTTCCAGATTTTGGGAAAGTTTGCAAAAGGCGTTAGGTTCTAAGCTGAGATTGAGTTCCGCTTATCATTCGCAGACTGATGGTTAGACGGAGAGAACAATTCAGTCATTGGAAGATTTACTGAGATCTTGTGTTCTTGAGCAAGGTAGAGTTTGGGACAGTTTTCTTTCATTGATCTAGTTTACGTATAATAACAGTTTCCATTCTAGTATCGGAATGGCACCTTTTGAGGCACTTTATGGAAGAAGATGTCGAACACCTTTGTGTTGGCATGAATCTGGTGAAAGTGCAGTAGTTGGACCTGAGTTAGTTCAACAAACGACGGAAAAGGTGAAACTTATTCGGGAGAAGATGAAAGCTTCTCAGAGTAGGCAAAAGAGTTATCATGATAAAAGGAAAAGAGATCTTGAGTTTCAAGCGGGTAATCATGTGTTTTTGAGGGTTTCGCCGGTGACTGGTGTTGGACGTGCTTTGAAGTCGAGGAAGCTTACTTCACGTTTTATTGGTCCATATCAGATATCCGAAAGAGTTGGTGCAGTGGCTTACAGGATAGCATTGCCACCGAATCTTTCGAATCTGCATGATGTTTTCCATGTTTCACAGCTACGGAAGTATGTTCCAGATCCGTCTCATGTGATTCCGATGGATGAGGTTGAGGTAAGAGATAATCTTACGGTTGAGGTTTTACCGGTGAGGATTTTAGATCGCGAGTTGAAAAGGTTAAGAGGCAAGGAGATTGCACTTGTGAAAGTGGCGTGGGGAGGCGCTGCTGAGGGCAATTTGACTTGGGAATTGGAAAGTCGGATGCGGGAGTCGTATCCGGAGTTGTTTGGATCAGGTAATATTTTCGAGGACAAAAATTTCTCAAGTGGGGGAGAGTTGTAACAGTCCGTTTTTAATATTTCCTTTTTCCGTGCTTTTTGGTGTTAATTGGTCGAGTCTTTATTTTTAATTGAGCAATATTTATGTTAATTGCTAATTGGTGTGATTATATGTTATTTTTGCACATTGTGTATTTTTACCGTTTTTGAGAGTTTGCGGGGAAAATTGAAATAGAGGGTATTTGACATATTTCATAATTAATAGTATTAGTTAATAATAGTTAGTTTAGATATTTATTAGAAATGTTTAGAATTTTTTTAAGTTAAGAAAATATAAAAGAAAATAGTTAGTATAAGTTTAGAAAAGAAGAAAAAAAAGAGTTAGGAAGAGTTTCCCAAAAGAGAGAAGAGGAAAAGAGAAGAGAAAGAAGAAAAGAGAGGAAAAACTTGTGAAGGAAGAAATCAATCTCCCGACTTTCTAGAACACGATTAAATCGGGTAAGGGTGCGAAACTCGGTTATTACATCATTGTGTATGATTATGAATGTTTTGTGTGAATGTTTTGGTTGGTTTTCCATATGTTTCCATTTATGCCGTATTGGACGAATCGATAGAAACCGATGTTTTCACGGTTAGAATTCGAAATAAATTACGTAGTTGTATCGAGTAAGGTTAGGTCGTCGTATAGCGTGCTTTTTATTCGATTTAGTGATGTTTGAAAATTCTGGTTTTTTTGAAAGGTTGAAATTTAATCGAAAAATCGACCGTCGTAGAAATTTCGTTTATGTGTTCTAAATTGTTCTTATGTATTTAAACGAAAGACATTTTGTCTTAAGATGGTGCAAAGAAATGTTTCATCCACAATTGTTGAGTCGAGATAAGTGACGTTTTCCCGTGAATGTTAATTTGTAAATCCATTTAATGTGATGCAAACGCCCGCTCCTCACCTGTTTTGGGTAAAACAATATTTTTCATCGATTAATACAAGATAACTTTCGTTAAAATCGACCAACAAACAAACATTTTCTACCCAGAACTACATAAGTCTTGAGTTCTCTATTATACCTGGAGATACCTAGGAGCAGAATTGCGAAATCTTGTAAGGCACCCTAAAATAAAAAACCTTTTTAGGTCCTTTCTTCTTTGTACCCTAATAAAAAATCTTTTTTTAGTCCTTCACGCCTTAATATAAAATCTAAAAACATTTCTCTTTTCTTTCGTTTTCTCTCTCAATAAGTAGAAGATCATAAACTAACACCACACTAACATTTATTTCATACTAACTAAATGGTTCCCGTTGAGTACAACGGACGTGAGAGATGCTAATACCTTCCCCTTGCGTAACCGACTCCCGAACCCTTATTTGGTTGCGACGACCATAATCAATGTCGTTCTTTTAGGGGTTTTATCGATATTTTCCCTTTCCCTTTTTGGGAATAAATAAAGTTAGGTGACGACTCTGTTAAGTCCATCCCGCGAGCGTGCGGTTGCGCTTTGCGAGGTCATGTTCTCATTTTTTGAGGTGCAACACCAGCGCAATAAATTTCACTAAAAATATAGTATTTCACTCTTAGACTAAACACAATTAGATTAGGAACGACTTTTTTAGGGATCATGTTAAAAAAGGGATTGTGTAATTGAGATTTTGTCCTCGTCTAATCAACTTTAAGATACTTTTTCAAAAGATGTTCCTAAAGAATATTTCTTTTTTGTAAGAACTGAGTTAGGAATCTTAAATCAATCATGTGTAAGAACAAGATCTGGTTCTGCATCTGGCCTTATGTTTTGATGATAACTTCACATATTATTTTAGAGAACAATTTTATACTCTAACTATTTTCTATCTAAGTGTGTAGCCCTTGAGTAAACAGATTCTGACTCTGATAGAAAAGGTGTGTGACGTCATCAGGCTCTGAGCTTAACACTCTAGAAGAAAACATAAGATGATTACAAAAACTCAAGTCAAGACTCTGAAATGCTTCTGATACAACGATTCTAAAAGAGAATTAGTACTAGAGCTTATAATCAAGATTTGGTATGATAGTTCTGAAGATTAAAGTTCTGAAGATTCAAGTTCTAAATATTCAACGGATCTATTTTTCATCTATAAAAGGAAGACTTGGAAGAATTTGAAAATTAGCATTTTGCTCTACAAAACTCATACTAAAACGCTGCACAAAATCTCATGTGAGATCTACTCATTATAGTTTTGTATATTAGCAAGGAACTTTAGTTCATATCTTGCAATTAACATTGTTGTG
Organism: Lathyrus tuberosus; assembly: GCA_022829125.1. Taxonomy (NCBI): domain Eukaryota; kingdom Viridiplantae; phylum Streptophyta; class Magnoliopsida; order Fabales; family Fabaceae; genus Lathyrus; species Lathyrus tuberosus. The sequence continues at coordinate 1,159,087 of JALAZF010000467.1, read as the reverse complement.
TTATTAAGCTTAAAATCCGTGTAATCTGCTTATGTAGAAGCATTTATGTATACACACATGTAATATCTTTTGAGTTAGTATTTCCTCAAGTGACTATGTGTTAGTCTTTATACTTGAGAGGGCTAATATGTTTTTCTAAACACTTAGACGATCGTTTGTAATCTTTCAAGATTATTGGATAAAGTCCTTTTTGAAGGCAAAATCACCTTGGCGGGTGGACTAGAGTAACTTAGTTAACAGTGAACCAAGATAAAAATGTTTGCGTTCTTTATCTTCATTCAATTGATTAACTATGGTGTATAAAAGTTTGAAACGATTATAATTGGTGAAACCCAATTCAAACCCCCCCTTTCTTGTGTTTCTCGCACCTTCATCATGCATTGATTAAACAACTAAATGTTAATTCTCCTTTTTCTTCTTCCATTTCTCATTTTCTACACTTGATCTATGTGCTATTTGTTTATTCCTCCTTTTTGATAATGCCAATTGGTGAGAAGTGCACACTTAGGGGGAGTAGAGTATACTCTCTTTATCTATGAGAGGTAGTTAGCCACTCTAAATTTTTTATCTATTTTTTCAATTTTACCACCTCATTGAGAGATGTGTTCTCATCATAAAAAATGGAGAAATTTTGATTTATGCAATGTACAATTAATATAGTCAAAGGGATTTGATGATGACATATGTTAAATGGTTGTGTTGCTGACATCAATCAAATGATTATGTTAATTACACCTGTCAAATGGTTTTGATCACAATAATTATTCCAAAGGTTCATGATAGCATATGAACAAGAAAGAGATATCACAAGCCTCATCAGTAAGGTGTATCAAGTTCCAATTGAAAGTTATAGACAATGTTAAATTAAGAAAAGGATATTGGAGTGGCGATATCAAACATGTGAAAGTGTGAATGCTTGTTTGATCTTGTGCCTATAGTTTTTTCTATTTTTGATCAGTTTATTGTAAAAGGAACAAGAGTAAGTCTTGATGTACTAAGTTAAATCACAAATACACAAAAAAAGTGTTTTCAAACCTCTTATCTTTTAAGGGGGCTGATAATCAATTAAATCAAAGTGTAACACCTCCAAATCAATTAAGAGGGCTGATAATTAATTAAGGGACATATAAAATCAACATTTCCTAATTTATCTTGGTTAATCAATTAATACGTAGCTTTAAATAAATTAGCTAATTAAAAGGCTTGTGGTTGTTCCTTTTTTAGCCAAATTTTTTCTTATATAAAGGAGGTTTCACCCCATTTCAGATAAAAATAGTTTTTTAGAATAGAAACTTTCTTCTATCATTCTTGCACACATTTTTCTTTGAAGTTCATTTTCACTAGAGTTGCCTTAGTGCCAAGAGATTGAAAAGTTTCATCCGAAAAATTGTGTTGTATTGGTATTGTGCTAAAAGTATTTATTCAAGATCTAAGATCTTTTGTGATTTATTTGTAATAAGATTTGAAGTTTGCAAGCTAAACCTGAAAAAATGCTTGGTGAAGGTTATTGAGGTGAAACTTTGTAAAAACTCATGTTGTTATTGTAAGGTATATGGGTTGATCCCATGCAAAAGCTCAAGTTGTTGTGAAAGGTGGTTTGGCCTAATCCTATAAAAAACCTCAAGATCATTTTAGTATAAATCTCAAGGGGAAACTCTTGGGACCAAATTAGGTCAAGTGGTTTAGGTCAAACCAGGATAACTCTCTGGTGTGATCTTTCAATCTCTTATCTCTTTTTACTTTCTGTCATTTATTTTATTTCACTACTTCTTTGTCTCATATCATTTTTATTATTTCATTACTTCTTCTTTAACTTTTCTAGCTATCTTCTAATATAAACTTTTTGAAAATCAAAGTGTTTATAAATCAATTTTTTGTAAAAATTATAATATCATAATTCACCCCTATTCTGTTTGGAGTCACTTGGCCAACAACATCTAACTTTGAACAACACGCCAAATTCAACCCCGGGATGTAATTAAATTTTGAAATTTTGGATGAAGCCCTAAAATTAGAGATTTGATGATTTCAGACATCACCCACATTGTGCACACATTTTGAGGGTACAAGAGAGTCTTAAAGTTATTCACAAACTAGTGCTTACAATCGTAAAATCACAAAGAAAACTACCATACAAATCAGAAACAAGAAGCTGAAAAAAAACCCAAATCTACGGCTTTAGTGCAAAATAATTATCTCTCACCCCAGACTTCATTTTGAAGATCCAAAGGTCAATAGATAGACACATGTGTCACAAACCTTCCCTCCAAAATTTAGCTCGATCCAAGGGTTAAAGAATTTTGAATCTCCGATTTAGTGAGATTGGTTGCAGAAAAACGAGAATAGGTTTGTCTTCTCTTTTCTCTCTTTTGAAAGCTTATTTTTGTGCCTTCTCTCTCTCAACTCTAAATGGACTCTCTCCATTCAACAAGTGAGACACAAATGTGTAGCGTGCGATTTTTGTCGGTGACGCGACCACCTTATCGCCATTGGTTGGAATTGGGTGCTACTTTCTGATTTCTTATTTATCCTATGAAGCTGGAAAGGAAAGGGAAGCTATTTAAAACTAACCTTGCATGCAAATGTTTTCTTTAACAAATGCTAAGAGATTGGGGGGTCCGGGGTCAGGTTATACAATGGGGAGTTGTCAATTACCCATCCTATATATGGTTATCCATAGATCATTTGCAATTTCTATTGTTTTCTACTTACTGGTGTTTGTCTGTTTATTGGGAAAGTTTCTCCTTTGGGAATGTTTGAGAGAGAGTATTTTTGTTGATGTCGGGTTTTTCCGATGTTTTTGGTAAGGTAATAGACCTAAGGTTTTTGTTATGTGTGCTCGCTAAGATTTTGCAATCTTATGCCTACGTATTCCCGTTAAAAGAAAACAGGGAAATCAGAGCAATCGTAGTTCCTCCTATTCTATGGGAGGAAAAAGATGTTTGGTGTCTTGTTCAAAGCCCAAGATTGAAGCTAAAGGGTATTTGTGTCTTGTTCAAAGCCCAAGATTGAAGCTAAAGGTTTTTTGTGTCTTGTTCAAAGCCCAAGATTGAAGCTAAATGGTTTGACTGAGAAAGAATTTGTTATCTCTAAGGGAGATATCTCATATGTTTATCACAGTTGTTGGGTGACTGATTATAAAGGAGAATTACTTTAACTGGGATATGAGAATCCAGCAATGCCATAATTTCCTTTATAGGGGATTTATCCTGAAGGAGGAAACTTTAACTCAGTGTTGAGCAATGCCATTTTTCCTTAGGAATCTTTCATGCTAAGAGAGGGACATTGGCTTGGATATAAATAATCCAGAGGCTTGCCACTTACATCAATTAGATGAAAGAAGGTTTAACAGGATAAGAGATGGACTACAGCTTGGATATTTGAATCAACAAGTGTCCCACTTATAACAGTTATCTGGGATTAAGTTTGTTTGATTTTCTGTTTTGATGTGTGATTGTACAGAGAAATGTCTTCCTACAGAGAGATTTTTGATTTCCTCTGAGGGGATGTTGGTTTTTTTTGCGTGCCTTGATCAAAGCCCAAGGTTGAAGCTAAAAGGTCGACTCTATTTAGGAAGTTTTATATCTGTCTTGTACAAAGCCCAAGATTGAGGCTGAAAAGAGATTGACTATTTTAGGGAGATCATTATACAAAGCCTAAGAGGAGGTTGGAAGGAATTGACTCTTCCGGGGAAATATTTTGTCTGTCTTGTACAAAGCCCAAGATTGAGGCTAAAAGGGATTGACTCTACTGGTGAGAGGTTTTATCTGTCTTGTACAAAGCCCAAGATTGAGGCTAAAAGGTTTTGACTCCACTGGGGAAGTTTTATTGGTGTCTTGTACAAAGCCCAAGATTGAGGCTAAAGGGATATTGACTGACTCAGAGAGATCATTATACAAATCCTAAGAGGAGGCTAGAATAATTTGACTCCTTTGGAGAGAGTTTATATGTGTCTTGTACAAAGCCCAAGATTGAGGCTAAAAGGATTCGACTGACTCAGCTGAGGATATTTGTAGGTGTCTTGTATAAAGCCCAAGATTGAGGATAAAAAGGCTGAGGGACAATCATTATACAAAGCCTAAGAGGAGGCTGGTTGTGGAATTTCTTATATAAATCCTAAGAGAAGGCTAACTTCTATCGAGGATTAGTGAGATCCATAGACAGGTCCAAAGTGGGGAATCAACTCTTGCTGAGGATTACAGAAGAGTTGAAATATCAGATGCCTTGAGGTTCTGATTTTTCTGAGGGTTTTACTGGGAATAACTTGACCCTAGCTGGGGAAATTTTAAGTGAGAGTTTAAAGATTGAGTTAAAAAAAACCTATAGATGTTTTAACTCTGTTGGAAATTGATCAGGGTTTTTTCCTGTGTTTTTAGGAAACTTAAGGGTTTCTTTGAGATCCAAGAGGAGATGAGACTGTCCAAGTCTACTGGTATGAAGAGGTTAACTCTTAACTGGAGGATGATCTTTGTATGATGCCCAAGAGGAGGCTGAGACTGTCTAAGTCTGCTTGTATGAAGCCCCAGAGGAGCCTGGTGTTTTAAGGGATGAGAATCAACCCTAAATTGGTCTGATGTTTTGACTCTTTGGAAGACTGCTCTAACAAAGGATGACTAGGTTTTGTCCTATACATGTAGGAGGTCTTTGGGTCCTTGTACTAAGCCCAAGAGGAGGCATGAGAACTTCTAAGAAGCCTGAGGGTCCTTGTACAAAGCCCGGCTGGGGATGCTTTTAGGAAGCCTGTGGGTCCAAGCCTAAAAAAAGTTCAAGAAAGGTTTCACCGGGAATTAATCATTTCTTTAGTGAATAGTTATAGGGTTGAAGAAATTCAAGAGAGGTTTCACTGGGAATTAATCCTCTCTGGGGGAAATGAATTTCTTATACAAATTTCTAGTAGTGACAGTCTTAAGAAAAGTTTCACCAGGAATAATGCCTTTCTCTGTTCCATATTGTATAAGCCCAAGAGGAGCAAGACTATATCTGGAATTTCCTACGGGGAACTAGTTTTGACTTTGTTGAAAGAGTGACCAATGGTTTGATCTAATTCTAGACCTAATTATCGGGGAAAACTCTAAGCAAGTAATATACAGGCATATATATATACAAATGAAATATATACAAGTATGTAAAAGAAAGCTGGTAGAACTTACAGGTGAGCAAGCTTCCAGTGTAACACCCTTCTAAAACCCCACGATTATTCATATAATATTAAATAGTTATATCAGAGTAATCATCAAAAAGGGTGCAACATTTCTTCATAAAACATCATAATAAAATATCCTGCTCCGTAACACGGGTTCTCAAAATTTAGCACGTTCACACTTTAAAAATATCATCATAAAACTTCAAACATCTCAGAGGAATTATTGTCTCAAAATACCATTATTAGAATACTTCAATTAAAATTTACCGTCAAACTCCATAATTCATAAATCTTGCTTAAAACATTTTAAAACAAGAGAAACAACTCAGTATATCATTGTCAACATATAGTTTAATTCAACCGATCCCCAAAGACCCCGATGTTACATATATTAGAGCAAGACACCTTCTAATCCACCGAAATATAAATAAATGACTCTGAAGCTAAACCTCCAATGCATCTATAGCTACTCCGGATTTCCTGCGCGTTGCCCAGATAGGGGAAACATTCAACAGGTAGGGTGAGTAAATCATAATCATTATAAAAGATGTAAGTAAAAGGCATAGTAGTATTAAAAATTTGAACAATAGCAACACCACAGCAAGTAACTCATAGCAGCATATTACTTCAACAATATAACTCAACAGTAACTTCACACATTTCCTTGTTTTTGGTCATAACATCATATAAATCATACAGCAAGTAAATTATAGATAAAACATAACAGTGAATCCACATTTTCTGTCATAACATCACTTATCAGAAATCAATCAAAAATCCTCAAGGAACAACAACATTATGCAATGCCACAATCATGAAATGCAACATGCATGCGATACCGAAACTTCACTGATGACTTAGTCATCTTCAATCTCCAAAGATCCCCACCAATAGGATCGGTTCCCACTTGGAACCAGAGCACTTCATAAATTGCACTTAATCCACACCATGGGATTAAGGCCATCACTAGACTATAAGTCCTACAACTTCACTGGATATTCATCCTGCAAACTTCACTGGACAATTGTCCTAAAAATATGCTATGAATGCATGATGCATATTAATTCACCAAAACACGACCACTGCTAGTCAAACGCATCATCATTCATAAAACCAATCACCACAATTCATCACACACAGCAAACATCATCATCACCGTCAACACAACATCATCATCATCAGAACTATCTTATACTCTTCACATATATTATCAACACATAATCACCATCATATAATCATCACACATAATCCTAATCATATAGCCATCACACCTAATTATCATCACAACAACATCATTACTATCATTACTCATAAAACAACACCAATTATCAACATAAAGCCAACCACATGTTATATCACAAAAATATGTAATCATTCATCTAATTCATCATATAGCATAATAATACATCAAGTATGCATATCATAGCAACACAATACACCTGCTACAGCAATACAAACATCATATTCATGACAACATCATTTTATTATACAAATATCAAATGGATCACTTCCAGGCAAAATCATGTTATTTCACACAGTAAAGCACACGTACTGTCAGTTTTTCACAAAATATCATCACATTTCAATAACATAATAAACCTCAAAATAGCACCATAATCGTTATCATATTCTCATTTCATTATCACCAATATCAACCAAACCACTGCTAGATAAACTCCTGCAATTTCACACAGACACGCAAACCTACTGTATATCAATACAAGACACTCCTCATTTAGTCTATCAATTTCGATTGGAGGATTACACTATATGATCTATTTTATTTTTCCATGTTATAGTTGATTTCATTGCCTTTCCATAGCCTCAAACGGCATCAAAAACGGGTTCGTAAAACAAAAGTTATGATTTTTAGAAGAAAACTAAAAAAAAAATACAATTCCACCCCACTTTAATGGGTGGCTTGCGCCACCCCTACCTTCACATTTTTGGTGGCTTGCGCCACCCTCTAGGCATGTGGCTGGCGCCATGGAGTGTGGGTGGCTGGCACCACCTCACTCAATTTTTTTTCTCTTCTTTTCTTTTCCTTACTATTCTTTCTTTTCCTTCCAACCCGTCCATGATTTCCAGACAATTTCCACTAACCATTCCCTACACTTGATTCATCTAGCATCCAGATTTAATAATCTCTCACAATCTCTCAATAACTCCTACATTCGGTCATTTACCAGGTCCTCAAAATTTTATACAAATCAGACATTCTTTCTGTTTAATCTACTTAAACTTCTATTCCAGTTCATCATCGATTGATTATCCCAAACATTCTACAATTACCTCAAACTTAAAATCAATTATAATAACACAATTACACTCCCCATACCTGATAATTCCTTAGCCATGAATCCTCTTCATGTTCTTCAATCCCCTCTGCAAAATCTCTAAGCCTAACTGCTTCTCTCTTCTCTCTGCCTCTATTCCAACCGCAATGCAACAGTGAAATTTTCCAAAACCATACTCCTCCGTATAACCCTTAAACCTCTTTGATGATTTTCCTCTATTGTCCTCTCTAATTCTTCGCTAATGACCAAAATGTCCTTACTGTCATCCAACTCCAATATTACTCTATTTTCTCTAATTAACAATTCTAACTTAATTACTATAATTATTCTAAATTGTCCCATAATTCTCAAAACACCTCAAAACATCACATAAATCATAATTTCTCACCAAAGTCATCAAAATCTCATATTATCGCAAAACTCTATAATTACTAATTAAATAAATACTTTAATTAATCAGAGGCGTTACAACTCTCCCCCACTTGAAAGAAATTTTGCCCTCGAAAATTACCTCACAATTCCATCGATATACAACTCAACCAACCTCTTAATAGGATGATTAATCTTCATCGGCAAGAAATGAGCCGACCTAGTCAACCTATCTACTATTACCCAAATAGAATCATTATCCTTCGCAGTCCTCGGCAAACCCGTCAAAAAAATCCATCGAAATACTATCCCACTTCCATTCGGGAACGCTCAGTGGTTGCATCAAACCCGAAGGCTTCTGATGTTCAATATTTTTTTGTCTTCTGACAAGTCAAGCAAGCATAAATAAATTCTGCAACGTCCTTTTTCATTCTAGGTCACCAAAACAACTTCTTCAAGTCTTGATACATTTTCGTAGCACCGGGATGAATACTCAACCCACTTCTATGTCCTTCTTCAAGAATACTCTTCTTAAGTTCAGGAATATCCGGAATACACACTTTATCTCCGAATCTCATCACACCATTTTCATCAATTTTGAACTCCCCACCATTACCTTGGTTAATCAACGTCAACTGATCCACCAGCTTCAAATCGAATTTCTGACCTGCTCGAATTTCTTCCAGAATATTACTAGTCAACTTCAACATTCCCAATTTTACACTATCAGAATTGGCCTCACACACTAAACTCATGTCTCTAAACTGCTCAATCAATTCCGAATCACGCACCATAAGCATTGACATATGCAACGACTTCCTACTCAACGCATCAGCCACTACATTTGCTTTTCCAGGATGGTAATTCAAATCAAAATCATAATCCTTCAATAATTCAAGCCACCTTCTCTGTCTCATATTCAACTCCTTTTGATCAAACAAGTACTTTAAGCTTTTATGATCACTGAACACTTTGAACCTCGAACCAAAAAGATAGTGTCGCCAAATTTTCAGTACGAACACTACAGCTGCCAACTCTAGATCATGTGTAGGATAATTCCTTTCATGAACTCTTAGTTGTCTCGACGCATAAGCAACAACCTGTCCATTCTGCATTAACACTCCACCAAGGCCCATCTTCGATGCATCGCAATATACCACAAAGGACTCATTTGGATTAGGTAAAATCAATACTAGAGCGGTCGTCAACTTCTTCTTTAGTTCCACAAAACTCTCTTCACAAGCCACATCCCATATATACTTGACCCTTCCGCGTCAGTTGCGTTAAAGGTAAAGCCAACTTAGAAAAGCCTTCAATAAACTTGCGATAATAACCTGCCAATCCAAGAAAACTTCGGATTTCAGTAGCAGATTTCAGAGTCTCCCATTGCAACACAACATCAATCTTTGCGGGATCCATAGCAATCCCACCACTTGAAATAACATGGCCAAGGAAACTTACTTCCTTCAACCAGAACTCACATTTTGACAGTTTCGCATACAACTTCTTCCCTCTTAACACTTGCAGTACAATCTTCAAATGCTCTGCGTGTTCTTCTTCTGATTTGGAGTATATCAAAATATCCTCGATGAAAACCACCACAAACTTATCCAGATACTCATGAAAAATTCTATTCATATACTCCATGAACACACCAGGTGCATTGGACACACAGAATGGCATTACAGTGTGTTCATAGTGACCATATCTCGACCTAAAAGTCGTCTTCGGAATATCATCTGGTTTAACACGAATCTAATGATAACTAGATCTCAAATCAATCTTGCTGAATACGCAAGCTCCCATTAGCTGATCCATCAAGTCGTCGATCCTCGGAAGTGGATACTTATTCTTAATAGTTACTTTATTCAGTTGTCTGTAGTCCACACGCAACCTCATACTACTATCTTTCTTCTCAACCAACAACACCGGAGCACCCCACGAAGAAACACTTGGTCGAACAAACTTCTTCTCAAGTAATTCTTCTAATTGTTCCCTCAATTCTCTTAACTCCGAAACATACATTCCTTATGGAGTCACTGACATCGGACTCGTACCAAGTACTAGGTCGTAGCAACTTCCACTCCACACTATGGCAGTAATCACTGATATCATATGGAAACACATCCAAAAGTCACACACCTTAGGTAGATCACCAACCACTGCATTTCCTTATGCCTTCAAAGAACCTAACCTCATAACACTTTGCACCATCTATCACAGGCTTACCCGCTTACTTAACAGAACAAACAACTCTTCACCATCGTCGAACTTAGATTCATGCTCTAGAGGCAAGTCGCGGGTATCTTCAGGAAAAATATCAGGAATCACACATCATTGGCATATCTCTAGCCATCACATTGCTCTCTACTATCTGAGAAGCAACCATCAATCATACCTGATCGTTCTCCCTCAGCGGCATCCCAGCTCAACAGACAGACAAGAACCTCGAATCCGTCCTATCTTCAGATATAGGAATTTGCATCTACTCATCAAACAATCTGTAAGCACTTAGCTTAACTCCAACCAATTCATTGTACACACCATCTAAGCTGGCAAGACACGTCTATTCCATCCCAGATGATCCCGTCTACTATCAACAAGAGATTAAGGGTGATCAGTTCCTCAATTTGTCAATAGATAGTCGACAACCATGATGGGGCATAAACCATCTTTACCAAACTATAACAGCGTTCCTTGCATCTTGTGCATGAAGCTGCCTAAGGCACAATCCTTAGTTGCTATAAGCCTTATCTCCATATTTCCTTCAGTTTCGAAAACAACACAATTCCCACAATGCTTGTACACTTGCCATCAGCGGCACACCGAACTAACATTCCACGACCAACACATCTCAGAGAAGCGAAAACTTCTCCCCCACTTGTTTCAACCAACTCCTGCAGACAACAGTTATAACAGAAGCAAGTACCGACAGTGTTTCACACACGTGTCGCGTACTAAGGGACAAACAACATTAGACAACCTGGCCGGACAGACCGACCCGCTCTGATACCACTAATGTAACACCCTTCTAAAACCCCACGATTATTCATATAATATTAAATAGTTATATCAGAGTAATCATAAAAAAGGGTGCAACATTTCTTCATAAAACATCATAATAAAATATCCTGCTCCGTAACACGGGTTCTCAAAATTTAGCACGTTCACACTTTAAAAATATCATCATAAAACTTCAAACATCTCAGCGGAATTATTGTCTCAAAATACCTTTATTAGAATACTTCAATTAAAATTTACCGTCAAACTCCATAATTCATAAATCTTGCTTAAAACATTTTAAAACAAGAGAAACATCTCAGTACATCATTGTCAATATATAGTTTAATCCAAATGATCCCCAAAGACCCCGATGTTACATATATAAGAGCAAGACACCTTATAATCCACCAAAATATAAATAAATGACTCCGAAGCTAAACCTCCAATGTGTCTATAGCTACTCCGGATTTCCTGCGCGTTGCCCAGATAGGGGAAACATTCAACAGGCAGGGTGAGTAAATCATAATCATTATAAAAGATGTAAGTAAAAGGCATAGTAGTATTAAAAATTTGAACAACAACAACACCACAACAAGTAACTCATAGCAGCATATTACTTCAACAATATAACTCAACAGTAACTTCACACATTTCCTTGTTTTTGGTCATACCATCATATAAATCATACAACAAGTAAATTATAGATAAAACACAACAGTGAATCCACATTTTCTGTCATAACATCACTTATCAGAAATCAATAAAAAATCCTCAAGGAACAACAACATTATGCAATGCCACCAATCATGAAATGCAACATGCATGCGGTACCGAAACTTCATTGATGACTTAGTCATCTTCAATCTCCAAAGATCCCCACCAATAGGATCAGTTCCCACTTGGAACCAGAGCACTTCATAAATTGCACTTAATCCACACCATGGGATTAAGGCCATCACTGGACTATAAGTCCTACAACTTCACTGGATATTCATCCTGCAAACTTCACTGGACAATTGTCCTAAAAATATGCTATGAATGCATGATGCATTATAATTCACCAAAACACGACCACTGCTAGTCAAACGCATCATCATTCATAAAACCAATCACCACAATTCATCACACACAGAAAACATCATCATCACCGTCAACACAGCATCATCATCATCAGAACTATCTTATACTCTTCACATATATCATCAACACATAATCACCATCATATAATCATCACACATAATCCTCATCATATAGCCATCACATATAATTATCATCACAACAGCATCATTACTATCATTACTCATAAAACAACACCAATTATCAACATAAAGCCAACCACATGTTATATCACAAAAATATGTAATCATTCATCTAATTCATCATATAGCATAATAATACATCAAGTATGCACATCATAGCAACACAATACACCTGCTACAGCAGTACAAACATCATAGTCACGACAACATCATTTTATTATACAAATATCAAATGGATCACTTCCAGGCAAAATCATGTTATTTCACACAGTAAAGCACACGTACTGTCAGTTTGTCACAAAATATCATCACATTGCAATAACATAATAAACCTCAAAATAGCACCATAATCGTTATCATATTCTCATTTCATTATCACCAATATCAAACAAACCACTGCTAGATAAACTCCTGCAATTTCATACAGACATGCAAACCTACTGTATATCAATACAAGACACTCCTCATTTAGTCTATCAATTTCGATTGGAGGATTACACTATATGATCTATTTTATTTTTCCATGTTATACTTTATTTCATTACCTTTCCATAGCCTTAAACGGCATCAAAAACGGGTTCGTAAAACAAAAGTTATGATTTTTAGAAGAAAACTAAAAAAAAATACAATTCCACCCCACTTTAATGGGTGGCTTGCGCCACCCCTTCCTTTACATTTTTGGTGGCTTGCGCCACCCTCTAGGCATGTGGATGGCGCCATGGAGTGTGGGTGGCTGGCGCCACCTCACTCAATTTCTTTTTTTTTCTCTTCTTTTCTTTTCCTTACTATTCTTTCTTTTCCTTCCAACCCGTCCATAATTTTCAGACAATTCCCACTAACCATTCCCTACACTTGATTCATCTAGCATCCAGATTTAATAATCTCTCACAATCTCTCAATAACTCATACATTCGGTCATTTACCAGGTCCTCAAAATTTTATACAAATCGGACATTCTTTTTGTTTAATCTACTTAAACTTCTATTCCAGTTCATCATCGATTGATTATCCCAAACATTCTACAATTACCTCAAACTTAAAATCAATTATAATAACACAATTACACTCCCTATACCTGATAATTCCTTAGCCTTGAATCCTCTTTGTGTTCTTCAATCCCTCTGTAAAATCTCCAAGCCTAACTGCTTCTCTCTTCTCTCTGCCTCTTTTCCAACCGCAATGCAACATTGAAATTTTCCAAAACCCTACTCCTCCGTATAACCCTTAAAACTCTTTTATGATTTTCCTCTATTGTCCTCTCTAATTCTTCGCTAATGACCAAAATGTCCTTACTGTCATCCAACTCCAATATTACTCTATTTTCTCTAATTAACAATTCTAACTTAATTACTATAATTATTCTAAATTGTCCCATAATTCTCAAAACACCTCAAAACATCACATAAATCATAATTTCTCACCAAATTCATCAAAATCTCATATTATCGCAAAACTCTATAATTACTAATTAAATAAATACTTTAATTAATCCGGGGCGTTACATCCAGTACTACAGCTGTATGGTTAGTTATTCAAGAAATTAAAGAAAGTTTTGATAACAACTATGAATTTGAATCTAAATCAAAAGGGGAAGTTGTTTTGAAAAGAAGATTGGGGCTTATACTTAAGGAGAGGCCCAGATGAAAGACAGTGATCGCATCGTCGTTTTGAAAATTGTATCGGGACTTATACAATGGCTGAGGCCCAAATTTATTTATGTACAAATGGGGTTGGGTCTTACACTCTATTAGAGGCCCAAATTATGTAAAAGAAAAAAGAATGGGGCTTACAACTCAGGGAGAGGCCCAAGTGATTTTGTTTAAAAGGTGTAACCCCTCAAAATTTTCTCTTTTGTTTTAGCGCTAACTGGCTTATGTTTCTTTTCATGTGCATTAGCATTGCTGCATTTGCATGTTTCTGTGAGCATGGGATCAGGGCATTTTCTTCAGCAGTACAAGATGTTCTCAGCACCGGTTTGATCTTTATCGACAGTTAAGGCCAAGCATTTAATTCTCAAAGTCTTTTTGAGCATTTATTTTGCTCATTAAGTGATTTGAAGATCAATAATTCTGGCAGTCAAATTTTGATCAACAATTCAGCACCGAACAGCCGTCTCAGCAATTTAATCGGGGCCCAGAAAATATTTCACGGCATGTTTCAAGTACACTCAAGTAGTGAGGTCCAAAGACAAGTTTCAGAGGCATATTGTGGTTCAGAGCAGGTGGAATCAAGTCCGTCTCCATTTTCCCTCCTTTTGGCGCCAAGCAGAAAATTCAAATTTTCCTCAGAGTAACCGGTTACTCACCGTTTGGTAACCGGTTACCCAATGTAATTTTTGCCCAGAATCTGCATTTTTCAGCACTGCAGAATTTTCAAATCATTTTAGTGGTCATGTGCATTGCTTGTGCCTACGTGGGAAGGATCTAGAACAACTTCTTTTCATCATTTTCCACCCCAATTCCACACTTCACTTCTTAATCCATTTTTCACCTCATTTTCCATTCACTCCAAACCAAAGCCAAATTCCTAAGCTAGAGGATATTTAAGCTCACTCATTCCAAACCAAGGGGGGACCTAGATCATTTTCACTCTCCAATTTTCAGAATTCTTTCAATTCTCTCAACTTTTCTCTCATCTTCCAAAACCCTCACTCAAAGTTTCATCATCAAATTTCATCAAACTTCACCTTGGAATTTGTTGATCTTGAAACTAAACCACCATCCATTCACCAATTCTTGAAAGAATCTTGGATTTGCTACTGTTTTGGAGTATGGAATCACTTTTGGTGCAGCTTTTCATTATTTGAGTTGTTCTAGCTTGGATCTTGGTTGTTCTTGCTTGGATCTTGAAGTTCATCACATAGATCTTTGGTTTTCTTGCTTGGATTCACCAATTTTCATGCTCAACAATCACCAAGGCAAATCTCAGCCTTGTAGGTTGGTTTTCCTTAGATCTATGCTTGATTTAGCTTAATTTCAACTTATGCAATGTAGATCTTTGGTTTGTGATGTAATTTGATCCATTTGCTTGATTTGATTTGTGATCTTGTTGTTTGATTGATGAAAGTGATGTTTGATTGCTGTGATTGGACTTAATTCTCGTGCATTGTTGATTACATGATCATTGGATATGATTGCATAAGTGGTTTGATGCTGAAAAGTGCTTTTGAAACAGATTTTTTTGACAGCTGTCCCAGAGTAACCGGTTACTCACCGTTTGTTAACCGGTTACTCTGTGTATTTTTTGCGTAAATGGTCTGATTTTCAACTAAGTAACCGGTTACTCACCATTTGTTAACCGGTTACTCTGGGACAGAATGTGTATTTTAGTGCATTTTCTTGGTTGTTTGAGATCCGATGCATGCCTAAACTTCATGGACTAATATGTTGATGATTTGTGGTTTATTCTTGAGCCGTTGCACCTCACACTATTGCATGAACACATTTCTTGACACGCGATGCTTGGATTTCATCGTTTATGTGTATGTTTGCATTGCTGAACACTTGATGCTAGGAACACATACGCACACTCACTTGTTGATCATGTTCATTGTGCATTGCTGCTGGATTGATGATGATTGTGCATACTTACTTGTATCCAATTTCTTGATGTGCATTCTTGTTTCATTTGATCATATGCTATATGTTGCATTCTTCCATGATGCTTGCAAGGTTATTCAACATGGTGTGTGGTTTGTTTATGCTCATGATTAATTGAACGATGTATGTTGTTTGATGCACGTTTGCTCTGCCTTGATTGAATCGTATTCAAATGTGGTGCATGCTGTCCTGATTTCACATCTGAGTTTTGCATAAAGTGCTGTCATATATGCTGTCCATGTGTACATGTATGCTATTTGACCTTTTTACACCTGTTTTCATGCTGAGTTTCATGCTGTTGAATGCTGTTTGGTGTATGTACATGATTTCATTGCTGTTCTGAAGCAAATGTGCTGTTGTAGGTTCTGTACCTTCTCTTTTTACTCATTTCACTCCCTCGAGTCTCAAGACTTGTTCAAGTCTTGGACTCCTTTCCCTTTAGAGCTACCTAGTCCAACTTAATTTTTTATTAAGCTTGGAGTAGGATTAGCATTAGGTTTTAGGTAGTCGTCTCTCCTAAGCCTCACTAACCATAGGATCTCTTTTGCATGATAGAGTTTCCTCCGGGTTGTCTCTCTTCTCATCTCAAAACTTCTTGAAAACACTTAATAAAGATAAAGTGTATTGCACACGAGCCTTAAGCGTGGGGAATGAGAAATGAGGGGTTTCCCCTCATCTTTCTAGAGTGCTTAGCGGGCGTCCTGTCTTGGGACGATTCGTTAAGTGTTCGTCCCTGTGCCCTAGACTTTGGTGCAATGCAAGTTATGAACTAACTTAAGAAAACACTTCTGTCTAAAAAACACAAAAAAAATTCAAATCTTTTTATCCTTCGGGATTGTTGGGTTTCAAATTTCATTTTCAGAAAAGAGCTCGCCGCTCACGTAAAAAACACTTACCCATTCGTGGTCGTACCCGCGAACTACATTAGCTCTGATTCCTCTCTCTCGTCCGATTGAGGATATGTAGGCACAAGACAGCGATTGTCTTTGCGAGCAACCTTCCCCCACAGTTCCCGTCCGAACTACGTTGACCCTGACTTTCCCATTGCACTGAGGGAGTACGTAGGCCTAGGGCATCGAATATGTCCTACTGAGTCCGTCTTAGTCACCCCTATCCCCGTTTTCTTTTGTTCAGCCATAGATAGTAGGACAGCTCACCCTCCATTTAGACAACAAGCATGGATCCCATCGAGTACGATGGATGTGTCGGGTGCTAACACCTTCCCCTCGCATAACCGACTCCCGAACCCGGACTATGGTTGCGATGACCATGTCTTTCCCCCTTTCTCTTCAGGTTTATGCAGTGTTTCCTTTCCCTCTCTCGGGATAAATACACATTGCTGGCGATTCTGTGTTTTCTGCGCCACTCTCGCGTTTATACCATTGGATGCGAATCTTTCGGGAGTGACAGCTGGCGACTCTGCTGGGGAATCTGGTTGACCTCTTGCTGGTCCATCCCCTTTAGCGAGTCGATCCTAGCGCTTGGTTGTTTTTTTCGTTGGGTGTTTATTTATTGTGCTTTATTATGTTGTATATTACTGTTTTACAGCTTTTATTGCATTGCATTTCATTTTTATTATTGTCATACTGGATATTGCTGTGTTGTGCTAGCTGGTTTTTGTTTGGCAGGTTGGGTTGTTCTGAGAGATAAGCCCAATACCCAGGCTTGAGTACACCTTAGGACTAGAGTGGAGAGTAGTGGGACCTACGTGCCAACTTGGTGCGTTTGTGTGTTCACGAAATTCAAAACCAGACGAGGCTATCTTGGGACACATTCTGACGTGTGTGTCTTGCGCATATTAGGGTGTTGATCTAGAGAGCTGTCGACTCTGGTGACCGTTTCTCCGATACCTCAGTTGCGCCTCTCCTCCCGACCTGTGATAATGGCAGACCAGAAATGGCAAACCCATTGCACTTGTCGATCCGAGGACCCAATGCTGAGGGACTCGCATAGGATGACCTTATTTTTGAGGGGAATCAGTTGAGGCCTCCTCGATTAATGATGATGCCAAACCAGAAATGGTGAACGTATCATCATTTCTCGACCTGAGAGCCCGTGATATTGAGGGTCCTCGCCTTTCTAGAACCCACATGTGAGATGGGATGGGTGTTTACAGGCTTGCAGGAAACCGAAACCTTCAACCTACCCGGCTTTCTGGATTTCTCATCAGTGTTTGATTATCTGGGTTTCTGGTTATCTAAGTGGTTCGGTATTCTAGAATTCTGGTTTTTTGGGTTGTGGTTCTCGTTCAGTTAACAGCACAACACATCCAGCAGTGATGCCTTGATCCCATGCTTGCATGTGCATATCATTTTTCTTGCATTCTAACATGTTTGACATTTTTCAGGGCTTGTATCTTACTCTTGATTCTGGTTTTCTGAGGTTTCCTTAACATGGATGTCCAGAGAAAGAAGACTGTTGCTTATTCGTTCCCAGACCCAACCTTGACGTTGATTCACAAGCTGATTAGTATGGTTGGTCCAAGAGTTCGTACAGAGTTCAGTGGAGAGTATGGGAGACTTCTGAAGTTTGTCTACAGTATTTCCAAGTATGAGAAAGATGCCATTCATACACTTCTTCAGTTCTATGATCCATCTTTGCGTTGCTTCACTTTCCCAGACTATATCTTGGCTCCAACGTTGGAGGAGTTCTCATTTATTTTGGGAATCCCCATCAGGCATGACATAGTATTCTTTTCTGAAGAACGTCCCGGAATAAAGGAAATGGCCATTGCTCTTCATATTGGTGAATCCGTTCTGAGCAGTAATATTGTGGAGAAACAAGGCGCTAAGGGTTTCTTATTGAATTTCTTGTTTGATCAAGCTTGCATACATGTTAAGGAGAGGAATTGGACTGCTTTCCAAGCTATTCTGGCTATGTGCATCTATGGGATTGTCCTGTTTCCCAATATTCCTGATCTGGTGGATATGCATGCTGTCAGAATCTTTATTTCAAAGAATCATATACCTACCTTGCTAGGTGATGTGTATCACTCAGTCCACTACAAGAATGAAAATAGGCGTGGAAAAACTGTGAGTTGCTGTGCACCACTCTTATCTACTTGGTTTCTGAGTCATCTCCCCGAAGCTGGCACTTTCGTTGATACACAAGATTCTCTGAAGTGGTCAAAGAGGTTAATGGGCTTGACTGCTGACAATATTGTTTGGTTCAACCATGACTTGCTAGGGATGGAGATTATTTGCAAGTGCGGAGAATTCCCTAATATACCCTTGATAGGGAGAAAAGGTGGAATTAACTATAATCCTTCCTTTGTCATCAGGCAGTTTGGTTATCCTTTGAGAGGTCCACCTGAAGAGCGAGATATCAGAGAGTCTTTATTCTTCAATGGTACTGGGGACCAAGAGATGATAAGGAAGATTGTGAATGCTTGGAAGCAGGTGACCAAGAAGGGAAAAACTTCATTCGGGAAATGTAATAACCGGGCTTTTCCTTCTTATGAAGAGTGGATTAAGAAAAGAGCAGAAAAGGAGCTTCTTCCCTTCTCGGTGGAACCACCTTTGTATCCTTTGATGATCGAGGCTCCCACGACTATTGATATAGAGAAGTATGATAAGTTATGGGCTGAGAAGGAGAAACTCCAAGAGGAGAATCGTGAGTTGGGCAGAGAGGTTGGTCAGTTGAAGCACGAAAAAGGCGAAGCTATCCATGTTGCCAGGTTGAAATCAGAACTTTTGGATGTGAAGGAGAAAGAATTGTCTAAAGAAGTCATAGCCAGAGAGAAAGTGGCTCAAGCGTTGAAAAGTGTTAGCAAGGTCCTTTCGTCCAAAAAGAAAGAGTTGGCTTATGCTATGTCAAGAATTCACAGGTTCCGTGACCGTCGGAATACAACAATTACTGCTAACAGGTTGAAAAAGGACAAGTATCTGGAGCAGATTGAAGGTTTGAAGACAAAGCTTCTGAAAAAGGATAAGGAGATTTTATCAGGGATCTTCGAGAGGAGAGCAATTGAGGAAAAGCTCAAGGAAACCATGGCAGATATGGAACAGCTGAAGATCTAAGATGAAGTTAAAAGAGCCAGAAGCGAAGGTCCAAGTTCAGGTGGAGCTTCTGGAGAAGATGATTGGGAATTGCATAGTCGTTATTTAACAGAGATCTTGCACAGGAGGGATCTTTTGATTCAGGAGTTGATTCAGAGACCAGAGCATCCTGATACCAAGAAGCTTCTCAAGGAGGTGCAGAATTGGTGCAAAAAGAATGACGAATGGGGAATTCTAGCACGGCTGAGTCTTGATGATATGCCTTTGTTTCCTTGCTGCTATTTTCTTTGTATTTCCGGGATCACCGCCAGGCTTGTTGGTCGGGGTCTTTGTTTATGCTTATTCAGACTTGTGTTGTAACAAATGCTTATTCTCTTTATATGATCAGGAATTCAGTTCTCTTCTGTTGTTAAAACTGGAATCAAGGGATAGATCACCTCGATAATGTTCATACATGTTTGCATTTGCATAATCATCTCATTTTGCATTGCAGGTTATCTTGGATTCTCTGGTTTTCTTATGCTCTCTCTTTTTGATAGTCAGGATTGATCAACCAACTCATCGGTATTCTACCAGGCTTAATCAAAGCAGAGTGATGGACAAAGTTCAGGCAGACATGGCAGCTATGCAAGCTGGCATCGATCAATTCATGGAGATGATGCAGGGCGTGGTGCAGAGTCAGAATGAATTCAGAACTCTAGTTCAGCCTTTGGTGGCGCAGGTTGATGAAAATGGTATCTTACACGGTGGTCTTCTTAATCGTGTTATTCCTCCGGGCAGAGGTGGTGCTGGTATCAACATTCCTATCCCTGGTGCTGGTGGACAGGGTGGGATTCCTTCAGTGGTTGGAGAAGGAAGCACTATTCGAGCTATCCATGGCCATCATTTTGATGATCAACAGGATGATGTTTTTTCAGTCAGAAGCTTGGACGCGGGTCTTCCTGTGGTCAGTGATGAGAGGATCCGTTTAATTGAGGCGCAACTGAAAGGGGTTGTGAAGCAGGATGATCTGGAAATAGATTTGGATGACCTAGGGTTGGTCCCTAATATTGTCATTCCACACAAGATTCAGATTCCTACACTGGAGAAGTATAATGGTTCTACCTACCTGAGAACTCATGTAAAGGCGTATACCAGGAAGATGGCTGCCCATGCCAAGGACGAGAAGCTAATGATGCACTTTTTCCAAGACAGCCTGTCCGGCGCGTCTTTGGAATGGTATATGGCGCTGGAAAGTAGAGATGTTCGTACTTGGAGAGAGTTAGCTGCAGCTTTTATCAAGCATTACCAATACAACACAGACATGGCTCCCAACAGAACTCAGCTATTGAGCATGTCCCAGAAAAATGATGAAAGTTTCAAAGAATACGTGCAAAGGTGGCATGAATTGGCGGCTAGAGTACAACGACCAATGCTGGAGAAAGAGATGTTGGATATGTTTATGGACACACTGCCTAAGCATTATTATGAAAAGCTATTGCCTTGTTCACTAGGCAAGTTTGCAGATGTGATTGCGATCGGACAGAAGGTAGAGGTTGGAATTAAGGCTGGAAAAGTTTCTAGTGGTGACGGATCGTCCTCCGGGCATGGAAAGAAGCCATTTGATGGTTATAAGAAGAAAGGAGAGGCCAATGCTGTATCATCCCACAAGAGAAAAGGGAAATAGCGTCAGAGCAACAATCAACAAATAGCATCGGTAACTATCCCAGCAACGTTACCTCCACCACAGCAACAAAGGAATAATGCTAATTAGAACAGGCAGCAGGGCCAGTATCAGAATAGGAAAAGAAATGCAGAGAGGCATTTTGAGCAACCACCGATGTCGTATGCACAGTTGTTGCAACATTTGCTGCAGTTGCGTCTAGTTGAGCTCCGTACCCTGGCTCCACCTACAGGGGAACTCCCACGAGGCTACGATGCTAACGCACACTGCGATTTTCACTCTGGTGCTCCGGGACACACTGTGGAGAAGTGTAGGGCGTTTCATCATAAGGTGCAAGACCTTGTAGACTCCAAGGTTATCAATTTCTCAAATGTTGGTCCCAATGTTATTCAAAACCCGATGCCTGATCACAAAGGGCCGAGGGTGAATGCGATAATTGAGGAAGGTGAAGCTTTGAATTTGATCATGGATGTTGAGGAGCTGAAGACTCCGCTGGCCGTGGTTAAAAATAGGTTATTAAAGGGTGGCGTCTATCCAGGTTGTGATGAGAACTGTTCAGATTATTTGACAAAGGATAATGGTTGTGACTCGTTGAAGATGGGTATCCAGAATCTGATTGATGAGGGCTGCTTACAGTTTGACAGAGGTAATCAACAAGAAGAGGTTGTTAGTGAGAAGGTTGCTACTATCACCATTCCTTTCAAAACGATTACTATTTCAGGTCCGGCAAGGCCACCTCCAGTTATTATCACAAAGACTGGACCCATTCCGTATGAAAGTTCTAAGGCTATTCCCTGGAATTATGGCGCCGAGGTGTTTGTCAATGGACAAAAGCAGGAATTAATGGCTACTTCATCAGTGAGTTCTAATCCTGAGGTTAAGGTTGAGACCGATGCTATAACGAGAAGTGGTAGAGTGCTTACTCCTGTTAATGATCAACCCAGTACTTCAAGTCAAGATAAGGAAAAACAGGTAATGGATGGTTCTGTTCAGACTCCAGGGATTGTGGATTCTACGGTAAAGCCGGTTGATGATGCTTTTTCTAAAAATGTCGAGGAATTTATGAGACTCATCCGAAAAAGTGATTACAAAATTGTGGACCAATTACATCAAACCTCATCGAAGATTTCTATGCTGTCATTGTTGTTATGCTCTGAAGCTCATAGGAATGCTCTTCTGAAAATTTTGAATGCGGCCTATGTTCCTCAAGAGATTTCTGTTAACCACCATTTTAAAACAAATAACAAAACAATTGAAAAAAGATTTTTGAAAATTTTATAATGAAAGAGAAAAAAAAGAGTCTCGAATCCTGTTAGAAGAATTCAAAGAAATAGAAATTCCAAAAAATTCACCAATCAGTAAGAGTAATCCAATGATTGAGGAATCGCCCCTTAGCATTCAATCTATTACAGAAAAAAGGATAAAAGCCACAGAAAAAAGGATAAAATATGTTAATAACGGGCCCGGCCCGCGGGAAAAGCCCGTTTTACCCGTCATTTTTCGCGGGGCGGGCCTGAATTTTGAACCCGCATATTTAAGTATGCCCGCCCCGCCCCGCACCGCAAAAAAGAAGGGCGGGCGTGGGACGGTCACGGGTATGCCCGCGGGTAAAAATTTAGGATCAAATAAAATTAATTTTATTTTATGATATCTTATGGCCCAATAGGCCCATACCAAAACAACCCATTATCAAATTATATCTTGAGTTTTTTATTTTAATTTTATTTTATGATATTTTATTTGTTGAATTTAATTATTGAATGTAAGATAATCATAGTGTTTTTTTATTGGTAGTATTAGGATTTATGAGTTTTTTTAAAAATTATATCATGAGTGAAAAAAAGTATTTTTTAAAGAGAATGGCGGGCATGCCCGCATGCCCGCTGGCCCATCATTAAATGGGGCGGGCCTAGAAAATGAGCCCGCATCTCTACCTTTGACCGCCCCGCCCCGTTTTTTTGCGGCCTTTTGCGGGGCGGGCCTAAACGGGGCGGGCATGCCCGTTTGCCACCCCTAGTTGTAGCGCACGTGAATGCGGGTAATGGCTTGGGTTTCACAGATCTTGATTTGACTCCCGCTGGAAGGAATCATAACAATGCCCTGCATATTTCGATTGAGGGCCGTGGTTCATTGATGTCACATGTGTTGGTTGATACCAGATCATCATTAAATGTATTGACAAAGAAAGCATTAATGAAGTTGGATATCAGAGGATTTATTTGTACACCAAGCGACTTGGTGGTGCGAGCTTTTGATGGCTCGAAGAGATCTGTCTTTGGTGAGATTGTGCTTCCGATCAAGGTTGGGCCGAAAATCTTTGATGCAACATTTTATATAATGGATATTCAGCCAGCATACAGCTGTTTATTGGGTCGTCCTTGGATCCATGGTGCAGACGTTGTAACCTCCACTTTGCATCAAAAGCTGAAATACATGGTTGATGGTCATGTGGTGACCGTGTGCGGAGAAGAAGACATAATGATCAGTCAGCTGTCAACCTTCAAATACGTGGAAGTGGATGGTGAAATCCATGAGACGCTATGTCAGGGGTTTGAGAAGGTGAAGGTTTCTGAAGAGGTTGTCCAGTCTGAAGCTATAGAGCAGCCTGCAGGGGCAAATCAGCCTGAGGTTTCTATGTCTTCATTTAAAGACGCCAAAGCTGTGGTTGAAGCTGGTAGCTCACAGAGGTGGGGCCAAGTGGTTGAAGTTCAGGAGAAGAGGAATACCTATGGATTGGGATACAAGCCATCCAGGAGAGATGTGGATCCTCCCAAATTCTATGGCCCAGTCCGTTTCACCAGTGCCGGTGTTTTCTTCGACATAGTTAATGCCATTGAGGAAGAAGGGGACAGTGATTGTGACATAGATAGCTGGATCCACCCTTGCGTCCCAGGAGAAAGTATGTGCAACTGGTCTTCTGAAAAAGTCATTCAAGTGACTAGCTTCGAGTAATTGCTTTGTTTTCCTATTATGTTAATCCTGTGTTCTGCCTAAGATGTAGTGATTTTATTTGTAGGACTTTTAACTGTTGCATGTTTTGCTTTATCATCAATAAAGGACTTTTCACACTCAAATGTTTTGATCTCTGTCTTTCTGTTTTATTTTTATGCATTAAAAACCCACATCAAAATGGCAATGTGTTTCTTTTGTTGCATACATAATAAAACATACCTCATCAATCATGCAGGTCTTTTTGTTCAGATGACACCGATCATGACTCAGCTATAGCTCGGTATGACTTTGACAATCCAATCTATCAGGCTGAAGAAGAGACTGACAAAGATTGTGAACTACCCGAAGAGTTGGCCAGATTGTTAAAGCAAGAGGAGAGGGTCATCCTACCTCATCAGGAGGAAATTGAAATTGTAAATCTGGGAACCGAGGATGCCAGAAAGGAAGTAAGGATAGGGACTGCATTGGAAGACAATGTTAAGGGAAGATTGATTGAAATGCTCCGTGAGTATGTGGACATCTTCGCCTGGTCTTACCAAGACATGCCTGGGCTTGATACTGATATTGTTGTACACCGGCTACCACTTAAAGAAGGTTGTGCTCCGGTCAAACAAAAGTTGAGAAGAACTAAATCGGAGATGTCTTTCAAAATCAAGGAAGAGGTTCAAAAACAGCTAGATGCCGGTTTTCTTGCCGTAACAAATTATCCTCCATGGGTTGCTAACATCGTGCCTGTACCTAAGAAGGATGGGAAGGCCAGGATGTGTGTTGATTACAGGGATTTGAACAGAGCAAGCCCAAAGGACAATTTCCCGCTCCCTTACATTGACGTGTTAGTTGACAATACTGCTCAGTATTCGGTGTTTCCTTCATGGATGGCTTCTCTGGGTATAACCAAATTAAGATGGCCCCAGAGGACATGGAGAAAACAACATTCATAACACCGTGGGGAACTTTTTGCTACAAAGTGATGCCCTTTTGATTGAAAAATGCAGGGGCAACCTATCAGTGGGCGATGGTGACTCTCTTTCATGATATGATTCACAAAGAGATTGAGGTCTATGTTGATGACATGATTGCGAAGTCACAGATGGAGGAAGAACATCTGGTGAATCTTCAGAAGCTATTTGAAAGATTGAGAAAATTCAGACTAAGGTTGAATCCAAACAAATGCACCTCCGGGGTGAGATCAGGAAAATTGCTGGGGTTTATTGTTAGTGAAAAAGGTATCGAGGTTGATCTTGCAAAGGTAAGAGCCATACAAGAAATGCCTGTACTAAAAACGGAAAAAGAGGTTCGTGGTTTCTTGGGGAGATTAAACTACATTGCTAGGTTCATCTCACATCTCACAGCCACGTGTGAACCAATCTTCAAGTTGCTAAGAAAAGATCAAGCGGTCAGGTGGAATGAAAATTGTCAAAAGGCGTTTGAAAAGATTAAAGAATATTTGCAGGAACCTCCGGTCCTTATGCCACCAGTGCCAGGACGACCTTTGATTATGTATCTCATGGTTCTTGAGAATTCAATGGGTTGTGTGCTCGGTCAACAAGACGAGTTAGGTAGAAAGGAGCACGCCATCTACTACTTGAGTAAAAAGTTTAATGATTGCGAGTCAAGGTACTCGATGTTGGAGAAAACTTGTTGTGCACTCGCTTGGGCCGCTAAGCGTTTGAGGCAGTATATGTTAAACCACACAACCCTCTTGATTTCGAAGATGGATCCGATCAGGTATGTGTTTGAGAAACAAGCACTTTTCGGCAAAATAGCCTGTTGTCAGATGGTTCTGACGGAATACGATATTTAGTATGTTTCCCAAAAGGCCATTAAGGGAAGTGTTTTGTCAGAATATCTTGCTGAACAGCCAATTGAGGATTATCAACCGATGAAGTTTGAATTTCTGGATGAGCATATCATGTATCTGAAGATGAAGGATTGCGAAGAACCTTTTCCTGATGAGGGGCCTGAGATTGGATCTCAGTAGAAGTTGGTTTTTGATGGAGCTGTTAATTCATATGGTAACGGAATCAGGGAAATTATTACAACTCCAAAGGGTTCTCATATACCCTTCACTGCCCGATTAGCGTTCGTATGCACCAACAGTGAGGCAGAGTATGAAGCATGCATCATGGGGTTAGAAGAAGCAATTGATTTGAGAATCAAGAACCTCGGTGTTTATGGTGATTCTGCGTTGGTGGTTAATCAGATTACAGGTGAATGAGAGACTCGTCAAGCGAATCTTGTTCCATATAACAACTATGCCAGAAGGTTGTTACCTTTCTTTGACAGAGTGGACTTCCATCATATTCCCCGAATAGAGAATTAGATGGCTGATGCGTTGGCAACGTTGTCATCAATGTATCAAGTGAATCATTGGAATGAAACTCCTTCAATCAGAATCATGCGCTTGGATGGACCTGTTTTTGTATTTGCGGTCGAAGGGGTATCAGATGGCAAGCCTTGGTATCATGACATCAAAGTCTTTTTGAAGAGTCAGGAATACCCAGCTGGGGCATCTTCCAGGGATAAAAAGACATTGAGGAGGTTATCAGGAAACTTCTTTTTGAACAAAGACGATGTGTTATACAAGAGAAACTTTGACATGGTCTTGCTACGTTGTGTTGATGAACACGAGGCAGGCTTGTTAATGGAAGAGGTTCACGAAGGTTCCTTTGGTACTCATGCCAATGGGCATGCTATGGCAAGAAAATTGTTGAGAGCGGGGTATTATTGGATGACTATGGAGTCTGATTGTTTTAAATACGCCCGGAAATGTCATAAATGCCAAATTTATGCTGATAAGGTGCACATACCACCTACTCCTCTGAATGTTTTGTCATCACCTTGGCCTTTTGCCATGTGGGGCATTGACATGATTGGGAAGATCGAGCCGACTGCTTCGAATGGACATCGTTTTATCCTGGTGGCTATTATTATTTCACGAAGTGGGTGGAAGCAGCATCGTATGCCAACATCACCAGACAAGTGGTAGCCCGGTTTATCAAGAAGGACATCATCTGCCGGTATGGAGTCCCGGAGAGGATTATTACTGACAACGATTCAAATCTGAATAATAAAATGATGAAGGAGCTATGCCAGAGCTTTAAAATTGAACACCACAATTCTTCTCCCTATCGCCCGAAGATGAATGGGGTTGTGGAAGCGACTAATAAGAACATAAAGAAGATTGTGCAGAAGATGGTAGTGACATACAAGGACTGGCATGAAATGTTGCCTTACGCTTTGCACGAATATCGTACTTCGGTACGCACATCAACTGGGGCAACCCCTTTCTCACTGGTGTATGGTATGGAAGCAGTTCTGCCATTAGAAGTTGAGATTCCTTCTTTGAGAATTCTGACAGACGTGAAGCTTGATGAAGCTGAGTGGGTGCGTTCCCGGCTGAATGAACTGAACCTCATTGAAGAGAGGAGATTGAAAGCCATTGCGCATGGCCGGTTGTATCAGAGCAGGATGAAGAAAGCATTTGATCAGAAAGTGCGTCCTCGGTGTTTTTAGGCTGGTGAATTAGTCCTGAAAAGGATCACTCCTCCTCAAACAGATCACAGGGGCAAATGGACTCCAAATTACGAAGGGCCATATGTAGTAAGACAGGTTTTCTATGGTGGAGCCTTATTACTCTCAACTATGGATGGCGAATATTTTACGTCCCCTGTGAACGCGGATGTAGTCAAAAAATACTTTGCATAAAAAAGACCCGCTGGACATAAAAAGAAGGTTCAGGCAAAAATGGGGCATCCTGGCGAACCATAAAAAGAAAAGGTTTGGGCAAAAATTAGGGATAAAAAAGGAAAAAAGAAATAAACCCGCAAGGTTGAAAACCTGAAAAGGCAACTTTGGCAAAAATGGGTATCCCGGTGGATTGAAAACCCAAAAAGGGCGATCCAGGCAAAAGTTAGGGATTTAAAAGCAAAGACTATGATCTGCGTTCGATCTGTGATCACTATTCACACTGGGAAAATTTGAAGGAAAGGAATCAGTCCAGTCAGTCATCTTCAAAGGCCAAAGCATCTGCAGATAAACAAGTCATATGGGTTATAGCTGAGTCGAGTCATGGTGGATGTCTGTTCCCCACATTGCCGACATGTGTATTTTCTTTTGCTTTTTGCGCAATTACCTCTTTTCAGGAATTGCTTCCAAATGTAAATGCCTATTTACAGGCCGATCATTCAATAAAGTTTGCATTTCAGTCAAAGAGCTCTTGTTTTTTTGTTTAACCTGTTTTGTTTGTGAAAATGTTCGATATTTTTGATAAACATTACATGCTAAATTGTTGAGCTCTGTGAAACAAGTTGGAAAACAGTGGCAATTGCTTAGGCGACAGTCACTATGATGATAATCAAAGTAATCATCTTTGCACGTAGACCTTTCTGTTTGGTTTTGCAGGATGACAGGTGTACCTCTCCAGTAGAGCTCTCCCCAACTTTGAAGTCTGATCGTCCTCAGCAGTTTATTACTCTTCCCAGTCAGAGTATCGAGGACCGTCTTCCTCAACAGAGTATAAAGAAGTAATTCCCCAAGCGGAGTCGTTGAGGATCGTCCCCCTCAGCAAGATATAAGAGGTTTACCCCCAGCCAGAGTTGTGATTTGGCTCATCTTTCCTCAGCAGGTAGCCAGAAGTTGCTATTTTTATAGCCTCTCCAGCAAGAGATTGATGGAGCATCTTCTTTGATCAAAGATGGTGTTTCCCCACAAAATGTGGGGCAGTCATTTTGTTCCCCAGTTAGTCAGGAAACATGTGTTTATCCCCCTAGCAGAGTGGATGTTGACAACTACTATTTTCCAAGCAGATGTGCCGATGATGATCAACGCTCTTCAGCAGGATAAAGGTGCTCATATCCCCAAGCAGAGTCTGGTGGTGAATGGTATCCCAAGCAGGTCTTAAGTCCAATCGTTTTTGGCAGGCGTCAAATCCAAGTTCTGAAGTATTTGGTGATCCCCGGCGGAGGAGTTTCTATCTTCAGTATTCATCTCCCTCCCCAGTTGAGTGAGTTTTCTCTCGGAGTTTCGTCCATCTCCATCAGAGTTGTTGATCTTGATATCCCCCAACTGAGTGGGTATTCTCTCGGAGTTTCGTCCATCTCCAGCAGAGTTGTTGATCTTGATATCCCCCAACAGAGTGGGTATTCTCTCAGAGTTTCGTCTATCTCCAGCAGAATTGGTGATTGTGATCTTCCCTAGCAGGGTGAAGTTTTCCTCAACATGATTTCTTTGGTTTGATGACAATGTAGTTTGTCGTCCTCGGTGGAGCTGCTTCTGTTCTTAGCGTTTATTTCGCTGGGACAGTCTTTTTGCATTGCATAAACATTTTTGCATGGCATCCTCCTAAATGCGTAGCATTTCCACTTCGTGTGGAGCATTACGGCAAAATTCAAACATATGCATCTGAAGCATAAGCCATGATTGAGCTTTCCTTCGTCAGGAAAAACCGGATTTCAGGAGAATATCATTCGACTTTACTCCACAACTGTTGGATTTAGTCATTCAAAGCAATATTTGACATTCCCTTGCAGAGTTGTTTGCCAGGATTGTTGATCCATGATTTCATTTTCATCCTTTTCGTCCAGGTGGTCCTTTGGTTTATCCCCTCAAGGTTTTTACCGTCAGACACTCGTCCGTGTTTCCTTCGGCACCCGTCCGTGTTTGAACATTTTTTGTTTCAATACCCGTCCGTATTGACCTTTTGATGACACCCGTCTGTGTTGCCTTCTATTCCCCAGTGAGATTAATCCCCGATAAAAGTCGCTTTACAACCTTTCAATACCTGTCCGTATTGAACCTTTTAACACCCGTCCGTGTAAGGCCAACCCCCAGTAGATTGAACCTTTTTACACCCGTCCGTGTATCTTTTCGATACCCGTCCGTATTAAACCCCTTTACGCCCGTCCGTGTACCTTTTCGATACCCGTCCGTATTGAACCTCTTTACACCCGTCCGTGTATCTTTTCGATACCCATCCGTATTGAACCTCTTTACACCCGTCAGTGTATCTTTTCGATACACGTCCGTATTGAACCTTTTCACACCCGTCCGTGTACCTTTTTGATACCCGTCCGTATTGGACCTTTTAACACCCGTCAGTGTAAGGCCAATCCCCAGTAGATTGAACCTTTTTACACCCGTCCGTGTATCTTTTCGATACCCGTCCGTATTGAACCTCTTTACACCCGTCCGTGTATCTTTTCGATACCCGTCCGTATTGAACCTCTTTACACCCGTCCGTGTATCTTTTCGATACCCGTCCGTATTGAACCTTTTTACACCCGTCTGTGTATCTTTTCGATACCCGTCCGTATTGAACTCTCTTAACACCCATCCGTGTACCTTTTTGATACCCGTCCGTATTGAACCCTCTTTATACCCGTCCGTATTGACCTTGACACCCGTCCGTGTACCTTTTGATCCCCAGCATAGCCAACACTCGTCCATGTTTATTTCAAGACTTTTCAATACATTGTATGTATTGATTTCCAACACTCGTATGTGTTTTGATGGTATAACTTTTATCACTTGTTCCCCAGTGAAGTCGTCTCTCCCTGGCAGAATGCAAATTTCTGGGTTCTTTTGGTATTCAATCTCCGTGCATCCCGATTGCTTGGAAGTCGTTACTTCCATACCCTCGGATCCAAGGAAGTTTGAATAGGGGCGGCTGTAACACCTCAAAATTGCTCTTTTGTTTTAGCGCTAACTGGCTTATGTTTCTTTTCATGTGCATTAGCATTGCTGCATTTGCATGTTTCTGTGAGCATGGGATCAGGGCATTTTCTTCAGCAGTACAAGATGTTCTCAGCACCGGTTTGATCTTTATCGGCAGTTAAGGCCAAGCATTTAATTCTCAAAGTCTTTTTGAGCATTTATTTTGCTCATTAAGTGATTTGAAGATCAACAATTCCGGTAGTCAAATTTTGATCAACAATTCAACACCGAACATCCGTCTCAGCAATTTAATCGGGGCCCAGAAAATATTTCACGGCATGTTTCAAGTGCACTCAAGTAGTGAGGTCCAAAGACAAGTTTCAGCGGCATATTGTGGTTCAGAACAGGTGGAATCAAGTTCGTCTCCATTTTCCCTCCTTTTGGCGCCAAGCAGAAAATTCAAATTTTCCTCAGAGTAACCGGTTACTCACCGTTTGGTAACCGGTTACCCAGTGTAATTTTTGCCCAGAATCTGCATTTTTCAGCACTGCAGAATTTTCAAATCATTTTAGTGGTCATGTGCATTGCTTGTGCCTACGTGGGAAGGATCTAGAACAGCTTCTTTTCATCATTTTCCACCCAAAATTCAAATTCTCTCCATCATTTTTCCACCCCAATTCCACACTTCACTTCTTAACCCATTTTTCACCTCATTTTCCATTCACTCCAAACCAAAGCCAAATTCCTAAGCTAGAGGATATTTAAGCTCACTCATTCCAAACTAAGGGGGGACCTAGATCATTTTCACTCTCCAATTTTCAGAATTCTTTCAATTCTCTCAACTTTTCTCTCATCTTCCAAAACCCTCACTCAAAGTTTCATCATCAAATTTCATCAAATTTCACCTTGGAATTTGTTGATCTTGAAACTAAACCACCATCCATTCACCAATTCTTGAAAGAATCTTGGATTTGCTACTGTTTTGGAGTATGGAATCACTTTTGGAGCAACTTTTCATTATTTGAGTTGTTCTAGCTTGGATCTTGGTTGTTCTTGCTTGGATCTTGAAGTTCATCACATAAATCTTTGGTTTTCTTGCTTGGATTCACCAATTTTCGTGCTCAACAATCACCAAGGCAAATCTCAGCCTTGTAGGTTGGTTTTCCTTAGATCTATGCTTGATTTAGCTTAATTTCAACTTATGCAATGTAGATCTTTGGTTTGTGATGTAATTTGATCCATTTGCTTGGTTTGATTTGTGATCTTGTTGTTTGATTGATGAAAGTGATGTTTGATTGCTGTGATTGGACTTAATTCTTGTGCATTGTTGATTACATGATCATTGGATATGATTGCATAAGTGGTTTGATGCTGAAAAGTGCTTTTGAAATAGATTTTTTTGACTGTTGTCCCAGAGTAACCGGTTACTCACCGTTTGTTAACCGGTTACTCTGTGTATTTTTTGCGTAAATGGTCTAATTTTCAACTAAGTAACCGGTTACTCACCGTTTGTTAACCGGTTACTCTGGGACAGAATGTGTATTTTAGTGCATTTTCTTGGTTGTTTGAGATCCGATGCATGCCTAAACTTCATGGACTAATATGTTGATGATTTGTGGTTTATTCTTGAGCCGTTGCACCTCACACTATTGCATGAACACATTTCTCCGACACGCGATGCTTGGATTTCATCGTTTATGTGTATGTTTGCGTTGTTGAACACATGATGCTAGGAACACATATGCACACTCACTTGTTGATCATGTTCATTGTGCATTGCTGTTGGATTGATGATGATTGTGCATACTTACTTGTATCCAATTTCATGATGTGCATTCTTGTTTCATTTGATCATATGCTATATGTTGCATTCTTCCATGATGCTTGCAAGGTTATTCAACATGGTGTGTGGTTTGTTTATGCTCATGATTAATTGAACGATGTATGTTGTTTGATGCACGTTTGCTCTGCCTTGATTGAATCGTATTCAAATGTGGTGCATGCTGTCCTGATTTCACATCTGAGTTTTGCATAAAGTGTTGTCATATGTGCTGTCCATGTGTACATGTATGCTGTTTGACCTTTTTACACCTGTTTTCATGCTGAGTTTCATGCTGTTGAATGCTGCTTGGTGTATGTACATGATTTCATTGCTGTTCTGAAGCAAATGTGCTGTGGTAGGTGCTGTACCTTCTCTTTTTACTCATTTCACTCCCTCGAGTCTCAAGACTTGTTCAAGTCTTGGACTCCTTTCCCTTTAGAGCTACCTAGTCCAACTTAATTTTTGATTAAGCTTGGAGTAGGATTAGCATTAGGTTTTAGGTAGTCGTCTCTCCTAAGCCTCACTAACCATAGGATCTCTTTTGCATGAT
Organism: Lathyrus tuberosus; assembly: GCA_022829125.1. Classification (NCBI taxonomy): domain Eukaryota; kingdom Viridiplantae; phylum Streptophyta; class Magnoliopsida; order Fabales; family Fabaceae; genus Lathyrus; species Lathyrus tuberosus. The sequence goes on along the minus strand of JALAZF010000467.1, from coordinate 1,125,778 downwards.
AGAGTTTCCTCCGGGTTGTCTCTCTTTTGATCTCAAAACTTCTTGAAAACACTTAATAAAGATAAAGTGTATTGCACACGAGCCTTAAGCGTGGGCAATGAGAAATGAGGGGCTTCCTCTCATCTTTCTAGAGTGCTTAGTGGGCGTCCTGTCTGGGGACGATTCGTTAAGTGTTCATCCCTGTGCCCTAGACTTTGGTGCAATGCAAGTTATGAACTAACTTAAGAAAACACTTCTGTCTAAAAAACACAAAACAAATTCAAATCTTTTTATCCTTCGGGATTGTTGGGTTTCAAATTTCATTTTCAGAAAAGAGCTCGTCGTTCACGTAAAAAACACTTACCCATTCGTGGTCGTACCCACGAACTACATTAGCTCTGATTCCTCTCTCTCGTCCGATTGAGGATATGTAGGCACAAAACAGCGATTGTCTTGGCGAGCAACCTTCCCCCACAGTTACCGTTCGAACTACGCTGACTCTGACTTTCCCATTGCACTGAGGGAGTACGTAGGCCTAGGGCATCGAATATGTCCTACCGAGTCCGTCTTAGTCACCCCCATCCCCGTTTTCTTTTGTTCAGCCATAGATAGTAGGACAACTCACCCTCCGTTAAGACAACAAGCGTGGATCCCATCGAGTACGATGGATGCGTGGGGTGCTAACACCTTCCCCTCGCATAACCGACTCCCAAACCCAGACTATGGTTGCGATGACCATGTCTTTCCCCCTTTCTCTTCAGGTTTATGCAGTGTTTCCTTTCCCTCTCTCGGGATAAATACACATTGCTGGCGACTCTGTGTTTTCTGCACCACTCTCGCGTTTGTACCGTTGGATGCGAATCTTTCGGGAGCGACAAAAGGTGACGATCGCGCCACAGTTTTAGAAAACACAGTGGGACTTATACAATGACTGAGGCTCAAAAAAGGTTTTTATTTACAAAGGGGTGGGTCTTACACTCTATTAGAGGCCCAAGAGTTTTAAAAAGATTTGTAAGGGTGAAAAATAATCAAAAACCCTAACTTAAAAATGCATTTTAATTGAATAAAATTCAATTAAAATGATCAAAGTTATCAAACATGTGTGAAAAACAAGTTGTGATCTTGGATAAGTATTTGAAAAATCATGTTTTATTCATAGAATGATTTGAAAATCATTTGAATAAAAGAAATCAAGAAAAAGAATTTATTTAAAATGTTTAAAAAACAAATAAAAGGAATTATTTTTTTCAAAAAATTCAAAATATATTAAATAAATAATATCTTTTTGATTTTTTTGTGGAATAAAATACTTTAACATTTTTGTGAATTTTGAAAAAAAAACCATTCAAGAATGATGAAAAATGAGAGAGAAATTAATTTTAGAAGTTATTAATAATTTGTGAAAAAAATGAAAGAAAATAGTGGTAAAAAGAATGGGATGGTCCTCCCAAGGCTTGAACCCACGCCCTTTGGGGTGGAGAGGTTAAAAGTTTACTAACTGAGCCACTTGCGTGTGGCTGATAGAGGATGGAAAGTGTGAATAATATATGAAAAACCCTTTGGAAAATGACTAAAAAAAACCAAAAGGTCTGGGGCGAGGGGGATTCGAACCCCAGACCTCTCACTCACTACACACACAAAACCAGCTGATCAACCACTGGGGAGCAATGTCAATTCAAATATATAGTGGCAAATGTATAATATATACTAAAACTAGTTTGATTTCTGAAGAATGGCGCCATGGCCATCTTCTTCCTTGGGCAAACATCAGACTTGCGTGAAGCAAGCTATCTCTCTCGTTTCTCAATCATTTTGCAAGATGTAAAAATGAAACTTAACCAATTTTGGACGAGGAATAGAATGGCATTATTCAATTTCATTTAAATTCAAAGAATCAAGAGATAACATGTTATAATCAGATGAACCCTAAAAAGTGCAAGAGCTATATGAAATCTTATACACGCATGATAAGTAGCAATTGATTGAGGGAAAATGAACTATGAACATCCAGAAATACATTGGTAACTTGAAAACATGTTTATGATGCATGATTCATTGAGTTTGATAGGTTCAGGCTTACCTGTGCAAGAGAAATTTGAATTCTCAGTTGTAGGTGTTTTTGAAGTGTTTGAGTGACCTGGACAGCTTCCTTAGGTGCATTGGAATGTGTTTGAATGCTTGGAGTGGTTGGAAACTTCTTGGTCTGACCAACTCGAATCCTTCTGCAGAAGGCTTTTGAACTTGAGCAAATGGGATACCACTTTGTGATTCTGATGTTCCAGATGTTGTTTTAGTGTTTGAATCACTTGCATATGATGTATGTGAGGTGTTTGCATCATTGGTTTGGACAAAAATGCTCCCTATCTCAAAATCGTGTTTTCACATTTCAAACATTTTGAATTTTGGAGGTGAAGAGTGAAATGCAAGAAAACATGTGTGGTAATGTTTTGGGGTGATCTGAATGAGGCAATGTGACCTCTATTTATAGGTGATCAAGTTTTGTCTTGGAGGAATAGTGAATGGCTGCAAGATCAGATCACATTCAATGGCTTTGGCTTGGTGGCATTTCTTCTTATGCAAGGCAAACTAGCCCCTCTAAGTAGCAAGGCTATGTTTTGACCAATTCCATATTCCTCAGATGTTTTAATTGTTGTTTAAGCATGAATCTTGACTAAGAAGATCAGCTTTGTTGAATGTGCACTATTGCACATAAATGCACTTTGAATTCCAAGTCTTTGTACAAAGACTCATTATGCCAAAGGATCAATTTTGAAGTATCTTGGCCTAATTCTGCAGGTTGGATCATATATATCATGATCATATTGAATGAATGTGGCATAGTGATCATTATATCCTAACTCAAAATCGTGTAGAGCAAGAAAACATACAAACTGGTTTTCCAAACCAGTTGCAGCAACATGACTTTGGGCTGCCATATCTCTTGGTTTCCATGGAGTTTTTCCGTGCTAATGGACTCTTTGAATTGCTAGCAAGATGCACAATAACTTTGATGTTTACATTTAAGATTGATTCATCTTGCAACTAGGTGAAAAAGTTCTCTAAGTTTTGGTGTTTTACCTAAAACCTGTCTTGGACAGAATTTTGTCTAAGTGTTGGAAAAAAAATGATATTTTCATGTTTTAGTGATTTTGCTCCATTCATAATCAAAATCCATGAAGATTTGGAATGAGATGTAGTTGACATATTTGAAGTATGTAAGATGAACTTTCATCTGAGCTTTGAATGGGAGAAAAAGGCTTTGTGGTTTAGGAGTTATGACCTTGCAAAGTTGGTATAGAATCACTTTTGTTCCATAACTTAGAAATTTTTTGGTTTATCATGGTTGCCCCTTTTGCAAGAAACCTCACTTTTCTTGATTTTTCTTAATGAATGATGATCAATACCATACATTAACATTGTTTTTGACTTAGGGGAACCATATTTGTGAAAAATTCCAAAAAGTCAAACTTGATTTTAGGCACAATTGACTTTTTGTCAGATGAAATCCAAACTGTGTGATTCTTTGTGCAACCAAGTTCTTGATCTAATTCAAACCTAATGGATGGATTCCATAGGTGTTTTAGGTTGTCTTGAATCATGTCCCATGGTTTGAGAGCATGTCATGGTCAAAAGTCAAAGGTACAGTTGACTTTTTCTTCAAAACCCTAATTGTGATCCTGATGAAATTGAAACTTGAGAATCAAGCTTCTTGGACCAATCAATTGTTGTAAATGGATCAATGTGGTGTGTTTGAGGTCCTCAAATCATGTCTTGAGGTTTGGGCTCATGCCTTGCTCCAAAAGTCAAGTTAGGGGTGAATTAGGTCAAGAAACCCTAATTTCTTGATTTTTTTATGAATGCATCCCTTGAGGCTAATTTGACTTGATGATTGGGTCCATGAGGTCTCTTGGAGTATCTTGGGTTGTGATTTGAAGCATTGGCTCATGACCAGAAGAAAATTTTCATCCGGAGGCCTTGGTCAACCAAAACCCTAATTTGGTGACACTGGCGATCTTGAGGCTTGATCCACTTGGAATGTTGCAACTTCGTGATTGATTCTTGATATGGGAGTCCTCTTGATCCTTTATGGGTGTTTGAAAGGTTAGACAAGTTGAAAATCATGTCAGTTCTTGATTGATCCTTTGTTTAAGTGCTCTGAGAGGGCTTAAAACCCTAATTCTTGATTGTGGTGAATGCTCAACCATCTTTGAGGAGATTGATGAGGCATGAAGGTACATCCATATTGTGGTGATGATTTTCACAATGATGGGAAATCTTGGTGGTCAAAATTTGGGGTATGACAGATGCCCCTATTTAATCTTCTTGGACCCGAAGGTGTGAATGGCGGAGATATTCGGACATTCAGGGTGCAAGAGGATTAAATATCGGAATACCCAAAATTTTTACTGTGGTTATGAATGTTAGCGGTTTGTTCATCCATCTTCTTTTACTAAGCAATGATACTTAGAAAAGGGTAAAACTTCCCCTCGATTCTGATCTTCATCCATGGAACTGGTCTTAGTTTCTTTTTGTAATAAACCTCCCCTCGATCCTTGGTCTTTAGCCACAGAACTGGTCTTAGTTTCTTTTTGTAATAAACCTCCCCTCGATCCTTGGTTTTTCAGCCACGGAACTGGTCTCAGTTTCTTCTTGTCGAGTTTCTTCCTTGACAAGGGATGCTATGCGTAGTGGTTTTCATCAAACTTCTCGCCGAGCTATACTGGGGGAGACGTCATTTGATTGAAAAATTTGATGTCAGACTTGCCGGGGACACCCATTGGTCTGAGCTGTAGAGGTGTGCAAACTTCTCTGTTAGAGATGCCATTTGTTGACTCTACTGGGGAAACGAGTCTCTTGAGAGACTGCTTTTCACTTGGGGACATTACATCATACTTTTCTTCGAGCTCTTTCGGAGAAATGCCATGTGATGTAATCCAATTTTGAGGTGCTGATGACTTCATTAACATCGACTTTCTTGGGAGAAAAACCTATGTATTGCTGAGAGTCTTCGGTAGAGAGGCTTTCTCTGGGGATTTTCCTTAATCCGGGAAAGCGAAAATATCATCTTCAATGGTGAAGAGCGATATTCCAGAGGTGTCTGTTGAATGTCTTCTTGTCTTTCAGAGGTTCAAGTGATCAAAGTGGTCGTGGACCGTCTCCAATCCAGAAATAAACTGGGGGAGAGATTGCTCAGACGATACATTTCCTGATGAGGAAATGACTTAAACCGGGATTTTGTCTTATCGACACGGAAAGGACAACTGACAACTTGATTGACAATATGGTTTTATCACTTAGGGGAAATGAGGATAACCAGAATGATAATAATGCGATACGATTATGAATGTGAATCAAATATGCATGATGTATGTATGTTTATGCTGACAAAATTGACGCGACATATAGAATAGTGAATGAACACGACTAGATACTCGGCCACTGCAGGGGATGAAAAGTATCATTGGTTCAAGATAGCAATCCTGCCTTGCTTAGGAGAGGTAGACCCTGTGGGGAAGAGAGAATCATTCAATCGGTCTTAAGAGATACGAACTCTGCCGGGGATATCAGATGGGCCATTACATCTGACACAGTTGATCCTTCATTCAGGTGCACTGGTTTAGAAGGAGTACTTTGATTCTGCACTTTAAGGTTCAATCACCTTCGGAAAAACTATCGATGTTCTTTTTGATGTTCAAAGTCAAAAGGAATTGCCATCTTTATTTTAAAAGCAGAAAAATTTTGACAAGTAAATTCATTTTTGTTTTATTTCAAGAATCATTGATCATGTTAAAATGTCATTCTGTAAAGCTAAAACATATGAGAATTGCAAACAAAAGCACTAGGGCTCAAATTTTATTGATAGGATGGAAATCAGCCAAGCACGTGATCCCATAAAGTATTTACAAAGTTTAGAAAATGGTAACTTTAAGGGAAACGGCTACATTGAAACATAACAACCGTTATCCTTCTACCAACTTTGAATTTTGGACATCCTGAGCTTCTGTCAAAGATGACCTTGACTGGAAGTTTTTTGACGACTAGTGTTATCGCTGGGGATTTAACCTTGTCAGACGTAGTTACTTGCCATTAATCCCTAACTTTTTCCTGGATTGTCTTTTGAGGTTTCCAATCCATCGGGATGATTTTTTCTTATGTCTCTAATTTTTGCCTAGACCGCCCTTTCGGGTTTTCAATCCACTGAGATGTTTTTTTTATTCTCCTTTTTTATTTTATTTAGGCGAAGTATTTCTTGACTACGTCAACATTTATGGGGTAGGCAAATTCCTCTCCGTCCATGGTTGCGTGTCTCAAGGCGCCGCCTGAGAAGGTTTTCTTGACTGCATAGGGGCCATCGTAATTCGAAGTCTATTTGCCCCAGGAATCAGTGAGGAATGATTGTATCTTTTTGAGCACAAGGTCTCCTTTCCTAAAGATACGGTGTCGAACATTTTTGTCGAATGCTTTCTTCATTATTTACTGATACAACTGACCATGGCATAAAGCCATTATTCATTTTTCTTTGATTAGATTCAGTTCATCGTGTCGAATTTGACACCATTCAGCTTCTGTTAGCTTAACTTCCATCAATACCCTGATTAGTGGTATCTCTACTTCTGTGGGAAGCACTTCCTCCATGCCATATACTAGAGAGAAAGGGGTTGCCCTTGTTGAAGTGCGGATAGATGTGCGATAACTGTGAAGAGCAAAGGGTAGAATTTCATGCCAGTTTTTGTAGGTTACAACCATCTTTTGAACAATCTTCTTGATGTTCTTGTTAGCCGCTTCTACCGCCCCGTTCATATTAAGCTGGTAGGGAGATGAGTTATGGTGTTCGATCTTGAATTCAGCACACAACTCTTTCATCATCTTGTTGTTCAAGTTAGATCCATTATCAGTAATGATCTGGCTTAGAACACCATAACGACATATGAGATTGTTTTTGATAAAGCGGACTACCACTTGTCGGGTTACATTGGCGTATGACGCTGCTTCGACCCACTTGGTGAAGTAGTCAATGGCTACCAGGATGAACCGATGTCCCTTCGAAGCCTTGGGTTCGATCATGCCAATCATGTCGACTCCCCATATAGAAAAAGGCCATGGAGAAGAATGAACTTTGAGATGCATTGGCGGTACATGGATTTTATCTGTGTATATTTGACACTTATGACACTTTCTCATGTACTTGTAGCAATCAGATTCCATGGTCAACCAATAGTATCCTGCTCTCAGAACCTCGCCATTGTGTGTTCGTTGGCATGAGTACCAAAGGATCCTTCATGAATTTCTTTCATCAGCATGTTTGCTTCTGGTCTGTCTACGCATCGGAGCAAGACCATGTCAAAGTTTCTCTTATAGAGTGTATCACCGCTTAAGAAGAAGTTGCCTGCCAGTCTTCTGAGAGTCTTCCTGTCTTTTCTGGATGCTCCAGGTGGGTACTCTTGTTTCCGAAGGAAGCATTTGATATCGTGATACCAAGGTTTATTATCTATGACTGCTTTGATCGTGAAGATTTAAGCGGGCCGTTCTATGCGCATTATGTCAATATTAGGTACGTCGGTCCATTGACCTACACTAATCATGGAAGAGAGAGTGGCAAGTGCATCAGCCATGTGATTCTCTTCACGTGGGATATGATGAAACTCGATTCTGTTAAAGAATGGCAACAACCTTCTTGCATTATCTTTGTAAGGAATCAGTCCTGATTGGTATGTGTTCCAATCTCCTTTGATCTAATTGATAACCAAGGCTGAGTCTCCATACATATCCAAGTTCTTAATCCTCAAGTCAATAGCTTCTTCGAGACCCATGATACAAGCTTCATATTCGGCCTCGTTGTTTGTGCACTTGAATGTTAATCTGGCAGTGAAAGGAATGTGGGTATCCTAAGGTGTTACGATGATTGCCCCAATTCCGTTTCCATAATTGTTGACAGCTCCGTAAAAAATTAATCCCCATTGGGAACCTGGTTCTGGCCCTTCACTGGGTAGCGGTTCATCGCAATCTTTCATTTTCAAGTACATGACATCTTCATCTGGGAAGTCAAATCCTACTGATTCCTGATCGTCAATCGGTTGATGAGCTAAATGATCGGCTAAAATACTTCCTTTGACGGCTTTCTGAGCGTGGTACTCGATGTTATATTCTGATAACAACATCTGCCAACGGGCGATCCTTCCCGTGAGAGCAGGCTTTTCAAAGACGTACTTGATCAGATCCATTTCGGAGATTAACCAAGTAGTGTGAAAAATCATGTACTGGCAAAGACGTTTGGCTACCCAAGCCAGAGCGCAATAAGTTTTCTCGAGCATAGTGTACCGAATTTCACAGTCTGTGAATTTCTTGCTTAAGTAGTAAATGGCAGACTCTTTTCTTTTTGTCTCGTCTTGTTGGCCAAGTACACATCCCATGGAGTCTTCCAAGACTGTTAGGTAGATGATCAGTGATCTTCCCTCTACTAGAGGAGACAGAATAGGTGGATTCAACAGATATTCCTTGATACTGTCAAAATATTTTTGGCAATCTTTTGTCCACAAACAGCTTTGATTCTTTATGAGTAGTTTGAAGATTGGCGCGCATGTTGCGGTCATGAGGGATATGAATCTGGAGATGTGATTCAGACATCCTAAAAATCCTCTGACCTGTTTTTCAGTCTTTGGTGAAGGCATTTCTTGAATTGCCTTGACCTTGTCAGGATCAACCTTAATTCCTTTTTGGCTGACGATGAACCCTAAAAGTTTTCCTGAGCGGAAACCAAACGTGCATTGTTGGGATTCAAGCAGAGTTTGTACTTTCTCAGACGCTCGAATAACTTTGACAAGTGGGTCACATGCCCCGCTTCTGTTTTAGATTTGGCAATCATGTCATTGACATACACTTCAATTTCTTTGTGTATCATGTCATGAAACAGAGTGGTCATAGCCCTTTGGTAGGTTGCCCCGGTGTTCTTCAAACTGAATGACATTACCTTGTAACAAAAGGTGCCCCATGGGGTGATGAATGAAGTTTTCTCCATGTCCTCCGACACCATTTTGATTTGATTATAGCCCGAGAATCCATCCATGAAGGAGAAAACTTTGAACTTTGCTGTACTGTCTACCAGCATGTCAATGTGTGGTAAGGGGAAGTCGTCCTTTGGACTTGCTTTGTTCAAATCCCTGTAGTCTACACACATTCTGACTTTTCAGTCCTTTTTCAGAACTGGCACTATGTTGGCCAACCATTGAGGATATTCTGAGGTGGCAAGGAAACCTGCGCCGATCTGTTTCTGCACTTCCTCTTTGATTTTGATGGCCATATCCGGGTGAGTCCGTCTCAACCTTTGTTTTACCGACGGATATTCTGATTTCAATGGTAGATGATGTTCCACGATGCTGGTATCCAACCCTGGCATGTCCTGATAGGACCAAGCAAATACATCTGGAAACTCTTTGAGAAGTTTTATCAAGCTTTCTTTGACAGTCGGACTGAGCAGTGCTCCAATCTTAACTTCCTTCTTTTCTTTCTCTGATCCTAAATTGACCATTTTCAATGGCTCTTTGTGAGGTTCAATGGACCTTTCCTCTTGTCTGAGTAATTGGGAGATCTCCTCTGGAATTTCCGCATTCTCTTCTTCGTTAGCTTTAAATACCGGGAATTCAAAGTTTGGAGAAGGCATTGGATCGTATGTTTCAACGGGGTTTAAAATAAGCAATCTGCATGACGTGATGATTCGTTTTTTAGAAGAGATAGAGAGAATGCAAGAGTGTGTGCAGTGTATTTTTCTGAAAAATGTTTGTTATTATTTTGGGTTGTTTTAGGATTGCCATTTTCTGAAAAAAGAAAAGTGAAAACAGCAATAAATGCGGGAATGACAGAACGACATTATTTATTTATGATTTTGTTGATTCTTGAAATACAACCCTATAAAACAAAACTCTGTCGCTTTGGACGAAGCGAAGAGGAACATTTACAGAAAAGTGAGCCCTAAAAAACATCCGTTTCAACTGGGCAGGGTGAAAGGTCACAACAAAGATGACAATTACTTAGACTTATGGACGACTTTCAGGACATCAACAGCAACCCATTGGCAACGAACTCCTCGGTGAATCATAAAGTGTGGTACCTTCTTTCTTGGTTTGTCCTCATAAATGACGCTGATTTCTGGCGGAGTAGGATCATTGGAGTCTTCCTCCCAAGCAGAGTTATCATAAACGAACTCTTCTGTTGTATCTTCCTTAGTGTTTTAATCTCAAGAGGATCTCCCTAACCAGTTAGCTGGATATCCTCGTATCTGATGTGAGAGCTTTCAGGAGCGGTGTGCTTGACCAAGAAGTCGTATTTGCCACTCGATTGTCCTAAGGTGTCCCATACTTCTGTGGGGATAGAGGAGTCATCCTTCTCAATGACGTTGACCTCAGGAAAAGCATAGTTGATGAACTCTTGTCCAACAATCTTAGCAGATTCATCGTTGTGCTGGATATCTTTGGAATGTCCAGAGTAATGATTCCATGACTCGGTGGAGACGTGGGCATTCCTTTCAATATTACTCAGCTGATAGGCATTGTTTGGCTGACTCTTTTGCCCCAAGTTTTCTGTGTACGGCTTCCAGATAGGAAAGTCATCCAGGGGATCATAATAGTCTTGATCGAAGTTGTCTTTCATTAGATCATCTTCCAATGAGTTAGGTGGAGCACGGCATCCTTCAGGATCAAAATCTCCATATATCATCCGAATGGCTGCTCTTGGTATATATCTCGGGCCTTGCTTGGGAAAACAGAATGGCATGTGCATTTCTTCCTGAGACATATAACCATCATCGTTGAGATAAGCCTTTCATTCCTCATCCATATCGGAGGAGTCGATCTTATTGATGGTGTGTACTTCTTGAGACACTGGGTGGAGGAAGCCTCCACTGTGGAAGAAGTCCTGAATGGGATGAAAACTTTCATCTTTAGTAGTCTGGGTACAGGCTGAGGAGAAACTAAGACCTTTCTTCGTCTTGTTATCAGTAGGAATTATGAGCTGTCCCCATCCCTTTACGTTATTACTCTTGATCACTTTGAGAGCATCCTTATATGAGGAAATCGATGTCCCTCTTTCTGATTGATTCTCATTGCTCACCGATAGTGCTTAAAACTGAGTTCCAACAACCTCCTCGGGTTCTACACAGGAGAATGATGATAAGTTGCTCACGATTAAGGTCTACTCTCCGCAGACTGTAACTAGCTTGTCATTCTTGACGAACTTCAGCTTCTGGTGAAGGGTCGAAGTGACTGCCCCAACTACGTGTATCCAAGGTCTTCCTAATAAACAGCTGTATACTACCCAGATATCCATGACCTGGAAAGTGACTTGGAAAGTGTGAGGACCGATGGTTATGGGAAGATCGACTTCGCCGATAACTGTTTTCCTAGATTCGTCAAAGGCTTTGACGATGACCTCGCTGCCTCTCATCGGGGCTCCTTGAAATGATAGTCGCATCAGAGTTGATTTTGGCATAACATTCAAAGACGATCCTATGTCTACTAGTACGCTGGCTAAAGCATCGTCCTGGCAGTTGACTGTAATGTTAAGTGCCATATTGTGATTCTTGCCTTCTTCCGGCAGTTCTTCATCACTGAATCCTAAATTGTTGTAGGAAGTGATGTTGGAAATGATGCTGTCGAACTGCCTTACCGTCACATCTTGTTCTACGAAAGCTTGCTCCAAGACTTTCTGTAGAGCTTCCCTGTGAGCTTCGGAACTAAGCAGGAGAGATAACACAGAGATTCTAGATGGAGTTTGCAATAGTTGGTCCAGAATGTTGTACTCGCTTTTTTGGATGAGCTTCAGCATCTCATCGTTGTTCTTTACCAGTTCTGGATTACTAGATTGCCCGACTGGTTGATTGAGAACTTCAGTTTGAGTTTCCTTCTCTTTAGTGGGTTATCCAACTCCTCTGTTGAAGATCCGGACGCTCCGTGTTACTCGACTGATGTCGGCAATGTTTATGACAGAGGGTAATGGAGTTTCCTTTCCATTTTCGATGGTTGTTGCACCGTATTTGTAAGGGATAACCTTTTCCTATTTGTACAGTATTGGTCCTGGCAGGTAGATAACCACAAGAGCTTTCTGATTTTTCTGACCGTTATAAGCAACCTCAATCAGTTCCTGGTTGGGAACTTTTTTACTATCAAGAGGAACTCTTGATTCATTGAGTAGAGGGATTATGGTGCAAACGTCTTTGGTCCTCCCATGATCGGAGATTATGACAACGTCTTTGCCTTGATCAGGGAGATAGTTTTGTATCACGTTGATCGACCCAGAACTTGAACATGGTCGGATCTCTTTCTGGTCCAACTGATTTTGAAGAGCCGCTCGTATGAGGTAGCATCCTTGGTTGTTCTCTGAACAAACTCTACAACGCTCGTAGGTGTGAGGTGGCACCCTACCATGTTCGCTTTGTATGCAGTGCATGTTTACTAGATCTATTTCCATCGAACGAACATCCTGACTATGATGCCTATCAGGATTCTCGTTAGTCATACTAATCTGCCGTGTAGCTTCATCCAAGTAGATTGGAAGCCACCAGTGGTCCAACAAGTGTTGAAGTATTCTTTGGATAAGTGCACACCCTTAGTCGTCTTCACGACATTCTTCACAGTCTTGATAATCATGTGGAGCCAGAAAGCCGAGCCTGACTTGCTTAGCGTGTAATTCTACTATACTGGTATTCATCAAGCGTATGTCAAAAATCTGAACCATATTGACTTGATGGTTATTTCTCTCACGGTAGTCCTGGATCCATCCGAGATCCATTTGAGTTGGAGGGCCTCTTGTACAAAAGAGCATCCTTGATTGCTTGTTGAGCAGATCGGATAAGATTTGTAATCGTGCCATGGCAGATTATGGTATTGACTTTGCCTTGAGTGCATTGCCACCAAGTTGACGTTCATTGTACAGATGTCATACGATTGTTATTTTTGTATTGTGGATGAGCCTGCTGAAGAGGCTGTTATGTCCTTTGCTGATACTGTTGTTGACTTGGTTGGCTCTGAGCAACCTAAGGTTGATAAGTCAGAGGCGGCGTTGGGTTGATAGCGGTAGTTATCGCCACTACTGGTTGATACCTTCGCATTTGCTTTCCTAGAGAGATATTACTAATATCTTGCTTTTTTTTTCTTTTGGAAAGCATTATCGTATCTCTTAGTACTGCTAGATGGCTCTGTATCTTTGACCAATCGTCATTCTCAGACTGCTTCTTCAAGGCGTACTCCCATGTTCACCATTTCAATGAAGTCACTGGGCGCACTTGCAACCATTTGGTCGTAATAGAATGAGGTCATGGTTTTCAGGAAAATCTGTGTCATCTCTTTTTCCTCGAGAGGGGGACAGATCTGGGCGGCAATTTCTCGCCATCTCTGAGCATATTCTTTGAAAGTTTCTTTATCTCTTTGCGACATTGCTCTGAGCTGATCCCTATCTGGTGCCATGTCTAAATTGTATTTATACTGCTGAACAAAGGCTGCGCAGAGATCTATGAAAGTACTGATCTTGGTGTGGTTTAAACCCATGTACCATTTGAGTGCGGCACCGGTTAAACTGTCTTGGAAATAATGGATCAGTAGTTGTTGATTTTCTGTCTGAGTTGACATTTTTCGAGCGTACATCACCAAATGACTTTGAGGGTGTAGCAAGCGAAACTGGACGTGATTCTTAAGCACTGTCGCTCCTTGGGGGTTACTACAGGTCGATTCATTTTTTATCCTATTGTGAGCTGACTAAGGAAGGGAAATAGATGTCTCTAATTAACCCTGCTTGTATACTGAGTTTAAACAGTGGTCTGTTAGGTTACGGATGCTATCAATGTGGGGGCGTCTCTCTTAGGTTATTTTCAGGGAATTACACTTTTAGCGGGGAATACGGACTAGGATGTTTTGACTGATATACGGGATTTTGGGTTTTTATTTAGTGTGCTCGCTAAGATTTTTCTTTCAATCTTATGCCTACGTATTCCCGTTTTTCCAAAACAGGGAAATCAGAGCGATCGTAGTTCCTCCTATTCTATGGGAGGAAATGGTGTTTTGGTGTCTTGTTCAAAGCCCAAGATTTGAAGCTGAAGGGTTTATTTGTATCTTGTTTAAAGCCCAAGATGTGAAGCTAAAGGTGTTGTCTTTAGAGAGAATTTGTCATCTCTAAGAGGGGTTTGTTTGTCACAACTGTTTATAAAGGAGAATTACTTTAACCGGGATATATGAATCAGGCAATGCCATAATTTCCTATATAGGGAATTTCCAACCTGAAGGAGAAGACTAGTGTAGAGCAATGCCATCTTTCCTTAGGAATTTCTCATGCTAAAAGAGGGACAGTGGCATGGATGTAGATGATCCAGAGGCTTGCCGCTTACAGCGATTAGATGAAGGGGAAGGAGTTGTTGATGTTTGTGTACTGTGAACGAGACACAACTTTGATGCTAAAAGGTTGATTGGATCAACCAGGGTTTTCTTATACAAAGCCTAAGAGGAGGCTATTGGCCCAACAAGAGGATGCTTTTGTATCTCGTACGAAGCCCGAGATAGAGGCTAAAAGGGTTGTTTTATACTCAACAAGGGAGTGATTTGTGTCTTGTACAAAGCCCGAGACGGAGGCTGAGAGGCGTTTGACTCAACAAGTGAGTCTTTTTGTATCTCGTACAAAGCCCGAGATGGAGGCGAAAGAGGGTACTGTTTCAGTTGAGTGACCAGTATATGGGTTCAAAGAGAAAATCAGTTCTTATATGAGTAACGCTGTACTCAGGGATTTTGATTCGAGGATCAGGGATATTTCCTTTTCTTTGAGGAAATGTGAAATCCAAAGGGTATTGAGACTGTCCGAGTCTACGGGGTTCCTTCCTATTCTTGAAGGGTGCTTGAGAATGTTTATGAGACTCAAGGAAATTAGACTGTCCGAGTCTAGAGTTTCATCTTTTGTACTATGCTTTGAGAAACAGTAGTAGACTCTTGGAAATACTGTTCTATTAAGATGATTGATTTCTGTTCCTATACCTTTAGGAGGTCGTCGGGACAATTTGTACGAAGCCCAAGAGGAGGCTGGAAACTTTTAAGAAGCCGAGGGACAATTTGTACTAAGCCCAAGAGGAGGCTATCATTCCCGGAGGAAGAAATCATTTATACGAAGCCTAAGAGGAGTTTGTGAATACTTCTAAGAAGCCGACGGGTCCTTAAACAATGTCCAAGAGGAGGCGAGGATGCTTTTAGGAAGCCTGTGGGTCCCCAAACCCCGAGAAGTTCAAGACAGGCTATTCACAAAGAATAGATCAAGCCAGGAAAGTTCGAGAATTTGGAAGAAACTCAAGAGATGCCATTCACGGAGAAAAGATCATCTCTGTGGAATAGAGTTTCTTAGGTTGCTTTTAAGAAACTTGTGGGTCCCCAAACCCCGAGAAGTTCAAGACAGGCTATTCACAAAGAATAGATCAAGCCAGGAAAGTTCGAGAATTTGGAAGAAACTCAAGAGATGCCATTCACGGAGAAAAGATCATCTCTGGGGAGTAGAGTTTCTTTGACAACTTCTACGAGTGACAGTCAGAGAAAGGGTTCAAAAAGAACCTGCCTTTCACATCTCCATATTGTTTAACCCCAAGAGGAGGGAAGACTGTATCTGGTAATCCTATGGGGGATCTAGTTTTGTCTACTTCTAAGAGTGATCAACGGGCTTAATGCTAGACGTAGTTGCCGGGGAAACTCTAAATATCTATACTATTATTACACAGTCGATATGAGTTTATGAAAGAAGACTTACAGCGAAACAGCCCCACTGTACAGTTATATACATATGAAAGTAGTAAATGAAAGCGAGTAAACACTTACTCGGTTGTAGAGCTTCCATGCTGTTTGGTTAGTTGTTCAACAAAGAAAGATTGAAAACAACAGTGTATTTCAAAATCAAAGGAGAAAGTGCTTTGAAAAAGAAAGATTTGGGGCTTACAGCTCAAGGAGAGGCCCAGGGTTTTACCAGTGATTGCACTGTTGAATTTGTACAGAGGGACTTATACGAGTGACTGAGGCCCAAAAGGTTTTCTGTATAAAGGGATGGATCTTACACTCTCTCAAGAGGCCCAAAAGGTTTAAAGAAAAAGAGTGGGGCTTATAACACGAGGGTAGGCCCAGATGATTTTTCGTTTGAAATGGCGATTGCGCCGAGATTTTCTTTTAACGCAAAGGGGCTTATACAATATCTGAGGCCCAAAGTTGTTTTTGGTTAAAAGAGGGTTGGGTCTTACACTCTATTAGAGGCCCAAACAGTTTTGAATGAGTGATGGGGTTTACAGCTCAAGGAGAGGCCCAGTTGATTTTTTAAAAGGCGACGATCGCGCCGTTTACTTGTACAGGGGGACTTATACAATAAGTGAGGCCCAAAATGGTTTGTACAAGGGGGTTTGGGTCTTACACTCTCTCAAGAGGCCCAAAAAGTTTTGAAAATGATTTATGAGGGTTGAATTAATCAAAAACCCTAATTTGTTTTCAAAATGTGTTTTAATTGAATAAAATATTCAATTAAAATGATCAAAATTGTTTAACATGTGGAAAACAAATTGTGATCTTGGATTAATGCTTCATAAATCAAGTCTTGCCTTACAAAATGATTAGAAATCATTAAAATTTTCAAAATCAATAAGGAAAAAATATTTTAAATGTCAAAAACAATTAAAACATTAATTCTTTTCAAAAATATCAATTATATGAAATAAATAATATTTTTGGGATTTTTTGGGAAAATAAAATATTTTAACATTTTTGTGAATTATTAAAAAAAAGAATCAACTCAAAATCATTAAAACTCAGAGAGAAATTAATTTTTGAATCAATTAAATAAAATCACAAAATTCAAATATTTGAATTTTCAAAAAGGGCGCCAAGAACACCCCAAGAACACGCGCGTGTTCTGGGTTTTGCCCAGATTTGCATTTTCTCTCCAATCTCACTGAATACTTGATTATATCATGCAATCCACATACCAATCTGCTCGTCTCAACCTCACGATCATGTCTATGGTATTTAATTTCATTTATATTAAACATGGAATAAAAAATCAAGACAAAACCTCAAGAACCCTAATTTCTGCATGAAGGCTGAGAATTTTGATACACGATTCAAACAAAGCAATTAATTGAGGGGAAACATTCCATGCATGATTATGAACATTTGGCAAAAGTATTGTGCGAGGAAATATGCATAGATTGAGAGATGACCAAGTTTAGGCTTACCTCTAGGTCGTGGCAGCAAGTTCAAAGTGATTTCTGAGTTGGAGGTGTTACAGATGAGTTGTGATGATCTGAACAGCTTCCCTACACCCTATGGAGTGTGTTTGAATGCTTGGACATGATGGAAATTGGTTGGATCACTTCATGGCATCTCAACTGCAACTTGGTTAAGACCTTGAGCAATTGACTGGTGATTCTGAGAAATCAGTGTTCCAGATGTTGTTTAAGTTTTGGATCAGCTCACATATGATGTATGTGAGGTGTGTGTGTGATTGGTTTGAGTGGAATTGCTCTCTACTGAAAAACTCGATAGTGACTTGCTAAGAAAGGCATTTTTGAGAGTGAGAAGTGGATTTTGAGAAAGACAAGTGTTGTAGGCCTTTGGTGTACTTAAACTGATCCCAATCGAGCTCTATTTATAGTAGAGCAAGTTTGTTTTGCAAGGAATAGTGAATGGCAACTGCTGAGTAGGGTTAGCCAATGTTGGCAAATGAAAATCCAAGTCTCCTCTAGCCATTGACTAGAGGTTAGGGCACAGGCTGCTGGTCCCCTTGGTCTTGGATAAGTCTTGACTGAATTTAGTTGCTAATAGCTCAGTCCATGCCACCTTGGTGCTTCCATTGAATGCTCCAATCCAAAATTGGAGTCTTGTCCCTATTTTAGGCAATTCTAGGTTTGGCATGCTATTTCTTGTTCCAAGGACTTTGGAGGCTTGGTTAAGTGATTGTCCCCTTTAGATTCAATCCTCAGATGTGTCCAAAGTGATGACAAGGCTTGGAATTGGCTGATTTTGGCAAATCGACCAAAAGTGCAAAAGTCTGCCTTGCCTTGGCAGATTTCAGCAAGGCATCTTGCCACTACCATATCTCAAAGCTCAAATTGAATTTGGTGATGTTCTTGGCCATTTTGGAAAGCCCTTGTATGATACAACAACTGTCTGATCACATTTGGTTTTGATACCTTTTGGATCCAAGTGAAAAATCCCCCTACATTTGGAAAAAAGTAAGGTAGATTCTGACTTAGTGAAATTTTCACTAAGTGTTGGAACAAAGTAACTTTTCTTGATTTTGATCACTCCATAACTCAAAATCCATGAGGAATTTGGACATAGATCAGTATGAAGCTTTTGTAGAGGGTAATGAGATCTACAAATCAAGCTTTGGATGGGGAAAATGGCTTTGTGGTTTAGGAGTTATGATCCTCCAAAGTTGGTACCTTTGTCACTTTATTTCATAACTTAGAAAATTTTCTAAGTTTTTATGGTTACCCCTTTTACAAGTTATCCCACTTTCTTTGATTTTTCTAGATGAATGATGATTCAAATTATACATTAACATCATTTTAGGGTTAAAAATCCATTTTTTGAAAAATCTAAAAAAGTCAAAGTTGACTTTTGTGCACAGTTGACTTTTTGTCAGATGAATTCCAAACTGTGCGATCCTTTGGGAAATCATGTCCTTGACCTAAATCAAACTTGGTGGACATGTTACATGGGTGTTATAGGGTATATTTAATCATGTCCTAGGGTTTGGGAGCATGTCCTGGTCAAAAGTCAAAGCTACAGTTGACTTTTCTCGCAAAATCCTAACTGTGGTTCAGATGAAATGGAAACTTGTTTCTCAAGCTTCTTGGATCAATCCATTGTTCCAAATGGATCAATATGGTATATTAGAGACCCTCAAATCATGTCTTGAGGTCTTGGTTCATGATTTATCCCAAAAGTCAACTTAGGGGTGAATTAGGTCAAGAAACCCTAATTCCTGATTTTTGATGTATGCATCCCTTGAGGCCAATTTGACTTGATGATTGGGTCCACGAGGTTCGATGGAGTATATTAGGATATGCTTTGAAGCATTGGCTCATGCCCAGATGAAAATTTCCATCTGGAGGCCCTGGTCGAGCAAAACCCTAATTTGGTGACACTGGCGATCTTGAAGCTTGATCCACCTATAAGGGAGCAACCTTGTGCTTAATCCTTGAAGTGAGAGTCCTCTTGATCCATTGTGGATGTTTGAGAGGTTAGACAAGTTGAAGATCATGTCATTACTTGATTGATCCTTTGTTTAAACACTCAGAGAGGGCTTGAAACCCTAATTTTGATTGTGGTGAATGCTTAATAATTCCTCGAGGAGATTGATGAGGCATAAAGGTACATCTATATTGTGATGATGATTTGCACAATGATGGGAAATCTTAGTGGTCAAAATTTGGGGTATGACAGATGCCCCTATTTAATCTTCTTGGACACGAAGGTGTGAATGGCGAAGGTATTCGGGCATTCGAGGTGCAAGAGGATTAAATATCAGAATATCTGAAATTTGGACGGCGTATATGAATGGTAATTCACGCATTCATCTTCTTTTGCTAAGCAATGATGCTTAGAAAAGGTAAACTTCCCCTTGATCCTGGTCTTCAGCCAAGGAACTGGTCTCAGTTTTCTTTTGAAAAGAACTTCCCCTCGATCCTGGTTTCCTACCAAGGAACTGGTCTTAGTTTCTGAAATAAACTTCCCCTCGATCCTGGTTTCCTACCAAGGAACTGGTCTTAGTTTCTGATATAAACTTCCCTTCGATCCTGGTTTCCTACCAAGGAACTGGTCTCAGTTTCTTTTATAAACTTCCCCTCGACCCTGGTTTCCTACCAAGGAACTGGTCTCAGTTTCTTTTGTAAATAAACTTTATTGACAAGGGACGCTATTCATAGCGATTTTGCTCAAACTTCTCGCCGAATTTTCCTGGGGAGATGCCATTTGATGGGAAAAAGAATGATGTCAGACCTGCTGGGGAACCCAATCATCTGAGTTATAGAGGTGCACAAACTTCTCTGTTGGAGACGCCATTTGTTTCTACCGGGGAAGACGAGTCTCCCGAAAGACTGCTTTTGTTTGGGGTCTCACATCATACTTTTCTCGGGATCTTCCCGGAGAAATGCCATATGATGCGATCCAATATGAGGTGCCGATGACCTTTTTATTAGTGGTTTTTTTGGAGAAAAACTGCTGTACCACCGAATCTATGATTAGGAGGCTTTCTCTCGGGATTTTCTTTAATCCGGGAAAGCAAGGATATCATCCCCAATGGCAAAGAGTGATGTTGACTGGGGGCTCTCTGGGTTTTCAAAGGTTAAAGTTATCAAAGTGGTCAAGGGACCAACTTCATTCCAAAAACAAACTGGAGGAGAGAGATTGTTCAGACGCAGCATTTCCTGACGAGGAAAAAACTTGACAACTCGAATGAGAGGACTTTTTATCACTAGGGGATAAGACCGACTAGAGTGATAGTGATGCAATATGAATGCGAATGCAAATCAATAATGCATGATGTATGTATGTATATGCTGACAAAACCGACGCGATATACAGACTAATAGATGAACACGATTGGAAACTCGGCCGTCGTGGGGCGAAGAAGTACCGTTGGTCTAAAAGTAGCAATTCTACCTTGCTTAGGAGAAGTAGTCCTCGCGGGGAACTATGTTGGTCCGGCTTAGGAGATAATAACTCAGCCAAGGCGTGTCAGACGAAACAAGGTCTCTGACGCAGTTGATCCCTTTATTCAGGCGTACTGGGTTAGAAGGAGTACTTTGATTCTGCACTTTGAAGTTCGCTTACTTCTAGAGAAGCGATTGATGTTCTTTTGATGTTTAACAGTCAAAAGAAATTGCCATCTTTATTTTAAAAGCAGAAAAAGTTTTACAAGTAAATTCATTTTTGTTTTATTTCAAGAATCGTTGATCATATTAATATGTCATTCTGTAAAGCTAAAACAAATGAGAATTACAAACAAAAGCACAAGGGCTCAAATTTTATTGATAAGATGGAGATCAGCCAAACGCGTGATTCTAAAGAGTATTTACAAAGTTAGAAAGATGGTAATTTACAAGGAAAAGGGCTATGTTGAAACATAACGACCACTATCCTTCTACCAACTTTGAATTCGGGACATCCTGAGCTTCTGTCGAAGATGACCTTGACTGGAGTTTTCCTCCGATGGATGGTGTAACTGCTGTTGAGGGACTTGCCTCTGTTGAACTTAGTTACTTGCCATTATCCCTAACTTTTTCCTGGATTGTACTGTGATGTTTCCAATCCACCGGGATGATTTTTTTTTATTTTGTCTCTAACTTTTGCCTGGACCGCCCTTTCGGGTTTTCAATCCACCGAGACGTTTTTTTAGGCGAAGTATTTTTTGACTATATCAACGCTTGTGGGGTAGGAAAATTCCTCTCCATCCATGGTTGCAAGTCTCAAGACGCCGCCTGAGAAAGCTTTCTTGACCACATAGGGGCCGTCATAATTCGGAGTCCATTTGCCCCGAGAATCAGTGAGAAATGATTGTATCTTCTTGAGCACGAGGTCTCCTTTCCTGAATATACGAGGTCGAACCTTTTTGTCAAACGCCTTCTTCATTCTTCGTTGATACAACTGACCGTGGCATAGTGTCGTGATTCGTTTCTCTTCGATCAGGTTGAGTTAGTCGTGTCGACTTTGACACCACTCAGCTTCTGTAAGCTTAGCTTCCATCAATACCCGGATTGATGGGATCTATACCTCTATGGGGAGCACTGCTTCCATGCCATATACTAGAGAGAAAGGGGTTGCCCCTGTTGAAGTGCGTACAGATGTGCGATAACTATGGAGAGCAAAGGGTAGCATCTCGTGCCAGTCTTTGTAGGTTATGACCATCTTCTGAACAATCCTCTTGATGTTCTTGTTAGCCGCTTCTACCGCTCCGTTCATCTTGGGTCGGTAGGGAGATGAGTTATGGTGTTCGATCGTGAACTCTGTGCACAACTCTTTCATCATCTTATTGTTTAAGTTAGATCCATTATCAGTAATGATCTGGCTCGAAACACCATAACGGCAGATGATACTGTTTTTGATAAATCGGACCACCACTTGTCGGGTTACATTGGCGTATGACGCTGCTTCGACCCACTCGGTGAAGTAATCAATGGCGACCAGAATGAACCGATGTCCGTTTGAAGCCTTAGGCTCAATCATGCCAATCATGTCGATTCCCCATTTGGAAAAAGGCCATGGGGAAGAAAGAACTTTGAGATGCGTTGGCGATACATGAATTTTGTCGGAGTATATCTGACACTTGTGACACCTCCTCATGTACTTGTAGCAGTCGGATTCCATTGTCAACCAATAGTACCCTGCTCTTAGAATTTTTCTCGCCATTGTGTGTCCGTTGGCATGAGTGCCAAAGGATCCTTCGTGAATTTCTTTCATCAGCATGTCTGCTTCTGGTCTGTCTACGCATCGGAGCAAGACCATATCAAAATTCCTATTATAGAGGGTATCACCGCTCAGGAAGAAGATACCTGCTAGTCTTTTGAGGGTCTTTCTATCCTTTCTGAATGCCCCAGGAGGGTACTCTTGTTTTTGAAGGAAGCATTTGATATCGTGATACCAAGGTTTGTCATCTATGACTGCTTCAATCATGAAGATGTAAGCAGGCCTTTCAAGGCGTATTTTGTCGATCTTAGGTATGTCATTCCATTGACATACACTAATCATAGAAGAGAGAATGGCTAAGGCGTCAGCCATGTGGTTCTCATCACGAGGGATGTGATGAAACTCGATTCTGTTGAAGAAAGGTAACAACCTTCTTGCATAATCTTTGTAAGGAACCAGTCCTGATTGGTACGTGTTCCAATCTCCTTTGATCTGATTTATAACCAGGGCTGAGTCGCCATATACATCCAAGTTTTTGATCCTTAAATCAATCGCATCTTCAAGACCCATAATACAAGCTTCGTATTCGGCCTCGTTGTTTGTACATTTGAATGTAAGTCGAGCGGTGAAAGGAATGTGGGTACCCTGAGGGGTAATAATTATTGCCCCAATTCCGTTTCCATAATGATTAACTGCTCCATCAAAGATAAGTCCCCACTGGGAACCTGGTTCTGGCCCTTCACTGGGTAGCGGTTCGTCGCAGTTTTCATCTTTAGATACATGACATCTTCGTCTGGGAAGTCGAACCCGATTGATTCTTAATTGTCAATCGGTTAATGAGCCAAATGATCGGCTAAAATACTTCCTTTAACAGCTTTTTGAGCGTGGTAATCTATGTCATATTCTGATAGCAACATCTGCCAACGGGCAATCCTTCCCGTGAGAGCAGGTTTTTCAAATACATACTTGATTGGGTCCATCTCGGAGACCAACCAAGTAGTGTGATGAATCATGTACTGGCGCAGACGTTTGGCTTCCCAAGCCAAAGCACAACAAGTTTTCTCGAGCATCGTGTACCGAGTTTCGCAGTCAGTGAATTTCTTGCTTAGATAGTAAATGGCAGACTCTTTTCATTTTGTTTCATCCTGTTGGCCAAGTACACACTCCATTGAGTCTTCCAAGACTGTGAGGTAGATGATCAGTGGCCTTCCTTCCACTGGAGGTGATAGAATCGGAGGATTCAATAGATATTCCTTAATACTGTCGAAGGAGGTTTGGCAATATTCTGTCCAAACGCAATCCTGGTTCTTTTTTAGTAACTTGAAAATCGGCGCACATGTGGCAGTCATGAGGAATATGAATCTGGAGATGTAGTTTAAACGTCCCAGGAATCCTCTGACTTATTTTTCAGTTTTTGGAGAAGGCATTTCTTGAATGGCCTTGACCTTGTCAGGATCAACCTCAATTCCCTTCTGGCTGATGATGAACCCTAAAAGTTTCCCTGAGCGGACACCGAAGGTTCACTTGTTGGGATTCAAGCAGAGTTTGTATTTTCTCAGACGCTCGAATAGTTTTGACAGGTGGGTCACATGCTCCTCCTCTGTCTCAGATTTTGCAATCATATCATCGACATACACTTCAATTTCCTTGTGTATCATGTCATGAAACAGAGTAGTCATGGCCCTTTGATAGGTTTCCCCGGCGTTCTTCAAACTGAATGGCATTACCTTGTAACAAAAGGTAGCCCATGGGGTGATGAATGAAGTTTTCTCCATGTCTTTAAGTGCCATTTTAATCTGGTTGTAGCCCGAGAATCCATCCATGAAGGAGAAAGCTTTGAACTTTACTGTACTGTCAACCAGCATGTCAATGTGTGGTAAGGGAAAGTCGTCCTTTGGACTAGCCTTGTTCAGGTCCCTGTAATCGACACACATTCTGACCCTTCTGTACTTTTTCGGAATGGGTACGATGTTGGCTAACCATTGAGGGTATTCTGATTTGGCGAGGAAACTCGCGTTAATCTGTTTCTGTACCTCCTCTTTGATTTTGATGGCCATGTCCGGGTAAGTGCGTCTCAACCTCTGCTTTACTGGCGGACATTCCGATCTTAACGGTAAGTGATGTTCCACAATGCTGGTATCCAACCCTGGCATATCCTGATAGGACCAAGCGAATACCTCGGGGAATTCTTTGAGAAGCTTTATCAAACTCTCTTTTCCAATTGGACTGAGCGGTGCCCCAATCCTGATTTCTTTTCTCTCTTTTTCTGAACCCAAGTTTACCGTTTCCAACAGCTCTTTGTGAGGTTCAATAGACCTTTCCTCTTGTCTGAGTAATCGGGAGATCTCTTCTAGAATTTCATTGTCAACTTCTTCTTCAGCCCCAAATACCGGGAACTCAAAATTGGGAGAAGGCATCGGTTCGTATGTTTCAACGGGGTTTAAAACAAGCAATCTGCATGACGTGATGATTCGTGTTTAGAAGAGATAGAGAGAATGCAAAAGTGTGTGCAGTGTACTTTTTTTATTACTGCTTGTTTTTATTATTTGTTTTTTCGGATTACATTTTCTGAGAAAAAGCAAAAAGAGAAAACAACAATTAATGCAGAAATTACAGAACAACGTTATTTTATTAATGAACAAGTCGATTCTTGAAACTACAGCCCTATAAAACAAAACTCTGTCACTTTGGGCAAAGCGAAGAGGGAAATTTACAGAAAGTGAGCCCTATCAAAACATCCGTTTCACCTGGGCAGGGTGAAAGGTTAAAGATGGCAATTACTTTGACTTATGAACAATCCTTAGAACATCGACAGCAACCCACTGGCGGCGAACTCCTCGGTGAATCACAAAGTATGACACCTTCCTTGATTTGTCTTCAGAAATAACGCTGATTTCTGGTGGAGCAGGATCATTGGAATCTGTGTCCCAGGAAAAATTGTCGTAGGAGGATTCCTCAGTTGTATTTTGCATAGCATTTGTGCTCTCAACTGTATCTCCCCATCCAGTTGGATGGATATCTTTAAGCCTGATACGAGAGCTTTCGGGAGCGGTGTACTTGACCATATAGTCGTATTTTCCACTCGGTTGTCCCAAGGTGTCCCACACTTCTTTGGAACTGGAGGGGTCATCTCTCTCGATGACGTTGACCTCAGGAAAAGCATAGTTGATGAATTCTAGTCCGACAAGCTTTGCCAATTCATCGTCATGTTGAGTAGTTTCTGAATGACCCGAGTGTTGATCCCATGACATGGTGGGGACACAGGTATTCTGTTCAATGATGCTCAGCTGAGTTTCATTACTCGGCTGACTTTCTGGCCCCAAGTCTCCTGGGTAAGGCTGCCACATTAGCAGGCCATCCATCGGGCCATAGTAATTGTAATCAAAGTTGTCTTTCATCAGAGTGTCCTCCTCTAATGAATTTGGCGGAGCATGGCATCCTTTCGGATCACAACCTCTGTATATCATTTCGATATCTAACCGTGGTATAAATCTCGGACTCTGTGCGGGATAGCAAAATGGCGAAGGCACCTCTTCCTGAGACATATAACCGTCCTTGTTAAGATAGGACTTCCATTCTTCATCTGTGTCGGAGGGATCCTCCTCATTGATAGCATGGATTTCCTGAGGCACTGGGTGAAGGAACCCTCCACTATGGAAGAAGTTCTGAATGGGATGAATACTTTCACCGTTAGCAGCTGTCTGGGTACAGGTTGCAGAAAAATTAAGACCTTTCTTTGCTGTATTGCTAGTAGGAATGACAAGCTGTCCCCATCCTATTGTATCGGTACTCTCGACTACTTTAATAACATCTTTTTATGAGGAAATCGAAGTTCCTCCTCCGGATTGATCGTCCTTGTGTAGCAAAAGCGCTTGGAACTGGGTTCCGATAACCTCCCTGGGTTCTATACTAGTAGATGATGATAAGTTGCTGATGAGCAAGGCCTGTTCCCCACAGACTGTGATGAGTTGGCCGTTCTGGATGAACTTTAGCTTTTGGTGGAGGGTTGAAGTGACCGCTCCAGCCTGATGTATCCAAGGTCTTCCTAATAAACAACTGTACGTTGCCCGAATGTCCATGACCTGGAAGGTGACTTGGAGAGTGTGAGGACCAATAGTTATGGGAAGGTCAACTTCGCCGATAACCGTTTTTCTGGATCCGTCGAACGCTTTGACGACGACCTCGCTGGTTCTCATCGGAGGGCCTTTGAATGATAATTGCATCAAAGTGGACTTTGGCATAACATTCAGGGCTGACCCTGTGTCTACCAGTACGCTGGCTAAAGCATCGTCTTGGCAGTTGACTGTGATATTGAGTGCCATGTTATGACGGCGACCCTCTTCCGGTAATTCCTCATCACTAAATCCCAAATTATTGCAAGAAGTGATGTTAGAGACAATACTATCGAACTGTCTGATTGTTACATCCTGTTCCACAAAGGCTTGCTCCAAGACTTTCTGTAGAGCCTCCCTGTGCGCTTCTGAACTGAGTAACAGTGATAATACCAAGATCTTTGAAGGAGTTTGTAACAGTTGATCCACAATGTTGTATTCACTCCTTTGGATGAGCTTCATCATCTCATCATCGTTTTTTGAAAGGTCGGGATTACTGGATTGACCGACTGATGGATCGGGAGCTTCTGTCTGAAGTTCCTTTTCTTTGTTGGACTCTCCAACTCCTCTGTTGAAGATTCTACCACTGCGTGTTACACGACTGATGTCTGCAATATTCACGACAGAGGGTAATGGAATTTCCTTTCCATTTTCAATTATCATTGCACCGTATTTGTAAGGGATTGCCTTAGCTGATTCATACGGTAGTGGTCCCGGCAGATAGATGACTATGGGAACCTTCTGGTTTTTCTGACCATCGTACATAATCTCGATCCGTTCCCGGTTGGGAATTCTTGATTCGTCAAGCAGAGGGGTAATGGCAAAAACATTCCTGGTCCTCTGATGATCAGAGATGACGACAACGTCCTCAATTTGATTGGTAAGGTATTTCGGCGACCAATTGATGGGTCCGGAACCTGGATATGGGCGGATCTCTCCACGATCCACCTACCCCTGGAGAGCTGCTTGCACAAGGTAACACCCTTGGTTACTTCCCGAACAGACTCCACAACGTTCATAATTGTGTGGTGGCACCTGGCCACGCCCACTTTGAATACAATGTAACCTCACTAGGTTAGCTTCCACAGATCGGACATCCTGACTTTGACGGCGAGTGGGGTTTCTGTTATTGATACTAATTTGCTGAGTATCTTCATCCATGTAGATTGGCATCCACCAATGATTTAACAAGTGTTGAAGTGCCTCCTGGAAAAGGGCACATCCCCGATCGTTTTCGCAACCTGCTTTACAGCTGTGATAATTATGTGATATTAGGAATCCAAGTCGGACCTGCTCAGCATGCAACTCTACCAAGTTGGTATTCATCAAGCGAATGTCGAAGATCTAAACTGTATTGATATGATAGGGATTCCTATCATGGTAGTCTTGGATCCATCTAAGATACATCTGACGCTGGAGGGCCTCCTGTATGAAAGAGCATCCCTGTTTGTTTACCGAGTAAGTCAAACAAGAACTATAATCGTGCCGCGGCAGATTATGATACTGGTTTTGCCTTGAGTGCATTGCCACCAGGTTGGCATTCATCGCACGGATGTCGTGGTTCTGAATGACGTTGGAATTCGTGTAGACCATGTTAACTCCACGAACTCGGTGCTCTTGGATCCATCCGAGATCCATCTGTTCCTGTAGAGCTGATTGCACCACAGAATATCCCTGATTGTTTTTAGAGCAGATATCACACCAGTGATAATTATGAGGTGGCACATGGCCATACCCACTCTGTCTACAATGCATCTTGACCAGATTGGTCCTCAACAAGAGTACATCGTGAATTTGATAGACATTGTTAAATTCTTTCTCAATCAGGTTGACTGCAGCTTTCTCATGTTGAGGCAGTGGGTTCGTGAGAACACTGGGATTCATATCTTTGAAAGATAAGAGCCCGCTCCTAACAAGCTTTTGCACGTCGGATTTGAAATTGAGACAATTCTCTATGTTATGCCCTGGTCCTCCTTGATGATAAGGGCATGTCTAATCCACCTTAAACCAAAAAGGCAGATTTTTCGGTATTGTAAGAGGAGACTTAGTCTGGATGTGCCCCTTAGCCAGTAGTAACGGAAATAGTTCTGCGTACAACATGGGTATAGGATCAAACCCTGGTGGCCGCATTGTACGGTTGTTATTATATGAAGGACGAGCCTGCTGAAGAGGCTGTTGTGTCCTTTGCTGATTAGGTTGGCTCTGTGCAACCTTAGGTTGATACGTAGGAATAGGCGCAGGGCTGATAGCAGGAGTTACAACTGCTACCAGTTGGTACCGTCGTCTTTGCTTTCCGAGGGAGATATTCCCAATATTTTGCTCTTTTTTCTTAGGGAGAGCACTACCGTATCGTTTTGTACTACTCGATGATCCAGCATCTTTTACCAAACGTCCTTCTCGGACGGCTTCCTCAAGACGAACTCCCATGGCCACCATCTCGGTGAAGTCACTGGGCGCACTGGCAACCATTCTATCACAGTAAAATGAGCTTAAAGTCTTTAAGAAGATCTTTGTCATCTCTTTTTCCTCAAGCGGTGGACAAATCTGAGCGACAATTTCACGCCATCTCTGAGCATACTCCTTAAAGGTTTCCTTGTCCTTTTGTGACATTGATCTGAGTTGATCTCTGTCCGGTGCCATGTCCAAATTATATTTGTATTGTTGGACGAAGGCGGTACCAAGATCTCTGAATGTGCTAATCGTAGCAAGGTTTAAACCCATGTACCATTTGAGTGCGGCACCGATTAAACTATCCTGAAAGTAGTGAATCAGTAGGTCCTGATTCTCCGTCTGAGCTGACATTCGCCGGTCGTACATCATCAGATGGCTCTGAGGGCAAGAGTTACCCTTGTATTTTTCAAAGTCGGGCACTTGGAACTTGTGCGAAACTTTCACATTGGGGACCAAGCAGAGGTCTGCGGCGTCCTTTCCAAATAAATCCTGATCGCGGATGGCATGCAGTTCCTTCTGCATTTCCAGGAACTGTTCCTGGAATTCATCCATTCTATCGAACATAGTTTCCTTCTTACCAGAAGGTATTGGTGGAACCTGTCCTTCTGAGACAGTGTGCACCACAGGGGGTGGTACCGTGACTACAACAGTGAATCTTGGCATTTCCCGAAGTTTGTAACCTTCAGGAATCTTCAGTATGCCCCTGGAATCTTCGCTTTCCCGAAGTTTGTAACCTTCAGGCCCAACGCCTTCTGTTATGACTCCCTGATCTTCAGTGATCGGCAGAACATATCCTTCCGGGATATAGTTAACAGGCATGCCCCAAGGACGATCTTTTGGCATTTGATACCTAGGATCATACTTCTCCACTATGGGCGTTGAGGTGATCTCTGAGATCATAGTCCTTTGTAGCTGAGCTTCTGCCATGGCTTGCATGTCGTTACGAAGCTTTCTCATATCCTCTCTCAGAGTGTCGATCTCTTTTTTCAACTCTCTGTTCTCTTCCTCAAGATCATCCATCCTTTTCTGACGATTGGCCCGAGTATTGTACGAATGAGACAGTTTGACTCTAGAACCGAGACACAAACGTGAGATTCGTAGGTAAGAAGAATACGCGATGTGAGAATGATGAATGCAATGATTATATTAATTGTTTTTTGGTTTAATCAAAATAAACTTCGACAATTAGATTGCAAATATCAAACAGTGGGGAAACCCCTTTTAATTGAATTCAAAGGATTACAAAAATGGAAATACAGTAGATTACAAGGTGCAGAAATAGAAACCTAAGCTAATGGGTCTGAGTCCTCTCTGAAGAGAAATCGGGTGCTGACTCTGGTATTTTCCTTTTCTTTGACCGGGGCTCTTGGGCCGTTGTCGGGTTTTCATTCCTTTGCCAGGTGAAATGAGTGAGCAAATTCCTTTGGTCATTTTGATTCTCTACAGTATGTTGCTCCAAAATTTCAATCAAAGCGTCTTTATCTTTCAGTAGTTGCTGTATTTTGATGCACCCCACGTTGAGGGTGCGGTACTTGTTCTTCCAAGACCTCTTCTCCTGTTGAACTTTGTTAAGAGTAACCTGAAGCTTTTCAGTCTTAGTCATGAAGTACATGACAGACTCCCTCGGTGGAAGAACTCCGTGACGAGGATAAGGCATCTTTAGCTTGAGAGCTCTAGTTTGTACCCAGTGGAGATAAGGCTCCACCGAGACACAGTCCGGTTTTCCTAGAGACTCCCGTCCTTTCTTATGAACATGTTTCCAAGCATGCACTATTTCCATCTTTAGTGCTCTGCCATTTTCTCCTTCCTTGAAGAAAAGACCTTCCAGATGAACACTCCGTGGGACGTGCCTCATCGGGTATCCAAATTGACGACGAACGAGAACTGGATGGTAATTGATTCCTCCCTTAGTTCCTATAAGGGGTACGTTGGGGAAGTTTCCACAACGGTCAATGATCCTGATCCCATCAAAAATCCTATTACACCAATCAATGTCAGAGTTGATAAGAGACATGGTTTTCTGCGACCAACGTAAGGCATTCTTGTGATCCCAAAAAGCAGCAGACTTAGGCAAATGAAAGATAAACCATTTATAAAGCAGAGGTACTCAACATGTGATCTCCCCTCCACTGTACAAATTCCCCAAGTGTATAGAATGATATGCATCTGCGAGCAAAGTTGGCACAGGGTTTCCAATGAGAAAAACCTTAATGGAGTTGATATCGACGAAGTTAATAATGTTAGGCAACAAAAATAACCCGTAAGTGAGTAAAACAAAGATGCTTTCAAAAGAAGTCACGTTCCCGATACTGGCGAAGTACAGGGCTTTCTTTGTCAAGAACTGGGCGGGCAAACCTTGTATGCCACCCTTAGTGGTCATGTGAGTCCTGACCTCAAACTCGTCCAAATGAATTACTCTTGCAATGGTCTGATTCTTTGGAATTTCTTCCAGTACAGAAAATAGAGCTTGATCGGTAATGTGTAGATCAATCAGATGAGGATATTCCTCCTGCGTTGGTGCTAGCTGGTAATCCGGGAATGTGAAACAATGATAGACCAGATCGTAGAGCTGAATGAGCGCATCCATGATTCCCTCAATCACATGGACTCTTAGCAGAGATAGCAAACCTTCGTACTTGGCTCTGAAAGCCTCTTGGTTTGTGATCATTCTCGCCAAACCTCTTAAATCCTCTAGTTTTGGAATCCTGAAGGTGTACTTATGAGTTCTCCTTCTACCGAAATCCATTAGCGCAATCCATTTCTCTGATATTTGCAATCACAGTCTTAGTTTATTTTGAAAAGACAGAGAGACTAGAAGATAAATTTTTTGAATGTTTTAATGTTTTTAAATGAATGCATGAATGCAGCACACAAAAACATAGAAAAAACACGGGGTCAAAGGGTCGTTGTCATGGAGTCAAGGCTCTACCCATCCCTAAAGGTTTATACTAGGGTGATTTTTGTATCTGTACTCAAAATCATCAGCTCCTCCCAGGATAACAAATAGCAAGCGGATTGCCAGCGAGCTGTATGAAATCTTAGAGTAAATACTATTCACCAAGAATAGATCATCAACCTCAAATGAGGGTAGTATCGCATGACAACTATTTCTGATAGTTTTCGCACTACAAAAGGGTTGGCTCCTCAGCTTCTTAGACATCACAATCGACCCATTGCCTGTGAGAGGGAATGGGTTGCATTGGGAAGCCTCCACTGAGGTTGATGGTCGACCTCGTCGCCATCACTTATCTTAAGCGTATACTCAATCTTTCCACATGTGGCATCACACGCATTCCCATTAGCAGAAAAATAAACACAGATATCAATTAGGAAAAGCAGTATATATATTTGTCCTAATGTCCTAGACTTTTTAAAAGCTATGAATCTTATGTTCCTGACAGAAAATGGATCCCCAGCGGAGACGCCATTCTGTGGTTCCTTCCCCACTTAAAGGGTTTTTACCTAAGATCCTAGTGAAGTCAACAAAAAGTCTTATCCCAGCGAAATCCCATTTCTTCTACCTAAGATATGAAAACAGCTTGGGCCCCACGGTGGGCGCCATTTTTCTGTAGCGAGCGAAACTGGACGTGTTTCTTAAGCACCGTCGCTCCTTGGGGGTTATTACAGGTTGATTCATTTTTTATCCTATTGTGAGCTGACTAAGGAAGGGAAATAGATGTCTCCAATTAACCCTGCTTGCATACTGAGTTTAAACAGCGGTCTGTTAGGTTACGGATGCTATAAATGTGGGGGGGGGGGCACTCTTAGGTTATTTTCAGGGAATTACACTTTTAGCGGGGAATACGGACTAGGATGTTTTGACTGATATACGGGATTTTGGGTTTTTGTTTAGTGTGCTAGCTAAGATTTTTCTTTCAATCTTATGCCTACGTATTCCCATTTTTCTAAAACAGGGAAATCAGAGCGATCGTAGTTCCTCCTATTCTATGGGAGGAAATGGTGTTTTGGTGTCTTGTTCAAAGCCCAAGACGTGAAGCTAAAGGTGGTTTGTATCTTGTTCAAAGCCCAAGATGTGAAGCTGAAGGGTCTATTTGTATCTTGTTTAAAGCCCAAGATGTGAAGCTAAAGGTGTTTTCTTTAGAGAGAATTTGTCATCTCTAAAGAGGGGTTTGTTTGTCACAACTGTTTATAAAGGAGAATTACTTTAACCGGGATATGTGAATACGGCAATGCCATAATTTCCTTTATAGGGGATTTCCAACCTGAAGGAGAAGACTTTAACTCAGTGTAGAGCAATGCCATCTTTCCTTAGGAATTTCTCATGCTAAAAGAGGGACAGTGGCATGGATGTAGATGATCCAGAGGTTTGCCGCTTACAGCAATTAGATGAAGGGGAAGGAGTTGTTGATGTTTGTGTACTGTGAACGAGGCACAACTTTGATGCTAAAAGGTTGATTGGATCAACCAGGGTTTTCTTATACAAAGCCTAAGAGGAGGCTATTGGCCCAACAAGAGGATGCTTTTGTATCTCGTACGAAGCCCGAGATAGAGGCTAAAAGGGTTGTTTTATACTCAACAAGGGAGTGATTTGTGTCTTGTACAAAGCCCGAGACGGAGGCTGAAAGGCGTTTGACTCAACAAGTGAGTCTTTTTGTATCTCGTACAAAGCCCGAGATGGAGGCGAAAGAGGGTACTATTTCAGTTGAGTGACCAGTATATGGGTTCAAAGAGAAAATCAATTCTTATATGAGTAACGCTGTACTCAGGGATTTTGATTCGAGGATCAGGGATATTTCCTTTTCTTTGAGGAAATAGGAAATCCAAAGGGTATTGAGACTGTCTGAGTCTACGGGGTTCCTTCCTATTCTTGAAGGGTGCTTGAGAATGTCTTTGAGACTCAAGGAAATTAGACTGTCCAAGTCTAGAGTTTCATCTTTTGTACTATACTTTGAGAAACAGTAGTAGACTCTTGGAAAGACTGTTCTATTAAGATGAATGATTTCTGTTCCTATACCTTTAGGAGGTCGTCGGGACAATTTGTACGAAGCCCAAGAGGAGGCTGGAAACTTTTAAGAAGCCGAGGGACAATTTGTACTAAGCCCAAGAGGAGGCTATCATTCCCGGAGGAAGAAATCATTTATACGAAGCCTAAGAGGTGGCTGTGAATACTTCTAAGAAGCCGACGGGTCCTTGTACAATGCCCAAGAGGAGGCGGGGATGCTTTTAGGAAGCCTATGGGTCCCCAAACCCTGAGAAGTTCAAGACAGGCTATTCACAAAGAATAGATCAAGCCAGGAAAGTTCGAGAATTTGGAAGAAACTCAAGAGATGCCATTCACGGAGAAAAGATCATCTATGTGGAATAGAGTTTCTTAGGTTGCTTTTAAGAAGATTGTGGGTCCCCAAACCCCGAGAAGTTCAAGACAGGCTATTCACAACGAATAGATCAAGCCAGGAAAGTTCGAGAATTTGGAAGAAACTCAAGAGATGCCATTCACAGAGAAAAGATCATCTCTGGGGAGTAGAGTTTCTTTGATAACTTCTACGAGTGACAGTCTGAGAAAGGGTTCAAAAAGAATCTGCCTTTCACATCTCCATATTGTTTAACCCCAAGAGGAGGGAAGACTGTATCTGGTAATCTTCTGGGGGATCTAGTTTTGTCTACTTCTAAGAGTGATCAACGGGCTTAATGCTAGACGTAGTTGCCGGGGAAACTCTAAATATCTATACTATTATTACACAGTCGATATGAGTTTATGAAAGAAGACTTATAACGAAACAGTCCCACAGTACAGTTATATACATATGAAAGCAGTAAATGAAAGCGGGTAAACACTTACTCGGTTGTAGAGCTTCCATGCTGTTTGGTTAGTTGTTCAACAAAGAAAGATTGAAAACAATAGTGTATTTCAAAATCAAAGGAGAAAGTGCTTTGAAAAAGAAAGATTTGGGGCTTACAGCTCAAGGAGAGGCCCAGGGTTTTACCAGTGATTGCACTGTTGAATTTGTACAGAGGGACTTATACGAGTGACTGAGGCCTAAAAGGTTTTCTGTACAAAAGGATGGGTCTTACACTCTCTCAAGAGGCCCAAAAGGTTTAAAGAAAAAGATTGGGGCTTATAACACGAGGGTAGGCCCAGATGATTTTTCATTTGAAATGACGATCGCGCCGAGATTTTCTTTTAACGTAAAGGGGCTTATACAATATCTGAGGCCCAAAGTTGATTTTGGTTAAAAGGGGATTGGGTTTTACACTCTATTAGAGGCCCAAAAAGCTTTGAATGAGTGATGGGGCTTACAGCTCAAGGAGAGGCCCAGTTGATTTTTTAAAAGGCGACGATCGCGCCGTTTACTTATTCAGGGGGACTTATACAATAAGTGAGACCCAAAATGGTTTGTACAAGGGGATTTGGGTCTTACACTCTCTCAAGAGGCCCAAAAAGTTTTGAAAATGATTTATGAGGGTTGAATTAATCAAAAACCCTAATTTGTTTTCAAAATGTGTTTTAATTGAATAAAATATTCAATTAAAATGATCAAAATTGTTTAACATGTGGAAAACAAATTGTGATCTTGGATTAATGCTTCATAAATCAAGTATTGCCCTACAAAATGATTAGAAATCATTAAAATTTTCAAAATCAATAAGGAAAAAATATTTTAAATGTCAAAAACAATTAAAACATTAATTCTTTGCAAAAATATCAATTATATGAAATAAATAATATTTTTGGGATTTTTTGGGAAAATAAAATATTTTAACATTTTTGTGAATTATTAAAAAAAAATCAACTCAAAATCATTAAAACTCAGAGAGAAACTAATTTTTGAATCAATTAAATTAAATCACAAAATTCAAATATTTGAATTTTCAAAAAGGGCGCCAAGAACACCCCAAGAACACGCGCGTGTTCTGGGTTTTGCCCAGATTTGCATTTTCTCTCCAATCTCACTGAATACTTGATTATATCATGCAATCCACATACCAATCTGCTCGTCTCAACCTCACGATCATGTCTATGGTATTTAATTTCATTTATATTAAACATGGAATAAAAAATCAAGACAAAACCTTAAGAACCCTAATTTCTGCATGAAGGCTGAGAATTTTGATACACAATTCAAACAAAGCAATTAATTGAGGGGAAACATTCCATGCATGATTATGAACATTTGGCAAAAGTATTGTGCGAGGAAATATGCATAGATTGAGAGATGACCAAGTTTAGGCTTACCTCTAGGTCGTGGCAGCAAGTTCAAAGTGATTTCTGAGTTGGAGGTGTTACAGATGAGTTGTGATGATCTGAACAGCTTCCCTACACCCTATGGAGTGTGTTTGAATGCTTGGACTTGATGGAAATTGGCTGGATCACTTCATGGCATCTCAACTGCAACTTGGTTAAAACCTTGAGCAATTGACTGGTGATTCTGAGAAATCAGTGTTCCAGATGTTGTTGAAGTGTTTGATCAGCTCACATATGATGTATGTGAGGTGTGTGTGTGATTGGTTTGAGTGGAATTGCTCTCTACTGAAAAACTCGATAGTGACTTGCTAAGAAAGGCATTTTTTAGAGTGAGAAGTGGATTTTGAGAAAGGCAAGTGTTGTAGGCCTTTGGTGTACTTAAACTGATCACAATTGAGCTCTATTTATAGTAGAGCAAGTTTGTTTTGCAAGGAATAATGAATGGCAACTGCTGAGTAGGGTTAGCTAATGTTGGCAAATGAAAATCCAAGTCTCCTCTAGCCATTGACTAGAGGTTAGGGCACAGGATGCTGGTCCCCTTGGTCTTGGATAAGTCTTAACTGAATTCAGTTGCTAATAGCTCAGTCCATGCCACCTTGGTGCTTCCATTGAATGCTCCAATCCAAAATTGGAGTCTTGTCCCTATTTTAGGCAATTCTAGGTTTGACATGTTATTTCTTGTTCCAAGGACTTTGGAGGCTTGGCTCAGTGATTGTCCCCTTTAGATTTAATCCTCAGATGTGTCCAAAGTGATGACAAGGCTTGGAATTGGCTGATTTTGGCAAATCGACAAAAAGTACAAAAATCTGCCTTGCCTTGGCAGATTTCAGCAAGGCATCTTGCCACTACCATATCTCAAAGCTCAAATTGAATTTGGTGATGTTCTTGGCCATTTTGGAAAGCCCTTGTTTGATACAACAACTGTCTGATCACATTTGGTTTTGATACCTTTCGGATCCAAGTGAAAAATCCCCCTACATTTGGAAAAAAGTAAGGCACATTCTGACTTAGTGAAATTTTCACTAAGTGTTGGAACAAAGTGACTTTTCTTGATTTTGATCACTCCATAACTCAAAATCCATGAGGAATTTGGACATAGATCAGTATGAAGCTTTTGTAGAGGGCAATGAGATCTACAAATCAAGCTTTGGATGGGGAAAAATGGCTTTGTGGTTTAGGAGTTATGATCCTCCAAAGTTGGTACCTTTGTCACTTTATTTCATAACTTAGAAAATTTTCTAAGTTTTTATGGTTACCCCTTTTACAAGTTATCCCACTTTCTTTGATTTTTCTTGATGAATGATGATTCAAATCATACATTAACATCATTTTAGGGCTAAAAATCGAGTTTTGTGAAAAATCTCAAAAAGTCAAAGTTGACTTTTATGCACAGTTGACTTTTTATCAGATGAATTCCAAACTGTGCGATCCATCGGGAAATCATGTCCTTGACCTAAATCAAACTTGATGGACATGTTCCATGGGTGTTATAGGGTATATTGAATCATGTCCTAGGGTTTGGGAGCATGTCCTGGTCAAAAGTCAAAGCTACAGTTGACTTTTCTTGCAAAACCCTAACTGTGGTTCAAATGAAATTGAAACTTGTTGCTCAAGCTTCTTGGATCAATCCATTGTTCCAAATGGATAAATATGGTATATTAGAGACCCTCAAATCATGTCTTGAGGTCTTGGTTCATGATTTGTCCCAAAAGTCAACTTAGGGGTGAATTAGGTCAAGAAACCCTAATTCCTAATTTTTGATGTATGCATCCCTTGAGGCCAACTTGACTTGATGATTGGATCCATGAGGTTCCATGGAGTATATTAGGATATGCTTTGAAGCATTGGCTCATTCCCAGATGAAAATTTCCATCTGGAGGCCCTGGTCGACCAAAACCCTAATTTGGTGACACTGGCGATCTTGAAGCTTGATCCACCTAGAAGGGAGCAACCTTGTGCTTAATCCTTGAAGTGGGAGTCCTCTTGATCCATTGTGGATGTTTGAGAGGTTAGACAAGTTGAAGATCATGTCATTCCTTGATTGATCCTTTGTTTAAACACTCAGAGAGGGCTTGAAACCCTAATTTTGATTGTGGTGAATGCTCAACAATTCCTCGAGGAGATTGATGAGGCATAAAGGTACATCCATATTGTGATGATGATTTGCATAATGATGGGAAATCTTAGTGGTCAAAATTTGGGGTATGACAGAGGGCAAGAGTTTCCTTTGTATTTTTCAAAGTCAAACACCTTGAATTTGTGCGGGATACTTACATTAGGGACCAAACAGAGGTCTGCGGCGTCCTTTCCAAATAAGTTTTGACCACGAATGGCATGCAGTTCCTTCTGCATTTCCAAGAATTGTTCATGGAAATCATTCATCCTTTCGTACATGTCTTCGTTTCCACCAGAAATTACTTGTGAAATCTGCCCTTCTGGGACAGTATGTACCAATGGTTGTGGTATAGACATTACAATGGTGATTCTTGGCGCTTCAGTGCCTTGAAGTTTGTAACCTTCAGGAGTTGTTGTCGTAAACCTTGCGTCTTGACTTTCCCGAAGTTTGTAAATTTTAAGCCCAGTGGTGAAGGTGCGAGAAAGACGCAAGAAATGGGGGGTTTGAATTGTGTATTTACTCTTTAACAACTTTTCGCCTCTTATCGTTAAGACGCAGAGATATTATCAGAGTTCGTTGAGAGACTCTGACTCGCGAAGTAACATTCAGATTTGCCATGCATGAAGCATAAGAACCAACAAGAGTCTGAACGCAATATACATTAATTAGAACTTATAGTGCGGAAGCTTATCAGAGTTAAGCTGCAAGGTTCTGACTTGCTTGTGTTAGGTTCTGATACTCAATACAAAAACATAAACAATAACATAAAGCATAACAAAAGTAAAGAACACACGATATATCCCAGTTCACTTGAGCCATTCCCAAGCTAGTCCAGTCCACCCTTCTCAGGTGATTTCGCCTTGAACACAAGGACTTAATCCACTATAATCCAACTGATTATAGATGCACGGGCTAACACCGGTGACTAACACACAATGAACCATTCAGGGATTCAACTGAATGAATATAACAAACATTGATCTGCAGGTTCCAATCTCGCAAGATCTACTGCTAGGATTTCACAGCTAGAAGTTCAGGGATTCATCGCAATGAATATAATGCCTACTGACCCTATTTCAGGATTTACCACAATGACACCCAGCCATTGTCTTCTCGAGTCTCTGGTCACACTGCCCACTCAAGGAATCCTAATTCACCAAGAATTAGTTATACAGGAGATTACAAAGATGCTTATTAACAAGCAGATTACTCCTAAGTTTAAGTACATAAGAACACATAAGTGTTCAAGCAAGATGTGAGCAACAACTCCTTGCTATCTTAAGAAACTACAAAGATGTATGTTGATTTGACAGTTGTTGACATCTTGTAGATCTTCTTCTTATTCGTCTTCTTGGTTGATCAAGCTTTGAGCAACAACTCCTTGCTTCATATCTTCAACGTAGCTCAGATGAGAAAGTGGTTGATGACTTGACTAATTTGCAATGTTGTCTTCTTCATCAACAGCTTCTGTACCAATTGATTGTTGTTGTGTTGATTTATGATCTTTGAGCTTCAACAACAATGGCCATGTGTAAATGGTGATAGCTTTGGATGTTTTAAGTGTTACAACGAGAACTCATCGTTGTTGCTATCTTCACACAATGACTTGATCAATTCTCCATTGATGGAATGAATCGATGCCTTCAGAAGTGAATACTCCTTTCTTTAAATAGCCCAGTAAAATATAGCCGTTTGAATTACTGTTGGTTGTTGGAAAAGAGACGTTGTGTAATGATAAAGCTGTACTGACACATCTTCTTTTTACAATGGAGGAAGTGACATGATATATCTTCTTGGGCGCTATGTACAGTCTTTCACAACGGTAACATTTGTCTTCAAAACGTCAGAGGCTTCTGATGGTAATTAATTGAAGCATGAGTAGAGACTTCTTAATAGGATATCTGAAACTCCAAGTCTTCAGTCTTTCGAAGTCATCCATTAGGAATCAGCCTTCAGAACTTCAGCACTTACCTTTAAATATGTTATCCTTTAATACTTCAAGTCTTCCGAAACTTCAGAGCTGTCCATTAGGAATCCGTCTTCAGAGTCTTCAGCACTTGACCTTTGGAACCATGATCCTCAGAATGCATAAGTCTTCAGAGTCTTTCTGCACTTGGTCTTTAGAGCCTTCAGCCTTCAGAACTTCAAGTCATTGGAATCTTCAGCACTTCGGTTCTCTATAACATTATCTTCTTCAGAAGCTTCGCAATCTTCAGACTCACAACCACTTTCAGAGAGCATCCACAAGAGCATTGCAACAGCAATATCGGCATCCTTGGATCTGACAGATCATGATCAGATACAGAAGCATTCTTGCTTCTTGCGACTTGTGTCACACATAGTAACTTCGCATATAATCAATTACGCACATCTGGCTGGTGTTTGTTGGATCTGATATCTTCAATGATTATGATCTGCACACAACACACGTTAGAACATAAAATGGTTCTTTCACAAATACCATTGTTATCATCAAAACATAGAGACGACTTGTAGAGACAAATCATGCTCTCACAATCTCCCCCTTTTAGATGATGACAAAACCATGTATTTTGATTGAACATT
Source organism: Lathyrus tuberosus (assembly GCA_022829125.1). Taxonomy (NCBI): domain Eukaryota; kingdom Viridiplantae; phylum Streptophyta; class Magnoliopsida; order Fabales; family Fabaceae; genus Lathyrus; species Lathyrus tuberosus. The sequence continues at coordinate 1,084,945 of JALAZF010000467.1, read as the reverse complement.
TTATACAAGGTAATCACCAAAACTAAACAAATTCAGAGTCCGGAACAACAGTTCCCCCTGAACGTGTTATCCCCAAAATTTTATCTGTGATCATCTAGAATCTCATATGATCCAAAGACTCACAAAATAACAACTTGAGTTGCCAGAACATAGAATAGAAAAGGAATACTTATCTATCTTGTCTTTAAGGAGACAAAATTCTTCAACATCTGGACTAGTTCATCAGAACTTCCGTCTTCAGATCTTTAGAACTTAGTTCCTTTTAACGTTATATCAGAGCTCATAATCTTCAAAGTCATCTGAAGCATTTCTACTTTTCAGCAGAATCATTTTAGCACTGAAACAGAACAGTTCTTATCTAATAACATAACCTCGCTATTTATCAAAAATAGACACTGTCTTAGGAAACTCCCCCTGAGTTTCAGACTTGGTGAAGATGATAGATTTTAACATTTGAATCTTCTGGGTAGTCTCCCCTTAGTTTCCATAAGTCAGATATTGGGATCTTTAGAATCTTAATTCAGAAATATTAATTTTAAATCACCAATAAGATCATGACTTTTCAGAGTTTGACTTTGAACACAGGCCTTCATCTCAGAACCTTGTTACTGTCACAACTCAGTGGTTCATCAAAGCTTAATTCTTGATCAGATACCAAAAGAAGGTTAATTTAGTGATCAATCAACGCTTGATTCTGAATCTGATACCAAAGTTAATCAAGATTCTTAGTCAAATACCAAAGTATGTTGAGTCTGATACCGACTGAAGGTATTCTCTTATATCAATTGAAAGGTACTTCCTTAGTGTGCTGAAATTGATACCAATGAAGGTATTTGAAATCTTTTCACAGCTTAACTCTGATTGATATCACTACAGACTGAGTCTGATACCAATCTTTATATTCAGAGTCTGATTACCAATTGTTGATTTAGTCTAATACCAAATCATTTTCTTTTAATTGGTTCTTGGTTAAATCAGAACTACTTCTTCTTGGATCTTCAATCCGGATCTTCAGACAGTCCTTGACTTCTGATTTGCACAGTTCTTCTAAAAAGCATCTTGAGATGTAGACTTTGCTTTGACTACTTTCAGAGCTTTTGTTTTCAGAGCTTTCCTTCTTCTGATTTTTATGTTCTGAATATCATATTCTCAGATAGCTTACAACTTCTGAACCAAGTGAAACAGAGATCAGGATAACTTTGACTTTCAGAAAGTTCTCAACTTCCGAACAGTACTGGGTATATCTGATTCTGAACACATGTTCACGAAGTGTACAACTTCGATCATATGAACAAACAGTTCATAAGAACTTCTATCAGAGTTCTTCTTTCTTAACCTGTTATAAGAATGCCTAGTGAACTTGTTCAGAGTTCCTCGGTTAAACATCAAACAACAAACGTTAGTAGAAAACGCATTTTATATGATTAATTCATTTGTTTGAGTTTGCATTCTTTTTAAGATTCTTCTTTTTAATCAAAATCATAATTTCTATTTCTCCCCCTTTTTGACATCATCAAAAAGTTTAGAGCGTTTAAGCGTTTTAAGTGTTATCAATATGCTATTTTGCAAATAGATTAAAAAGATATTAATTAGCAAAACAATGATTAATCTCAACCCTAAATGGTTCAGAGTAATCAAAGATGTAGAAACCAAACATATGCATTTTCATTGATTAATCGATTTGGAACTATACATGGAGGATAGGAACATCAACACAAAGCAACACAAAATGATAATGACATCTAATCAACAAAACATAACAACGACTGATAAAGACATCGAGGTTAAAAACTTAATCAAAATCTTCAACATTGTCTACTCTTTCACATCTGGTTTCGACCGGTGAAGGTCCTGCTGATCCAAGCCTGCTTATCAATCCCCAGACCTTTTCTTTCAAAATTACTTCAGATATTATTCTTCCATATGGAATGTAAAAATGCATCTGGTTTCTTGAGATTTTGATAGAGTGTCTCATGTGGTTAAAAATGGTCTTGGGAAGGTCTATTGTAACGTGATGTGTTAGGAGGAAAACAAAGATTTTGCCGTCATGAGTCAGAGTGCCTCTCGCAGTCGTACGTGGACAAAGGTTGGTCAAGGAAAATTTGAACCAGGTTTTGGGGGTAGGAAGAAGCTTCTCAGGGTTGTTCAGTTCGTAAGGAACTGAATCATCAAACAGGATTCTGCACCTCTCCACCATGCTTAAATCAGATTGGAAGTCATTGATTGTGACTCCGGAGGAGATGCATCCAGTGATTTTCTCTATCGATGAGACAGAGATAGCGATGGGGTGAAAGTGGACCTTAGACCAGATGGTATTTCCATCATTGCTTACCCTGGAAAAATTCCAAAATTCCTTAACAAGGTTTGGAAAGATGGGACCATTCAGTAGTCCGTAATAGCACTGCCAGGACTGAGCTTGCATGCTCCTTATTATTTCCAAACCATTATCTCTGAGACGAGATAGGTTAGGTATTTTCTCAGAAATAACTTCTAGGTTTTCTTTTCTTCCTCGAAAGGTTGGACCAGTTCTTTGAGAATTCATCATCTTTGTTTAAAAAAAAGTTTTTAGGAGGATGATATTTTAGGTTTGAGGATGAATAAACGGTGAGGCAAGATCCAACTATTTATAGGGTAGTAAGAGTGGAGAGTGATGACTAAATCAGTTTCAAAAGATTTGGGTTAACTATTTCCTAGGTAAGTCATGATTGCTTAGGGTATGCTTAAGGGGTGTAACTGTGTGGGAAAAGAAAACGGAGCAGTTACTCATTTATTTGGGAAGGATTAATTGGTTATGGATAATAATTTCTCTACAGTGAGTGGCAGATGGGGCTGATGTATTAATGATGACGGTTTCTTGAGCCCAAAAAGAATCTACCAAAAATCTTTCGAAGAATAAAATCACCCTAGTGTTAAAGCTTGTTATTGATTTGCTTGGTTTTATATTTTTTAGGATAAATAAAATTATTTCATTAATTAAGACGATTCACAAACCTAGTCTTTGACAATTCATTGATCTTAAATAACTTAAAATGAACTAACACGATTACAACGACCTAGAGCAAATACGATTTAAATTAAGGACATGCACTCCGCAGACATAGTTAAAACATGGATGAGTCTAGTTTTCTTAGTCACTAAAGATTTCGCAATTCATCTTCAACAAATAGTTCTCTGGAAGACTTTCAGTACCATCTTCTTCAATTTTCTCTTTGATCATATCCACAATTCCCTCTCTGAAGAAAATCTCGGATAAAACTCTTGCATAAGGAATGTAAGATTTTATGAGATTTCTGGATTCAGAGATGGATTTCCAGAGACAGTTGAAGATTGTGTGTGGTAGGTTAATCTGAAAGTCATTCATTAGTAAATGAATGAATTGGTGGTCATGAAATCTTAGTATGTCATGGCATTCCCCTCTGGGAAGGAAATTTGACAAAACTAGTTTGTACTGTGCTTTGGGAATGGGTAGGAGATTTTCAGGATTGGATGGTTCATATCCGGATGAAATGTTATGAAGAAAGGCAAATCTTCTAGCAGCAAAGAACTTATTCAGATCATAGTCAACAGAGATTCCCACATTTTCACATCCAGTGGCTAGAGTGACTGAGAAGGGAGTGATAGTGATGGGTACTTCAAGAACAAAAGAGGTAATATGTCTAGTTTCATGATCAAGGAAAGCATGCTTCCAAAAGTCTTTCACTAGATTTATGTAAATGGGTTTTTCTAACATAGTGGAGTATCTAGTCCATTGTTGAGTATAAAACACATCTGCTAGACTGCTAGCAATGTAACTCAAAAGTGGAGGGGTATTGATTACAAACTGTTTTTCAGGAATGATTTCAAGAAGATCTTGGTCTCCAAGAAAGTTTAGTGGAGGCATGATGATAGATGGATAACAGAGGTTTGACACTTAAGGTTTTATGATAGAAGGACTTGAGTATGAAATTGTTTGACAGGGAGAAGCGATTTTTATACATATGAATAGGTAGAATGAGTTGTGCCTAGTCTAGGAAAAACATAGGTCAGGTACGAAAAAGATTTTAATAAGATTTTGAAATATGTTGTCAGAGATATGTTATGGTTACCCAAGATTCGCAATTATTATTGAGGTTACTTTTGAGTGCACGCATTGTAAAACATTTAGGTCATTTATTTCTACCAAATCAAATTCTTGCATAGGTGTTTAACTATTTTGAAATGAAGAGGATTATACCTTTAGAAAATATGAAATCTTTATTGTCATACTTGTATTCGGTTCTGATTCTGAGCTTCTAATTATCATCCTTCTGCTTCTGCTTCCTTCTGAGTGATCGGTTGATAGTTCCTTCATTCTGTAAAGGTTCATTTGTATTCTGGTTTCTGAAGAGTACAGTTTGAACTTCTGTTCCTGGTTTGATAGCTAGAATCAATCTTCTCAAAAAATCCTTTCCTTTTTCCTGGTCAAACCTATTTATCTGATTTCTGAGAACAGCCAATCAGAGGCTCTGAACTTGATTGTCAGAAGGGAAAACTTCCATAAAGCTTTCTTATTTTCAGAAGGTCATTAAGTTCAACTTTATCATAAACCATTGAGAGTTTATTTGATCTTCATCTGATAGCATCTTCTGACATTGTTTCTTTGAACAGATGCAGATCATGTTTAGAAACAAGTATCATCAAACATGTGTGTAACACAACATATAGTTTGCATGACATTTCTTGATCTCACAATGCTGATTTAACTTGGTTAGATTTAGTCCATCTAGGAATTTATAGCATATCAACTTCTAAAAGAATGTCAGCTGATTTCTTCATTTAGAAGGACACCAGCAACTTAAATCCTTTTGACTTCAAGGGATGACTTTAGTTAATGCATCAAATTGAACATCTTCTGATTTCAGATTAATGAGGTTCTTAGAAACTTATCTGATAGAATTTGACCAATCACAAATGGTTCAACTGAGATAGAATCTCAAGTTAACAGAACTTAATTATGATAAGCATGACTCATAAATCTTTCTTAACAAATTCTTGATGACTCATTGGACATCATCTTCCTGAATATTCTTCCGGTTTTCTGCAAAGCTTTCCAAGAAAACAATATCCAGTTCTTCATTGAATCTCTTAACTTCTTGATTAGTTAAAATTCAGATGTTGAGTTATTTTGAATTCTTCAGTTTTCTGAATTCTGCATGCTTCATTCTGAAGTTCAAAATCATAGAACGACAATCTTTCTTCTTTATATGAAGAAGTTCTGAATGAGTTTCAAACGAGAAAGTCAAGGATGGACCTAATCGGTTTCTTGAAAACATCTCAAAAACTCATAAAGAATTAATCTTCAGCAAACAAGACTTCTTGTTTTCTGATGATTCAACCTTGAGAAAAATACGTGGTTCATCCATACGTATCTTTTGAGATAAGCATTCAACAGATACTACTTCTTATCTGATGAATCTATCATATCAACTGATTCGTCAAACTTCATCAAAACTTAAGTGAGGAAGATTTAGATGTTGACAACTACAAAAACTTCCAGAATCAGTGACTTGCTCAAGTAATCCAGTTGATTATAATTTTGTACACAGTGAACTTCTGAGCTGTTACAGAAATTGTAAGTGGATTGAAATCTCACCCAGAGTATTTCTACGCACCGCATATGGATCTTTTTCTGACACTGTTAAGTGTTAGATATCCATCAATAATAGAATCGGAGCTCTGATACCAATTGAAGGTGCGAGAAAGACGCAAGAAAGGCGGGGGGGGGGGGGGGGGGTTGAATTGTGTATTTACTCTTTAACAACTTTTCGCCTCTTATCGTTAAGACGCGGAGATATTATCATAGTTCGTTGAGAGACTCTGACTCGCGAAGTAAAATTCAGACTTTCCATGCATGAAGCATAAGAACCAACAAGAGTCTGAACGCAATATGCATTAATTAGAACTTGTAGTGCGGAAGCTTATCAGAGTTAAGCTGCAAGGTTCTGACTTGCTTGTGTAAGGTTCTGATACTCAAGACAGAAACATAAACAATAACATAAAGCATAACAAGAGTAAAGAACACACGATATATCTTGGTTCACTTGAGTCATTCCCAAGCTAGTCCAGTCCACCCTCCTTAGGTGATTTCACCTTGAACACAAGGACTTAATCCACTATAATCCAACTGATTACAGATGCACGAGCTAACACCGGTGACTAACACACAATGAACTGTTCAGGGATTCAACTGAATGAATATAACGAACATTGACCTGCAGGTTCTAATCTCGCAAGATCTACTACTAAGATTTCATAGCTAGACGTTCAGGGATTCATCCTAATGAATATAACGCCTACTGACCCTATTTCATGATTTACCACAATGACACCCAGCCATTGTCTTCTCGAGTCTCCGATCACACTGACCATTCAAGGAATCCTAATTCACCAAGAATTAGTTATACAGGAGATTACAAAGATGCTTCTTAACAAGCAGATTACTCCTAAGTTTAAGTACATAAGAACACATAAGTGTTCAAGCAAGATGTGAGCAACAACTCCTTGCTATCTTAAGAAACTACAAAGATGTATGTTGATTTGACAGTTGTTGACATCTTGTAGATCTTCTTCTTCTTCGTCTTCTTGGTTGAGCAAGCTTTGAGCAACAACTCCTTGCTTCATATCTTCAATGTAGCTCAGACGAGAAGGTGGTTATGACTTGACTGATTTGCAATGTTGTCTTCTTCATCAACAGCTTCTATACCAATTGATTATTGTTATGTTGATTTATGATCTTTGAGCTTCAACAATAATGGCCATGTGTAAATGGTGATAGCTTTGGATGTTTTAAGTGTTACAACGAGAACTCATCGTTGTTGCTATCTTCACACAATGACTTGATCAATTCTCCATTGATGGAATGAATCGATGCCTTCAGAAGCGAATACTCCTTTCTTTAAATAGCCCAGTAAAATATAACCGTTTGAATTACTGTTAGCTGTTGGAAAAGAGATGTTGTGTGTAACACCCTTTTCTACCCCCACAAATGTTGCAGCAGAAACAACTTAAATATCAGAGTAAAGTATCAAAATCACCTCAAGGGTGCACATTTCTCATTTAAATAAAGTAATACACTTTCATTGTAAATAAAAGGGTTTTCCTCAAAATAACTCAAAAGCCTTCACATGGCAACGGAACTCAAAATTCTCAATTAAAATGTTTTCAACAAACATCGTAATAATAAAAAATAAAACCACATCATCAAATGACAACAAAATAAGGAAACAACATAGTTCAACTCAAAGGACCCCAACCCAATGTTACACTATCAGAGCAAGACCCTCTAAATCGACCAAAAGCAAATAAACTTTAAGGTCCTTGAAGCATCCACGGCTAAACCTGATCACCTGCATTACCCACGTGGAGGTAACATTTAAACAGGCAGGGTGAGTAATCACAATTCATAATAATCATTATAAAACAAGATATACATAAAATGGCATTATCTTCATAAACAGTATCTTCAGGGTCATCACAAGGAAACATCAAATCACAAACATCATCATAAAAATACAACAATGCCAATTAAATGAAAATGCGCAACCAGACTCATGCATGTGGTACCAATCGTCATAATAGATGGACACTAGGCCATCAACCCTCCAAAGATCCCCGTCAATAGGATCGATCCCGCATTTGGAACCGGAGCACGTCATAATTACCTCATATCTGCACAATGGGAATGAAGCGTCGTCACAGAGTATGCATATGAATGTATGATACACAACATCACTAATCATCATCATCAATTAAACATCATAATATGCATCATCATTCATCAATCCTCATATATGTCATATCATCACATATTAGTCAAATAATCGTCAAAACATCATCGTATAATCATCAGTAACATCATGAAAAATCATCATAAAAATCACAACATCAAAACATCACAACAACACAGCAGCATAAACAAAATTTCGCGAACAGCAGCAGTTTGCTCCAGGATTCGCTAGGCGAACCTGTTCGCTGGGACCTTCAGTTGGTGAAGCGGCCAGGGAATCCCACAGACACCACACCAAAACACCAGAAAAACACCCTCTGTCATACTCGCTGGTTTATTCGCTGGGCGAAGCTACTCGCTGATTCACTCGCTTAGCGAGACTTCCAGCGAATCCCCACTTCCACTCTAAAATAATCTCAGTACCTACACTCATGTTATCGTGCATTCGATGCGCTGTTCACTATGAACCTTGGCGAACATTCACCTAGCGAAGCGATGGTTCGCTTAGCGAACCTGCGATTACAACAAATCGCTACTACTCACCAGTAATTCCACAGCCTCAAAGGTACCTGCGATTACATTTCTAAATGACCCAAAACATCCCTATAACAGTTCTAATGCATCACGGAGATCAACAGCATAAAACCTACGTCTATTAGGTCGATTAGGACACCTCGGGGAAACCTTAAATCCCCTAAACCTTCAAAACTCTCAAGCTCCCCATAAACTCCATAGATCCTTCACCACAAGGTTAAAACTACAACAACCGGGAAATTTGTCCCAAAGGTCTATTTTTATCCGATTAAATTCAACCCTTAATAATCGATTCACAAAATGCCTTCGAATCATCAATTCGTCACAAAAATCCCATAAACCCTCAAACACAAAACAACCACTTCAATTACATCGAATCCTATAATGAAAACAATCAAAGGTACTCCCCATACTTAGATTGTCGATCCGATGTGTTTTCTCTTGAGTTTTTTGAAACCTTCACGAATTCCTCGCCTTTTCCCTTTTTCCTCAGAGCTCTCCCTTCTTTCCTTCTTTTCACGGTTAACCAAAAGTGAACCCTATTCTCAAAATCCTCCTTAAATATTCAACCTAACCCTTGGGCCTCAAAATTGGGCTTTCTCCATAATGCCCTCACTAATTCTCCTCAAATGTCCACTTTACCCTCAACTCCTCTAATATTATTTAAAATAAATAATAATACAATTTATTCCGTAATATATGATGTTATTTAATTAAATAACCAAAACTTCACAAAAACACCGACATCGACACGAAACACCAAAATTCACAGAAATCCACGAATATAATATTTAAATAAATTAAATAAATATTCTTACGAAATTTGGGGTGTTACAACTCTCCCCCACTTAAAGAATTTTCGCCCTCGAAAATTACCTCAAGGAAACAAAGTCGGATACAACTCCCTCATCTGATCTTCGTGTTCCCAAGTCCAACTCTCGCCAGCTGGTCCACCCCACAACACCTTCACCAAAGTTATGTATTTACCCAGCAGTTACTTCATCTCTCGACCATCGACACGCACAGGCAATGCTTCCACTGTCAGATTATCCCTTATTTGTACATCATCCATCTGAATCACATGCGACGGATCCGGAATGTACTTCCTCAACTGAGACACATGGCACACGTCATGCAAATTCGCAAGTGACGGCAGTAAAGCAATTCTGTAGGCTACCTCTCCTATTCTCTGCGATATCTGATATGGACCAACAAAACGTGGAGTGAGCTTCCTATACTTCAAAGCTCGACCCACACCAGTCACTGGCATCACTCTCAAAAACACGTGATCTCCCTCTTGGAATTTAAGTGCTTTCCTCCTCTTATCATGATAGCTCTTCTGACGACTCTGCGAAGCTTTCATCCTTTCTTGGATCATCTTAATCTTCTCAGTCGTCTCTTGCACAATTTCAGGTCCGGGTACAACACTCTCGCCCGATTCATACCAACACAATGGAGTCCTACACCTTCTCCCATATAAAGCTTCATAAGGCGCCATTCCAATACTAGCATGAAAACTATTATTGTACGTGAATTCAATCAACAGTAAATGGCTATCCCACGATCCTCCATGATCCAACACACAAGCCCTCAACAAATCCTCTAAAGATTGGATAGTCATTTCTGTCTGACCGTCCGTCTGTGGATGATAGGCAGAACTCATCCTCAACTTAGTACCCAAGGCATCTTGCAAACTCTTCCAGAACCTCGATGTAAATCTCGGATCTCTATCCGACACAATACTCGAAGGTACCCCATGTAACTTCACAATCTTTTCAATATACATCTCAGCTAACTTCTGAATAGAATGATTAATCTTCATCGGCAAGAAATGAGCCGACTTAGTTAATCTACCACGATCACCCAAATTGAATCATTTCCCTTAGCAGTCTTCGACAATCCCACTACAAAATCAATGGAAATACTATCCCATTTCCATTATGGAATCCTCAACGGTTGCATCATACCTAAAGGCTTCTGATGCTCAACCTTCGACTTCTGACAAGTCAAACACGCATAAACAAACTCCGCGACATCCTTCTTCATACCTGGCCACCAAAACAACTTTTTCAAATCCTGGTACATCTTCGTAGCACTGGGATGAATACTCAACCTACTGCGATGTCCTTCTTCAAGAATGCTCTTCTTAATATCTGGAACATCTGGAACACACACCCTGTCCCTGAACATCATTACGCCATTCTCGTCAATCCGGAAGTCACCTCTGTTACCTTGGTTAATCAAAGTCAATTAGTCAACTAACTTTAAATCAGATTGCTGTCCCACTCTGATTTCTTCTAGAATACTACTAGTCAACTTCAACATTCCCAACTTCACACTGTCAGGAGTCGCTTCACATACCAGACTCAAATCTCTGAATTGTTCAATTAATTCCAATTATTTCACCATAAGCATCGACATATGTAATGACTTTCTGCTCAATGCATCGACCACTACATTTGCTTTGCCCGGATGATAACTCAAATCAAAATCGAAATCTTTCAACAGCTCTAACCACCTCCTCTGCCTCATATTCAATTCCTTATGATCAAATAAGTACTTCAGACTTTTATGATCACTGAACACTTCAAACTTAGAGCTAAACAGATAATGTCTCCAAATTTTTAATACAAACACCACTGCGGCCAACTCCAAGTCATGTGTAGGATAATTCCTCTCATGAACTGCAATTGTCTCTAAGCATAGGCAATAACTTTTCCATTCTGCATCAATACTCCACCAAGACCCATTTTGATGCATTACAATACACCACAAAAGATTCGCTCGGATTAGGAAAAATCAACACTGGAGCAGTAGTTAATCTCTTCTTCAATTCCACGAATCTCTCTTCACAAGTTACGTCCCACACAAAGGCTTGACCCTTTCGAGTCAACTGAGTCAAGGGTAATGCCAACTTAGAAAATCCTTCTATAAACTTGCGGTAATAACCCGCTAATCCCAGAAAACTTCGTATCTCAGTAGAAAACTTCGGAGTCTCCCACTGTAACACGACATCAATCTTAGAAGGATCAACAACAATCCCTCCACTTGAGATTACATGGCCAAGGAAACTCAATTCATTCAACCAGAACTCACACTTCGACAGCTTTGCATAAACTTCTTCTCCTTCAAGACTTGTAACACAGTTCTCAAATGCTCGACAAGCTCTTCTTCAGATCTAGAATATATCAAGATATCATCGATAAACACCACCACAAACTTATCCAAATACTCATGGAAAATTCGATTCATATACTCCATGAACACACCAGGTGCATTGAATACACCAAACGACATCACAGTGTATTCATAGTGACCATACCTCGTCCTGAAAGCCATCTTCAGAATATCATCAGGCTTAACTCGAATCTGATGATAACCATACCTCAAATCAATCTTGCTAAACACACAAGCACCTCCTAATTGATCCATTAAATCGTCGATTCTCGGAAGTGGATACTTATTCTTGATAGTCACTTTATTCAATAGCCGATAATCAACACACAACCTCATACTTCCATCTTTCTTCTTCACTAGCAACACAGGAGCACCCCACGGAGAAACACTTGGTCGAAGAAACCTCTTCTCAAGCAATTCTTCCAGTTGCTTCTTCAACTCACTTAACTCAGAAGATGACATCTGATAAGGAGCCATTGACACTGGACTCGTACTGGGTATTAAGTCCACTGCAAACTCTACTTCAAGCTCTGGAGGCAAATCACTGATGTCATCTGGAAACACATATGGAAATTCACAGACAACAGGCAACTCTACACTCGCAGCTTCACGATCAATTTGCAACGATGCGAACATTGCAAACACCAAAGCTTCATCCTCCACAAGTTCGTCTACTTGCTTAGCAGATACGAACATCAAGTCCCCACTATCATCAATCTCAGGAAACTCCACAGTCTTGTTATAACAATTGCTATGAACCCGGTTGAACTCCAACCAGTTCATTCCAAAGATCACATCAATTTGGTGCAAGGGTAGGCACACCAAATCCATCACAAACCTCTTCTCAAAAATCGTCACAGGATATCTCAAACACACAAGGGTAGTAGTAACAGAACCATTAGCTGGAGTTTCTATTACCATATTACCATTCATATCAGACAACTTCAAACCCAATCTATTAGCACATACAAGCGAGATAAAAGAATGAGTAGCACCAGTATCAATAATAGCAACCGACTCGATATTATTAATAAAACAAGTACCTCGAATCAGGTTGTCCATCTCTGGCACTTCTGCACCACTCAAAGCAAACACTCTGCCACTGGTCTGAGCAGCGGTCGCAGTTTTCTTCGGCTTCTGGAATTGAGTACTGATATGAACTTTCTCACCATAATTGAAATAGGTCGGACCCTCATCTTTGCAATCAGTAGCTCGATGGCCCTTCTTACCACATCTAAAGCACCTCAGCACATTATTGGTGCACACCTCAGCATGGTGATCTTGCTTGCCACACTTATGACACTTTCCAGAAGCGGGAGCTGCTCCCCCACTTATCTTTTTCCAATCTGAAGACTTCTGCTTCCCTTTGTCAGCTGAAGTCGTATAAGGCTTACCCCTATACTTCCCTTTTTTCTCACTCAACTGCTTGTAGTGAGCAGATCAAGCTCAACTATCCTCATCGTAGATTCTTCTCTTGTCAACCAACTCAGCATACCTGCAGATCTGCTGATACCCAATACCCTGCTTAATCTCTGGTCTCAGCCTATTCTCGAACTTGAGATATTTAGACATCTCAGCATCAGCACGATTGTAGTGCGGACAGAACTTTACCAAAGCCTCGAACTTTGTGGCATACTCTGCCACAGTCATATCCCCTTGCTTCAGCTCAAGGAATTCCACTTCCTCTTTCCACGAGCATCCTCTAGAAAATACTTCCCCAGAAACTCATGCTTAAACATAGCACAAGTTATCACAGTACCAACATCCGTAGGTCTCTGACGGGTGTTATCCCACCAGTCCTCAGCTTCCTCTTCCAACATATGTGTTCCAAACTGAACCTGTTGTTCATCAGAACACCCCGTCACTCGGAAAATCTTCTCGATCGCCTTCAACCACTTGTGTGCACTTGGTGGATCATGCGTACCCACAAAAGTAGATGGATTGTTCCTCTGAAACTTCCCCAAAGCACGAAACTCATCAGGAGCTCCACCACTTGGATTGAGTTGCGCCACCACATTAGCAATCGATTCCAATGCATCAGCAATAGCACGATCATTTCTTCTAGCCATCCTGCTGTAGCGCGAATTTTTGTGTGGTTGCGAAGCACTATCGCTTTGGGGTACTACAATTCAATTCATTTTTTACCCTATTGAAGCCGATGAAGGAAGGGAAATAGATGTCTCCAATTAACCCTGCTTGCAAACTGAGTTTGAACAGATGACTGTTGGTTTACAGATGCTATTAAGATTGTGGGTCTCTCTTAGGTTATTTTGCTTAAGAAAAGCGTCTAGGCTATTGGTAGGATGGTAGGTCTGATGCTTTTCGATTGAGGTATGAAGGTATGGGATTTTGGGTTTTTTTTATTAGTATGCTCGCTAAGATTTTTCATCTTATGCCTGCGTATTCCCATTTGACGAAACAGGGAAATCAGAGCGATCGTAGTTCCTCCTATTCTATGGGAGGAAAAAGTTGTTTTGGTGTCTTGTTCAAAGCCCAAGATGTGAAGCTAAAGGGAGTATATGTATCTTGTTCAAAGCCCAAGATGTGAAGCTGAAGGGTTTATTTGTATCTTGTTCAAAGCCCAAGATGTGAAGCTGAAGGGTTTTGGCTTGAGGGAGAATTTGTCATCTCTAAAGAGAGACATCTCGTCTGTTCATCACAACTGTTGGGTGACTGATTATAAAGGAGAATTACTTTAACTGGGATATGTGAATCCAGCAATGCCATAATTTCCTTTATAGGGAATTTTTAACCTAAAGGAGAAGACTTTAACTCAGTGTAGAGCAATGCCATCTTGCCTTAGGAATTTCTCATGCTAAAAGAGGGACAGTGGCGTGGATGTAAATAATCCAGAGGCTTGCCACTTACAGCAATTAGCTGAAGGAAAAGGAGCTGTTGATGTTTGTATACTGTGAGCAAGGCACATATTTGATGCTAAAAGGTTGATTGACTAAACCGGGGTTTTCCTTATACAAATCCTAAGAGGAGGCTAGTGACCCAACCAGAGGGTGCTTTTATGTCTTGTACGAAGCCCGAGATAGAGGCTAAAAGGTTTGTGACCCAACAAGAGGGTCTGTTTGACAGGTGATTGACTCAAAAAGAGAGTCTTTGTATCTCGTATGAAGCCCGAGACGGAGGCTAAAAGGTTTGTGACCCAACAAGAGGATCTTTTATACTCAACAAGAGAGTGTTTTCTATCTCGTACGAAGTCCGAGATGGAGGCTAAAAGGTTTGACTCAACAAGAGAGTCTTTTATACTCAATAAGAGAGTGTTTTGTGTCTCGTATGAAGCCCGAGATGGAGGCTAAAAGGTTAGCTATACTGGAGAGAATCATTGTACAAAGCCCAAGAGGAGGCTATTTGTGCTGGGGAAGGAATCATTATACAAAGCCTAAGAGGAGGCTAAAAGATGGTGACTGTTTCAGTTTAGTGATAGGTCCAGTATGTTGGATAAAAGAGAAAATTAGTTCTTATATGGGTAATGTTGTGCTTTGGGATTGATCAAAGGATCAGGGTTATTTCCTGTTCTTTAAGGAAACGATAAATCCCAAGGGTATTGAGACTGTCCAAGTCTACTAGTGTTTTGAGAAGTCGATTCTCAGATAAGTGAATGATCTTTGTATGATGCCCAAGAGAAGGCTGGTATGTTAAGGGATGAAGGTCAACCCATTAACTGGTCTGACACTTGACTCAGAAAGACAACTCTAGTAAATCGATGACTAGGTTCTGTTCCTATACCTGTAGAGGTCTCTGGGTCCTTGTACTAATCCCAAGAGAAGGCATGAGAGCTTTTAAGAAGCCAAAGGGTCCTTGTACAACGCCCAAGAGGAGGCGGGGATGCTTTTAGGAAGCCTGTGGGTCCCCAAACCCCGAGAAGTTCAAGACATGCCATTCACCAAGAATAGATCAAGCCAGGAAAGTCCAAGAATTTAGAAGAAGCTCAAGAGATGCCATTCACGAAGAAAAGATCATCTCTGGGGAGTTAGAGTTTCTTTGACAATGTCTAAGGGTGACAGTCTGAGAAAGGGTTCACAGAGAATGCTGCCTTTCACATTTCCAAATTGTTTAACCCCAAGAGGAGGGAAGACTATATCTGGTAATCCTATGGGGATCTAGTTTTGTTTGTATTTAAGAGTGACCAACAGGGCTTTACCTAGTGCTAGAAGTAGTTGCCGGGGAAAACTCTAAATAACTATACTAGTATTACACAGCTGATATTTGACAAGTATATAAAAGTTTGTGAAAGAAGACTTACATTGAGCAGCCCCACAATACAGTTATATATATATGAAAACGGATAAAGAAAGCGGGTAAACACTTACTCGGTTGTAGAGCTTCCATGCTGTTTTGTTAGTTGTTCAACAAAGAATGCTTTGATAACAATATTATATTCAAAATTAAAGGAGAAAGTGCTTTGAAAAGATTGTTGGGGCTTATAGCTCAAGGAGAGGCACAAGGTTTTATCAGTGATTGCACTGTTGTTTTGAATTTGTACAGAGGGGCTTATACAAGTGACTGAGGCCCAAAAAGGTTTTCTGTACAAAGGGATGGGTCTTACACTCTCTCAAGAGGCCCAAATAGTTTTTAAAGAAAATAAATGGGGCTTATAACACGAGGGTAGGCCTAGATGATTTGATTTTTGAACTGGCGATCGCGTCGAGATTTTCTTTTAACGCAGAGGGACTTATATAATATCTGAGGCCCAAAAAGGACTTGGTTAAAAGGGGATTGGGTTTTAAACTCTATTAGAGGCCCATGAGCATTTTTGTACAAGTGATAGGGCTTACATCTCAAGGAGAGGCCCAGTTGATTATTTTTGAAAAGGCGATGATCACGCCGTTGTTTTTGAAAATACAGTGGGACTTATACAATGACTGAGGCCTGAAAAGTGGTGTACTTACAAAGGGATTGGGTCTTACACTCTAATAGAGGCCCATGAGTGTTTGAAAATGATTTGTGTGGGTGAAAATCAAAGAAACCCTAATTTTTGTTTTCCTTTAAAAGTAAATATTTAAAGAAAATCAAATAAAATGATAAAAATACCAAATAAGTTTGAATAAACCATTTGTGATTCTTGTTTAAGGTTTGAAAAATGAGGTTTTAATCACAAGATGATTTAGAACTTATTTGGTTTTGATTTTCAAAGTAAATATTCACTTTTAAATGTTTAAAAACAATTAAAAATGAATTTATTCACAAAAATACTAATTATATTAAATAACTAATATAAATTTGAGTTTTTTGTGGAATAAAATATTTCAACATTTTTGTGATTTTTTGCAAAAAGAACCAATAAAAAATAATTAAAATTGAGGGAGTTATTAATTTTTCAAATCATTAAAAATAATAAGAAAAACAATAAAAAGTGAACAAATAACAAAAAAGAGGATCTGGGGCGAGGGGGATTCGAACCCCAGACCTCTTGTGTATAGGGCGCGCGCCTTACCACTGGGGTGGTGATACATCCGTTGATTGAAACACAACCACAAATATACAAGGCTTGCCTTGTTTTTGGCCTGGCCCAAGGCAAGGCAAAGCAAGATTTTGGTTGAAAACGCGAATGCCAAAACTTTCTCATTTCTCCATGGATTGAGACAAAATTTAGGTCTATCCTGCCTAGAATTTCACAAATAATCCAATAGTGGTGGTGTTTTTTCCAGATCATGGTCCTATTGAAAAACCCAATAGTGGTTTTGAAATAGGCCATGATTTTCATTTTCTGTGCCATCTCTTGGTACAAGCATGAATTACATGATAAATTGGTGCAAACACAACACATATAACATGTATAAGAGATGCATGATCAGTGGACATCAAAAGAAAGCATGATTCAAAGAATCCAAGTTGTGATGCTTACCTCTTTTTGGAGCTTTTGTGCAATCTGCCAAGGGCTTTGTTCCAGAAATGATTTGATGCTTTGGACACCCTCAAATGATCTCTTAGAAGCTTTTAGGATGGTTGGAATCAGCTGGAAACCTCAGGAACAAGTTTGAGCTCTTTCTTGCAAAAGGGGCAGAAGTGGCCAAAATAGCAACTCTCTAAAATGGTGTTCCAGATGTGTGGCACCATTTGGGACAGTTCAAGGATGATATTTGGAGTGTGTTTGAAGTTTTATCTATTTGGAAAGTGACTGAATCAAGACATGGCTTGAAAAATGAACAAAAGTCCTATTTTGAGGTTTTGAGAGGCGACTTTGTAATTTTGGTGTTACAGGTCACTCGTGAGAGTTTGGACAGCTTAGATATGACATATTGGATGTGTTTGGATCATGAGTTGTGGTGGAATTGCTCTCTAACTCAAAAACTCAGAGTTACCTTGCTAAAGAAGGTATTTTTGCCTAGAGAAAGAGATTTTGAGGAAAGCAAGTGTTGTAGTGCTTTGGTGTACTCAAACTGAACATAATTGAGCTCTATTTATAGTAGAGCAAGTTTGTTTTGGCTGCAATAGTGAATGGCAACTGCAGCAGAGGTTTGGCCAATATTGAGCAATGAGAATCCAAGTCTCCTCTAGCCATTGACTAGAGGTTAGGGCACAGGCTGCTGGTTCCCTTGGTCTTGGATAAGTCTTGACTGAATTCAGTTGGGAATGGCTCAGTCCATGCCACCTTGGTGCATCCATTAAATGCTCCAATCCAAAATTGGAGTCTTGTCCCTCTTTTAGGCATTTCTAGGTTTGGCATACTACTTTTGGTTCCAAAGACTTGAGAGGCTTGCGATCAGAGTTGGTTCCTCCTTGGTCCCCCTTGAGGTGTTCAGATGGATAGAGTTGCTTGCCCTTTGCAAAATTTGAGCAAATCGAGCAAAACTCCAAAATCTGCCTTGCCATGACAGTTTGCAGCAAGGCATATTGGCATTGTCATATCTCATGGCTCAAGTGGAATTTGATGGAGTTCTTGGCCATTTTGGAAAGCCCTCATATGATACAACAACTGGTTGATCATAGTTGGTTTTGATACCTTTTGGATCAAAGTGAAAAATGCCCCTACATTTGGAAAAAAGTGAAGGAAGATTCTGACTTAGTGAAAATTTCACTAAGTGTTGGAAAAAAGTGACATTTTCACTTTTTGTGATTTTGATCATTCCATAACTTAAAATCCATGATGAATTGGAATGAGTTGTGTTTGAAGCTTTTGCAGAGGGCCATGAGAGCTACAAATCCAGTTTTGGATGGGGAAAAATGGCCTTGTGGTTTAGGAGTTATGATCTTCCAAAGTTGGTACCCTAGCCACTTTGTTCCATAACTTATAAAATTTCTAAGTTTTTTATGGTTACCCCTTTTACAAGTTATCCCACTTATCTTGATTTTTCTTGATGAATGATGATTCCAATCATACATTGACATCATTTTAGAGTCAAAGAACCATAATTGTGAAAAATCTCAAAAAGTCAAAGTTGACTTTTGTGCACAGTTGACTTTTTGTGAGATGAATTCCAAACTGTGCGATCCTATATGAAATCAAGTCCTTGACCTAAATCAAACATGATGGATTGATTTCATAGGTGTTATAGGGTGTATTGAATCATGTCCCAAGGTTTGGGAGCATGTCCTGGTCAAAAGTCAAAGGCACAGTTGACTTTTCCCGCGAAACCCTAATTGTGGTTCTGATGAATTTGAAACTTGTTGCTCAAGCTTCTTGGATCAATCCATTGTTGAAAATGGATCAATGTAGTGTGTTAAGGACCCTCAAAACATGTCTTGAGGTCTTGGATCCTATTTTGTCCCAAAAGTCAACTTAGGGGTGAATTAGGTCAAGAAACCCTAATTCCTGATTTTTTATGAATGCATCCCCTAAAGCCAAATTGACTTGATGATTGGGTTCATGAGGTCCCATGGAGTATTTTAGGTTATGCTTTGAAGCATTGGCTCATGCCCAAATGAAAAATTTCATCTGGAGGCCTTGGTCGACCAAAACCCTAATTTGGTGACACTGGCGATCTTGAGGCTTAATCCACTCAGAATGCTGCAGCCTTGTGCTTGATTCTTGTTGTGGGAGTCCTCTTGACCCATTTTGGATGTTTCAGAGGTTTAGACAAGTTGAAGATCATGTCATTCCTTGATTGATCCTTTGTCTAAGAGCTATGAGAGGGCTTGAAACCCTAAGTTTGATTGTAAGGGATGCTCACCCATCCTTGGGGAGACTAATAAGGCATAATGATACACCCATATTGTGATGATGATTTGCACAATGATGGGAAATCTTAGTTTTCAAAATTTGGGGTATGACAGATGCCCCTATTTAATCTTCTTGGACCCGAAGGTGTGAATGGCGAAGGTATTCGGGCATTCGGGGTGCAAGAGGATTAAATATCGGAATACCCAAAATTTTGATGGTATCCTTCTTCTTTTTCTAAGCAATGATGCTCAGAAAAGGTAAAAACTTCCCCTCGATCCTGGACTTCAGCCAAGGAACCGGTCTCAGTTTCTGAAATAAACTTCCCTTCGATCCTGGTTTCCTACCAAGGAACTGGTCTAAGTTTTTGATTCAAACTTCCCCTCGATCCTGGTTTCCTACCAAGGAACTGGTCTCAGTTTCTGAAATAAACTTCCCCTCGATCCTGGTTTCTTACCAAGGAACTGGTCTAAGTTTCTGATTTAAACTTCCCCTCGATCCTGGTTCCTACCAAGGAACTGGTCTCAGTTTCTAAAATAAACTTCCCCTCGTTCCTGGTTTCCTACCAAGGAATTGGTCTAAGTTTCTGATTCAAACTTCCCCTCGATCCTGGTTTCCTACCAATGAACTAGTCTCAGTTTCTGAAATAAACTTCCCCTCGATCCTGGTTTCCTACCAAGGAACTGGTCTCAGTTTCTGAAATAAACTTCCCCTCGATCCTGGTTTCCTACCAAGGAACTGGTCTCAATTTCTGAAATAAACTTCCCCTCGTTCCTGGTTTCCTACCAAGGAACTGGTCTAAGTTTTTGATTCAAACTTCCCCACAATCCTGGTTTCCTACCAAGGAACTGGTCTCAGTTTCTGAAATAAACTTCCCCTCGATCCTGGTTTCCTACCAAGGAACTGGTCTCAGTTTCTGAAATAAACTTCCCCTCGATCCTGGTTTCCTACCAAGGAACTGGTCTAAGTTTCTGATTCAAACTTCCCCTCGATCCTGGTTTCCTACCAAGGAACTGGTCTCAGTTTCTGATTCAAACTTCCCCTCGATCCTGGTTTCCTACCAAGGAACTGGTCTCAGTTTCTGAAATAAACTTCCCCTCGTTCCTGGTTTCCTACCAGGGAACTAGTCTAAGTTTCTTTTGTCAATAAACTTTCTTGACAAGGGACGCTGTTCGTAGCGGTTTTCCTCAAACTTCTCACCGAATTTTCCTGGGGAGATGCCATTTGATGGAAAAAAGTTTTGATGTCAGACTTGTTGGGGAACCCATTCGTCTGAGCTGTAGAGGTGCACAAACTTCTTTGTTGGAGATGCCATTCGTTGACTTTACTGGGGAAAGCAGGTCTCTTGAGAGACTGCTTCCAGCTTGGGGATATTACATCATACTTTCCTCGGAGATCTTCTCGGAGAAATGCCATATGATATGATCCAATTTTTGAGGTGCCGATGACCTTTTCGTCAGCGGATTTTTTTTGAGAAAAACTGCTGAATTGCCGAATTACTGATTAAGAGGCTTTCTCTGGGGATTTTCCTTAATCCGAGAAAGCGAAGACATCATCTTCAATGGCGAAGGGTGACGTTTTTCGAAGATTTTCTGGTTTTTCAGAGGTTCAAGTTATCAAAGTGGTCAAGGGCCGATTCTAATCCAGGAATAAACCGGAGGAGAGAGATTGTTCAGACGCAACATTCCTGACGAGGAAAGAATTGACATTTCGATTGAGAAGACTTTTATCACTAGGGGATACGACCGACTAGAGTGATAGCGATGCAATATGAATATGAATGTAAATCAATAATGCACGATGTATGTATGTATATGCTGACAAAACTGACGCGACATACTGACTAAGAGATGGACATGACTGGATACTCGGCCACTGCAGGGGACGAAGAGGTATCACTGGTCCAAGAGTAGCAATTCTGCCTTGCTTAGGAGAAACAGTCCCTGCGGGGAACAACTATTGGTCGGGCTTAGGAGGTAAGAACTTTGCCGGGGGGTGTCAGATGGAACATGGTCTCTGACACAGCTGATCCTTCATTCAGGCGTACTGGTTTAGAAGGAGTACTTTGATTCTGCACTTTGAAGCTCGATTACTTCTGGAGTAGCGATCGATGTTCTTTTGATGTTCAACAGTCAAAAGAAATTGCCATCTTTATTTTAAAAGCAGAAAAGTTTTAACAAGTAAATTCGTTTTTGTTTCGTTTCAAGAATCGTTGATCATATTAAAATGTTGTTCTATAAAGCTAAAACAAATAAGAATTGCAAACAAAAGCACAAGGGCTAAAATTTTATTGATAGGATGGAAATCAGCCAAACGCGTGATTCCATAGAGTATTTACAAAGTTTAGAAAATGGTAACTTATGGGAAGAGGGCTACATTGAAACATAATGACCGCTATCCTTCTACCAAGTTTGAATTCTGGACATCCTGAGCTTCTGTCGAAGATGACCTTGACTGGAGTTTTTCTTCTGATGGATGGCATTACTGCTGAGGAGTTGAACTGATCAGACATAGTTACTTGCCATTATCCCTAATTTTTACCTGGATTGTACTTTGGGATTTCTAATCCACCGGGATGATTTTTGATCATGTCTCTAATTTTTGCCTGGACCGCCCTTTCGGATTTTCAATCCACCGAGACGTTTTTTTTTAGTTTAGGCGAAGTATTTCTTGACTACGTCAACATTTATGGGGTAGGCAAATTCCTCTCCATCCATGGTTGCAAGTTTCAAGGCACCGCATGAGAAAGCTTTCTTGACCACATAGGGGCTGTCATAATTCGGAGTCCATTTGCCCCGAGAATCAATGAGAAATGATTGTATCTTTTTTAGCACAAGGTCTCCTTTCCTGAAGACGCGAGGTCGGACCTTTTTGTCGAAGGTCTTCTTCATTCTCTGTTGATACAACTAACCATGGCATAGTGCCGTTATTCGCTTTTCTTCGATCAGATTTAGTTCACTGTGTCGACTTTGACACCATTCGGCTTCCGTTAGCTTAGCTTCCATCAATACCCTGATTGATGGTATCTCTACCTCTTTGGGGAGCACTACCTCCATGCCATATACTAGAGAGAAAGGGGTTGCCCTTGTTGAAGTGCAGACAGATGTACAATAACCGTGAAGAACAAAGGGTAGCATCTCGTGCCAGTCTTTATAGGTTACAACCATCTTTTGAACAATCTTCTTGATGTTCTTGTTAGCCGCTTCTACCGCTCCGTTCGTCTTGGGTCGGTAGGGAGATGAGTTATGGTGTTCGATCTTGAACTCTGCGCACAACTCTTTCATCATCTTATTGTTCAAGTTAGATCCATTATCAGTAATGATCTGGCTCGGAACACCATAACGACAAATGATATTGTTTTTAATAAAACGGACCACCACTTGTCGGGTTACACGGGCGAATGACGCTGCTTCAACCCACTTGGTGAAGTAGTCAATGGCTACCAGGATGAACCGATGTCTGTTTGAAGCCTTAGGTTTAATCATGCCAATCATGTCAATTCCCCATATAGAAAAAGGCCATGGGGAAGAAAGAACTTTGAGATGCGTTGGCGGTACATGGATTTTGTCAGCGTATATCTGAAACTTGTGACACCTCCTCGTGTACTTGTAGCAGTCGGATTCCATGGTCAACCACTAGTACACTGCTCTCAGAATTTTTCTCGCCATTGTGTGTCCATTGGCAAGAGTGCCAAAGGATCCTTCATGAATTTCTCTTATCATCATGTCTGCTTCTGGTCTATCTACACATCGAAGCAAGACCATGTCAAAGTTCCTCTTATAGAGTGTATCACCACTCAGGAAAAAACTGCCTGCTAGCCTTCTGAGGGTTTTTCTGTCTTTCTTTGGTGCCCCAGGTGGGTACTCGTGTTTCTGAAGGAAACATTTGATATCGTGATACCAAGGTCTGTCATCTATGACCGCTTCAATCGTGAAGATGTAAGTGGGCCTTTCAAGGCGCATTATGTCGATTTTAGGCAGGTCATTCCATTGACCTACGCTAATCATGGAAGAGAGGGTGGCTAATGCATCAACCATGTGATTCTCATCACGAGGAATGTGATGAAACTCGATTCTATTGAAGAAAGGTAGCAACCTTCTCGCATAATCTTTGTAAGGAATCAGTCTTGACTGGTATGTGTTCCAATCTCCTTTGATCTGATTGATAACCAGGGCTGAGTCACTATATACGTCCAAGTTTTTGATCCTTAAATCGATCGCTTCCTTGAGACCCATGATACAAGCTTCGTATTCGGCCTCGTTGTTTGTGCACTTGAACATAAGTCTGGCGGTGAAACGAATGTGGGTACCCTGAGGGGTAACAATGATTGCACCAATTCCGTTTCCGTAATGATTGACAGCTCCGTCAAAGATAAGTCCCCATTGGGAACCTGGTTCTGGCCCTTCACTGGTGTCATACTCCAAATTTTGACCACTAAGATTTTCCACCATTGTGAAAATCATCATCACAATATGGGGGAGCCATCTTACTTCATCAGTCTCCCCAAAGATGGGTGAGCATCCACTGCAATCAAATTTAGGGTTTCAAGCCCTCTAAGAGCTTTAGACAAATGATCAATCAAGGAATGACATGATTTTCAACTTTTCTAACCTCTCAAGTAGCTACAAAGGATAAAAAAGGACTCCCACTTCAAGGATCAAGCACAAGGTTGCTCCCTTTTAGGTGGATCAAGTCTCAAGATCGCCAGTATCACCAAATTAGGGTTTTGGTCGATCAAGGCCTCCAAAGGGAAATTTTCCTCTGGGCATGAGCCAAGGATCAAAAACACAACCTAATATACTTCATGGAACCTCATGGACCCAACCATCAAGTTAATTTTGCCTCAGGGGATGCATACATCAAAAATCAAGAATTAGGGTTTCTTGACCTAATTCACCCCTTAGTTGACTTTTAGGGAAAATCATGAGCCAAGACCTCAATATAGGGTTTAAGGGTCTCTAATGAACTATATTGATCCATTTGGAACAATGGATTAATCCAAGAAGCTTGAGCAACAAGTTTTAATTTCATCTACACCACAATTAGGGTTTCGAAAGGAAAGTCAACTGTAACTTTGACTTTTGACCAGGACATGCTCCCAAGCCCTAGGACATGAATCAATATACCCTATGACACCCATGGAACATGTCCATCAAGTTTGATTTAGGTCAAGGACATGATTTCCTGAAGAATTGCACAGTTTGGAATTCATCTAATAAAAAGTCAACTGCGCACAAAAGTAAACTTTGACTTTTTGAGATTTTTCACCAAAATGGATTTTTAACCCTAAAATGATGTTAATGTATGATTTGAATCATCATTCATCAAGAAAAATCAAAGAAAGTGGGATAACTTGTAAAAGGGGTAACCATAAAAACTTAGAAAAAATTTTAAGTTATGGAAAAAGTGACACTAATGTGCCAACTTTGGAGGACCATAACTCCTAAACCACAAGGCCATTGTTCCCCATTCAAAGCTTGATTTGTATATCTCATTGTCCTCTACAAAAGCTTCATACTGACCTATGTCCAAATTCCTCATGGATTTTGAGTTATGGAGTGATTAAAATCAAGAAAAGTCACTTTGTTCCAACACTTAGTGAAAATTTCACTAAGTCAGATTTTCAACCTACTTTTTGCCAAATGTAGGGGGATTTTTCACTTGGATTCAAAAGAGATCAAAACCAAACATGTTCAAACAGTTGTTGTATCATGTAAGGGCTTTCCAAAATGGCCAAGAACATTACCAAATTCCATTTGAGTCATGAGATATGACATTGGCAAGTTGCCTTGCTGAAATCTGCCAAGGCAAGGCAGATTTTGCACTTTTGGTCGATTTGCGAAAATCAGCCAAATCCAAATGCTCCTATCCACTTGGACACCTATGAGGATTGAATCTAAAGGGGACAATCACTGAGCCAAGCCTCCAAAGTCTTTGGAACAAGAAATAGCATGTTGAACCTAGAATTGCCAAAATAGGGACAAGACTCCAATTTTGGATTGGAGCATTCAATGAAAGCATCAAGGTGGCATGGACTGAGCCATTCTCAACTGAATTTAGTCAAGACTTATCTAAGACCAAGGGAACCAGCAGCCTGTGCTCTAACCTCTAGTCAATGGCTAGAGGAGACTTGGATTTTCATTTGCCAACATTGGCCAAACCTACTCAGCAGTTGCCATTCACTATTCCTTGCAAAACAAACTTGCTCTACTATAAATAGAGCTCAATTGTGATCAGTTTGAGTACACCAAAGCCATCAAACAGATGCTTTCCTCAAAATCTCTTCTTTCACTCCAATTTTGCCTTCTAAGGCAAGTCACTATCGGGTTTTGAGTTTGAGAGCTTTTACAATCAAACCAATCACAGATACCTCACATACATCATATAGAAGTGATCCAAACACTCACATAACATCTGGAACACTGATTTCACAAAATCACCAGCCAATTGCTCAAGTTCTTGACAGTTTTGCAGTTGAGGTACCATCTTCAACTCCAAACCATTTCAATCCATTCCAAGCATTCATACACACTCCATGGCACCTAGGGAAGCTATCCAGATCATTGGAACCTAGCTGTAACACCTCCAACACAAATCACGATCACCAGCTGCAAGTGGTAAGCATGAGCTCTTCTAACTCTATGATCCATGCAATTTTTGCTGCACAATAATTTGGCCATATGTTCATAATCATGCATGGAATGTTTCCCCTCAATTAATTGCATTGTTTGAATCGTGTATCAAAAATCCTAGCCTTCATGCAGAAATTAGGGTTCTTGAGGATTTTTCGTGATTTCTTGTTTTATGCTTAATTTAAATGAAATTAATTGTCATAGATATGATCGTGAGGTTGAAACGAGTTGATTGGTATGTGGATTGCATGATATAATCAAGTATACAGTGAGATTGGAGAGAAAATGTAAATCAGCCAAACCCAGAACACGCGCGTGTTCTTGGTGAGTTCTTGGCGCCATTTTTTGAAAATTTGAATATTTGAATTTTGTGATTTTATTTAATTGATTCAAAAATTAATTTCTCTCTGAGTTTTAATGATTTTGAGTTGATTCTTCTTTTAATAATTCACAAAAATGTGAAAATATTTTATTTTCTCAAAAAATCCCAAAAATATTATTTATTTTGTATAATTGATATTTTTGCAAAGAATTAATGTTTTAATTGTTTTTAACATTTAAAATATTTTTTCCACCTTGATTTTGCAATTTTTAATGCTTTCTAATTATTTTATAGGTCAATACTTAATTTTTGAAGCATTAATCCAAGATCACAATTTGTTTTCCATATGTTAAACAATTTTGATCATTTTAATTGAATTTTTATTCAATTAAATACATTTTTGAAAACAAATTAGGGTTTTGGATTAATTCAACCCTCATAAATCATTTTCAAAACTTTTAGGCCTCTAATAGAGTGTAAGACCCAATCCTTTTTTTGACCAAATCATTTTGGGCCTCAGTGTATTGTATAAGTCCCGATACCGTCAAAAACAAACGGCGTGATCGTCGCCTTTTCAAAACAAACCTGGGCCTACCCTCGAGTAGTAAGATCCATTTCTTTCATTCAAAACTTTTGGGCCTCTAATAGAGTGTAAGACCCAATCCCCTTTTAACCAAAACATTTTGGGCCTCACTTATTGTATAAGTCCCTCTGCGTTAAAAGGAAACCTCGGCGCGATCGCCATTTTTAACGAAAAGTCAACTGGGCCTACCCTAGAGTAGTAAGACCCATTTCCTTTTTTAAAACTTTTGGGCCTCTAATATAGTGTAAGACCCAATCCCTTTATACAGAAAACAATTTTTGGGCCTCAGTCACTTGTATAAGTCCCTCTGTACAAATTCAAACAGTGCGCTCACTGATAAAACCCTGGGCCTCTCCTTGAGCTGTAAGCCCCAAATCTTTCTTTTTCAAAGCACTTTCTCCTTTGATTTTGAATATACTGTTGTTTTCAATCTTTCTTTGTTGAACAACTAACCAAACAGCATGGAAGCTCTACAACCGAGTAAGTGGTTATTGCTTTCATTTACCGCTTTCATATACATATAACTGTATTGTGGGGCTGTTTCACTGTAAGTCTTCTTTCATAAACTCATATCAATTGTGTAATAATAGTATAGATATTTAGAGTTTCCCCGGCAACTACGTCTAGCATTAAGCCCGTTGATCATTCTTAGAAATAGTCTAAACTAGATCCCCATAGGATTACCAGACACAATCTTCCCTCCTCTTAGTGTTAAACAATATGGAGACATGGAAGGCAACATTCTCGGTGAACCCTTTCATAGACTGTCACTCGTAGAAGTTGTCAAAGAAACTCTATTCCCCAGAGATGATCTTTTCTCCGTGAATGGCATCTCTTGAGTTTCTTCCAAATTCTCAAACTTTCCTGGCTTGATCTATTCCTCGTGAATAGCCTGTCTTGAATTTCTCGGGGTTTGGGGACCCACAGGCTTCTTAAAAGCACTTGTCAAGAAACTCTATTCCCCAGAGATGATCTTTTCTCCGTGAATGGCATCTCTTGAGTTTCTTCCAAATTCTCGAACTTTCCTGGCTTGATCTATTCCTCGTGAATAGCCTGTCTTGAATTTCTCGGGGTTTGGGGACCCATCAGCTTCTTAAAAGCATCGGCCTCCTCTTGGGCATCGTACAAGGACCCACGGGCTTCCTAAAAGCACCCTCGCCTCCTTTTGGGCTTAGTACAAGGACCCGTCGGCTTCTTAGAAGTATTCACAGCCTCCTCTTAGGCTTCGTATAATGATCTCTTCCTCTGGGAATGATAGCCTTCTCTTGGGCTTCGTACAAGGACCTCTCGGCTTCTTAAAAGTTTCCAGCCTCCTCTTGGGCTTCATACAAATTGTCCCGACGACCTCCTAGAGGTATAGGAACAGAACTTAATCATCTGCATAAAACAGTCCTTTCAAAGAGTCTACTACTATTTCTCAAAGCATAGTACAAAAGATGAAACTCTAGACTTGGACAGTCTAATCTCCTTGAGTCTTCAAGACATTCTCAAGTGACCCATTCGTTAAATAAGAAGGAAACCCGTAGACTCAGACAGTCTCAATACCCTTCGGATTTCCCGCTTCCTTGAAGAACAAGAATAACCCGGATCCTTGAATCAAATCCTTGAGTACAACATTGCTCATATAAGAACTGATTTTCTCTTTAAATCAGTATACTGGACCTGTCACTCAACTGAAACATTCACCAAAGCCTCCTCTTGGGCTTTGTATAATGATTCTCCCCAGCGGAGTCAAACAACGTTTAACCTCTCTCTCGGGCTTTGTACGAGACACATAAGAGACTCCCTCGTTGAGTCAATCACCCTTTCGCCTCCATCTCGGGCTTTATACGAGATACAAAAAGGTTCTTATTGAGCCAAACAAATTTTAGCCTCCATCTCGGGCTTCGTACGAGATACAAAAAACTCTCTTGTTGAGTCAAATAACCTTCATCTCGGGCTTTATACGAGATACCAAAAGACTCCATCGTCAAGTCAAGACCTTTTAGCCTCTCTCTCGGGCTTTGTACGAGACACATATTAGCCTCCTCTTAGGCTTTGTATAAGAAAACCACTGGTTAATCCAATCAACCTTTTAGCATCAAAGTTGTGCCTCGTTCACAGTACACAAACATCAACAACTCCTTCCATCTAATCGATGTAAGCGGCAAGCCTCTGGATCATCTACATCCATTCCACTGTCCCTCTTTTAGCATGAGAAATTCCTAAGGAAATATGGCATTGCTCTACACTGAGTTAAAGTCTTCTCCTTCAGGTTAAAACCCCCTATAAAGGAAATTATGGCATTGCTAGGATCCGCGTATCACGGTTAAAGTGATCCTCCTTTACAGTCAGTCACCCAACAGTTGTGACATACAGACCCTCTTTAGAGATGACCAATTCTCTCTAAAGACAAAACTTTTAGCTTCACATCTTGGGCTTTGAACAAGATACAAATAGACCATTTAGCTTCACATCTTGGGCTTTGAACAAGATACAAATCACCTTTCGCTTCACGTCTTGGGCTTTGAATAAGACACCAAAAACACCCATTTCCTCCCATAGAATAGGAGGAACTATGAACGCTCTGATTTCCCTATTTCGGTAAACGGGAATACGTAGGCATAAGATTGAAAGAAAAATCTTAGCGAGTACACTAAACAAAAACCCAAAATCCCATATATCATAATCTGAAGTAGTATCCTAACAAAATCCCAGAGAAAAATCAGTATTGGCAAAAATACAAATAACCAATATAAAGGCCCCTACATTGATAGCATCCGTAACCTAACAGACTGCTGTTTAAACTCAGTATGCAAGCAGGGTTAATTGGAGACATCTATTTCCCTTCCTTCATCAGCTTTAATAGGATAAAAAATGAATCGACCTGTAGTAAACTCAATCACAGAGAGCGACCGTGCTTAAGAAGCGCGTCCAAAATCGCTTGCTACAACTGGGTAGCAGTTCATCGCAGTCTTTCATTTTTAAATACATGACATCTTCGTCTGGGAAGTCAAATTTGACCAATTCCTGATCGTCAATCGGTTGATGAGCCAAATGATCGGCTAAAATACTTCCTTTAGCGGCTTTCTGAGCGTGGTACTCAATGTCGTATTTTGATAACAGCATCTGCCAACGGGCAATCCTTCCCGTAAGAGCAGGTTTTTCAAAGACGTACTTGATTGGATCCATTTTGGAGACTAACCAAGTAGTGTGACGAATCATATACTGGCGAAGACGTTTGGCTGCCCAAGCCAAAGCGCAGCAAGTTTTCTTAAGCATAGTGTACCGAGTCTCGCAGTCGGTGAACTTCTTGCTCAAATAGTAGATGGCAAACTCTTTCCTTTTGGTTTCGTCTTGTTAGCCAAGCACACAACCCATGGAGTCTTCCTAGATTGTTAAGTAGATGATCAGTGGTCTTCCTTCCACTAGTGGTGATAGAATCGGTGGGTTCAACAGGTATTCCTTAATACTGTTGAAGGCGGTTTGGCAATCTTCTATCCAAACGCAGTCCTGGTTCTTTTTAAGTAATTTGAAAATCGGCGCACATGTGGCAGTCATAAGGAATATAAACCTGGAGATGTAGTTCAAACGTCCCAGGAATCCTCTGACTTGTTTTTCAGTTTTTGGAGAAGGCATTTCTTGAATGGCCTTGACCTTGTCAGGATCAACCTCAATTCCTTTTTCGCTGACGATGAATCCTAAAAGTTTCCCTGAACGGACACCGAAAGTGCACTTATTAGGATTCAAGCAGAGTTTGTACTTTCTCAACCGCTCGAATAGTTTTGATAGGTGGGTCACATGCTCCTCCTCTGTTCTAGATTTGGCAATCATGTCATCGACATATACCTCGATTTCCTTGTGTATCATGTCATGAAACAGAGTAGTCATTGCTCTTTGATAGGTTGCCTCGGTGTTCTTCAAACCGAACGACATTACCTTGTAACAAAAGGTACCCCATGGGGTAATGAACGAAGTTTTCTCCATGTCTTTCGGCGCCATTTTGATTTGATTATAGCCCGAGAATCCATCCGTGAAGGAGAAAACTTTGAATTTTGTTGTACTGTCTACCAGCATGTCAATGTGTGATGAAGGAAAGTCGTCCTTTGGAACTGGTACTATGTTGGCTAACCATTGAGGATATTTTGATGTAGCGAGGAAACCCGCATCAATCTGTTTTTGTACCTCCTCCTTGATTTTGATGGCCATATCTGGCTGAGTCCGTCTCAGCCTTTGTTTCACCGGCGGACATTCTGATCTTAACGGTAGATGATGTTCCACGATGCTGGTATCCAACCCTGGCATATCCTGATAGGACCAAGCGAATACATCGGAAAACTCTTTGAGAAGCTTTGTCAAACTCTCTTTGGCAGTTGGACTAAGCAGTGCCCCAATCCTGACCTCTTTTCTCTCTTTTTCTGAACCCAAGTTGATCGTTTCCAACAGCTCGTTGTGAGGTTCGATGGACCTTTCCTCTTGTCTGAGTAGTCGGGAGATCTCTTCTGGAATTTCATCGTCAACTTCTTCTTCAGCCCCAAATACCGGGAATTCAAAGTTGGGAGAAGGCATCGGATCACATGTTTCAACGGGGTTTAAAACAAGCAATCTGCATGACATGATGATTTGTGTTCAGAAGAGATAGAGAGAATGCAAGAGTGTGTGTAGTGTATTATTTTTTACTGCTTGTTTTTATTATTTGAACTGTTTTTTAGGATTACCATTTTCTGAAAAAATGAAAAAGAGAAAACCAATTAATGCGGAGATTACAGAACGACGTTATTTTATTTATGATTTAGTCGATTCATGAAACAACAGCCCTATAAAACAAAACTTTGTCACTTTGGGCAAAGTGAAGAGGTATATTTACAAAAAGTGAGCCCTATCAAAACATCCGTTTCACCTGGGTAGGGTGAAATGTTAAAGACGGCAATTACTTATACTTATGAACAATCTTCGGAACATCGACAACAACCCATTGGCGGAAAACTCCTCGGTGAATCACAAAGCCTGGTACCTTCCTTGATTTGTCTTCAGAAACGACGCTGATTTCTGGCAGAGCAGGATCATTGGAATCTGTCTCCCAGGCAGAGTTGTCGTAGGAGGATTCCTCAGTTGTATTTTGCATAGTATTTGTGGTCTCAGGCAAATCTCTCCATCCAGTTGGCTGGATGTCTTCGAGCCTGATACGAGAGCTTTTGGGAGCGGTGTACTTGACCATAAAGTCATACTTTCCACTTGGTTGTCCCAAGGTGTCCCATACTTCATTGGAACTGGAGGAGTAATCTCTTTCAATGACGTTGACCTCAGGAAAAACATAGTTGATGAATTCTAGTCCGGCAAGTTTTGCCAATTCATCGTCGTACTGGATATTTTCTGAATGACCTGAGTGATGATCCCATGACATGGTGTGGATGCAGGTATTCTTTTCAATGATGCTCAGCTGATTTTCATTGTTCGACTGATTTTCTTGCCCCGAGTTTCTTGGATATGGCTGCCAGATAGGCAGGCCATCCATTGGGCCATAATATTCGTGGTCAAAGTTGTCCTTCATCAGAGTGTCTTCCTCTAATGAATTTGGTGGAGCACGGCATCCTTCCGGATCACAACCTCCGTATATCATTTCGACGTCTGACCTTGGTATAAATCTCGGACTCTGTGCGGGATAGCAAAATGGCGTAGACACCTCTTCCTGAGACATATAACCGTCCTTATTAAGATAGGACTTCCACTCTTCCTCATCTGTGTCAGGGGAATCCCCCTCGTTGATGGTGTGGACTGGTTGAGGCACTGGGTGAAGGAAGCCTCCACTATGGAAGAAGTTCTGAATAGGATGAAGACTTTCATCGTTAGCAGCTGTCTGGGTGCAGGTCGTAGAAAAACTGTAACACCTCAATTCCCATCACGAATAAATAATACATAAATAAATAAGAGTAGAAAAAAATTTATTATTCTTAGACAGAAACAAGGATGCCACATTTAAAGAAATAAAACACAATCCCTGCTCATAAATTTGATACATAACACAAAATGGAACAAACCTAAAAGGGAAACTTTTTCCAACAAAAGGAAAGTTCAATTATGGAATAAAGCAGAAAGATCCATAACTGACTTGTTTTACAAAATAAATCATTTTATAACATCAAAATATTCATACAAATGTAATACAAAATAGATCCTACAATTGTATACATATATAACAAAAGCGATCCCCGACTCCCGTGTTACGTATCAGAGCAGACAGACCGATAAAAGGATGGAGAACTAATCTTCACAAAAGCCTCCAAGATACTAATCTGCAATTGCTTCATAGAGCAACAAACCATAACAGAAGGGTGAGAAATAACAACTAAATCAAGATTGCATAATAATATGCAAACACATATAAATTCACATGCATAATTATTCTCACCACAAGCATCACATACTAATACATATAGCATACCACAGATACATAACATTTTTCTACTAATCCAACAACATAGCATATATCATTTATACGAACCTAATCACATATTCACACCTAATGCATCCCAAAGTTATGACATATGGAAATACACCTCCACAAACATACCATATGTCTATACATAAAACATATCATCCATAACCAACGCATTTATCACAAATGCATCTCAAATCACCAATGCTATCACGAGTTCAACACATAATCAATCAATTCACAATTCCCCACACTTAATCAATCCATTCACAATTTCCACACATAATCAATCCATTCACAATTTCCACACATAACAATCCATTCATGATTTCCACACATAATCTGTTAGTTCTAGTATTGGCTGGAATTTTGGTAAAACAATGTTGTACAATGTTGATGTCATATGTCTGATGTCATAACATTGGTTCCTAACATTAGCTGTTGCAGGGTTGAAGTTTTATATGCTGATGTTATTATTGATGTCTTGACATCAGTATATCAGAACATCAGAACATCAGATTGTGATGTTTTAGGGCTGTGCGTGTTAGTGAGTTTTGAGGAGATCCGTTAGAGAGATTGGATGCGAATATCTTGGAAAAGATATTTCCAATCAGATAATTTGAAGATCATGGAGCAGATCATGTAACTAACATTAGGGCTGATTTGAAGAGATTTAAAAAGATTTGAAGATCAAATCTGTTTTAAATTCTGGTTTTAAAACAAATCAAATCAGATATTTTTGGAGGAGATCCAAGCCCAAGTCAGAATTCTATAAAAGCAGCCTCAACCCTTGTTGGTAAATAACGAAGAAAGATAGCTAAAGACTGAGTGTCATTTGTGTCTTCGTGTGTGTTTTGTAAACCATTCGTGTGTGAATTGGTGTTACTATTTTTGAGTTGCTATTTATTCTTGATCAAAGTTGTTAAGCAGAATCAAGTAGTGTGTTTAATTTGAAATCATTGGATTGTATCACTGTGGTGATTTAGGGAGTGATTGGTTTCTCATACCTAAGTGGTTTCTTAGGTAGAATTGTCATTGAGTAGTGATTAAGTTAGGTAGATGTCAACTGGGATTGTTGAGTCTGTAATTTAATACTACTAATAGTGAATTTCCTCCCTGGCTTGGTAGCCCCCAGACGTAGGTAGTTAGACCGAACTGGGTGAACAATTCTTTGTGTTGATTTACTGTTGTTATTACCTTGTTCATAGCAGATTGTGTTGTTGTGACATCACACTTAACATCACAAATCTGTTACCAGAATTTCAATTGGTATCAGAGCAGGCATCCTGCTCTGTATCTGGGTGAGATCTAGGGCTGATACTTTCTGGTGCAATGGACAAGGAGACTGGTGGATATGTGAATAGACCCCCTATTCTAGATGGCCCTAATTATGACTATTGGAAACCACGGATGGTTACCTTCTTGAAGTCATTAGACAGCAGGGCTTGGAAGGATGTTTTAAAAGAATGGAAAGCACCTGTTATTGTTGAAAAGGATGGTACAACTAAGCTAAAACCTGAGGAAGATTGGACAAAGGAAGATGATGAGCTTGCACTTGGAAATTCAAAAGCCTTGAATGCCATCTTTAATGGTATTGACAATAACATTTTTAGGCTGGTAAACACTTGTGAAGTAGCTAAGGAAGCTTGGGATGTCTTGAAAACTACTCATGAAGGAACCTCCAAGGTCAAGATGTCGAGACTTCAACTGCTGACCACAAAGTTTGAAAATCTGAAGATGAAGGAGGATGAAACCATTCATGATTTCCACATGAATATTCTTGAGTTGTCCAATGCTTCTAGTGCTTTAGGAGAAAGAATGACTGAAGAGAAGCTAGTAAGAAAGATTCTCAGATCCCTTCCCAAGAGATATAAAATGAAGGTGACTGCCATTGAAAAAGCTCAAGACATCAGCAAAATGAGGGTTGATGAGTTGATTAGTTCTCTTTAAACCTTTGAGTTGGGATTGAATGAGGAGCTTGAAAAGAAGACCAAAAGCATAGATTTGGTGTCCAATACTGAAGATGGTAAGAAGGAGTGTAATTTTGAAACTCAGGAGGAACTGTCAAATGCTGTTGTGAAGCTTGGGAGACAGTTTAATAAGGTGTTAAAGAGAATGGATAGAAACTATAGACCTAATGTTAAGAACATCACGTCTGACAACAACAGGTCTAGTGATCAAGTGAAGAAAACAAGAGATGAAGAAAAGTCCAATCATGACAAAGGAGTTCAATGCTATGAGTGTGAAGGTTATGGTCATGTCAAGAAAGAATGCCCTACATACCTCAAAAAGCAGAAAAAGGGGTTATCCGTTTCCTGGTCTGATACAGATAGTGAAAGTGAAGAAGAGAATGCCAAGCATGTTAAGGCATTGATTGGACTATGTGCCTCTGATGGAGAGTCTAGTGATGGTGAATTGACCTTTGAAGAGCTGGCATCCTCTTATCAAGAGTTGTGTCTGAAAAGTGAAGAGGTCCTTCAAGAAAGGGAGAAGCAGAAGAAGATTATTGTACAGCTTGAGACTGAGAAAGCTGAACTTAAGAATGAAGTTTTGTTGTTAAAATCCCAGTTTGATCAAATGTCAAAATCCATCAGAATGTTAAATAGTGGAACTGACACTCTGGATAAAATACTTGAAGCTGGAAAAAGTGCAAGTGATAAAACTGGTCTAGGATATGAGGGTGAGAAGAAGATATCTGCAGAGGCTAGTTCTTCTGGGGTTAAACAAAACATTCCTCATCAGCATGAAAAAGGACATGGTTCTGGAATTAAGAAGGTTGTCCCTCACCTTGGGCCACAAAATAATGGAAAGGGCTATGGTCATGTTCCTAAGAAGTTTGTGTCTCAACCTCAAGGAAAGCCTCAGTTTCCTGGAGCTAGACAGTATATGCCTCCCCAATACCATAGGAGTATGCAGGCTTTTAATCTCAAACATAACATATTCCATCCGATGTCTCAACATCAAGGGAAAATGTATGGGTTTGGACCTAATGATGCTGTGCCTCATGGTTTTGGCAGAAGAAGGCCACATCATCATGGTAAAAGACAGCCTAAGCACTACAGAAGACAGCCTAGTTATGGGAGAAGACAACATCAATATTTTGATAGATGGCAGCCTCAGCATTATGGCAGAAATCATAATCAAGGTGGGAGATATTTGAATCACTTTAGAGAAGAGATTCAAAGAGTAAGATGTTACTATTGTGGTAGATTTTGCCATATACAATCCTCTTGCTTTAAACTGCATGGTTATCCCAAACATGTTCCTCAACCTAGACAGAAGCAGGACAGGCCTAAGATTGTTAGACAATGGTTTCCTAAAGCTGCTGTCACATGTCTATTAGCTCACTCATCTGTTAGAACCCCAGCTATGGATGGATGGTATTTTGATAGTGGTTGCTCAATGCATATGACTGGTTTCAAGAATCAGTTGGTGGATATCAGGACTTACTCCACAAAGGATGTAACTTTTGGTAATGGAGAAAAAGGGGAAGTTAAAGGAATTGGAAAATTGAATTGTGAGGCTGGACCTAATCTTGAAAGTGTTCTTCTGGTCAAAGGATTGACTGCTAATTTGATTAGCATCGGTCAGTTATGTGATGAAGGATTCAAGGGTAGCTACACTAAAGATGAATGTTTAGTGACTAATGAGAAGAGTGAAATCGTTATGAGGGGAGTTAGATCCATAGATAACTATTATTTATGGGTTCCTCAAGAGTCCAGCTTATCATGTAATGTCAAGGATGATGTTATGACATCTGAATGTGACATTAGAAGGATCACCAAACAACCTAGTGTTATACAACAATTCAGAGGAAATATTGAAGAAACCAAGGTAGTAGAGGTTGATCATTTAGGTATGAAGGGTAATGACGATTTCCCTAAAGATGTGTGTGCTGAAATTTGTGAAGTGTTAAGTAGAAATTTGGGCATGTGGAAAAGGATTCAAAGGTTAGTGAATTATGGTGTGCATTTATTAAATTTCAAAAATTTAAAAGGAAATTTGTTT
This sequence comes from Lathyrus tuberosus, assembly GCA_022829125.1. Lineage (NCBI taxonomy): Eukaryota > Viridiplantae > Streptophyta > Magnoliopsida > Fabales > Fabaceae > Lathyrus > Lathyrus tuberosus. Next base: position 1,047,420 of record JALAZF010000467.1, on the reverse strand, counting down.
TGGTGGGGAAAATACATTTATTGGCCTTTAAGTGACCAACAAAAGCAGTCCCCTTACCTTAGACTATCATTCCTTATTATTGCTCTCTCACGCTACTTCACTCTTCACACTCCAAGTTCGTTCATCTTCCCCCCTAAGAACAGAAATTACAAAGCACCTTTGGTCATCAGTTGTTACACAGGAATGATGTCTAAACAAGTGTCATCTCCATCCAAGAAGGCTGTGTCCAAAACTTCCACTCATACAAATTCTAGGGTTTCGACAGAAAAGGTATCTGTGGATGAAGCTATGGACATTGCTCCTATCTCTATGATTCCTGCTTCAGAAAAGACAAGACCTGAGAAGTATCAACCTAAGAGGCCTTCAAAAGGTAATACTTGTAATCAATCTATGGGTAAGAAATTTGATGATAGCGAGAGTAGAGTGTTTGTCACTAGTGTATTGTTTGGAGACAAACCTACTCCTAGGACTACCACCCCTCTTCCTCAAGCTGTTGAAGAAAGGGTAGATGTGGACAAAAGTATTGATCAGGTTGTCACAAAAATATTTGAGAAAGGTATTTCTATGAAAGGAATATCCAGACCTCTGAGTCAAATGTCTGCTGATCAATCTGTTAGAGAAAAGGATGATATTGAAACTTCTGAAACAAATCTTCACAGATTAGCTGTTTTAGTCATTGAAGATGTTGAGATTGAAGATGAAGTTGAAGCTGAAGCTGAAAGAGAAAGGGATACTCATGTTGAAGATGAGGTTGATGTTGAACATAATGTTGGAACATCACATGCTAGGGATGTTACTCCTAGTCCCAGAGGGAAGAAGAATGCTGGTGTGGTGGATGTTGTTGACTTATCTGATAATGAAGTAATTGGTAATGATGTTCCTGGGATTGCCAATAGATTGAAGACTAGAAAAGGAAAGACTGTGGAATCTTCTCCTAAGATGAAAGCTGAAGGCAAGAAGAAAAAGACATCTGTTGTTGGTCCAACTAAATCTTGGAGCAAGGTTGCTGTGACTTCCAAAAAGAGAAAGATTAGAGAAGAATCTGAATCTGAGTATGATGTTGAGGAAGATGTTCAAGACATCACCCCTGTCAGAAAGTCCATTTTGAAGAGAATTTCTGATAAGGTTCCTGAAGTGCCAGTGGACAACATATCCTTTCATTATGCTAGCAGTGCTCTAATGTGGAAATTTGTGTGTCAAAGGAGATTAGCTCTGGAAAGAGAGCTGGGCAAAGATGCATTGGAGATGAAAGAAATTATGGAGCTCATTCATGTTGTTGGACTGTTGAAGACTGTGACAAAATTCTCTAAGTGCTATGGTGGGCTTGTTAAGGAATTTGTTGTTAACATTCCCATAGACATTTCTGATAAAAGAAGTGTGGACTTCATGAAGGTGTTTGTTAGGGGTAAGTGTATTAATTTCTCTCCTAGTACCATCAATAAGTATCTGGGAAGAGATGATCAAGAGGGTTGTGAACTGGAAGTGACTGATAATGATGTGTGTAAAGAGATCACAGCCACTCAAGTGAAGGTTTGGCCACTAAAAGGTAAACTGACAGCTAGCAAACTCAGTATCAAGTATGCTATTTTGCACAGAATTGGAGCTGCTAACTGGGTACATACTAATCACAAAACCACCATAGCTGTGGGATTAGGAAGGTTTATTTATGCTGTTGGGAAAAAGGTCAAGTTCAATTATGGAAATTACATATTTGATCAAGTTGTGAAGCATGGTGCCACTAATGCTATCAAGATTCCTATAGCATTCCCTTCCCTTGTCCGTGGAATGATCTTAGACCAACATCCTGGAATTCTAAGCAGTTCAGATGTAGCATGTAAGAGGGAGTCAGCTTTATCCTTGCATCCCAAGCTGTTTGTTGGGAATCATGTTCCAGACATTGTTGTAACATCAAGTTCCGGTGTTAAGAAGGTCAGTACTAAAACTGAGTTGATTGAAGAATTAAAGGCAACCTGCAAGGAGCTTGATATGGTTATCAGTACTAGCACTGCTAGGAAGTTGAAAATTGAGCAGATGATCAAATCCTTGGAACAGGGTGAAGATGATGTGAATGTCAATATTGAAGATTCAGGTTCAGAGGTGTAGGGAGCGATTTTGGACACGGTTCTTAAGCGCTGGTCGCTCTCTGCGGTTGAGTTTTAACTACAGGTCGATTCATTTTTTATCCTATTAAAGCTGATGAAGGAAGGGAAATAGATGTCTCCAATTAACCCTGCTTTGCATACTGAGTTTAAACAGCAGCCTGTTAGGTTACAAATGCTATCAATGTGGGGGGCCTTTGTACTGGTTATTTGTATTTTCGCCAATACGGTGTTCTTTCTTTCTAGGACTTTCTAGCGGGGAACAAGGGTTAGGATGTTAGGACTGATGCTTTTGATAGATACATGAGAATATGGGATTTTGGGTTTTTGTTTAGTGTGCTCGCTAAGATTTTTCTTTCAATCTTATGCCTACGTATTCCTGTTTACCGAAACAGGGAAATCAGAGCGTTCATAGTTCCTCCTATTCTATGGGAGGAAAAAGGTTGTTTTGGTGTCTTGTTCAAAGCCCAAGACGTGAACCGAAAGGTGATTTGTATCTTGTTCAAAGCCCAAGATGTGAAGCTAAAAAGTCTCCACTTTAGAGAGAATTTGTTATCTTTAAAGAGGGGGTTGTATGTCACAACTGTTGGGTGACTGGTTATAAAGGAGAATTACTTTAACCGGGATACGCGGATCCTAGCAATGCCATAATTTCCTTTATAGGGGGTTTTAACCTGAAGGAGAAGACTTTAACTCAGTGTAGAGCAATGCTATCTTTCCTTAGGAATTTCTCATGCTAAAAGAAGGACAGTGTCATGGATGTAGATGATCCAGAGGCTTGCCGCTTACAGCGATTAGATGAAGGGGAAGGAGTTGTTGATGTTTGTGTACTGTGAACGAGGCACAGCTTTGACGCTAAAAGGTTAATTGGATTAACCAGTGGTTTTCTTATATGAAGCCTAAGAGGAGGCTAATATGTGTCTCGTACAAAGCCCGAGAGAGAGGCTAAAAGGGGTTAATCCTACAAGAGGATCCTTTATACTGAACAAGAAAGTGTTTTTGTATCTCGTACAAAGCCCGAGATGGAGGCGAAAAGGTTTGTTTGACTCAATAAGAACCTTTTTGTATCTCGTATAAAGCCCGAGATGGAGGCTAAAGGGTGATTGACTCAACGAGGGAGTCTCTTATGTGTCTCGTACAAAGCCCGAGAGAGAGGCTAAACGTTGTTTGACTCTGCTGGGGAGAATCATTGTACAAAGCCCAAGAGGAGGCTATCATTCCCGGAGGAAGAGATCATTATACGAAGCCTAAGAGGAGGCTGTGAATACTTCTAAGAAGCTGGCGGGTCCTTGTACTAAGCCCAAGAGGAGGCAGGGTTGCTTTTAGGAAGCCTGTGGATCCTTGTACGTTGCCCAAGAGGAGGCCGATTGCGTTTAAGAAGCCGATGGGTCCCCAAACCCCGAGAAATTCAAGGCAATGCTATTCACCGAAAATAGATCAAAGTCAGGAAAGTCCGAGAATTTGGAAGAAACTCAAGAGATGCAATTCACGGAGAATAGATCATCTCTGGGGAATAGAGTTTCTTTGACAACTTCTATGAGTGACAGTCTATGAAAGGGTTCACAGAGAATGCTGCCTTTCATGTCTCCATATTGTTTAACCCCAAGAGGAGGGAAGACTATGTCTGGTAATCCTATGGGGATCTAGTTTTGATTATTTAAGAGTGATTGAAACGGCTTTACCTAGTGCTAGATGTAGTTGCCGGGGAAACTCTAAATATCTATATTATTATTACACAGTTGATATGAGTTTATGAAAGAAGATTTATAGTGAGACAGCCCCACAATACAGTTATATGTATATAAAAGCGGTAAATGAAAACAATAGCCACTTACTCGGTTGTAGAGCTTCCATGCTGTTTGGTTAGTTGTTCAACAAAGAAAGATTGAAAACAACAGTATATTCAAAATCAAATGAGAAAGTGCTTTGAAAAAGAAATATTTGGGGCTTACAGCTCAAGGAGAGGCCCAGGGTTTTATCAGTGAGCGCATTGTTGAATTTGTACAGAGGGACTTATACAAGTGACTGAGGCCCAAAATGTTTTCTGTACAAGGGGGTTGGGTCTTACACTCTAATAGAGGCCCAAAAAAGTTTAAAGAAAAAGAGTGGGGCTTATAACACGAGGGTAGGCCCAGTTGATTTTTTCGTTAAAAATGGCGATCGCGCCGAGGTTTTCTTTTAACGCAGTGGGACTTATACAATAAGTGAGGCCCAAAATGATTTTGGTTAAAAGGGGGTTGGGTCTTACACTCTAATAGAGGCCCAAATGTTTAAAATGATTTGTTTGAGTGAAAATCAAAGAAACCCTAATTTTATTCTTTAAAAGTAAATATTTAAAGAAAATCAAATGAAAAATACCAAATAGGTTTGAATAAACCACTTGTGATTTTTGTTTAAGGTTTGAAAAATGAGGTATAAATCACAAGAGATATTAAAACTCATTTGGTCTTGATTTTTCAAGATGAATATTCATTTCAAAATGTTTAAAAACAAATAAAAATGAATTTATTCACAAAAATACTAATTATATTAAATAAATAATGTAAACTCAATTTTTTTGTGGAATAAAATATTTCAGCATTTTTGTGATTTTTTACAAAAAGAACCAATAAAAAATAATTAAAATTGAAAGAGTTATTAATTTTTCAATTAATTAATAAACCATGAAAATATTGAAAAAAATGGCAAAATGTGAAAAAACACAAAATGGCACGGGTGGGGTTCGAACCCACGACCTCAAGCATACAAGGCGCACACCTTACCACTGGGGTGGTGATACATCCATTGCTTGAAACAAAACAACAAATATACAAGTCATGCCTTGGTTTTGGCTTGCCCAAGGCAAGTTTTGGCTCAAAAACGTGAAAGTCATAACTTTCTCAATTCTTAATGGTCGGAGACAAAATTTATATGTATCTGGGCCAGAATTTCACAAGGAATCCAATGGTGGTGGTGGTTTTTTCAGATCACACTCCCTCCTCAAAACCCGATAGTGGTTTTGAAAATGGCCTATAATTGCATTTTCTATGCTACACTTTGATACAGGCATGAATTACATGATAAATTGGCACAAAAACAACACATATGACATATATAAGAGATGCATACTCAGTGGACTTCAAATGCACACATGTTTTGGTGAGGGCAAGTTGAAAGGCTTACCCTTCTTTGGGATTTTGGTGCTTTCTCTGCAATCTGCCAAACCTCTTGCTCCAGATATGGTTTTATGCTTTGAACCACCTCAAATGATCCCTAGAATGCTTTTAGGATGATTGGAATTGACTGGTACCTGCAAAAACACAAACTGTCCCTTTCTTGCAAAAGGGGTTAAAAGTGACCAAAATAGTAACTTCCTCAAATGGTGTTCCAGATGTTGGGAACCATTTGGGACAGTTCAAGGATGATATTTGGAGTGTGTTTGAGGTTTTATCTGGTTTGGAAAGTGACTGAATCAAGACATGGCTTGAAAAATGCAAAAAAAAACCTATTTTGAGGTTTTGAGAGGTGACTTTGTGATTTTGTGATTACAGGTCACTTGTGATAGTTTGCACAGCTTATATATGATATATATGAGGTGTGTGTGATTGATTGTGATGGAATGGCTCTCTAACTCAAAAACTCAGAATTACTTGCTTTGGAAGGCAAATTTGAGGTGAAAGAAGAGATTTTGAGGAAAGCATCTGTTTGATGGCTTTGGTGTACTCAAACTGAGCACAAATGAGCTCTATTTATAGTAGAGCAAGTTTGTTTTGGGATCCACAGTGAATGGCAACTGCAGCAGAGGTTTGGCCAATGTTGTCCAATGAGAATCCAAGTCTCCTCTAGCCATTGACTAGAGGTTAGGGCACAGGGCTGTGGTTCCCTTGGTCTTGGATAAGTCTTGACTGAATTCAGTTGAGAATGGCTCAGCCCATGCCACCTTGATGCTTCCATTGAATGCCTCATTCCAAAATTGAAGTCTTGTCCCAATTTTGGCCATTCTAGGTTCAATATGCTATTTCTTGTTCCAAAGACTTTGGAGGCTTGGCTCAGTGATTGTCCCCTTTAGATTCAATCCCCTGAGGTGTCCAAGTGGATAGGAGCATTTGGATTTGGCTGATTTTGGCAAATCGACCAAAAATGCAAATTCTGCCTTGCCTTGGCAGATTTCAGCAAGGCAACTTGCCAATGTCATAACTCATAGCCCAAATGGAATTTGGCAATGTTCTTGGCCATTTTGGAAAGCCCTTACATGATACAACAACTGTTTGAACATGTTTGGTTTTGATCTCTTTTGAATCCAAGTGAAAAATCCCCCTACATTTGGAAAAAAATGAAGACAGATTTGGACTTAGTGAAAATTTCACTAAGTGTTGGAAAAAGTGACATTTTCATTTTTCAGCCATTTTGATCACTCCATAACTCAAAATCCTTAATGAATTGGAATGACTTGTAGTTGAAGTTTTTGTAGAGGGTAATGAGGGCTACAAATCCATCTTTGGATGAGAAAAAATGGCTTTGTGGTTTAGGAGTTATGATCCTTCAAAGTTGGTACCCTTGTCACTTTATTTTTAACTTAGAAAGATTTCTAAGTTTTTATGGTTACCCCTTTTACAAGTTATCCAACTTTTCTTGATTTTTCTTGATGAATGATGATTCAAATCACACATTAACATCATTTTAGGGTTAAAAACCATTTTGGTGAAAAATCTCAAAAAGTCAAAGTTGACTTTTGTGCACAGTTGACTTTTTATCAGATGAATTCCAAACTGTGCAATTCTTCAGGAAATCATGTCCTTGACCTAAATCAAACTTGATGGACATGTTCCATGGGTGTCATAGGGTATGTTGAATCATTTCTTAGGGCTTGGGAGCTTGTCCTGGTAAAAAGTCAAAGTTACAGTTGACTTTTTCTTTAAAACCCTAACTGTGGTGCAGATAAAATTGAGACTTGTTGCTCAAGCTTCTTGGATTAATCCATTGTTCCAAATGGATCAATATAGTTCATTAAAGACCCTCAAATCATTTCTTGAGGTCCTGGCTCATGATTTTCCCTAAAAGTCAACTTAGGGGTGAATTAGGTCAAGAAACCCTAATTCCTGATTTTTGATGAATGCATCCCTTGAGGCCAAATTGACTTGATGAATGGGTCCATGAGGTTCCATGGAGTATATTAGGTTATATTTTGGATCTTTGGCTCATGCCCAGAGGAAAATTTCCCTTTGGAGGCCCTGGTTGACCAAAACCCTATTTTGGTGACACTATCGATCTTGAGACTTGATCCACCTAGAAGGGAGCATCCTTGTGCTTGATCCTTGAAGCGGGAGTCCTTTTGGTCCATTGTGAATGCTTGACAACCCTTGAGGCTTTTGATGAGGCATGATGGTTCATCCATATTGTGATGATGATTTGCACAATGATGGGAAATCTTAGTGGTCAAAATTTGGGGTATGACAGATGCCCCTATTTAATCTTCTTGGACCCGAAGGTGTGAATGATGAAAGTATTCGGGCATTCGGGGTGCAAGAGGATTAAATATCGGAATACCCAAAATTTTGATGGTGGTTATGAATGGTACCTTATGCATTCATCTTCTTTAGCTAAGCGATGATGCTTAGAAAAGGTAAACTTCCCCTCGATCCTGGTCTTAAGCCAAGGAGCTGGTCTCAGTTTTCTTTTGAAATAAACCTCCCCTAGATCCTGGTTTCCTACCAAGGAACTGGTCTTAGTTTCTTTTGTCAACTTCCCCTCGATCCTGGTTTCCTACCAAGGAACTGGTCTCAGTTTCTGAAGTAAACTTCCCCTCGATCCTGGTTTCCTACCAAGGAACTGGTCTTAGTTTCTTTTTTCAACTTCGCCTCGATCCTGGTTTCCTACCAAGGAACTGGTCTCAGTTTCTTCTGTTAATAAGCTTTATTGACAAGGGACGCTATTCGTAGCGGTTTTCCTCAAACTTCTCGCCGAATTTTCCTGGGGATATGTCATTTGAGTAGAAAATGTTTTGATGTCAGACTTGCTGGGGAACCCAGTCGTCTGAGTTGTAGAGTTGCACAAACTTCTCTGTTGGAGATGCCATTTGTTTCTACAGGGGGAAAGCAGGTCTCTTGAGAGACTGCTGTTGCTTGGGATCTTTCATCATACTTTTCTCGGGATCTTCCAGGGGAAATGCCATATGATGGGGTCCATTTTTGAGGTACCGATGACCTTTTCATCAGTGGTTCTCTCGGAGAAAAACTGCCGTATCATCGAATCTCTGATTATGAGGCTTTCTCTGGGGATTTTCCTTAATCCGGGAAAGCAAGGATATCATCTTTAATGGCGAAGAGTGATGCTTATTTCTCTGGTCTTTCAGAGGTTCAAGTTATCAAAGTGGTCGTGTGCCGACTCTAATCCAGAGATACACTCAAAGCGAGATTGTCCAAACGCAGTATTTCCTGACGAGGCAAGAACTGACAACTCGATTGAGAGGACTGTTATCACTAGGGGACAAGACCGACTAGAGTGATGGTGATGCAATATGAAATGTGAATGCAAATCAATAATGCATGATGTATGTATGTATATGCTGACAAAACTGACGCGACATACAAACTGACGGGTGAACACGACTGGATACTCGGCCATCGCGGGGCGTGTAGAAATATTGCTGGTTCAAGATAGCAATTCCACCTTGCTTAGGAGAGATAGTCCTTGTTGGGAGCTATGTTGGTCGGGCTTAGGAGATGAGAACTCAACCGAGGTGTGTCAGACGAAACAAGGTTTTTGACATTGTTGATCCTTCATTCAGGCGTACTGGTCTAGAAGGAGTACTTTGATTCTGTACTTTGAAGTTCGCTTACTTCTGAAGAAGCGGTTGATGTTCCTTTAATGTTCAACAGTCAAAAGAAATTGCCGACTTTATTTTAAAAGCAGAAAAAGTTTTAACAAGTAAATTCATTTTTATTTTATTTCAAGAATCGTTAATCATGTTAACAACGTCGTTCTGTAAAGCTAAAACAAATAAGAATTACAAATAAAAGCACAAGGGCTCAAATTTTATTGATAAGATGGAGATCAGCCAAACGCGTGATTCCAAAGAGTATATACAAAGCTAGAAAATGGTAATTTACAGGAAAAAGGGCTACGTTGAAACATAACGACCACTATCCTTCTACCAACTTTGAATTCGGGACATCCTGAGCTTCTGTCGAAGATGACCTTGACTGGAGTTTTCTGACAGATGATGTAACTGCTGCTGCTGAGGGACCTGCCTCTGTTGAACATAGTTACTTGCCATTATCCCTAATTTTTGCCTGGATTGTACTTTGACGTTTCCAATCCATCGGGATGATTTTTTTTTTATTTTGTCTCTAATTTTTGCCTGGACCGCCCTTTCGGGTTTTCAATCCACCGAGACGTTTTTTTTAGGCAAAGTATTTCTTGACTACATCAACATTCGTGGGGTAGGCAAATTCCTCTCCGTCCATGGTTGCAAGTCTCAAGGCGCCGCCTGAGAAAGCTTTCTTGACCACATAGGGGCCGTCATAATTCGGAGTCCACTTGCCCCGGGAATCAGTGAGAAAAGATTGTATCTTCTTGAGCACTAGGTCTCCTTTCCTGAAGATGCGGGGTCGAACCTTTTTGTCGAACGCCCTCTTCATTCTCTGTTGATACAGCTGACCATGGCATAGTGCCGTGATTCGTTTCTCTTCGATCAAATTCAATTCGTCGTGTCGACTTTGACACCACTCAGCTTCGGTGAGCTTAGCTTCCATCAATACTCGGATTGACGGGATCTCTACTTCTATGGGGAGCATTGCTTCCATGCCATACACTAGAGAGAAAGGGGTAGCCCCTGTTGAAGTACGGACAGATGTACGATAACCGTGAAGAGCGAAGGGTAGCATCTCGTGCTAGTCTTTGTAGGTTACAACCATCTTTTGAACGATCTTCTTGATGTTCTTATTGGCCGCTTCTACCGCTCCGTTCATCTTGGGTCGGTAGGGAGATGAGTTATGGTGTTCGATCTTGAACTCTGCACATAACTCTTTCATCATCTTATTGTTCAAGTTAGATCCATTATCAGTAATGATCTCGCTTGGAACACCATAACGGTAGATGATATTGTTTTTGATAAATCGGACCACCACTTGTCGGGTTACATTGGCGAATGACGCTGCTTCGACCCATTTGGTGAAATAGTCAATGGCGACCAGGATGAACCAATGTCTGTTTGAAGCCTTGGGCTCAATCATGCCAATCATGTCGATTCCCCATATGGAAAAAGGCCATGGGGAAGAGAGAACTTTGAGATGTGATGGCGGTACATGAATTTTGTCAAAGTATATCTGACACTTGTGACACCTCCTCATGTACTTGTAGCAGTCGGATTCCATGGTCAACCAGTAGTACCCTGCTCTGAGAATTTTTCTCGCCATTGTGTGTCCGTTGGCATGAGTGCCAAAGGATCCTTCATGAATTTCTTTTATCAGCATTTCTGCTTCTGGTCTGTCTACGCATCGGAGCAAGACCATGTCAAAATTTCTATTATAGAGAGTGTCACCGCTCAGGAAGAAGTTCCCAGCCAATCTTCTGAGGGTTTTTCTGTCTTTTCTGAGTGCCCCAGGTGGGTACTCTTGTTTCTGAAGGAAGCATTTGATATCGTGATACCAAGGTTTGTCGTCTATGACTGCTTCAATCGTGAAGATGTAAGTGGGCCGTTCAAGGCGCATTATGTCGATCTTAGGTATGTCATTCCATTGACCTACACTAATCATTAAAGAGATAGTGGCTAATGCATCAGCCATGTGATTCTCCTCACGAGGGATATGATGAAACTCAACTCTATTGAAGAAAGGTAGCAACCTTCTTGCATAGTCTTTATAAGGAACCAACCCTAATTGGTATGTGTTCCAATCTCCTTTTATCTGATTGATAACCAAGGCTGAATCGCCGTATCCATCCAAGTTCTTGATCCTTAAATCAATTGCTTCCTCGAGACCCATAATACAAGCTTCGTATTTGGCCTCGTTGTTCGTACATTTGAACGTAAGTCTGGCGGTGAAAGGAATGTGGGTACCCTGAGGGGTAACAATGATTGCCCCAATTCCGTTTCCGTAATGATTAACTGCTCCGTCAAAGATAAGTCCCCACTGGGAACCTGGTTCTGGCCCTTCACTGGGTAGCGGTTCGTCACAGTCTTTCATTATTAGATACATGACATCTTCGTCTGGGAAGTCAAACCCGATTGATTCTTGATCGTCAATCGGTTGATGAGCCAAATAATCGGCTAAAATACTTCCCTTAACGGCTTTCTGAGCGTGGTACTCTATGTCATATTCTGATAACAGCATCTGCCAACGGGCAATCCTTCCTGTAAGAGCAGGTTTTTCGAAAACGTATTTGATTGGATCCATTTCAGAGACCAACCAAGTAGTATGACGAATCATGTATTGGAAAAGACGTTTGGCTGCCCAAGCCAAAGCGCAACAAGTTTTCTCGAGCATCGTGTACCGAGTTTCACAGTCGGTGAATTTCTTGCTTAGATAGTAAATGACAGACTCTTTCCTTTTAGTTTCGTCTTGTTGGCCAAGTACACATCCCATTGAGTCCTCTAGAACTGTGAGGTAAATGACCAGTGGTCTTCCTTCCACTGGAGGTGATAGAATCGGAGGATTCAACAGATATTCCTTAATACTGTCGAAGGTGGTTTGGTAATCTTTTGACCAAACGCAATCCTGGCTCTTTTTGAATAATTTGAAGATCGGCGCGCATGTCGCGGTCATAAGGAATATGAATCTGGAGATGTAGTTCAAACGTCCCAAGAATCCTCTGACTTGTTTTTCAGTTTTCAGATAAGGCATTTCTTGAATGGCCTTGACCTTGTCAGGATCAACCTCAATTCCTTTCTGGCTGACGATGAACCCTAGTAGTTTCCCTGAACGGACACCGAAGGTGCACTTGTTAGGATTCAAACGGAGCTTGAATTTTCTTAGACGTTCGAACAATTTTGACAGATGTTCAACGTGCTCACTCTCTATTTTTGATTTTGCAATCATGTCATCGACATATACCTCTATTTCTTTATGTATCATGTCATGAAACAGAGTAGTCATGGCCCTTTGATAGGTTGCCCCGACGTTCTTCAAACCGAACGGCATTACCTTGTAACAAAAGGTACCCCATCGGGTAATGAACGAAGTTTTCTCCATGTCTTTCGGCGCCATTTTAATCTGGTTGTAGCCCGAGAATCCATCCATGAAGGAGAAAACTTTGAACTTTGTTGTACTATCAACCAGCATGTCAATGTGTGGTAAAGGAAAGTCGTCCTTTGGACTTGCCTTGTTCAGGTCTCTGTAGTCAACACACATTCTGACCTTTCCGTCCTTTTTTGGAACGGGTACGATGTAAGCTAACCATTGAGGATATTTTGATGTGGCGAGGAAACCTGCGTCAATCTGTTTCCGTACCTCCTCTTTGATTTTGATGGCCATGTCCGGGTGAGTGCGTCTCAACCTTTGCTTTACTGGCGGACATTCTGACCTCAACGGTAAGTGATGTTCCACGATGCTGGTATCCAACCCTGGCATATCCTGATAGGACCAAGCGAATACATCGGGGAACTCTTTGAGAAGCTTTATCAAACTCTCTCTAGCAGTTGGACTGAGCAGTGCCCCAATCCTGATTTCTTTTCTCTTTTGCTCTGAACCCAAGTTTACCGTTTCTAACGGTTCTTTGTGAGGTTCAATGGACCTTTCCTCTTGTTTGAGTAATCGGGAGATCTCTTCTGGAATTTCGTTGTCATTTTCTTCTTCAGCCTCGAATACCAGGAACTCAAAGTTGGGAGAGGGCATCGGATCGTATGTTTCAACGGGGTTTAAAACAAGCAATCTGCATGACGTGATGATTCGTGTTTAGAAGAGATAGAGGAAAATGCAAGTGTGTGCAGTGTTTTATTTTACTGCTTGTTTTTATTATTGAATTGTTTTTTAGGATTACCATTTTCTGAAAAAGCAAAAAAGAGAAAACAGCAATTAATGCGGAAATTATAGAACGACGTTATTTTATTAATGAACAAGTCGATCCTTGAAACTACAGCCCTATAAAACAAAACTCTGTCGCTTCGGGCAAAGCGAAGAGGGAAATTTACAGAAAGCGAGCCCTATCGAAACATCTATTTCACCTGGGCAAGGTGAAAGGTTAAAAGATGGCAATTACTTTGACTGATGAACAACCCTTGGAACCTCGACAGCAACCCATTGGCGGTGAATTCCTCGGTGAATCACAAAGTCTGGCACCTTCCTTGATTTGTCTTCAGAAATGACGCTGATTTCTGGTGGAGCAGGATCATTGGAATCCGTCTCCCAGGAAGAGTTGTCGTAGGAGAATTCCTCAGTTGTATTTTGCATAGCATTTGTGCTCTCAGCTGTATCTCCCCATCCAGTTGGTTGGATGTCTTCGAGCCTGATGCGAGAGCTTTCGGGAGCAGTGTACTTGACCATATAGTCATATTTTCCACTTGGTTGTCCCAAACTAATTTGGAACTGGGGGAGTCATCCCTCTCGATGACGTTGACCTCGAGAAAAGCATAGTTGATGAATTCAAGTCCTGCAAACGTTGCGAATTCATCTTCATGTTGAGTAGTTTCTGAATAACCTGAGTGTTGATCCCATGACATGGTGGGGACACAGGTATTCTGTTTAATCACGGTCAGTTGATTTTCATTGTTCGGTTGACTCTCTTGCCCCAAATCTCCTGGATAAGGTTGCCACATTGGCAAACTATCCATTGGGCCATAGTAGTTGTAGTCAAAATTGTCTTTCATCGGAGTGTCTTCCTCTAATGAATTTGGCGGAGCACGGCATCCTTCCGGATCACAATCCCCGTATATCATTTCGATGTCTGATTTGGGTATAAATCTCGGACTCTCGGTAGGAAAGTAAAAAGGAGTTTGCTTTTCGTCTTGAGACATATAACTGTCCTTGTTAAGATAGGACTTCCACTCTTCCTCTGTGTCAGAGGGATCTTCCTCGTTGATAGCATGGACTATTTGAGACACTGGGTGGAGGAAACCTCCACTGTGGAAGAAGTTTTAAAGGGGATGAAGACTTCCATCGCTGGCAGCTATCTGGGTATAGGTTGCAGAAAAACCAAGACCCTTCTTTGTTTTATTGTCAATAGGAATGACAAGCTGTCCCTATCCGGTTGTAACGGTACTCTCGACCGCTTTGATAGCATCATTGTATGAAGAAATCGAAGTTCCTCCTTTGAAATGATTGTCCTTGCTCACCGACAGTGCTTGGAACTGCGTTCCAATAACCTCCTCGGGTTCTATACCAGTAGATGATGACAAGTTGCTTACGAGCAAGGCCTGTTCCCCACAAACCGTGACAAGTTGATCGTTCTTGATGAAATTTAGCTTTTGGTGGAGGGTCGAGGTAACCGCTCCAGCCTGGTGTATCCAAGGTCTTCCTAATAAACAATTGTACGTTGCCCGGATGTCCATGACCTGGAAAGTGACTTGGAAAGTGTGAGGACCGATGGTTATGGGAAGATCAACTTCGCCGATAACCATTTTTCTGGATCTGTCGAACGCCTTGACGACGACCTCGCTGATTCTCATCGGAGGTCCTTTGAATGATAATTGCATCAAAGTGGACTTCAGCATAACATTCAGGGCTGACCCTGTGTCTACCAGTACGCTGGCTAAAGCATCGTCCTGGCAGCTGACTGTGATATTAAGTGCCATGTTATGACGGCAACCCTCTTCAGGTAATTCCTCATCACTAAATCCCAAATTATTACAAGAAGTGATGTTAGAGAAAATACTATCGAACTGTCTGATTGTTACATCCTGTTCCACAAAGGCTTGCTCCAAGACTTTCTGTAGAGCCTCCCTGTGGGCGTCTGAACTGTGTAACAGTGATAATACCGAGATCTTTGAAGGAGTCTGTAACAGCTGATCCACAATGTTATATTCACTCCTTTGGATGAGCTTCAGCATCTCATCATTATTTTTCGAAAGGTCGGGATTACAGGATTGACCGACTGGTAGATCGGGAGCTTCCGTCTGAAGTTCCTTTTCTTTGTTAAGTTCCCCAACCCCTCGGTTGAAGATTCTACTACTCCGTGTTACTCGACTGATGTCTGCAATATTCACGACGGAGGGTAATGGAATTTCTTTCCATTTTCAATGGTTGTTGCACCGTATTTGTAAGGGATAGCCTTAGTTGATTCATACGGTAATGGTCCCGGCAGATAGATGACTATGGGAACTTTCTGATTTTTCTGACCATCATAAGTAATCTCGATCCGTTCTTGGTTGGGAACTTTAGATTCGTCAAGTAGAGGGATGATGGCAAAAACATCCATGGTCCTATGATGACCAGAGGTGGTGACAACATCCTCAACTTGATCGGCAAGGTAGTTCGGCGTCCAGTTGATGGGTCTAGAACCCGGATATGGACGAATTTCTCCACGATCCACCTGACCTTGAAGAGCCGCTCGTACAAGGTAACACCCTTGGTTACTTTCCGAACAGACGCTGCAATGGTCATAATTGTGTAGTGGCACCTGGCCACGCCCACTTTGAATACAATGTAACCTCACTAGGTTAGCTTCCACTGATCGGACATCCTGACTTTGACGCCGAGTAGGATTCCTGTTACTGATACTAATTTACTGAGTATCTTCATCCATATAAATTGGCATCCACCAATGATTTAACAAGTGCTGAAGTGCCTCCTGGACAAGGGTACAACCTCGATCGTTTTCGCAACCCGCTTTACAGCTTTGATAGTCATGTGATATTAAGAATCCAAGTCGGACCTGCTCAGCATGTAATTCTACCAGGTTGGTATTCATCACGCGAATATCGAAGATCTGAACCATGTTGATCTGATAGGGGTTCCTATCATGGTAGTCTTGGATCCATCCAAGATCCATCTGACGCTGGAGGGCCTCTTGTATGAAAGAGCATCCCTGTTTGTTTACCGAACAAGTCAGACAGGAAATGTAATCGTGTCGCGGCAGATTATGATACTGGCTTTGCCTTGAGTGCATCGCCACCAAGTTGACATTCATTGCACGGATATCGTGGTTCTGAATGACGTTGGAATTCGTGTAAACCATGTTAACTCCACGAACTCGGTGCTCTTGGATCCATCCAAGATCCATTTGTTCCTGTAGAGCTGCTTGCACTACAGAACATCCTTGGTTACTCTTAGAGCAGATATCACACTGGTGATAATTATGAGGTGGCACATGGCCATATCTACTCTGTCTACAATGCATCTTGACCAGATTGGTCTTTAACAAGAGTACATCGTGAATTTGATAGACGTCGTTAGTCTCTTTCTCAATCAGATTGACTGCAGCCTTATCGTGTTGAGGCAGCGGGTTCGTAAGAACATTGGGATTCATATCTTTGAAAGATAAGAGCCCGCTCCTAACAAGATTTTGCACGTCGGATTTGAAATTGAGGCAAGTTTCAATGTTATGCCCCGATCCTCCTTGATGATAAGGGCAAGTTTGATCCACCTTAAACCAAAAAGGCAGATTTTTCGGTACTATAAGAGGGGACTTAGTCTGAATGTGCCCCTTGGCTAGTAGTAACAGAAATAGCTCTGCGTACGTCACGGGTATAGGATCAAATCCTGGTGGCCGTATTGTACGGTTGTTGTTATATGGAGGACGAGCCTGCTGAAGAGGCTGTTGTGTCCTTTGCTGATCAGGTTGGCTCTGTGCAACCTGAGGTTGATAAGTAGGAACAGGCGCAGGGCTGATAGCAGAAGTCACAGCTGCTACTGGTTGATACCTTCGCCTTTGCTTTCCGAGAGAGATATTCCCAATATCTTGCTCTTTTTTCTTAGGGAGAGCACTACCGTATTTTTTAGTACCGCTCGTCGATCCAGTGTCTTTTACCAAATGTCCTTCTCAGACGGCTTCCTCAAGATGTACACCCATGCCGACCATCTTGGTGAAATCACTGGGTGCACTGGCAACCATTCGGTCATAGTAAAATGAGCTTAAGGTTTTTAAGAAGATTTTTGTCATCTCTTTTTCCTCAAGAGGTGGACAAATTTGAGCGGTAATTTCACGCCACCTTTGAGCATACTCCTTAAAGGTTTCCTTGTCCTTTTGCGACATTGATCTGAGTTGATCTCTGTCGGGTGCCATGTCCAAATTGTATTTGTATTGTTGGACGAAGGCAGTGCCAAGATCTCTGAAAGTGCTGATCGTGGCATGGTTTAAACCCATGTACCATTTGAGTGCGGCACCGGTTAAACTATCCTGGAAGTAGTGAATCAGCAGGTCCTGATTCTCCGTCTGAGCTGACATTCGCCGAGCGTACATCACCAGATGGCTTTGAGGGCAAGAGTTACCCTTGTATTTTTCAAAGTCGGGCACTTGGAACTTGTGCGGGACTTTCACATTGGGGACCAAGCAGAGGTCTGCAGCGTCCTTTCCAAATAGATCCTGACCGCGAATGGCTTGCAGCTCCTTCTGCATTTCCAAGAACTGCTCCTGGAATTCATCCATTCTATCAAACATAGTTTCCTTTTTACCAGCAGGTATCGGTGGAATCTGTCCTTCCGGGACAGTGTGCACCACAGGGGGTGGTACCGTGACTACGACAGTAAATCTTGGCGTCTCCCGAAGTTTGTAACCTTCAAGAGTCTTCAGTATGCCCCTGGCATCTTCACTTTCCCGAAATTTGTAACCTTCAGGCCCAGCGGCTTCTGTTGTGATTCCCTGATCTTCAGCGATCGGCGGAATATATCCTTCTGGGATATAGTTAACAGGCATGCCCCAAGGACGATCTTTTGGTATCTGATACCTAGGATCATACTTCTCCACTATGGGCATTGAGGTGATCTCTGAGATCACAGTTCTTTGTAGCTGAGCTTCTGCCATGGCTTGCATGTCGTTACGAAGCTTTCTCATATCCTCTCTTAGAGCGTCGATCTCTTCTTTCAACTCTCTATTTTCTTCCTCAAGATCATCCATCTTTTTCTGACGATTGGCCCGAGTATTATTCGAATGAGACAGTTTGACTCTAGAACCGAGACACAAATGTGAGATTCGTAGGGAAGAAGAATACGTGATGTGAGAATGATGAATGCAATGATTATATTAATTATTTTTCTTGGTTTAATCAAAATAAACTTTGACAATTAGATTGAAAATATCAAACAGTGGGGAAACCCCCTTTTATTGAAATTCAAAGGATTACAGAAATGGAAATACAGTAGATTACAAGGTGAAGAAACAGAAGCCTAAGCTAATGGGTCCCGAGTCCTCTCTGAAGAGAAATCGGGTGCTGACTCTGGTACTTTCCTCTTCTTTGACCGGGGCTCTTGGGCCATTGTTGGGTTGTCATTCCTTTGCCAGGTGAAAGGAGTGAGCAAATTCCTTTGATCATCTTGATTCTCTACAGCATGTTGCTCAAAAATCTCAATCAGAGCATCTTTTTCTTTCAGTAATTGCTGTATTTTGATGCACTCGACGTCGAGGGTGCGGTACTTGTTCTTCCAAGACCTTCTCTCCTTTTGAAATTTGTTGAGAGTAACCTGAAGCTTTTCAGTTTTCGTCATGAAGTACATGACAGATTCCCTCAGTGGAAGAATTCCGTAACGAGGATAAGGCATTTTTAGCTTGAGAGCTCTAGTTTGTATCCAATGGAGATAAGGCTCCACCGAGACACAGTCTGGTTTTCCTAGAGACTCTCGTCCTTTCTTATGAACCTATTTCCAGGCCTGCACTATTTCCATCTTTAGTGCTCTGTCGTTTTCTCCTTCCTTGAAGAAAAGACCTTCCAGATGAACACCCCATGGGATGTGTCTCATCGGGTATCCAAATTGACGGCGAACCAATACCGGATGGTAGTTGATTCCTCCTTTAGTTCCTATGAGGGGTACGTTGGAGAAGTTTCCACAATGATCAATGATTCTGATTCCATCATAGATCCTATTACACCAATCTATATCAGAGTTGGTAAGAGACATGATCTTCTGCGACCAACGTAAGGCACTCTTGCAATCCCAAAAAGCAGCAGACTTAGGAAAGTGGGAGATAAACCATTTATAAAGCAGAGGTACACAGCATGTGATCTCCCCTCCGCTGTACAAATTTCCTAAGTGTACAGAATGATACGCATCTGCGAGCAAAGTCGGCACAGGGTTTCCAATGAGAGAAACCTTAATGGAGTTGATATCGACGAAGTTATTGATGTTGGGAAACAAAAATAACCCGTAGGTGAGCAAGACAAAGATGCTTTCAAAAGCAGTGATGTTTCCTATACTGGCAAAATATAGGGCCTTCTTTGTCAAGAACTGGGCTGGCAAACCTTGGATGCCACCCTTAGCGGTCATGTGAGTCCTGACCTCAGACTCGTCCAAATGAATTGCTCTTGCAATGATCTGATTCTTTGGAATTTCTTCCAGTCCAGAAAATGGAGCTCGATCTGTAATATATAGATCGATCAGGTGAGAATACTCCTCCAGCGTTGGTGCGAGCTGGTAATCCGGGAATGTGAAATAGTGATAAACCGGGTCGTAAAACTGAATGAGCGCATCCATGATTCCATCAATCACATGGACTCTTAACAGTGGTAGAAAACCTCCGTGCTTGGCTCTGAAATCCTCCTGGTTTGTGATCATCCTTGCTAACCTTCTCAAATCCTCTAGCTTTGGAACCTTGAAGGTATACCTATGGGTTCTCCTTCTACCAAAATCCATTAGTGCAATCCTTTTCTCTGATATTTGCAATCACAGTCTTAGTTTAATTTGAAAAACAAAGAGACTAGAAGAGAAATTTTTTTGAATGTTTTAATGTTTTTTAAATGAATGCATGAATGCAGCACACAAAAACATAGAAAAAACATGGGGTCAAAGGGTCGTTGTCATGAAGTCAAGGCTCTACCCATCCCCAAAGGTTTATACTAGGGTGATTTTTGTACCTGTACTCATTATCATCAGCTCCTCCCAGGAAAGCAAAACAACAAGCGGATCACCAGCGAGTTGTAGAGCAATCTTAGAGTAAGTGCCATTCACCGAGAATAGATCACCAACCTCAAATGAGGGTAGTATCGCGTAACAACTATTCCCGATAGTTTCCGCACTACGAAAGGGTTTGGCTCCTCAGCTTCTCATGCATCAAAACCGACCCATTGTCTAGGTGAGAGAATGGTTACATTAGTCAGCCTCCACTGAGGTTGATGGTCGACCCCGTCGCCATCACTTATCTTAAGTGTATACTCAATCTTTCCACATGCGGCATCACACGCATTCCCATTAGCAGAAAAATAAACATGTATAGCAATTAGGAAAAGCAGTATATATGTTTGTCCTAAACATCCTAGACCTTTAAAGCTATGAATCCTAAGTTCCTGACAGAAATGGGTTCCCCGGCGGAAGCCCCAATCTGTGGTATTCAAAGGGAGACCGTGCCTAGATCTAACCATGAACGGGCCCCACGGTGGGCGCCATTTTTCTGTAGCGAGCGATTTTGGACACGGTTCTTAAGCGCTGGTCGCTCTCTGCGGTTGAGTTTTAACTACAGGTCGATTCATTTTTTATCCTATTAAAGCTGATGAAGGAAGGGAAATAGATGTCTCCAATTAACCCTGCTTTGCATACTGAGTTTAAACAGCGGTCTGTTAGGTTACGAATGCTATCAATGTGGGGGGCCTTTGTACTGGTTATTTGTATTTTCGCCAATACGGTGTTCTTTCTTTCTAGGACTTTCTAGCGGGGAACAAGGGTTAGGATGTTAGGACTGATGCTTTTGATAGATACATGAGAATATGAGATTTTGGGTTTTTGTTTAGTGTGCTCGCTAAGATTTTTCTTTCAATCTTATGCCTACGTATTCCCGTTTACCGAAACAGGGAAATCAGAGCGTTCGTAGTTCCTCCTATTCTTTGGGAGGAAAAAGGTTGTTTTGGTGTCTTGTTCAAAGCCCAAGACGTGAAGCGAAAGGTGATTTGTATCTTGTTCAAAGCCCAAGATGTGAAGCTAAAAAGTCTCCACTTTAGAGAGAATTTGTCATCTCTAAAGAGGGGGTTGTATGTCACAACTGTTGGGTGACTGGTTATAAAGGAGAATTACTTTAACCGGGATACGCGGATCCTAGCAATGCCATAATTTCCTTTATAGGGGGTTTTAACCTGAAGGAGAAGACTTTAACTCAGTGTAGAGCAATGCTATCTTTCCTTAGGAATTTCTCATGCTAAAAGAAGGACAGTGGCATGGATGTAGATGATCCAGAGGCTTGCCGCTTACAGCGATTAGATGAAGGGGAAGGAGTTGTTGATGTTTGTGTACTGTGAACGAGGCACAACTTTGACGCTAAAAAGTTAATTGGATTAACCAGTGGTTTTCTTATACAAAGCCTAAGAGGAGGCTAATATGTGTCTCGTACAAAGCCTGAGAGAGAGAGGCTAAAAGGGGTTAATCCTACAAGAGGATCCTTTATACTCAACAAGAGAGTGTTTTTGTATCTCGTACAAAGCCCGAGATGGAGGCGAAAAGGTTTTTTTGACTCAATAAGAACCTTTTTGTATCTCGTATAAAGCCCGAGATGGAGGCTAAAGGGTGATTGACTCAACGAGGGAGTCTCTTATGTGTCTCGTACAAAGCCCGAGAGAGAGCCTAAACGTTGTTTGACTCCGCTGGGGAGAATCATTGTACAAAGCCCAAGAGGAGGCTAGAAACTTTTAAGAAGCCGACGGGTCCTTGTACTAAGCCCAAGAGGAGGCTATCATTCCCGGAGGAAGAGATCATTATACGAAGCCTAAGAGGAGGCTGTGAATACTTCTAAGAAGCCGTAGGGTCCTTGTACTAAGCCCAAGAGGAGGCAGGGTTGCTTTTAGGAAGCCTGTGGGTCCTTGTACGATGCCCAAGAGGAGGCCGATTGCTTTTAAGAAGCCGATGGGTCCCCAAACCCCGAGAAATTCAAGGCAAGCTATTCACAAGGAATAGATCAAGTCAGGAAAGTTCGAGAATTTGGAAGAAACTCAAGAGATGCCATTCACGGAGAAAAGATCATCTCTGGGGAGTAGAGTTTCTTGACAAGTGCTTTTAAGAAGCCTGTGGGTCCCCAAACCCCGAGAAATTCAAGGCAATGCTATTCACCGAGAATAGATCAAAGTCAGGAAAGTCTGAGAATTTGGAAGAAACTCAAGAGATGCAATTCACGGAGAAGAGATCATCTCTGGGGAATAGAGTTTCTTTGACAACTTCTATGAGTGACAGTCTATGAAAGGGTTCACAGAGAATGCTGCCTTTCATGTCTCCATATTGTTTAACCCCAAGAGGAGGGAAGACTGTGTCTGGTAATCCTATGGGGATCTAGTTTTGATTATTTAAGAGTGATTGAAACGGCTTTACCTAGTGCTAGACGTAGTTGCCGGGGAAACTCTAAATATCTATACTTTTATTACACAGTTGATATGAGTTTATGAAAGAAGACTTACAATGAGACAGCCCCACAATACAGTTATATGTATATGAAAGCGGTAAATGAAAGCAATAACCACTTACTCGGTTGTAGAGCTTCCATGCTGTTTGGTTAGTTGTTCAACAAAGAAAGATTGAAAACAACAGTATATTCAAAATCAAAGGAGAAAGTGCTTTGAAAAAGAAATATTTGGGGCTTACAGCTCAAGGAGAGGCCCAGGGTTTTATCAGTGAGCGCACTGCTGAATTTGTACAGAGGGACTTATACAAGTGACTGAGGCCCAAAATGTTTTCTGTACAAGGGGGTTGGGTCTTACACTCTAATAGAGGCCCAAAAAAGTTTAAAGAAAAAGAGTGGGGCTTATAACTCGAGGGTAGGCCCAGTTGATTTTTTCGTTAAAAGTGGCGATCGCGCCGAGGTTTTCTTTTAACGCAGTGGGACTTATACAATAAGTGAGGCCCAAAATGATTTTGGTTAAAAGGGGGTTGGGTCTTACACTCTAATAGAGGCCCAAATGTTTAAAATGATTTGTTTGAGTGAAACTCAAAGAAACCCTAATTTTATTCTTTAAAAGTAAATATTTAAAGAAAATCAAATGAAAAATACCAAATAGGTTTGAATAAACCATTTGTGATTTTTGTTTAAGGTTTGAAAAATGAGGTATAAATCACCAGAGATATTAAAACTCATTTGGTCTTGATTTTTCAAGATGAATATTCATTTCAAAATGTTTAAAAACAAATAAAAATGAATTTATTCACAAAAATACTAATTATATTAAATAAATAATATAAACTCAATTTTTTTCTGGAATAAAATATTTCAACATTTTTGTGATTTTTTGCAAAAAGAACCAATAAAAAATAATTAAAATTGAAAGAGTTATTAATTTTCCAATTAATTAATAAACCATGAAAATATTGGAAAAAATGGCAAAATGTGAAAAAACACAAAATGGCATGGGTGGGTTTGAACCCACGACCTCAAGCATACAAGGCACGCGCCTTACCACTGGGGTGGTGATACATCCATTGCTTAAAACAAAACAACAAATATACAAGTCATGCCTTGGTTTTGGCTTGCCCAAGGCAAGTTTTGGCTCAAAAACGTGAAGGTCATAACTTTCTCAATTCTTAATGGTTGGAGACAAAATTTATATGTATCTGGGCCAGAATTTAACAAGGAATCCAATGGTGGTGGTGGTTTTTTCAGATCACACTCCCTCCTCAAAACCCGATAGTGGTTTTGAAAATGGCCTATAATTGCATTTTCTATGCTACACTTTGATACAGGCAAGAATTACATGATCAATTGGCACAAACACAACACATATGACATATATAAGAGATGCATACTCAGTGGACTTCAAATGCACTCATGTTTTGGTGAGGGCAAGTTGAGAGGCTTACCCTTCTTTGGGATTTTGGTGCTTTCTCTGCAATCTGCCAAACCTCTTGCTCCAGATATGGTTTTATGCTTTGAACCACCTCAAATGATCCCTAGGATGCTTTTTGGATGATTGGAATTGACTGGTACCTGCAAAAACACAAACTGTCCCTTTCTTGCAAAAGGGGTTAAAAGTGACCAAAATAGCAACTTCCTCAAATGGTGTTCCAGATGTTGGGAACCATTTGGGACAGTTCAAGGATGATATTTGGAGTGTGTTTGAGGTTTTATCTGGTTTGGAAAGTGACTGAATCAAGACATGGCTTGAAAAATGCAAAAAAAAAGCCTATTTTGAGGTTTTGAGAGGTGACTTTGTGATTTTGTGATTACAGGTCACTTGTGATAGTTTACACAGCTTACATATGATATATATGAGGTGTGTGTGTGATTGATTGTGATGGAATGGCTCTCTAACTCAAAAACTCAGAATTACTTGCTTTGGAAGGCAAATTTGTGGTGAAAGAAGAGATTTTGAGGAAAGCATCTGTTTGATGGCTTTGGTGTACTCAAACTGAGCACAAATGAGTTCTATTTATAGTAGAGCAAGTTTGTTTTAGGATCCACAGTGAATGGCAACTGCAGCAGAGGTTTGGCCAATGTTGTCCA
Source organism: Lathyrus tuberosus (assembly GCA_022829125.1). NCBI lineage: Eukaryota > Viridiplantae > Streptophyta > Magnoliopsida > Fabales > Fabaceae > Lathyrus > Lathyrus tuberosus. The sequence goes on along the minus strand of JALAZF010000467.1, from coordinate 1,022,851 downwards.
ATGAGAATCCAAGTCTCCTCTAGCCATTGACTTGAGGTTAGGGCACAGGGTTGTGGTTCCCTTGGTCTTGGATAAGTCTTGACTGAATTCAGTTGAGAATGGCTCAGTCCATGCCACCTTGATGCTTCCATTGAATGCCTCATTCCAAAATTGAAGTCTCGTCCCTATTTTGGCCATTCTAGGTTCAACATGCTATTTCTTGTTCCAAAGACTTTGGAGGCTTGGCTCAGTGATTGTCCCCTTTAGATTCAATCCCCTGAGGTGTCCAAGTGGATAGGAGCATTTGGATTTGGCTGATTTTGGCAAATCGACCAAAAATGCAAATTCTGCCTTGCCTTGGCAGATTTAAGCAAGGCAACTTGCCAATGTCATAACTCATAGCCCAAATGGAATTTGGCAATGTTCTTGGCCATTTTGGAAAGCCCTTACATGATACAACAACTGTTTGAACATGTTTGGTTTTGATATATTTTGAATCCAAGTGAAAAATCCCCCTACATTTGGAAATAAATGAAGACAGATTTGGACTTAGTGAAAATTTCACTAAGTGTTGGAAAAAGTGACATTTTCATTTTTCAGCCATTTTGATAACTCCATAACTCAAAATCCTTAATGAATTGGAATGACTTGTAGTTGAAGTTTTTGTAGAGGGTAATGAGGGCTACAAATCCATCTTTGGATGAGAAAAAATGGCTTTGTGGTTTAGGAGTTATGATCCTTCAAAGTTGGTACCCTTGTCACTTTATTTTTAACTTAGAAAAATTTCTAAGTTTTTATGGTTACCCCTTTTACAAGTTATCCAACTTTTCTTGATTTTTCTTGATGAATGATGATTCAAATCACACATTAACATCATTTTAGGGTTAAAAAACCATTTTGGTGAAAAATCTCAAAAAGTCAAAGTTGACTTTTGTGCACAGTTGACTTTTTATCAGATGAATTCCAAACCGTGCAATTCTTCAGGAAATCATGTCCTTGACCTAAATCAAACTTGATGGACATGTTCCATGGGTGTCATAGGGTATGTTTAATCATGTATTAGGGCTTGGGAGCTTGTCCTGGTCAAAAGTCAAAGTTACAGTTGACTTTTTCCTTAAAACCCTAACTGTGGTGCAGATGAAATTGAGAATTGTTGCTCAAGCTTCTTGGATTAATACATTGTTCCAAATGGATCAATATAGTTCATTAAAGACCCTCAAATCATGTCTTGAGGTCTTGGCTCATGATTTTCCCTAAAAGTCAAGTTAGGGGTGAATTAGGTCAAGAAACCCTAATTCTTGATTTTTTATGAATGCATCCCTTGAGGCCAAATTGACTTGATGAATGGGTCCATGAGGTTCCATGGAGTATATTAGGTTATGTTTTGGATCTTTGGCTCATGCCCAGAGGAAAATTTCCCTTTGGAGGCCCTGGTTGACCAAAACCCTAATTTGGTGAGACTGTCGATCTTGAGACTTGATCCACCTAGAAGGGAGTATCCTTGTGCTTGATCCTTGAAGTGGAAGTCCTTTTGGTCCATTGTGAATGCTTGACAACCCTTGAGGCTTTTGATGAGGCATGATGGTTCATCCATATTGTGATGATGATTTGCACAATGATGGGAAATCTTAGTGGTCAAAATTTGGGGTATGACAAGAGGAAGATGATGAGGATGCTGCAGATGGTTATGATGCTAATGAAGATTGAAGTGCTGTTTTTGCTGTTTATTGCTTTTGTAGTTTATAGTTTTTTTTTGTTTCTGCACATTGTGTGCATGGTGTGTAACTTGGATAAAAGTACTTTTATGCTTATCTCGGTTTTGTTCTATGACTTGTCTTGTCTTGTGGTGCTGACTGTTGACTGACAAGGAGAGCTAGTAGGACTAACTGTAGTAAAGTGGTAGGGTATAACTTGTTGGTAGTTGGCCAATTATGGCTAAAAAGGGGGAGAGGTTAGCCTATATGTTGCATAGTTGTCTGTTGTAGCTCTAGGCTTGAGGGGGAGTGTGCATGTTTGAACAGCTGGTATGCTGGTTCTTGTTTTGAGGGGGAGTTTTGCTTAGTGCAGTTTGTTTGTGATTGCTGCTGGTATGAAGTTTTTCCGCTGCAGGTACCTCTGATGTTGGCAGAGATTGTTTTAGCCAAAATTAGCCAAAGGGGGAGATTGTTAGTTCTAGTATTGGCTGGAATTTTGGTAAAACAAAGTTGTACAATGTTGATGTCATATGTATGATGTCATAACATTGGTTCCTAACTAGCTGTTGCAGGGTTGAAGTTTTATATGCTGATATTATTATTGATGTCTTGACATCAGTATATCAGAACACTAGAACATCAGATTGTGATGTTTTAGGGCTGCGTGTGTTAGTGAGTTTTGAAGAGATTTGTTAGAGAGATTGGATGCGAATATCTTGGAGAAGATATTTCCAATAAGATAATTTGCAGATCATGGAGCAGATCATGTAACTAACATTAGGGCTGATTTGAAGAGATTTAAAAAGATTTGAAGATCAAATCTGTTTTAAATTCTGGTTTTAAAACAAATCAAATCAGATATTTTTGGAGGAGATCCAAGCCCAAGTTAGAATTCTATAAAAGCAGCCTCAACCCTTGTTGGTAAATAACGAAGAAAGAAAGCTAAAGACTGAGTGTCATTTGTGTCTTCGTGTGTGTTTTGTAAACCATTCGTGTGTGAATTGGTGTTACTATTTTTGAGTTGCTATTTGTTCTTGAACAAAGCTGTTAAGCAGAATCAAGTAGTGTGTTTAATTTGAAATCATTGGATTGTATCACTGTGGTGATTTAGGGAGTGAGTGGTTTCTCATACCTAAGTGGTTTCTTAGGTAGAATTGTCATTGGGTAGTGATTAAGTTAGGTAGATGTCAATTAGGATTGTTGAGTCTGTAATTTAATACTACTAATAGTGAATTTCCTCCCTGCCTTGGTAGCCCCCAGACGTAGGTAGTTAGACCGAACTGCATGAACAATTCTTTGTGTTGATTTACTGTTGTTATTACCTTGTTCATAGCAGATTGTGTTGTTGTGACATCACATTTAACATCACACAACTGTTACTAGAATTTCATAATCAATCCATTCATGATTTATGCAAATGCAAAGAGACCGACACAACGACTCTATGCAAATGCGGTACCATCCATCCATCATTCTCATCATTAATTCACTCAGGAATTATTGGAATCATCGCTTGTTACTTAGTGTAACTCCCCGTCGGGCAAACGATGTTCCCCGTCGCTCACACCTCTTTGTATAAGGCAGACGATGTTTATGGATCGCTCACACCTCTTTGTATAAGGTACACGACCCGATCGCTCACACCTCTTTGTATAAGGCACACGATCGTCTATAATCATCGTTCATACCTCTTTGTATAAGGCACACGATGTTATAGTGGATTCCCTCTGGAACCGTTTCGTCGCTCACACCCACTAGGGCACACGACATCACAAGATGCATATCATGATGCTTGGCATACAATGACTCATGACAATCAAATGCATACATATATACACCTATAATCATGCATATACAATAAAACACAACACAATGCATTTACTTGCCCTTAGGCCACAAACCATCATCACAACATTTCATCACATGCATTTACATCATACCACAGTGCACAAGTCATACATCATATATCAAAAGCATATTGCATGATAACACATCAAATACACACAATTAGGACGGAAAAAGTTGGCAAAACGACACATTTCCAAATTCCCGACATAATTAAATCGGCCACCAATCTCAAAACCATTTTTATAAGAAAGAACATTCCAATAGCTTTCCAACGGTACCAAGAATGTCTTAATCCGAGTTACGGGTCAAAAGTTACGGCATCGGACGCGGAATCGGGAAAATTCTGCACCCTCTCTGGTCATACGCGTATTGCCTTGGGCCATACGCGTACTGCCCAGCTCGCTCGCCCATCCATACGCGTATGGGCAGAGACTAATTTCTCCCAAAAAATTCCACTAAAAACCCCGTACGCGTATTGCCCTCCTAGTTACACGTAATGCCTTGCCAAGTACGCGTACCATTACGCATTTCAGCAGAGGGCCGTGCAAAATGGGTTCCATACGCGTAATGCCCACATTTTTCCCTTGCCATACGCGTATTGCCCTAACCAATACGCGTACTGCCTTGCCTGTTACGCGTATGGGCAGCGCAACCCAGAATTTTTCCTGCATAATTCCTGCTACGAATTTCACCCCAAATCCTCTCCAAATCTCATCTAAACACTTCCAAATCACAATATATCAACCAAGACATGTTCTAAACATAACAACAAATATTCTACGCAGTTTATTTCGAGTTTCGACCGTGAAATCATCGATTTCTATCAATTGTTCATCAATTTACTAATGAGAAAAGTTGTGGAACAACCAAAACAATTACGACAAACATCACATATACATACACAAGCAAGATATAATCGAAACTTCTCACCCTTACCCGATTAATCGCGCTTGAACGGATGATTTCTTTTATTCCAAGTTGTCCTCTTCTTTTCCCTCCTATTCCTTTCTCTCTTCTCTTTTTCTTTCTTTCTATTTTTCTCTCTATGTTTCTATTTTATGAAAAATAACCAAGCAAAAAGACCAAAATACCCCTACTCTCAAATATCTCGCAAACGCTCTCAAAACGCGATAAAATATAATAACGATGAAAAATAATATACTGCCAAATAAAAGTCAAGAATAAAATAATATAAAAATAAAAATAATTAAATCGACTCGATTAAATAAATCGGACAAAACGGGGCGTTACAAAAACCAAGACCCTTCTTTGTTTTATTATCAGTAGGAATGACAAGCTGTCCCCATCCTTTCGTATTGTTACTTTCAATTGCCTCGAGAGCATCTTTGTATGAGAAAATAGAGGTTCCTTTCTCCGATTGATTCTTATTGCTCACCGAAAGCGCTTGGAACTGAGTCCCAACAACCTCCTCGGGTTCTATACAAGTAGATAATGACAGGTTACTCACGAGCAAGGCTTGTTCTCCACAAACCGTGACGAGTTGATCGTTTTTGACGAACTTCAGTTTTTGGTGCAGCGTCGAAGTTACTTCCCCAGCCTGGTGTATCCAAGGTCTTCCTAATAAGCAACTGTATGTTGCCCGGATGTTCATGACCTGGAAAGTGATTAGGAAAGTGAGAGGACCGATAGTTATGGGAAGGTCGGCTTCGCTGATAACTGCTTTTCGAGACCCGTCAAACGCTTTGACGATGACCTCACTGCCCCTCATCGGAGGTCCTTTGAATGATAGTCGCATTAAAGTGGACTTAGGCATAACATTGATGGCTGATCCTGTGTCTACCAGTACGCTGGCTAAAGCATCGTCCTGGCAGTTAACTGTGATATTGAGCACCATGTTGTGGCGTTTGCCCTCCTCTGGAAAATCCTCATCAGTGAACCCTAAGTTGTTGCAGGAAGTGATGTTAAAGATGATGCTATCAAACTGTCATATTGACACATCCTGTTCCACAAAGGCCTGCTCTAAGACTTTCTGTAGAGCCTCTCTGTGGGCTTCGGAACTGAGTAAAAGTGATAGCACAGAGATCTATGAAGGAGTTTGTAACAGCTAATCAACAATGTTGTATTCACTCTTTTGGATGAGCTTCAGCATCTCATCATTGTTTTTCGAAATTTTGGGAGTACTGGATTGACCGAATGGTGGATCAGGAGCTTCTGTCTGAAGTTCCTTTTCTTTAATAGGTTCTCCAACTCCTCGGTTGAAGATTCGACTGCTCTGTGTTACTCGACTGATGTCTGCAATATTCACGATGGAGGGTAATGGAATTTCCTTTCCATTCTCAATTATTGTTGCACCGTATTTGTAAGGGATCACCTTAGCTGATTCATATGGTAATGGTTCTGGCAGATAGATAACTACAGGAGCCTTCTGATTTTTCTGACTGTCGTAAGTAACTTCAATCAGCTCCTGGCTAGGAACCTTTGATTCGTCCAGTAGAGGGATGATGGTACAAACATCCTTGTTCTGTTGATGATCAGAGATTATGACAACATCTCTGATTTGATCAGCAAAGTAGTCCGGTGTCTAGTTGATTGGCTCGGAACTCGGACATGGGTGAATCTCTTTTCGGTCCAACTGACCTTGAAGAGCTGCCCGCACAAGGTAGCATCCTTGGTTGTTCTCCTAGCAGACTCTGCAGCGTTCATAGTTATGTGGTGGCACCTGGCCACACCCGCTTTAGATGCAGTGTAACCTTACTAGGTCAGTTTCCATAGATCAGACATCCTGACTTTGACGCCGAGTAGGGTTCCCATTAAGCACACTGATTTGTTGTGTGTCTTCATCCATATAGATTGGAAGCCACCAGTGGTTTAACAGGTGTTGCAAAGTTCTTTGAACGAGAGCGCACCATTGGTTACTCTCACAACATCCTTTACAGCTCAAATAATCGTGAGAAGTGAGAAAACCGAGTTGGACTTGCCTGGCGTGTAACTCCACCAGGCTGGTGTTCATCAAACGAATATCAAAGATTTGGATCATGTTGATCTGATAAGTATTTCTATCATGGTAGTCCTGGATCCACCCAAGATCCATCTGACGCTGGAGGGTCTCTTGTACAAAAGAGCATCCCTGTTTGTTTACCGAGCAAGTCAGACAGGAATTGTAATCATGTCGCGGAAAATTATGGTACTGGCTTTGCCTTGAGTGCATCACCACCAAGTTGACATTCATTGCACAGATGTCTTGGTTTTGAATGACGTTGGAATTCGTATAGGTCATGTTGACTCCACGAACTCGATGCTCTTGGATCCACCCGAGATCCAATTGTTCCTGTAGAGCTGATTGCACCACAGAACATCCTTGATTGTTCTTAGAGCAGATATCACACTGGTGATAATTATGAGGTGGTACATGGCCATATCCACTCTGTCTACAATGCATCTTGACTAATTTGGCCCTTAATAAGAGTACATCATGAATTTGATAGATGTTGTTAAACTCTCCCTCTATCAAATTGACTGCAACTTTCTCATGTTGAGGCAACAGGTTCGTGAGAACATTTGGATTCGTATCTTTGAAAGATAAGACCCCGCTCCTAACAAGCTTTTGCACATCGGATTTGAAACTGAGACAGTTTTCTATATTATGCCCTGGTCCTCCTTGATGATAAGGACACGTCTGGTCCATTTTGAACCAGAAAGGAGGATTTTCCGATACTGTAAGAGGAGACTTAGTCTGGACGTGCCCCTTGACCAGTAGTAATGGAAACAGTTCTGCGTACAACATGGGTATAGGATCAAATCCTGATGGTCGTGTTGTACGGTTGTTGTTATATGGAGGACGAGCCTGCTGAAGAGGCTGCTGTGTCCTTTGCTGATACTGCTGTTGATTAGCTTGGCTCTGCGCAACCTGAGGTTGATACGTAGGAACAGGCGCGGAGTTAATAGCAGGAGTTATAGCTGCTACTGGTTGGTAACGTCGCCTTTGCTTTCCGAGAGAGATATTCCCAATATCCTGCTCTTTTTTCTTAGGGAGAGCACTACTGTATCGTTTTGTACTACTTGATGGTCCAGCGTCTTTAACTAAACGTCCTTCTCAGACGGCTTCCTCAAGACGAACTCCCATGCTCACCATCTCGGTGAAGTCACTGGGCGCCCTAGCAACCATTCTGTCGTAGTAAAATGAGCTTAAGGTTTTTAAGAAGATCTTTGTCATCTCTTTTTCCTTCAGAGGTGGAGAAATCTGAGCGGCAATTTCACGCCATCTCTGAGTGTATTCTTTAAAGGTTTCCTTGTCCTTTTGTGACATTGATCTGAGTTGATCTTTGTCCAGTGCTATGTCCAAATTGTATTTATAATGTTGAACGAAGGCAGCCGCAAGATCTCTGAATGTGCCGATCGTGGCGCGGTTTAAACCCATGTACCATTTTAATGCGGCACCGGTTAAACTATCCTGAAAGTAGTGAATTAGTAGCTCCTGGTTCTTTTTCTGAGCTGACATTCGCCGAGCGTACATCACCAAATGGTTCTGAGGGCAAGAGTTACCCTTGTACTTTTCAAATTTGGGTACCTGGAACTTGTGCGGAACTTTCACATTGGGGACCAAACAAAGGTCCGCGGCGTCCTTTCCAAATAAATCCTGACCGCGAATGGCCTGCAGTTCTTTCTACATTTCCAGGAATTGTTCCTGGAACTCATTCATTCTGTCGAACATGCTGTCATTTCCACCATAAGGTATTGGTGGAATCTGTCCTTCCGGGACAGTGTGTCCCACTGGCGGTGGTATAGTCATTATGGCCGAGACTCTTGGTGTCTCCCGAAGTTTGTAACCTTCAGGAGTTGCTGTCATGCCCCTGGCATCTTCTCTTTCCCGAAGATTGTAACCTTCAGGCCCAGCGGTTCCTGCTGCAGTTCCCTGATCCTCAGCGATCGGCGAAACATATCCTTCCGGGATATAGTTGGGTGGCATGCCCCAGGGATGATCTTTCGGCATTTTGTACCCAGGATCATACTTTTCCACTATGGGCGTTGATGTAATCTCTGAGATCACAGTCCGTTGTTGTTGCATCTGAGCTTCTACCAAAGCTTGCATATTGTTATGAAGCTTTCTCAGATCCTCTTTCAGAGTGTCGATCTCTTCCCTCAACTCTCTGTTCACTTCCTTGAGATCATCCATATTCTTCTGACGATTAGCCCGAGTATTGTACGAATGAGACAGTTTGACTCTAGAATCGAGACACAAACTTGAGATTCGTAGGTAAGAAGAATGCATTGTGTGAGAATGATGAATGATATGCAATGATTATATTAATTATATATTTTTGTTTATTCAAAGTAAACTTCGACAATTAGATTGCAAATATCAAACAGTGGGGAAACCCCGTTTTATTGAATTCAAAGGATTGCGGAAAAGGAAATACAGTAGATTACAAAGTGCTGAAAAAGGAAATCTAAACTAATGGATCCTGAGTCCTCTCTGAGGAGAGCTCAGGTGCTGGTTCTGGTACTTTCCTTTTCTTTGACCGGGGCTCTTGGGCCGTTGTTGGGTTGTCATTCCTTTGCCAAGTGAAAGGAGCGAGCAAATTCCTTTGGTCATCCTGATTTTCTACAGCATGTTGCTCTAAAATTTCAATCAAAGCATCCTTTTCTCTTAATAGCTGCTGTATTTTCTTACACTCCACATTGAGAATACGATACTTGTTCCTCCATGACCTCTTTTCCTGTTGAACTTTGCTGAGAGTAACCTAAAGCTTTTCCGTCTCAGATATGAAATAAAGGGCAGAGTCCCTTAATGGAAGAACTTTCTAATGAGGGTAATGCATCCTCAGCATGAGAGCTCTAGTTTGTACCCAGTGGAGATAAGGCTCCACCGAGACACAGTCTGGTTTTCCTAGAGACTCTCTTCCTTTACTATGAACGTGTTTCCAAGCATGCACTATTTCTATCTTTAGTGCCCTGTCATTTTCTCCTTCCTTGAAGAAAAGACCTTCCAGATGAGCATTACGCGGGACATGCCTCATCGGGTATCCAAATTGACGATGAACTAAAATTGGATGATAGTTGATTCCTCCCTTAGTTCCTATAAGGGGCACATTTGGGAAATTTCCATAACGGTCAATGATCCTGATCCCGTCGTAGATTCGATTGTACCAATCGATGTCCGAGTTGGTAAGACACATGATTCTCTGCGACCAACGTAAAGTATTCTTTTGATCCCAAAATGCAGCAGACTTGGGTAAGTGGGCAGTGAACCATTTGTAAAGCAAGGGTATACAGCACGTGATCATTCCTCTGCTGTATAAATTCCTTAAGTGTACCAAATGATACGCATCTGCGAGTAAGGTCTGTACAGGGTTTTCAATCAGGAAAATCTTAATGGCGTTGATATCTACGAAGTTATCAATGTTTGGAAACAAAAATAACCCGTAGGTGAGCAAAACAAAGATACTCCCGAAAGCGGCCACGTTCCCTATACTAGCAAAGTATAGAGCTTTCTTTGTTAAGAACTGGGCTGGCAAACCTTGGATGCCACCCTTAGTGGTCATGTGAGTCCTGACTTCTGACTCGTCCAAATATATTGCTCGTGCAATGGTTTGATCCTTTGGAATTTCTTCCAGTCCAGAAAAGGGAGCATGATCAGTGATATGCAGATCAGTCAGGTGAGAGTACTCCTCCAGCTTTGGTGCTAGCTGATAATTTGGGAATGTGAAACAGTGATAGTCCGGATCATAGAACTGGATTAGTGTGGATAGGATTCCTTCGATTACATGGACCTTTAATAGAGACAGTAGTCCTCCATACTTGGCTCTAAAAGCCTTGTGGTTGGTGATCATTCTCGCCAAACCTCTCAAATCCTCTAACTTTGGAACCTTGAAGGTGTACTTATGAGTTTTCCTTCTACCGAAATCCATTAGCACAACCCCCTTTCTCTGATATTTGCAATCATTGTCTCAGTTTAATTTGAAAAAGAGAGACTAGAAGAGAAGATTTTTCTTTGGTTTAGTGTTTTTTAAATGAATGTATGAATGCAGCACACAAAAACATAGAAAAAACATGGGGTCAAAGGGTCGGTGTCATGAAGTCAAGGCTCTACCCCCCCCCCCTCCAAAGGTTTATACTGGTGATTTTTTGTACCTGTCCGCAAAATCATTGACCCCTTTTGGGATGACAACAGCAAGCAGATCGCCAGCGCGCTGATGTATCCTAGAGTGATCTCAGATGAGGGTAGTATCGCGTGACAACTATTTCCGATAGCTTCTGCACTACAAAATGGCTTTAGTCTACTAAAAACCTCAGCTTCTCAGATAACCCAGTCGACCACACTACTTTCAACAACCGAAGTCGTATAGGCAATGTATCTGCAAAGGGGGTCTCCACTGAGTTTGATGGTCGATCGGGGGCTCTTAACTGGGATTCACTCCCCGCAAGATTACCTGCATTTCCATCACCTATCTTAGGTGTATACTCAATTATTTCCAGCACTATCGCTTTGGGGTACTACAGTTCGATTCATTTTTTATCCTATTGAAGCTGATGAAGGAAGGGAAATAGATGTCTCCAATTAACCCTGCTTGCAAACTGAGTTTGAACAGACGACTGTTGGTTTACAGATGCTATTAAGATTGTGGGTCTCTCTTAGGTTATTTTGCTTAAGAACAGTGTCTAGGCTATTGGTAGGATGTTAGGTCTGATGCTTTTCGATTGAGGTATGAAGGTATGGGATTTTGGGTTTTTTTTATTAGTATGCTCGCTAAGATTTTTCAATCTTATGCCTACGTATTCCCGTTTGACGAAACAGGGAAATCAGAGCGATCGTAGTTCCTCCTATTATATGGGAGGAAAAAGTTGTTTTGGTGTCTTGTTCAAAGCCCAAGACGTGAAGCTAAAGGGAGTATTGTATCTTGTTCAAAGCCCAAGATATGAAGCTGAAGGATTTATTTGTATCTTGTTCAAAGCCCAAGATGTGAAGCTGAAGGGTTTTGGCTTGAGGGAGAATTTATCATCTCTAAAGAGAGACATCTCGTTTGTTCATCACAACTGTTGGGTGACTTATTATAAAGGAGAATTACTTTAACTGGGATATGTGAATCCAGCAATGCCATAATTTCCTTTATAGGGGATTTTTAACCTGAAGGAGAAGACTTTAACTCAGTGTAGAGCAATGCCATCTTTCCTTAGGAATTTCTCATGCTAAAAGAGGGACAGTGGCGTGGATGTAAATAATCCAGAGGCTTGTCGCTTACAATAATTAGCTGAAGGAAAAGGTATTGTTGATGTTTGTATACTGTGAGCAAGGCACATATTTGATTCTAAAAGGTTGATTGACTCAACCGGGGTTTTCCTTATACAACGCCTAAGAGGAGGCTAGTGACCCAACTAGAGGGTGCTTTTATATGTCTTGTACGAAGCCCGAGATAGAGGCTAAAAGGTTTGTGACCTAACAAGAGGGTCTGTTTGATAGGTGATTGACTCAACAAGAGAGTCTTTGTATCTCGTATGAAGCCCGAGATGGAGGCTAAAAGGTTTGTGACCCAACAAGAGGATCTTTTGTACTCAACAAGAGAGTGTTTTGTATCTCGAACGAAGCCCGAGATGGAGGCTAAAAGGTTTGACTCAACAAGAGAGTCTTTTATACTCAACAAGAGAGTGTTTTGTATCTCGTACGAGGCCCGAGATGGAGGCTAAAAGGTTAACTCTGCTGGAGAGAATCATTGTACAAAGCCCAAGAGGAGGCTATCTATACTGGGGAAGGAATCATTATACAAAGCCTAAGAGGAGGCTAAAAGATGGTGACTGTTTCAGTTTAGTGATAGGTCCAGTATGTTGGATAAAAGAGAAAATAAGTTCTTATATGGGTAATGTTGTGCTTTGGGATTGATCAAAGGATCAGGGTTATTTCCTGTTCTTTAAGGAAACGGTAAATCCCAAGGGTATTGAGACTGTCAAAGTCTACTGGTGTTTTGAGAAGTCGATTCTCAGATAAGTGAATGATCTTTGTATGATGCCCACGAGAAGGCTGGTATGTTAAGGATGAAGGTCAACCCATTAACTGATCTGAAACTTGACTCAGAAAGACAACTCTAGCAAATTGATGACTAGGTTCTGTTCCTATACCTGTAGAGGTCTCTGGGTCCTTGTACTAAGGCCAAGAGAAGGCATAAGAGCTTTTAAGAAGCCGAAGGGTCCTTGTACAATGCCCACGAGGAGGCGGGGATGCTTTTAGGAAGCCTGTGGGTCCCCAAACCCCGAGAAGTTCAAGACATCCCATTCACCGATAATAGATTAAGCCAGGAAATTCCGAGAATTTGGAAGAAACTCAAGAGATGCCATTCACGGAGAAAAGATCATCTCTGGGGAGTTAGAGTTTCTTTGACAATGTCTAAGGGTGACAGTCTGAGAAAGGATTCACAGAGAATGCTTCCTTTCACGTTTCCATATTGTTTAACCCCAAGAGGAGGGAAGATTGTATCTGGTAATCCTACGGGGATCTAGTTTTATTTGTATTTAAGAGTGACCAACAGGGCTTTACCTAGTGCTAGACATAGTTGTCAGGGAAAACTCTAAATAAATATACTAGTATTACACAGCTGATATTTGACAAGTATATAAAAGTTTGTGAAAGAAGACTTACAGTGAGCAGCCCCACAATACAGTTATATATATATGAAAACGGATAAAGAAAGCGGGTAAACACTTACTCGGTTGTAGAGCTTCCATGATGTTTTGTTAGTTGTTCAACAAAGAAAGATTTGATAACAATATTATATTCAAAATTAAAGGAGAAAGTGCTTTGAAAAGATTGTTGGGGCTTATAGCTCAAGGAGAGGCGCAAGGTTTTTATCAGTGATTGCACTGTTGTTTTGAATTTGTACAGAGGGGCTTATACAAGTGACTGAGGCCCAAAAAGGTTTTCTGTACAAAGGGATGGGTCTTATACTCTCTCAAGAGGCCCAAAGAGTTTTTAAAGAAAAGAAATGGGGCTTATTACACGAGGGTATGCCCAGATGATTTGATTTTTGAACTGGCGATTGCGCCGAGATTTTCTTTTAACGTAGAGGGACTTATACAATATCTTAGGCCCAAAAAGGTTTTGGTTAAAAGGGGATTGGGTCTTACACTCTATTAGAGGCCCATGAGCATTTTTGTACAAGTGATAGGGCTTACAGCTCAAGGAGAGGCCCAATTTATTATTTCTGAAAAGGCGATGATCGCGCCGTTGTTTTTAAAAATACAGTGAGACTTATACAATGACTGAGGCCCGAAAAGTGGTGTACTTACAAAGGGATTGGGTCTTACACTCTAATAGAGGCCCATGAGTGTTTGAAAATGATTTGTGAGGGTGAAAATCAAAGAAACCCTAATTTTTGTTTTACTTAAAAGTAAATATTTAAAGAAAATCAAATAAAATGATAAAAATACCAAATAAGTTTGAATAAACCATTTGTGATTCTTGTTTAAGGTTTGAAAAATAAGGTTTTAATCACAAGATGATTTAGAACTCATTTGGTTTTGATTTTCAAAGTAAATATTCACTTTTAAATGTTTAAAAACAATTAAAAATGAATTTATTCACAAAAATACTAATTATATTAAATAACTAATATAAATTTAATTTTTTTGTGCAATAAAATATTTCGGCATTTTTGTGATTTTTTGCAAAAAGAACCAATAAAAAATAATTAAAATTGAGGGAGTTATTACTTTTTCAAATCATTAAAAATAATAAGAAAAACAATAAAAAGTGAAAAAATAACAAAAAAGAGGATCTGGGGCGAGGGGGATTCGAACCCCAGACCTCTTGTGTATAGGGCGCGCGCCTTACCACTGGGGTGGTGATACATCCGTTGATTGAAACACAACCACAAATATACAAGGCTTGCCTTGTTTTTGGCCTGGCCCAAGGCAAGGCAAGGCAAGATTTTGGTTGAAAACGTGAAGGCCATAACTTTCTCGTTTCTCCATGGATTGGGACAAAATTTAGGTCTATCCTGCCTAGAATTTCACAAGGAATCCAATGGTGGTGGTGTTTTTTCCAGATCATGCTCCTATTGAAAAACCCGATAGTGGTTTTGAAATAGGCCATGATTTGCATTTTCTGTGCCATCTCTTGGTACAAGCATGAATTACATGATAAATTGGTGCAAACACAACACATATAACATGTATAAGAGATGCATGATCAGTGGACATCAAAAGAAATCATGATTCAAAGAATCCAAGTTGTGATGATTACCTCTTTTTGGAGCTTTTGTGCAATCTGCCAAGGGCTTTGTTCCAGAAATGATTTGATGCTTTGGACACCCTCAAATGATCTCTTAGAAGCTTTTAGGATGGTTGGAATCAGCTGGAAACCTCAGGAACAAGTTTGAGCTCTTTCTTGCAAAAGGGGCAAAAGTGGCCAAAATAGTAACTCTCTCAAATGGTGTTCCAGATGTGTGGCACCATTTGGGACAGTTCAAGGATGATATTTGGAGTGTGTTTGAGGTTTTATCTGGTTTGGAAAGTGACTGAATTAAGACATGGCTTGAAAAATGTACAGAAGTCCTATTTTGAGGTTTTGAGAGGTGACTTTGTGATTTTGGTGTTACAGGTCACTTGTGAGAGTTTGGACAGCTTAGATATGACATATTGGATGTGTTTGGATTATGAGCTGTGGTGGAATTGCTCTCTAACTCAAAAATTCAGAGTTACCTTGCTAAAGAAGGTATTTTTTCCTAGAGAAAGAGATTTTGAGGAAAGCAAGTGTTGTAGTACTTTGGTGTACTCAAACTGAACACAATTGAGCTCTATTTATAGTAGAGCAAGTTTTTTTTGCTGCAATAGTGAATGGCAACTGCAGCAGAGGTTTGGCCAATGTTGAGCAATGAGAATCCAAGTCTCCTCTAGCCATTGACTAGAGGTTAGGGCACTGGCTGCTAGGTCCCTTGGTCTTGGATAAGTCTTGACTGAATTCAGTTGGGAATGGCTCAGTCCATGCCACCTTGGTGCATCTATTAAATGCTCCAATCCAAAATTGGAGTCTTGTCCCTCTTTTAGGCAATTCTAGGTTTGGCATGCTACTTTTGGTTCCAAAGACTTGGGAGGCTTGGGATCAGAGTTGGTTCCTCCTTGGTCCCTTCTTGAGGTGTTCAGATGGATAGAGTTGCTTTCCCTTTGCAAAATTTGAGTAAATCGAGCAAAACTCCCAAATCTTCCTTGCCATGACAGTTTGCAGCAAGGCATATTGGCATTGTCATATCTCATGGCTCAAGTGGAATTTGATGGAGTTCTTGGCCATTTTGGAAAGCCCTCATATGATACAACAACTGTTTGATCATAATTGGTTTTGATACCTTTTGGATCCAAGTGAAAAATTCCCCTACATTTGGAAAGAAGTGAAGGCAGATTCTGACTTAGTGAAAATTTCACTAAGTGTTGGAAAAAAGTGACATTTTCACTTTTTGTGATTTTGATCATTCCATAACTTAAAATCCATGAGGAATTGGAATGAGTTGTGTTTGAAGATTTTGTAGAGGGCCATGAGAGCTACAAATCCAGCTTTGGATGGGGGAAAATGGCCTTGTGGTTTAGGAGTTATGATCCTCCAAAGTTGGTACCCTAGCCACTTTGTTCCATAACTTAGAAAATTTCTAAGTTTTTTATGGTTACCCCTTTTACAAGTTATCCCAACTTTCTTGATGAATGATGATTCCAATCATACATTGACATCATTTTAGGGTCAAAGAACCATAATTGTGAAAAATCTCAAAAAGTCAAAGTTGACTTTTGTGCACAGTTGACTTTTTGTCAGATGAATTCCAAATTGTGTGATCCTCTATGAAATCAAGTCCTTGACCTAAATCAAACTTGATGGATTGATTTCATAGGTGTTATAGGGTGTATTGAATCATGTCCCAAGGTTTGGGAGCATGTCCTGGTCAAAAGTCAAAGGCATAGTTGACTTTTCCCGCAAAACCCTAATTGTGGTTCTGATGAATTTGAAACTTGTTGCTCAAGCTTCTTGGATAAATCCATTGCTGCAAATGGATCAATGTAGTGTTTTAAGGACCCTCAAATCATGTCTTAAGGCCTTGGCTCCTGTTTTGTCCCAAAAGTCAACTTAGGGGTGAATTAGGTCAAGAAACCCTAATTCCAGATTTTTTATGAATGCATCCCCTGAAGCCAAATTGACTTAATGATTGGGTTCATGAGGTCCCATGGAGCATTTTAGGTTATGCTTTGAAGCATTGGCTCATGCCCAAATGAAAATTTTCATCTGGAGGCCTTGGTCGACCAAAACCCTAATTTGGTGACACTGGCGATCTTGAGGCTTAATCCACTCAGAATGCTGCAGCCTTGTGCTTGATTCTTGTTGTGGGAGTCCTCTTGACCCATTGTGGGTGTTTGAGAGGTTTAGACAAGTTGAAGATCATGCCATTCCTTGATTGATCCTTTGTCTAAGAGCTCTGAGAGGGCCTGAAACCCTAAGTTTAATTGTAGGGGATGCTCACCCATCCTTGGGGAGACTAATAAGGCATAATGATACAACCATATTGTGATGATGATTTGTACAATGATGGGAAATATTAGTGGTCAAAATTTGGGGTATGACACCTGCACACCACCAATCAAGGTTAGAAGAACTAAAGCATCGACAGTGTACACACACTCGTCGACTGACTAGGGTCTGACATCACGTAAAAACTTGGCCGGACAGACCGACCTGCTCTGATACCACTAATGTAACACCCTTTTCTACCCCCACAAATGTTGCAGCAGAAACAACTCAAATATCAGAGTAAAGTATCAAAATCACCTCAAGGGTGCACATTTCTCATTTAAATCAAATAATACACTTGCCCTGTAAACAAAAGGGTTTTCCTCAAAATAACTCAAAAGCCTTCACATAGCAGCGGAACTCAAAATTCTCAATTAAAATGTTTTCAACAAACATCTTAATAATAAAAAATAAAGCCACATCATCAAATGACAACAAAATAAGGAAACAACATAGTTCAACTCAAAGGGCCCCAACCCGATGTTACACTATCAGAGCAAGACCCACTAAATCGATCAAAAGAAAATAAACTTCAAGGTCCTCGAAGCATCCACGGCTAAACCTGATCACCTGCACGTTACCCACGTGGAGGCAACATTCAAATAGGAAGGGTGAGTAATCACAATTCATAATAATCATTATAAAACAAGATATACATAAAATGGCATTATCTTCATAAACAACATCTTCAGGGTCATCACAAGGAAACATAAATCACAAACATCATCATAAAAATACAACAATGCCAATTAAATGCAAATGCGCAACCAGACTCATGCATGTGGTACCAATCGTCATAATAGATGGACACTAGGCCATCAACCCTCCAAAGATCCCCGTCAATAGGATCGATCCCGCATTTGGAACTGGAGCACGTCATAATTACCTCATATCCGCATAATGGGAATGAAGCGTCGTCACAGAGTATGCATATGAATGTATGATACACAACATCACTAATCATCATCATCAATTAAACATCATAATGTACATCATCATTCATCAATCCTCATATACGTCATATCATCACATATTCTTCAAGTAATCATCAAAACATCATCGTATAATCATCAGTAACATCATGAAAAATCATCATAAAAATCACAACATCGAAACATCACAACAGCACAGCAACATAAACAAAATTTTGCGAACAATAGCAGTTCGCTCCAGGATTCGCTAGGCGAACCTGTTCGCTGGGACCTTCGTTTGGCGAAGCGGCCAACGAATCCCACAGACACCACACCAAAACACCAGAAAAACACCCTATGTCATACTCGCTGGTTTATTCGCTGGGCGAAGCTACTCGCTGATTCACTCGCTTAGCGAGACTTCCAGCGAATCCCCACTTCCACTCCAAAATCATCTCAGTACCTACACTCATGTTATCGCGCATTCGATGCACTGTTCGCTTTGCGAACCTTGGCGAACATTCGCCTAGCGAAGCGATGGTTCGCTTAGCGAACCTGCGATTACAGCAAATTGCTGCTACGCACCAGTGGTTCCACAGCCTCAAAGGTACATGTGATTACAGCTCCAAATGACCCAAAAACATCCCTATAACAGTTCTAATGCATCACGGAGATCAACGGCATAAAACCTACGTCTATTAGGTCGATTAGGACACCTCGGGGAAACCTTAAATCCCCTAAACCTTCAAAACTCTCAAGCTCCCCATAAACTCCATAGATTCTTCACCACAAGGTTAAAACTACAACAATGGGGAAATCTGCCCCAAAGATCTATTTTTATCCGATTAAATTCAACCCTTAATAATCGATTCACAAAATCCCTTCAAATCATCAATTCGTCACAAAAATCCCATAAACCCTCAAACACAAAACAACCACTTCAATTACATCGAATCCTATAATGAAAACAATGAAAGGTAATTACTCCCCATACCTTAGATTGTCGATCCGATGTGTTTTCTCTTGAGTTTTTGGAAACCTTCACGAATTCCTCGCCTTTTCCCTTTTTCCTCAGAGCTCTCCCTTCTTTCCTCCTTTTCACGGTTAAGCAAAAGTGAACCCTATTCTCAAAATCCTCTTTAAATATTCAGCCTAACCCTTGGGCCTCAAAATTGGGCTTTCTCCATAACGCCCTCACTAATTCCCCTCAAATGTCCACTTTACCCTTAACTCCTCTAATATTATTTAAAATAAATAATAATACAATATATTCCGTAATATATGTTGTTATTTAATTAAATAACCAAAACTTCACAAAAACACCGACATCGACACAAAACACCAAAATTCATAGAAATCCATGAATATAATATTTAAATAAATTAAATAAATGAAATAAATATTCTTACGAAATTTGGGGTGTTACATTGTGTAATGATAAAGCTGTACTGGCACATCTCCTTTTTACAGTGGAGGAAGTGACATGATATATCTTCTTGGGCGCTGTGTACAGTCTTTCACAACGGTAACATTTTTCTTCAAAAAGTCAGAGGCTTCTGATGGTAATTAATTGAAGCATGAGTAGAGACTTCTTAATTGGGTATCTGAAACTCTAAGTCTTTAGTCTTTCGAAGTCGTCCATTAGGAATCAACCTTCAGAACTTCAGCACTTGTCTTTAAATCCGTTATCCTTTACTACATCAAGTCTTCCGAAACTTCAGAGTTGTCCATTAGGAATCTGTCTTCAGAGTCTTCAGCACTTGACCTTTGGAACCATGATCCTCAGAACGCATAAGTCTTCAGAGTCTTTCTGCACTTGGTCTTCAGAGCCTTCAGCCTTCAGAACTTCAAGTCATTGGAATCTTCAGCACTTCGGTTCTCTATAACATTATCTTCATCAGAAGCTTCGCAATCTTCAAAATCCCAACCACTTTCAAAGAGCATCCACAAGAACATTGCAACAGCAATATCGACATCCTTGGATCTGACTGATCATGATCAGATACAAAAGTATTCTTGCTTCTTGCGACTTGTGTCACACATAGTAACTTCGCATATAATCAATTACGCACATCTGACTGGTGCTTGTTGGATCTGATATCTTCTATGATTATGATCTGCACACAACACACGTTAGAACATAAAATGGTTCTTTCACAAATACCATTGTTATCATCAAAACATAGAGACAACTTGTAGAGACAACTCTTGCTCTCACAAGTGGTTCCTGCTGCAGTTTCTTGATCTTCAGTGACCGGCGGGATATATCCTTCAGGGATAAAGTTGAGAGGCATGCCCCAGGGGCGACCTTTAGGCATGTTGTACCGAGGATGATTCTCGTGCGTCTCCATTATGGGTGTAGATGCAATCTCTGAGATCACAGTCCTTTGTTGCTGCCAGGTGTGACGCCCCCAATCTATACCCCCAATTAACAGGCAATTAAAGCACTAAAAGAAAATTCGAAATTTTGTCAGAGTACATTTGAATTCGCGGCATAGAAAGGGAGGAATCACATCAACTGTACCCAAACATAGCATAACATGCAACACCTGCCCATAA
This sequence comes from Lathyrus tuberosus, assembly GCA_022829125.1. Lineage (NCBI taxonomy): Eukaryota > Viridiplantae > Streptophyta > Magnoliopsida > Fabales > Fabaceae > Lathyrus > Lathyrus tuberosus. The sequence goes on along the minus strand of JALAZF010000467.1, from coordinate 1,002,365 downwards.
TGATATGCAACTGTGGGGTAGCAATCAAACAGAGGAAACTTTGTTCCTTACACCCACTTTTCAGAAATTAGAATTAAAGCGGAAGATCTAAAATCTGATTAACATACATACATATACACATATAAACAGTTCGTCATACATCAGGTAGCATATGCACAACCAAAATACATCATCCAATATACAAAATAATAGCACGCGGCCACCCTAACTACCCGGAGTCACATATCAGAGCCGACCGACCAAAAGAATGAAGACGCAACGCTTCACAAAAGAATACCTCCAGCAGCTCTAATCTGCAACGCCTCATAGAGCGTTATAAAACAGCAGAAGGGTGAGAAAAACAACCATAATATAATTGAATAAAATTATATATAATAACACAGAATTGTACAAGTAACACATTCTCACCACAACCACATATAACATAATACCGCACAATTCTCAAGCATCAAATACCATTACACACCACACATATACCATACAATCATCAATCACAGTCACAAATTCACACACAATTAATTCATGATTTATGCAATGCACATAGACCGACACGACGACTCTATGCACATGCCATGCGGTACCGACTTCCAATGTCTCTTGTCTCATCATCAGTTCACTCAGGAACTATTGGAACCATCGCTCGTTACTGAGAATCTCAAGTAACTCCCCGTCGGGCCTACGATGTTCACCCGTCGCTTTAGGTCCTCAGGCATCGCCTCATATTTTCGAGGCACACGACGTTAAGGATTGCTTTAAGTCTCCAAAGGAGCCCACAATCGTCTATACCCATCGCTTTAAGTCCTCAGGCAGCGCCTCATATTTTCGAGGCACACGATGGTATAGCATATTCCCCTCGGGAATCAAACCGTCTCTCAGGACGTTTCCACAATGCACATTATGATGCTTGGCATACAATGACTCATGACACTCACATTGCATCCATGCACATATTCATAATCATGCACATTTATCAAATACCACACTTAGCATTTTCTTGCCTTTCGGCCACAAAGCATCATCACAACAGCACATAAGTCATCTCACGTACAAAACAACAACATACGGCATAATACACGTCAATTCCACGCCATTAAAATGACAAAAATCGATAACCGACACTATTCACATTTCCCGACAAAATTTAATCGGCTAACAATTCTCAAAACCTCATAATCATAAAGTACAACTCGATACCTTTCTAACGACACCAAGAATTCAAAAATCGGATAATCGGAACCAAAGTTACGGACAAAACCGAAAACACATTTTGAAAAATTACATTTTTGACATTCTCCTGTCCATACGCGTATCACTCATGTCCATACGCGTACGGACAGAACCCATTCCCTTCACAAATTCCTCGTTCCAAAACCCATACGCGTATTGGCCCATGGCTCGCCCATGTTACGCGTAATGACAAGATTCATACGCGTATTGGCCCAAAAACAAGCCAATGATACGCGTATCGCCTTGACTCATACGCGTATGGACATGCCCCTTACGCGTATGGCCAGAGCATACCCAGAAAAATTCTGCAGAACAATTTCTGCGTTTTCCAACCCAACATCAACCAATTTCTTCACCTAAAACTCAGAAAAACAGCAATTTGAAGTGTAATAGCATACCACAAACATGTATGAACAATCAACAATGCATTCAACAAGATTTTTACCACAATCAAATTCATTTCTAATCAATTTTTACACAATCTAGGTTTTACTAATATTCTCCAAATCAATCCAAAAACAGCAACAAAACACATACATAATCGTATACAATCATAGAATAATCGAGTTTCGCACCCTTACCCGATTAATCGATTCCTAGAAATTGTTCTTGATGATTTTTCCACTCTTTCTCCAATTTTCTCTCTTCTCCTCTTTTCTTCTCTTTTTCCTTCTTTCTTCTTTCTTTCTCTCTATTTTTCTTTCCCTTTTCTTTTCTATTTTCTTTTCTTTCTTACTAACTTGGTAAAAATATCTATGAAATGTCCAAAATACCCCCACACTCAAATATCCCGCAAATGTTCCCAAAACGCGATAAAATATAATCACGACGAAAAATAACATATTTTCACATAAAAGTCGAGAATAAAATAAAATAATAATAAAATAATCCAAAAAGACTCAATAAAATAAAATTGGCAAAACGGGGCGTTACAATTCTCCCCCACTTAGAAATTTTCGTCCTCGAAAATCTTACCTGATACAAACAACTCTGGATACGACCCCCGCATCCTACTTTTAACTCCCACGTCAGATTACCATCAGCAGCGCCTCCCCACGCCACTTTCACAAGTGCAATCTCTTTACCCCTCAACCGCTTCACCTCGCGATCCAAAATACTAACTGGTAAAGTCTCGACCGTAAGGTTATCCCTTACCTCAACCTCGTCCATTGGAATAACATGTGAAGGGTCCGGAACATACTTCCGAAGCTGTGAAACATGAAAAACGTCATGCAAATTCGACAGATTCGGCGGTAACGCCACACGATACGCTACAGCACCAACTCTCGCAGATATCTGGTAAGGACCAATAAATCGAGAAGTAAGCTTCTTAGATTTCAAAGCACGACCAACACCCGTTACCGGCGTAACCCTCAGAAATACGTGATCACCCTCTTGAAACTCAAGATCCTTCCGTCTCCGATCATGATAACTCTTTTGTCTATCCTGAGAAGCCTTCATTTTCTCACGAATAAACTTTACCTTTTCCGTCGTTTGTTGCACCAAATCCGGTCCAACCACCGAACTTTCACCTGTTTCGCGCCAACACAGCGGCGTTCTACATCTTCGTCCATATAAAGCCTCAAAAGGTGCCATTCCGATACTAGAATGGAAACTGTTATTATACGTGAACTCAACCAAAGCAAGATAACCGTCCCACGCACCACCTTGTTCCAAAACACACGCTCTCAACAAATCTTCCAAAGACTGAATCGTTCTTTCGGTCTGACCATCCGACTGCGGATGATAAGCCGAACTCAACCTCAATCTAGAACCCAAAGCCTTTTGTAAACTTTCCCAAAATCTAGATGTAAATCTAGGATCTCGATCAGAAACAATACTCAATGGAATCCCATGCAATTTCACCACCACACTGATATAGATCTCAGCTAACCGTTCCAAAGAAAAACTGATGTCAATCAGAATAAAATGCGCCGATTTAGTCAGCCTGTCAACAATCACCCAAATAGCATTATGCCCACGCTGAGTGTTCGGTAATCCCGTCACAAAATCCATCGAAATGCTATCCCACTTCCACTCAGGAATATCCAACGGTTGCAACAAACCACTAGGTCTCAAATGTTCCACTTTCGATTTCTGACAAGTCAAACATGCATACACAAACTGAGCCACGTCTCTTTTCAAACCAGACCACCAGAAAATCTTCTTCAAATCTTGGTACATCTTATTCGCACCCGGATGAATACTTAAATTACTCCGGTGTCCTTCCTCCAAAATCATTCTTTTCAACTCCGCATCATCTGGAATACAAATACGACCACGAAACCTCAAAACACCAAAATTATCCACCTTGAAATCCACATTCTCATTCCTCATCAAACCAACGAATTTCAAATCCAGCTTTTGTTTCTCACTTACCGACAACAAAAATTCATTAGTAACTTTCAACATTCCAAGCCTTACACTAACCGATGTCACTTCACATACCAAACTCAAGTCTCTAAACGACTCCAAAAGTTCCAACTCTTTCACCATCAATGCGGACATATGCAACGATTTCCGGCTCAATGCATCGGCTACCACATTAGCTTTACCAGGATGGTAATTCAAGCCAAAGTCGTAGTCTTTCAAGAATTCCAACCATCTCCGCTGTCTCATGTTCCACTCTTTCTGATCAAATAAATATTTCAAGCTTTTATGATCACTAAAGACTTCGAACCTCGCACCATAGAGATAGTGCCTCCAAATCTTCAACACAAAAACCACAGCCGCTAATTCAAGATCATGAGTAGGATAGTTTTTCTCATGAACTCTTAACTGCCTTGAAGCATAAGCTACAACTTTACCTTCCTGCATCAGAACACCACCCAAACCAATTAAGGAAGCATCGCAATACACAACAAACGGTTCATTAGGATCAGGTAAAATAAGAATCAGAGCTGTCGTCAATCTTCTCTTTAGCTCACAAAAACTTTCTTCACATTGAATATACCAAATGAATGCTTTGCCCTTACAAGTCAACTGCGTCAAAGGAAGAGCTAGCTTAGAAAAACCTTCAATGAACCTCCGGTAATAACCAGCCAAACCCAAAAAGCTTCGAATTTCAGTAACGGATCTAGGAGCCTCCCATTGTAGAACTGCTTCTACTTTAGAGGGATCCACATCAATACCATTACCTGAAATTACGTGCCCAAGAAAACTCACCTCAGACAACCAGAATTCACACTTGGACAATTTGGCAAAAAGCTTCCTTTCCTTCAACACCTGCAAAACAATACGCAAATGCTCTGCATGTTCCTCACGAGACTTAGAATAGATTAAAATATCATCAATAAACACCACCACAAAACGATCCAAATGCTCGTGAAAAATCCGATTCATGTATTCCATAAACACACCAGGCGCATTAGAAACCCCGAACGGCATCACCGAATATTCATAATGACCGTACCGTGTTCTAAAGGCCGTCTTCTGAATATCCTCTTCCTTCACCCTTATCTGATGGTACCCCGATCTCAAATCAATCTTACTAAATACACAAGCATCAACCAACTGATCCATCAGATCATCAATCCTCGGAAGCGGATACTTATTCTTAATCGTCACTTTGTTCAACTGGCGATAATCAATACATAATCGCATACTCCCATCTTTCTTTTTCACTAACAAAACTGGAGCACCCCAAGGAGAAACACTTGGTCTCACGAACCTCTTCTCCAATAAGTCACTTAACTGCTTTTTCAACTCCACCAATTCAGATGCCGACATTCTATAAGGTGCCATAGAAACAGGTCTAGTACCAGGAACTAGATCTATAGAAAATTCAACTTCTCTCTCTGGCGGTACATCTGAAATATCATCAGGAAACACCTCAGGAAATTCGCACACAACAGGAAACACCTCCAATGAAACTTGACTATCCACAGTCAAAGATGCAAACAAACCAAACAACTGAGCTTCATCCGCCAGAAGTTTCTTCAACTCTTTGGTAGATAAGAAACTCGAGTCTTCGTCTTCCTCAAGAGAAGGAAACCTTACAAGCTTATGATAACAATCAATGTGTACCCGATTGAATTGCAACCAATTCATTCCCAACACCACATCTAAACCTTCCAACGGTAAACACACCAAATCCATCGCAAAGTCCTTGCCATAAATGGTCAAAGGACAACTCAAACACACTAAAGAAGTAGTTATTGACCCCATCGCTGGAGTATCAATAACCATCTCACCACCCATCGAAGACAACCCAAGATTCAAACGTTCCGCGCACTCAGACGAAATAAACAAATGAGTCGCTCCAGTATCAATAATAGCAATTAAAGGCGTATTATTAATAAAGCAAGTACCTCTTATCATACGATCTGCACTTGAGGTCTGAGTTCCCGCCAATGAAAACACTTTCCCACTAGTCGGAGCTTTCTTCTGATTCGGACACTTCGAGCTAATGTGACCAGGTTCCCCACAGTTATAACACTTCACTACATTCTTCCTTTTACAATCAGCTAAAACATGTCCGATACCACCACAATTAGAACACTTATCCACTTTCTTCCTACATTCCATCTGGCGATGACCCAATTCACCACATTTAAAACACCTAGGAGCATTAGACATACCTCCTCCACTTGCCCTTCGATCAAAATTACCCCTTTGTTTACCTTTATCAGCCGGTGACACATACGGACCACCACGGAACTGTTGTTTCCCTTTCCTGTCACTTACACTTTTATAGTGAGCAGAACGGGCCTTACTATCTTCATCATAAATCCTACAGCATTCCACCAAATCAGCAAACCTTCGGATCCTCTGATAACCAATAGCCTGTTTTATCTCAGGACGCAAGCCACTTTCATACTTCACACACTTTGAAAATTCAGCAGTCGCTTCCACATAATGAGGATAAAACTGCACAAGTTCCACAAACTTAGCAGTATAGTCAATAACCGACTTATTACCTTGTTTTAGCTCTAAAAACTCAATCTCCTTCTTTCCTCGGACATCCTCCGGAAAATACTTCCTTAGAAACTCTCGGCTAAACACTTCCCAAGTAATCTCTTCTTCCTTCTCCTCAGCTTCCAACACCTGACGAGTACTGACCCACCAGTCATCAGCCTCTTCGTGCAGCATATGAGTACCCAGCCTCACTTTATCATCATCGTCATCACAATCCATTACCCTAAAAATCCTCTCAATCTCTTTCAACCACAACTGCGCACCATCCGGATCATGTTTCCCTTTAAAGACAAGCGGCTTATTCTTTCTAAACTCATCATTACCTGCAGCATTCGGTGCACCCTGCACAGCTCGTGCCATAGCCTCCATCGCAGCAGCCAAAGCAGCATCATTACGACCAGCCATATTCTGTTCGTCCAAATACAGAAATTATGGTTAAACAACAACTCGTCCAACACAACTCGCCCAATATGCCAGACACAACTGACACAACTGACACGGACTGGCTCTGATACCACTTTATGTGACGCCCCCAATCTATACCCCCAATTAACAGGCAATTAAAGCACTAAAAGAAAATTCAAAATTTTGTCAGAGTACATTTGAATTCGCGGCATAGAAAGGGAGGAATCACATCAACTGTACCCAAACATAGCATAACATGCAACACCTGCCCATAATGATATGCAACTGTGGGGTAGCAATCAAACAGAGGAAACTTTGTTCCTTACACCCACTTTTCAGAAATTAGAATTAAAGCGGAAGATCTAAAATCTGATTAACATACATACATATACACATATAAACAGTTCGTCATACATCAGGTAGCATATGCACAACCAAAATACATCATCCAATATACAAAATAATAGCACGCGGCCACCCTAACTACCCGGAGTCACATATCAGAGCCGACCGACCAAAAGAATGAAGATGCAACGCTTCACAAAAGAATACCTCCAGCAGCTCTAATCTGCAACGCCTCATAGAGCGTTATAAAACAGCAGAAGGGTGAGAAAAACAACCATAATATAATTGAATAAAATTATATATAATAACACAGAATTGTACAAGTAACACATTCTCACCACAACCACATATAACATAATACCGCACAATTCTCAAGCATCAAATACCATTACACACCACACATATACCATACAATCATCAATCACAGTCACAAATTCACACACAATTAATTCATGATTTATGCAATGCACATAGACCGACACGACGACTCTATGCACATGCCATGCGGTACCGACTTCCAATGTCTCTTGTCTCATCATCAGTTCACTCAGGAACTATTGGAACCATCGCTCGTTACTGAGAATCTCAAGTAACTCCCCGTCGGGCCTACGATGTTCACCCGTCGCTTTAGGTCCTCAGGCATCGCCTCATATTTTCGAGGCACACGACGTTAAGGATTGCTTTAAGTCTCCAAAGGAGCCCACAATCGTCTATACCCATCGCTTTAAGTCCTCAGGCAGAGCCTCATATTTTCGAGGCACACGATGGTATAGCATATTCCCCTCGGGAATCAAACCGTCTCTCAGGACGTTTCCACAATGCACATTATGATGCTTGGCATACAATGACTCATGACACTCACATTGCATCCATGCACATATTCATAATCATGCACATTTATCAAATACCACACTTAGCATTTTCTTGGCTTTCGGCCACAAAGCATCATCACAACAGCACATAAGTCATCTCACGTACAAAACAACAACATACGGCATAATACACGTCAATTCCACGCCATTAAAATGACAAAAATCGATAACCGACACTATTCACATTTCCCGACAAAATTTAATCGGCTAACAATTCTCAAAACCTCATAATCATAAAGTACAACTCGATACCTTTCTAACGACACCAAGAATTCAAAAATCGGATAATCGGAACCAAAGTTACGGACAAAACCGAAAACACATTTTGAAAAATTACATTTTTGACATTCTCCTGTCCATACGCGTATCACTCATGTCCATACGCGTACGGACAGAACCCATTCCCTTCACAAATTCCTCGTTCCAAAACCCATACGCGTATTGGCCCATGGCTCGCCCATGTTACGCGTAATGACAAGATTCATACGCGTATTGGCCCAAAAACAAGCCAATGATACGCGTATCGCCTTGGCTCATACGCGTATGGACATGCCCCTTACGCGTATGGCCAGAGCATACCCAGAAAAATTCTGCAGAACAATTTCTGCGTTTTCCAACCCAACATCAACCAATTTCTTCACCTAAAACTCAGAAAAACAGCAATTTGAAGTGTAATAGCATACCACAAACATGTATGAACAATCAACAATGCATTCAACAAGATTTTTACCACAATCAAATTCATTTCTAATCAATTTTTACACAATCTAGGTTTTACTAATATTCTCCAAATCAATCCAAAAACAGCAACAAAACACATACATAATCGTATACAATCATAGAATAATCGAGTTTCGCACCCTTACCCGATTAATCGATTCCTAGAAATTGTTCTTGATGATTTTTCCACTCTTTCTCCAATTTTCTCTCTTCTCCTCTTTTCTTCTCTTTTTCCTTCTTTCTTCTTTCTTTCTCTCTATTTTTCTTTCCCTTTTCTTTTCTATTTTCTTTTCTTTCTTACTAACTTGGTAAAAATATCTATGAAATGTCCAAAATACCCCCACACTCAAATATCCCGTAAATGTTCCCAAAACGCGATAAAATATAATCACGACGAAAAATAACATATTTTCACATAAAAGTCGAGAATAAAATAAAATAATAATAAAATAATCCAAAAAGACTCAATAAAATAAAATTGGCAAAACGGGGCGTTACACCAGGGATTGCATGTCATTGTGAAGTTTTTCCAAACTTTCCTTTAGAGCATCGATTTCTTCTCTCAGCTCTCTGTTCTCTTCCTCGAGATCGTCCATTTTCTTTTGTCGATTGGCCCGAGTATTGTACGAGTGAGACAATTTGACTCTAGAATTGTGACACATACGTGAGACTTAAAAATGAGAAGAACGTGTTATGTGGGAATGATGAATGATATGCAAAGACGTATTTTTTAGTTTCGTTTTTAATCAAAAAGAAACTTCAATAAATAGATTGCAAATATCATACAGTGAAGGGTGGAGACCCTGTTTATTGAATTCGAAAGATTGCAGTATGTTACAAGGAAAAGTACCATATTTTACAAAGTGCTGTAAGGAAAATGGCTAAGCTTATGGATCCTGAGTCCTCTCTGAAGAGAGCTTAGATGTTGGTTCCAGTACTTTCCTTTTCTTTGACCAGGGCTCTTCAGCCGTTGTCGGGTTGTCAGTCCTTTGCCAAGTGAAAGGAGCGAGCAAATTTCTTCGATCTTCCTGACTTTCTACAACATACTGTTCTAATATCTTAATCAGAGCATCCTTTTCCTTTAACAGTTCCTAAATCTTGGTACACTCCACGTTGAGGATTCTGTACTTATTTTTCCAAGAGCTCTTTTCACGTTGAACTTTGTTGAGAGCTACCTGGATTTTTTCTGTATCAGACATGAAATAAAGGACAGATTCCTTCAACGGAAAAACTTCTTGTGAGGGTAAGGCATCCTCAGCTTGAGGGATCAAGTTTGCACCCAGTGGAGATAAGGCTCCATGGAGGTACAATTTAGTCTTCCTAGTGTAGCGAGCGATTTTGGACGTGGTTCTTAAGCACTGTCGCTCTGGGGTACTACGGGTCGATTCATTTTTTATCCTATTGAAGCTGATGAAGGAAGGGAAATAGATGTCTCCAATTAACCCTGCTTGCACACTGAGTTTAAACAACGGTCTGTTAGGTTACAGATGCTATGTGGTAGTGGGGCCTCTCTCTGGTTTATTTTGTTCAAAATGAAATACCGGGACTGTTCATGGGGAATTTGTTAGGATACTGTGCCAGATTGGATGGAGATAGGGGACTTTGGGTTTTTCGATTAGTGTGCTCGCTAAGATTCTTTTACAATCTTATGCATACGTATTCTCGGGATAGGGAAATCAGAGCGATCATAGTTCCTCCTATTCTATGGGAGGAAATGGTGTTTTAGTGTCTTGTTCAAAGCCTAAGACGTGAAGCTAAATGTGGTTTGTATCTTGTTCAAAGCTCAAGATATGAAGCTGAAGGGTCTATTTGTATCTTGTTCGAAGCCCAAGATGTGAAGCTAAAAGGGTGTTTAACTTTAGAGAGAATTTGTCATCTCTAAAGGGGGTATTTGTTTGTTTGTCACAACTGTTGGGTGACTGGTTATAAAGGAGAATTACTTTAACTGGGATATGTGAATCCAGCAATGCCATAATTTCCTTTATAGGGGATTTTTAACCTGAAGGAGAAGACTTTAACTCAGTGTAGAGCAATGTTATCTTTCCTTAGGAATTTCTCATGCTAAAAGAGGGATAGTGGCGTGGATGTAAATAATCCAGAGGCTTGCCGCTTATAGCAATTAGATGAAGGGAAAAGGAGTTATTGACATTTGTATACTGTGAACGAGGCACAGCTTGATGCTAAAAGGTTGATTGACTCAACCAGGGTTTCCTTATACAAAGCCTAAGAGGAGGCTATTGACCTAACAAGAGGGTGTTTTTTATCTGTCTCGTACAAAGCCCGAGAGAGAGGATAAAAGGTTTGACTCAACAAGAGAGTTTTTTATACTTAACAAGAGAGTGTTTTTGTATCTCGTACAAAGCCTGAGATGGAGGCTGAAAGGGTTAACTCAACAAGAGAGTCTTTTATACTCAACAAGAGAGTGATTTTTTATCTCGTACGAAGCCCGAGATGGAGGCGAAAGGAGGTTGACTCAGCAAGAGAGTCTTTTATACTCAACAAGAGAGTGTTTTTGTATCTCGTACAAAGCACGAGATGGAGGCTAAAAAAGGTTTGACTCAACATGAGAGTCTTTTATACTCAACAAGAGAGTGTTTTTTGTATCTCGTACGAAGCCCGAGATGGAGGCTAAAGTTTTGCTCTGCTGGGGAGAATCATTGTACAAAGCCCAAGAGGAGGCTATGATTACTGTTTCAGTTGAGTGACAGGTCCAATATGTTGGTTAGAAGAGAAAATCAGTTCTTATATGGGTAATGTTGTACTCATGGATTTGACCGGAGGGCCAGGATTATTTCCTGTTCTTTACGGAAATGGGAAATCCAAAGGGTATTGAGACTGTCCAAGTCTACGGGTGTTTTTTCCTATTTTTGAAAGGGACTTGAGAATGCCTTCGAGACTCAAGGAAATTAGACTGTCCAAGTCTAGAGTTTTATCTTTTGTACTATCCTTAAGAGAAATTAAGAGACAGTATGCTCGCGGTAGAAAGATCTAGACTCTTTGAAAGACTGTTCTATTAAGATGACTAATTTTTGTTCCTATACCTTTAAGAGGTCGTCGGGACAATTTGTACGAAGCCCAAGAGGTGGCGAGAAACTTTTAAGAAGTCGAGGGACAATTTGTACGAAGCCCAAGAGGAGGCTATCTTCCCGGAGGAAGAATCATTATACGAAGCCTAAAAGGAGGCTGTGAAAACTTCTAAGAAGCCGTAGGGTCCTTGTACAACGCCCAAGAGGAGGCAGGGATGCTTTTAGGAAGCCTGTGGGTCCTTGTACTAAGCCCAAGAGGAGGCTAATGAACATTTCCAGAAGGGGTTTCACTAGGAAAAATGGCCTTCTGTATATGAACTGTTCAAAGGGGGAACTTTCTTAGATCTAGTTATCTAAAATTGTTGTAAAAGAAAATTCTCATGATTTAGGTTATGTTGAAATATCCGGGAGAACGTCGGAGGTAAAGAGACGAGGTTTTGTCTAGTTCTAGACGTAGTTGTCGGGGAAACTCTAAATATCTATACTAGTATTACACAGTCGATATGAGTTTATAAAAGAAGACTTACAGTGAAACAGCCCCACAATACAGTTATATATATATGAAAGCGGTAAATGAAAGCGGGTAAACACTTACTCGGTTGTAGAGCTTCCATGCTGTTGGGTTAGTTGTTCAACAAAGAAAGAATGAAAACAATAGTATATTCAAAATCAAAGAGAAAGTGCTTTGAAAAGAGGTTGTTGGGGCTTACAGCTCAAGGAGAGGCCCAGGGTTTTACCAGTGATCGCACTGTTGAATTTGTACAGAGGGACTTATACAAGTGACTGAGGCCCAATAATGCTTTTTTGTACAAGGGGGTGGTATGACTCATACATACTGAAACTTAATGTACAGAACACACGATGCAAAAAACCAGAACTGCATGTTTAGTTTTCAACGTCTTTTCTCGTCAAACTTCCAACACGCATAACTCTCTCAATTTTTAACGAAATTAAAATTCGTAAGAACCTATCTTGACCGATTTTTCGCAAGGAATCCAATGGTATCACTCATACATACTGAAACTTAATTTACAAAACGCACGAAGCAAAAAACTAGAACCGGACATGAATTTTAAAACAACATAAACTCCACATATAAATATGTTAAAGTGGAAACAGTAGGAGGATCACAACATACACATTAAGGACTACATTTTTGCTTCAAGAATTGTTCAATATGATGCATGTATGTGGACATCTAAGGAAAGCATGATTCAAAGAATTCAAGTTGTGATGCTTACCTCTTTTTTGGAGATTTTGTGCAACCTACCAAGTGCTTTGTTCCAGAAATGATTTGATGCTTTGGACACCCTCAAATGACCTCTTAGAAGCATTTAGGATGGTTGGAATCAGCTGGAAACCTCTGGAGCAAGTTTGAGCTCTTTCTTGCAAAAGGGCCAAAAGTGGCCAAAATGCCAACTCTCTCAAATGGTGTTCCAGATGGGGGGAACCATTTGGGACAGTTCAAGGATGATATTTGGAGTGTGTTTGAGGCTTTATCTGGTTTGGAAAGTGACTGAATCAAGACATGGCTTGAAAAATGCAAAAAAGTCCAATTTTGAGGTTTTGAGAGGTGACTTTGTGATTTTGGCGTTATAGGTCACTTGTGAGAGTTTGGACAGCTTAGATATGACATATTGGATGTGTTTGGATCATGAGTTATGATGGAAATGCTCTCTAACTCAAAAACTCAGAAGGCATTTTGGAGTGAAAGAAGTGATTTTGAGAAAATCATCTATTTGATGGCTTTGGTGTACTCAAACTTAACACAATTGAGCTTTATTTATAGTAGAGCAAGTTTGTTTTGCAAGCAACAGTGAATGGTGGCTGCAGCAGAGGTTTGGCAAATGTTGGCCAATGAAAATCCAAGTCTCCTCTAGCCATTGGCTAGAGGTTAGGGCACAGGCTGCTGGTTCCCTAGTTGTTGGAGGAAGCTTGACTGAATTAAGTTAGAGGAAGCTCAGTTTATGCCACCTCTAAGCATCCATTAAATGCTCCAAACCAAGTTGGAGTCTTGTCCCTGTTTTAGGGTTTTCTAGGTTTGGCATGCTACTTTTGGTTCCAAGGACTTTGGAGGCTTGGAGATCAGATCATCCCCCTTGGATTTGATCCTCGGATGTGTCCAAAATGATGACAAAGCTTAAAATTCGTGTGGCATAAGAAATATGCAAATCTGTCCTAAAACCTGTCTTAAAAATCAGCTGCAACAAGCCTTGTTGTAAAATCCATAACTTCTTGCTCAAGAATGATAAATGGTTGTTCCAGGACTTCATGGAAAGCTGAGATGACATACTTCAACTTTGATGTTTGACCCTAGACTTGGTTCAACTTGGATCATGGAGAAAAACATCCTTGAAGTTGGGACATTCTTGCTGGAAAAATATTAATGATGTCCTATGAAATGTTGAAACATTTGACAACTTTGAACATTAACAATTCCAAACTCTAATCACTTATATCTTTTAATATGCTATGATATTTTGAGTTGAAGTGAATTGCACCTTTGATGCCTATCCTGCATGGTGACAAAGCTTGAAAATTGTGTGGCACAAGAAAAAGTGCACAAAATCTGTCATAAAAAATAGCTGCAGCAAGCCTTACTATACAGTCCATAACCTCCTGCTCGAGTATGATAAATGGACGTTCTACAACTTTCTGGAAAGCTGAGATTACGTACTTCAACTTTGATGTTTAAGGTTTGGATTGAATCAACTTGGATCATGGAGAAAAACATCCTTGAAGTGGGACATTCTTGCTGGAAAAATATTAAGGATGTCCTATGAAATGTCGGAACATTTGACATTAAGAATTCCCAACTTTGGTCACTTATATCTTTCAATCCTTATGATATTTTGAGTTGATTCCTTCTACGATGTTGAAGTATCAAATACCCTCTTTAAAAGTAGCTCTTACGCAAAATCAATGGATGCTTGGATCAATAGTTACAACCTTGAAAAGTTGTGCACTTGAACATGATTTTAACTTAGAAAAAATTTCTAAGTTTCTTTCAATTTGATCAATTTTGCAATTTTGCATGATTTCTTGATTTAAATTTGATCAAATTAAATCATCCATCATATTTTCTTGAGTAATGACTTGTGAAGCTCAAAGTTGACCAAAAGTCAAACCTTGACTTTCTGTGTCAGTTGACTTTGTATTAGATGAACTTGAGGCTTGATCCACTTGAGATGTTGCACTCTTGTGCCTAATTCTTGATCTGGGAGTCCTCATGATCCATTGTGGATGTTTGAGAGGTTATACAAGTTGAAGATCATGTCATTCCTTGATTGATCCTTTGTCTAAAGCTCAGAGAGGGCTTAAAACCCTAATTTTGATTGTAGTGGATGCTCACCCATCTTTGGGGAGATTGATGAGGCATGATGGTTCATCCATATTGTGATGATGATTTTCACAATGATGGAGAATCTTAGTGGTCAAAATTTGGGGTATGACAGATGCCCCTATTTAATCTTCTTGGACCCGAAGGTATGAATGGCGAAGGTATTCGGGAATTCGGGGTGCAAGAGGATTAAATATCAGAATACCCAAAATTTTGATGGCAGTTATGAATGGTAGATTACGCATTCATCTTCTCTTGCTAAGCAATGATGCTTAGAAAAGGTAATAACTTCCCCTCGATCCTGGTTTCCTACCAAGGAACTGGTCTCAGTTTCTGAAATAAACTTCCCCTCGATCCTGGTTTCCTACCAAGGAACTGGTCTCAGTTTCTGAAATAAACTTCCCCTCGATCCTGGTTTCCTACCAAGGAACTGGTCTTAGTTTCTGAAATAAACTTCCCCTCGATCCTGGTTTCCTACCAAGGAACTGGTCTCAGTTTCTAAAATAAACTTCCCCTCGATCCTGGTTTCCTACCAAGGAACTGGTCTCAGTTTCTGAAATAAACTTCCCCTCGATCCTGGTTTCCTACCAAGGAACTGGTCTCAGCTTCTTTTGTCAATAAACTCTCTTGACAAGGGACGCTATTCGTAGCTGTTTTCCTCAAACTTCTCGCCGAATTTTCCTGGGGAGATGGCATTTGACGGAAAATATTTGATGTCAGACTTGCTGGGGAACCCAGTCGTCTGAGTTGTAGAGTTGCACAAACTTCTCTATTGGAGACGCCATTTATTTCTACTGGGGAAAGCGAGTCTCTTGAGAGACTGCTTTCGCTTGGGGTCTTACATCATACTTTTCTCGGGATCTTCCAGGAGAAATGCCATATGATGTGATCTAATTTTGAGGTGCCGACGACCTTTTCGTCAGTGGGTTTTTCAGAGAAAAACTGCTGTATTGTTGAATCTCTGATTAAGAGGCTTTCTCTGGGGATTTTCCTTAATCCGGGAAAGCAAAGATATCATCTTCAATGGCGAAGAGTGACATTTGTCAAAGATTCCCTAGTCTTTCAGAGGTTCAAGTGATCAAAGTGGTCGAGTGCCGACTTCATCCCAGAAATAAACTGGAGGAGAGAGATTGTCCAGACGCAGCATTTCTTGACGAGGAAAGAACTGACAACTCGGTTGAGAGGACTTTCATCACTAGGGGACAAGACCGACTAGAGTGATAATGATGCAATATGAATGCGAATGCAAATAAAATGCATGATGTATGCATGTTTATGCTGACAAAACTGACACGACATACAGACTAATGGATGAACACGACTGGATACTCGGCCATCACGGGGCGAAGAAGTACCGCTGGTCCAAAAGTAGCAATTCTGCCTTGCTTAGGAGAGATAGTCCCTGCGGGGAATACCGTTGGTCGGGATTAGGAGATAAGAACTCGGCCGAGGATGTCAGATGGAATAGTCGTATTCTACACAGTTGATCCTTCATTCAGGCGTACTGGTTTAGAAGGAGTACTTTGATTCTGCACTTTGAAGCTCGATTACTTCTGAAGAAGCGAGCAATGTTCTTTCGAAGTTCAATAGTCAAAAGAAATTGCCAACTTTATTTTAAAAGCAGAAAAATTTTAACAAGTAAATTCGTTTTTGTTTTATTTCAAGAATCGTTGATCATGTTAAAATGTCGTTCTGTAAAGCTAAAACAAATAGGAATTGCAAACAAAAGCACAAGGGCTCAAATTTTATTGATAGGATGGAAATCAGCCAAACGCGTGATTCCATAGAGTATTTACAAAGTTAGAAAATGGTAATTTACAGGGAAAAGGGCTACATTGAAACATAACGACCACTATCCTTCTACCAACTTTAGATTTGGGGCATCTTGAGCTTCTGTCGAAGATGACCTTGATTGGAGTTTTCTGATGGATAACATCACTGCTGAGGAGCTGACTGATTAGACGCAGATACTTGCCATTATCCCTAACTTTTTCCTGGATTGTACTTTGATGTTTCCAATCCATCGGGATGATTTTTGATCATGTCTCTAATTTTTGCCTGGATCGCCCTTTAGGGTTTTCAATCCACCGAGACATTTTTTTTTAGTTTAGGCGAAGTATTTCTTGACTACGTCAATATTTGTGGGATAGGCAAATTCTTCTCCATCCATGGTTGTGAGTCTCAAGGCGCCGCCTGAGAAAGATTTCTTGACCACATAGGGGCTGTCATAATTCGGAGTCCATTTGCCCCGAGAATCAGTGAGAAATGATTGTATCTTCTTGAGCAGTTTGAAGATTGGCGCGCATGTCGCGATCATGAGGAATATAAATTTGGAAATATAGTTCAAACGTCCCAGGAATCCTTTGACTTGTTTTTCAGTTTTTGGAGAAGGCATTTCTTGAATGGCCTTGACCTTGTCAGGATCAACCTCAATTCCTTTCTGGCTGACGATGAACCCTAAGAGTTTCCCTGAACGAGCACCGAATGTACACTTGTTAGGATTCAAACAGAGTTTGAATTTTCTTAGACGTTCGAACAATTTTGACAGATGTTCAACGTGCTCATTCTCTGTTTTTGATTTGGCAATCATATCATCGACATATACCTCGATTTCCTTGTGTATCATGTCATGAAATAGAGTTGTCATGGCCCTTTGATAGGTTGCCCGGACATTCTTCAAACCGAACGGCATTACCTTGTAACAAAAGGTACCACATGGGGTAATGAACGAAGTTTTCTCCATGTCTTTCGGCGCCATTTTGATTTGATTATAGCCCGAGAATCCATCCATGAAGGAGAAAACTTTGAACTTTGCTGTACTGTCAACCAGCATGTCAATGTGTGGTAAAGGAAAGTCGTCCTTTGGACTAGCCTTGTTCAGATCCCTGTAGTCGACACACATTCTGACTTTTCTGTCCTTTTTCAGAACTGGTACGATGTTGGCTAACCATTGAGGATATTCTGACGTAGCGAGGAAACCCGCGCCAATCTGTTTCTGTACTTCCTCTTTGATTTTGATGGCCATGTCCGGGTGAGTCCGTCTCAACCTCTGTTTTACTGGCGGACATTCTGATTTCAATGGTAAATGATGTTCCACAATGCTGGTATCCAACCCTGGCATGTCCTGGTAGGACCAAGCGAATACATCGGGGAATTCTTTGAGAAGCTTTGTCAAACTCTCTTTGGCAGTTAGACTGAGCAGCGCCCCAATCCTGATTTCTTTTCTCTCTTCTTCCGATCCTAAGTTGACTGTTTCCAGCAACTCTTTGTGAGGCTCAATGGACCTTTCCTCTTGTCTGAGTAGTCGGGAGATCTCTTCTGGAATTCCTCTGTCATCTTCTTCTTCTGCCCCAAATACTGGGAACTCAAAGTTGGGAGAAGGCATTGGATCGTATGTTTCAACGGGGTTTAAAACAAGCAATCTGCATGACGGTATGATTAGTGTTTAGAAGAGATAGAGAGAATGCAAAAGTGTGTGCAGTGTATTTTTTTTATAACTGCTTGTTTTTATTATTTATTTTTTAGGATTACCATTTTCTGAGAAAAGCGAAAAGAGAAAACATCAATAACTGCGGAAATTACAGAACGACGTTATTTTATTCATGAACAAGTTGAATCTTGAAACTACAGCCCTATAAAAAAAACTCTGTCACTTTGGGAGAAGCGAAGAGGGAAATTTACAGAAAGTGAGCCCTATCAAAACACCCGTTTCACCTGGGCAAGGTGAAAGGTTAAAGACGTCAATTACTTTGACTTATGAATGATCTTCGGAACATCGACAGCAACCCATTGGCGGCGAACTCCTAGGTGAATCACAAAGTCTAGTACCTTCCTTGATTTGTCTTCAGAAATAACACTGATTTCTGATGGAACAGGATCGTTGGAATCTGTCTCCCAGGCAGAGTTGTCGTAGGAGGATTCCTCAGTTGTATTTTGCGTAGTATTTGTACTCTCCGCTGTATCTCCCCATCCAGTCAGCTGGATGTCTTCGAACCTGATACGAGAGCTCTCAGGAGCAGTGTACTTGACCATATAGTTGTATTTTCCACTCGGTTGTCCCAAGGTGTCCCACACTTATTTGGAACTGGAGGAGTCATCCCTCTCGATGACGTTGACCTCGGGAAAAGCATAGTTAATGAATTCTAGCCCTGTAAACATTGCGAATTCATCGTCGTGCTGGATATTTTCTGAATGACCTGAGTGTTGATCCCATGACATAGTGGGGACGCAGGTATTCTGTTGAATGACACTCAGCTGATTTTCATTGTTCGGCTGATTTTCTTGCCCCAAGTCTCCCGAGTATGGTTGCCAGATAGGTAGGCCATCCATCAGGCCATAATAGTCGTGGTCAAAGTTATCCTTCATCAGAGTGTCCTCCTCTAATGAGTTTGGTGGAGCACGGCATCCTTCCGGATCACAATCTCTGTATATCATTTCGACGTCTGACCTTGGTATAAATCTCGGGCTCTGTGTAGGAAAGCAAAAGGGAGTCTGCGTTTTGTCCTAAGACATATAACTGTCCTTGTTAAGATAGGATTTCCATTCTTCCTCCGTATCGGAGGAATCATCTTTATTGATGATATGTACTTCTTGAGACACTGGGTGAAGGAAACCTCCACTGTGGAAGAAATCCTGAATGGGATGAAGACTTTCATCGCTGGTAGCAGTTTGTGTACAGGTTGAGGAGAAACCCAGACCTTTCTTTGTCTTGTTATCAGCAGGAATAACAAGTTGTCCCCAGCCCGTTGTATTGGTACTCTCGACCGCTTTGAGAGCTTCTTTGTACGAGGAAATCAATGTTCCTCCTCCGGATTGGTTGTCATTGCGTAGCCAAAGCGCTTGGAACTGGGTTTCGATTATCCCCTCTAGTTCTACATAAGTGGATGACGATAAGTTGCTTACGAGTAAGGCCTGTTCTCCACAGACTGTGATGAGCTGGTTATTCTGGATGAACTTTAGCTTTTGGTGGAGGGTCGAAGTGACCGCCCCAGCCTGATGTATCCAAGGTCTTCCTAATAAACAAATGTATGTTGCCCGGATGTCCATGACCTAGAAAGTGACTTGGAAAGTGTGAGGACCAATAGTTATGGGAAGGTCGACTTCGCCGATAACCGTTTTTCTAGATCCGTCAAATGCTTTGACGATGACCTCGCTGGTTCTCATCGGGGGTCCTTTGAATGATAATTGCATCAAAGTGGACTTCGGCATAACATTCAGAGCTGACCCTGTGTCTACCAGTACACTGGCTAAAGCATCGTCCTGGCAGTTGACTGTAATGTTAAGCACCATGTTGTGGCTTTTGCCCCCCTCTGGCAAATCCTCATCACTAAACCCCAAGTTGTTGCAGGAAGTGATGTTAGAGATAATGCTATCGAACTGTCGTATTGACACATCCTGTTCCACAAAGGCCTGCTCTAAGACTTTCTATAGAGTGTAACGCCCCGAATATTTAATTAAATATTTATTTAATTGTTTGCGAATTATTCGGTTGATTTTGGTGTTGCGGTGAATTAAGTCGTTAAGTCGGTATATTAAGTTGGTAAGTCGTAGAAATAATATTAGAAATAATATTATAGTCGCGGAATAATATTAGTAGTAATATTATAGTCGTAGGAGAGTATTCGAATTAGGTGGGTTTGGTTTCGTGTCGGAATTAGTAAATTAAGGGGTGTATGTTTTAGGCCCATTAGATATTATAAGTGAATATTATTATTTTAATAAAGCAAATAAAATAAAAGAAATAGAAGTTAAGTTATGGTATCAGTGAGAAAATAAAGTGGAGAACGTGAGCATTGGGGGAAAAGAGAAGAAACACGGCGAACAGTGGGTTAAGGAGAAGGGGAAAATTTGCTACCGGTGTTCAACAGTTCCAGAAATTCGAGCTACCTTCGATCCAATCAAGTAAGGGTGGGGTTCGAATTTTATAATTGGGAGAATGATAGTTAGTATGTAGGAATTGGGGTTTATATAATTTTTCACTATGTGGTATTTATTGGATTGAAATTGGTACATTATAGAGACCCATTATTAATTGATAGAGTAAGTAGAAGAAAATTTGAGTTGCAGTATGTGTATATTGGCCAAGTGGGGCGGTGGTGGGACTCCACATTTTCTTTTCTAGACGCTACAGTAGCAGTAGCACATTTGGATTAAGCTTGTTTAGTTAATTAATATTATAATAATTGAAAAGTGGAGAATGGCACTTAAGATATGTTATATTTGATAGTTCCTGGATTGACTGGAATTTTGGTAAAACAAAGGTTATTCAATGTTGATGTCAAGGTGCTGATGTTGTAACATTGAAGTCTTAACACTGGGCTATGTTAAGTTATTAAATGCTGAAGTTGGATGTCTGATGTCACACAGGTGATGTTGTAACATCAGACCTGCAGAATTAATAACAGCAGGATATGTTATTAGGGCTTGCGTATTAGCTGGAATTGTGGAGAGTGGTTGACTCATTGGATGAGAATATCTTGGGATAGATATTTTCTGTTACATGGGAGATTTGATTGCAGATCTGTTGGAGAATTAAAAGGTTGAAGATTTAAAAAGATTTTGGGGGATAAAATCTGTTTTGAAGATTCAGTTTTAATTAACAAATCTGATCAAATATTGTGACAAGTCCAAGCCCAATTCAGGAGCTATATAAAGCGCACAAGACCAAAGGGAAAAAGGGACAGAAAACATTCAGAAGATCAAGAGCAGGAGGCTTAGTGTCTAGAGTTTGTTTAAAGTGCTTGTATTTACACTATTCTAGGGTTTGAATAGGTGTTGAGTTTCTGTCCTCTCTAAAGATGTGAAGCAAAGAGAGTTGTGTAATTTGATCGAAGCTGTGGAGTAAGATCAAGGGTACTCAAAGTGGTTTCTTTGAGTGTTTGTAAGGGATTGAGTGGTGTTCTCATATCTAAGTGGTTTCTTAGGTAGGAAGTCATTAGTAGAGTATAAGTTTAGGAGATTGTCAACGGGTTGTTGAGTCTGTAAATTATATCTACAAGTAGTGAATTCCATCCCTGGCTTGGTATCCCCCAGAGTAGGTTGGTTGTAACCGAACTGGGTCAATAATTCTTGGTGTTATTTTACTGTTATTGTTGTCCATTGTGCAGAGTGTGTTGTTGTGACATCACACCTTAACATCACACGTCTGATACCAGAATTTCAATTGGTATCAGAGCAGGCATCCTGTCTGTCTCTGGGTGAGATCTAGGGAAGTTACTTTCTAGTGAAAAGATGGACAAAGAAGTTGGAGGATTCATCAACAGACCCCCTATTTTGGATGGATCCAATTATGACTATTGGAAGCCAAGGATGACCACCTTCTTAAAATCCTTGGACAATAGGGCTTGGAAGGCTGTTATTAAAGAATGGAAAGCACCTGTCATGTGTGAGAAGGATGATGCTGGTAAAGATAAAGAAGGCACCTCTAAGCTAAAGCCTGAAGAAGAATGGACCAAGGAGGAAGATGAGCTCGCCCTTGGAAATTCCAAAGCTCTAAATGCCATCTTCAATGGAGTGGATAAGAATATCTTCAGGTTAATCAATACCTGTGAAGTTGCTAAAGAAGCGTGGGATATCTTGCAGGCTACTCATGAAGGAACATCTAGAGTCAAGATGTCACGACTTCAGATTTTAACATCAAAATTTGAAAGCCTGAAGATGAAGGATGATGAAACCATTCATGACTTCCACATGAATGTTCTGGAACTAGCTAATGCATCCAGTGCTCTTGATGAGAAGATGTCAGAGGAAAAGCTCGTAAGGAAGATCCTTAGGTCCTTACCTAAGAGGTACAAGATGAAAGTGACTGCCATTGAAGAAGCTCAAGACATCAGCAAGATGAGAGTAGATGAGCTCATTGGATCTCTTCAAACTTTTGAACTTGGTTTAAATGAGGAAGAACCAGAAAAGAAGCCAAAGAATATAGCCCTGGTGACAAATGGTGAAGAAGAGAAAGGGAAGAAATCTGAATCCCAGGAGGATCTATCCCAGGCTATAGTGATGTTGGGAAGACAGTTCACCAAAGTATTCAAGAGAATGAATAATAACTCCAGGCCTAATGTCAAGAACATGGCTTCTGACACCAGCAAGAAGGATGAAGAGAAAACTGCCCAAGATAAAGGAGTGCAGTGCTTTGAGTGTGAAGGGTATGGACATGTCAAGAAAGAATGTCCCACCTTCTTGAAAAAGCAGAAGAAGGGCATGACAGTTTCCTGGTCTGACTCTGATAGTGAAAGTGAAGGCGAGTCAGCAAAGCATGTGAGAGCTTTAACAGGAGCTGTGGTTTCTGATGATGATTCTAGTGATGGAGAAGTAACTTATGAGGAGTTGGCATCCACCTATCAAGAGTTGTGTTTAAAGAGTGCTGAGATTTGTCAAGAAAACAAGTGCCACAAGCAACAGATTGCTCATCTAGAGAATGAAAAGACTGATCTTGAAAATGAAGTGGTGCTAGTTAGAGCTCATCTTGATCAAATGACCAAGTCTGTCAGGATACTGAGCTGTGGTACAGACACACTTGACAAGATACTTCAGTCAGAAAAAGCTGCTGGAGATAAAGCTGGGATAGGTTATGTGGCTGAGGACAAGGGAACTTCAGAAGGAAGCACTTCAGGTTCAAAGAAGGAAGTGTCACAACTTTCATCTCAACATCAGCCAAAGAAGCAGGATCCTACCCCTAAGAAAGCTGATGTTTCACAACCTAAGAAGATTGAGAAGAAGACTGGTCCCTATCAGAAGAGAAAGCAGCCACAAGGAGCTAGTCAATATATGCCCCCACAATACCATGAGACCATGCAAGATGCTCAGTTCAAACAGCACATGTCTCATCAGATGTCTCAACATCAGGACAACTGGTATGGTTATGGGTATGGATACACAAATCCTGTTCCTTATGTATATGGAAGAAGAAAGCCACACCATCATGGGAGACAATCCAGGAAACAGCATTATCAGCCGTCTTATGGGAGAAGACATCAACATAATAGATGGCAGGGCAGTTATGGTAAGAGGAGACCACATCATGGATGGCAGCATAGGCAATCTCATCATGGCAGAAGATTCAGAGATGAAAGGGTGAGATGCTATTATTGTGGAAGGTTTGGACATATGCAGTACTCTTGCTACAAGCTGCATGGATACCCTCAACCTCAAAACAGATGGAGAGAGCACAGGCATAAAGTTGTTAAACAATGGGTACCTAAGGAGAAGGTGAAGTGCCTATTGGCTCACATGGGTGATAAAGAAGGAACATGGTATTTTGACAGTGGGTGTTCCAAGCACATGTCTGGATGTAGATCCATGTTTGAGGATCTTAGACCTTGCCCCTCTCATGAGGTCATATTTGGAAATGGAGGAAAAGGTGTTGTTGCAGGAGTTGGGAAAGTGCAAGGTGATGGTAGACCTGAACTTGACAATGTTATGTTTGTCAATGGCTTAAGTGCAAATTTGATCAGCATAAGCCAGTTGTGTGATGAAGGTTACGAGGTAAACTACACTAAGCATGAGTGTGTGGTTTCTGATGAGCATAATCAGATTGTTATGAAGGGTGCCAGAACCAAAGACAACTGTTATCAGTGGACCTCTCTTGAAGGAGATTCAACTAGTGATGTACATGTTGATGTTATAACCTCAGACTATGACATCAGGGTGCTGAAAGGTCACTCAAAGTTAAAAGGAAAGTCTTTATGGAGGGAGAAAATTAGTAATTGGTCTTTAAATACTGAAAAGCTGGCGCCATACCTCAGACCATCATTCTCTAGTGCAGCAAGATCACGGTTCATCAAAGAACATATCTTCCGTCCGTTCGTCTTCTTCTACAAGAAGAATTATCTGAACTCATACTGCCTCAAGGGAACCATGTCAAACCAGACGTCGTCTCCATCAAAGAAATCTGTCGCTCAAAGCTCTTCGCAAGATAAGGCTAGGGTTTCTTCAGAAGAGGGATTTGCAGAAGAAGCTTTGAATCTAGAACCTATCTCAATGATGCTCCCAGAATCAGGTACTTCGAGACCCACTAAACTAACTCCTAAGAGACATGCTACTATTTTCAAGAATCCTGAAACAAAGAAGGTTGTTACTAGTGTGTTATTTGGGGACAAAACTGTGCCGAAATCATATACGTCTCAGACTATTGAAGAGAAGTTTGATGTAGACAAAAGGATGGGTAATCTTGCCTCAAAGATTCTGGACAAAGGCATCCCTGTCAAAGGAATTTCAATCCCACTGAATCAGATGCCAGCTGAGAAAGACAACATGCAGGAAGGTAAGTCAAGTCTTCAATAACTTGCAATGACAGCTATTGAAGATGTTGATCAGAGTGAAGACATGCATGAAGAAACAAATGCTGAGGAGAATGTTAGGACATCTGCTGAACCCACTTCTATTGTAGCAGATGTTGAAGAGGAGGTTAGAACATCGCTTAGTAGGGATGCTGAGACTACTGATGTAATTGATGTTGATGACTTGTCTGATAATGAAGTCATTGGAAGAGCAGTGCCTAGTCTGTCCAAGAGACTAAGAACAAGAAAAGGAAAGATGGTTGAATCGTCGTCAAAGAAAGCTTCTGATGAGAAGAGGAAAAAGACTGTTGTTGGGCCAACAAAAGCATGGAGTAAGGTTGATGTGAATCCCAAAAAAAGGAAGCTAATGGAAGAATATGAATCAGAGTATGATGTTGAGGATGATGTTTAAGACATCACTCCTGTCAGAAAGGCAATCTTGAAGAGAACTGCTGACAAGATACCTGAGGCTCCAGTTGATAACATTTCATTCCATTATGCAAGCAGTGCGTCGATGTGGAAGTTCATCTGTCAAAGAAGACTTTCTCTTGAAAGAGAGATTGGGAAAGAAATTATGGAGATTAAAGAAATCATAGAGGTGATCAAGGCTGCTGGTCTGATGAAGACGGTTCATGGGTTCTCTAAGTGCTATGACAGCCTGGTTAAGGAATTTGTGGTCAATATTCCTGTGAAGATTTCAGACAAAAGCAGTGTGGACTACATGAAAGTGTTTGTGAGAGGAAGATGTGTTGAATTCTCTCCTGAAGTTATAAACAAGTATCTAGGAAGAAAAGATGAAGAATTTGCTGAGCTAGAAGCCACAGAGAATGATGTCTGCAAGGAAATAACTGCTGGTCAAGTTAAGGTGTGGCCCTTGAAAGGGAAACTGCCAACTAGCAAACTCAGTGTTAAGTATGCTGTCTTACACAGAATTGGAGCCGCAAATTGGGTGCCTACCAATCATAAAGCCACAATAGCTGTGGGACTAGGGAGGTTTATTTATGCTGTGGGTACTAAGAAGAAATTTGACTATGGAGCATATGTGTTTGAGCAGACTGCAAGACATGCCACCACTAATGATATCAAACTGCCTATAGCATTTCCTTCGCTCATCTATGGAGTTATGATGAAACAACATCCAGGCATCTTGACAAGTTCAGACACAGCATGTAAGAGGAAATTAGCTTTATCTTTGTATCCCAAACTGTTTGCTGGGAGCCATGTTCCAGACATTGTTGAAACATCAAGCTCTGGGATTAAGAAGGTCAGTACAAAATCTGAACTGATTAAAGAGTTAAGGGCGACCTGCAAGGATCTTGACATGGTTATCAAGACCAGCACTGACAGGAAAATGAAGATTGAGCAGATGGTTAAAAACTTGGAACAGGGGAAAGACAATGGTGACACTGAGGACTCCAGGTCAGATGAGGGTGAAGAAGATGCTGATGGTACCAGCTCGAATAAAGACTAATCTCTATCTCCTGTCCTTAGATATTAGTTTTGTATTAGTTTAGTTTTTGCTTTGTTGGTTTTGTAATTTGAATATTGTGTTGTTTTATGCACTGTTTATGTTTTTAGTTTCCTTCTATGATTTGTTTTGCCTGTTTACTAACTGAGAGGCTAACAATGAGAGCTAGGGTATACTGACTATAGTTAATAGGGCTTCTTATATAAGCTTGCTTAATTATGGCTAAAAAGGGGGAGAAAATAGCCAAGATAGTCAAGAGGATTATTGCCATATGCTGCTGATGTGATGCAGAGATTAAGGGGGAGATAGATTGATGCTGCTAAAAGGTGTTTAGTTGAAAAGTGGTAATGCAGTTATTGAGGGGGAGTTTTGAAGATATCATGGCATGTGAAGAGTGCAGTCAATCAGACATCTAGGAGGAGTAAATTGCTGCACATTATGAGCTACTGATCAGCTGTGATGCTGGTTCATGTTTTCAAGGGGGAGCACCAATTGGCTGTTGTCAATAATGAAGATGGTGCTGCAGCAGATGAAGTGATGAAGACTATGCAAAGTGTCAAACTGCTGCTAATGAGTTTCAATTGATTGAAGATTATTCCGCTGCTGAAATCTCTGAAGGTGCAGAGTGCAGAAGTTGATTGCAGAGGTTGTTTTAGCCAAAATTAGCCAAAGGGGGAGATTGATAGTTCCTGGATTGGCTGGAATTTTGGTAAAACAAAGGTTATTCAATGTTGATGTCAAGGTGCTGATGTTGTAACATTGAAGTCTTAACACTGGGCTGTGTTAAGTTGTTAAATGCTGAAGTTAGATGTCTGATGTCACACAGGTGATGTTGTAACATCAGACCTGCAGAATTAATAACAGCAGGATATGTTATTAGGGCACGCGTATTAGCTGGAATTGTGGAGAGTGGTTGACTCATTGGATGAGAATATCTTGGGATAGATATTTTCTGTTACATGGGAGATTTGATTGCAGATCTGTTGGAGAATTAAAAGGTTGAAGATTTAAAAAGATTTTGGGGATAAATTCTGTTTTGAAGATTCAGTTTTAATTAACAAATCTGATCAAATATTGTGACAAGTCCAAGCCTAATTCAAGAGCTATATAAAGCGCACAAGACCAAAGGGAAAAAGGGACAGAAAACATTCAGAAGATCAGAAAACGTCTGATACCAGAATTTCAATATTAATGAGTAGAGATATGATATATATATATATATATATATATATATATATATATATATATATATATATATATATATATATATATATATATATATATATATATATATATATATATATATATATATATATATATATATATATGTGTGTGTGTTGCAAATTGAAGGAATTAAGAACAAAAAAAAAATAGAACAATTGCAGCAGGTTGATATATTGGACGTGGGGGGTGGGGCGGTCTACAGGATGTGGAACTCCACTCTCTGTTATTTTCCATTCGCTACAGGTACCCAAATGGAGAATGAAAACTATCAAATTTTTTTTATATTTATATTATGGATACGTGTATTGGTGGAACATGTATTTCCAGGCGCTGTAGCATGATTTTGGTAGATTTTTTTTACAGTTAATTACCAGTAGCAGGTCCTAGCAGGTAGTGATAATTTGGTGGTATAGTTGATTTTGATGACAGTAAAAATTAGTAGGATAATCTATTGTAGCAGAAAAATAATATATCGTAGCAGAAAAATAATTAGTAGCAGAACAAGACAGAACACAGTGCCGGGAGCCAAATTAAGCGGTATATTTAGTTGCCCGGAATCGAATGAAAATTTTTGGAGCAGTTCGTAATAATTAGTAGGCAGTGTGGTTGATTTATTT
Organism: Lathyrus tuberosus; assembly: GCA_022829125.1. Classification (NCBI taxonomy): domain Eukaryota; kingdom Viridiplantae; phylum Streptophyta; class Magnoliopsida; order Fabales; family Fabaceae; genus Lathyrus; species Lathyrus tuberosus. The sequence continues at coordinate 973,927 of JALAZF010000467.1, read as the reverse complement.
TTGTTGAAAAGCTGCTGGAAGTTGAAAACAGTAGGAATTTTAGTCGCCCGGTAAAATTAAGCGGTATATTTAGTTGCCCGGAATCGAATGAAAATTTTTGGGAAAGTTCGTATATACGAGTAGATACGTGAATGGTATTTATTTTTGTTAAATTAAGTTGAATGTGTAAAATTGCCGGTACAGCTGATTGAGTTGGTTTTTGTCCCAAAATATGGACATATTATTGTTGGAGGCCTAAATAGCCAAAATTGAAAGTTGTTTATGTTGTGCTGAGTTGTAATTGTTGTGTTGATGTTGTTAATTGTATGTCGTTCATATGTCGCATACATTGCATTGTTTAAGTTGGCCTTGATGGCATTGATTAAGTTGGCCTTGATGGCACCTGTTTAAGTTGAAAATTGCCTCAATAATCTGGCATATGTTTAAGTTGGGAGTTCTACTCTGAAATGGTACCACATGCATCTGCATAAGTTAAGTCGCATTGAGTCGTAATTGATGGATTTGTTGTTATGACGAATGTTGATGAGTTGTGACATGTTGTTAGTTGTGATGTGGTGAAACTTGTATGGTTCTAATTTTAATATATTAATTATCCTACTTTCGATTATATTATTGGATATCTCACCCTTTCTTTGTTTCGCCGTTGCCTTTATATTGGTAACGTACAGGTAATCCGGAATGAAGGAAGCCTACTTTCATTAGTTCGAGTCGGTGGTTGTCGCTCTGATACGTAGCACTCGGGGGGATAATCGTGTGTTTTTCTCATTGATTGGATTATGTTTAAATTGCTGAATTTTATATTGATTTCGTTAAAGACTTGAATTTTGAAGTTGCTTTATGTTGGCTGAAGATGCTTTAACTGTTTGAAGTTAAAGACTTGTTGATTGGGAGTTATTATTTTGTTGAATTTAAAATTAAGAAAATTTTATGTTGAACTTATTAATCCGCTGCATGAAAGTTAAAGTTATTATATTTTAAAGATTAAGCAGGTTCGAATCAGTTATCCGTATAATTATATTAGTTATGTATGACTTACAGGTGATTGTATGATATGTTAAAGTTGAAATGAATGTGACATCCTGTATGTTGTAAATTTTATACTCTGATATTATATAATTACGTTGGGTAGAATCAGGGTGTTACATTAGTGGAATCAGAGCAGATCGGTCCGTCCGGCCAAGTGTCGAGTCGTAGTTGTCTAACAATCGATTATTGTTATTTGGTTCTAACTTTTGTTTATGTTGCAGTGATAAGTTGAGATGGCTGGAAGGAACGATGCTGCAATGGCTGCTGCAATGCAAGCAATGGCTCAAGCTGTACAGAATTTACCGAATGCTGGGGAGAATGATGGATCTCGTAGTCTGGCGACATTTCAGAGGGAGAATCCGCCTACCTTCAAGGGCAAGTATGATCCTGATGGAGCATTGGACTGGTTGAAAGAGATTGAGAGGATCTTCCGTGTGATGGACTGCACTCCAGCGCAGAAGGTTCGTTATGGGACTCATATGCTAGCAGTCGAAGCTGATGACTGGTGGCTAGAGACTCGTCAGAGGTTGGAGACTACAGGTGAAGTTATCACTTGGGATGTGTTCCGAAGAGAGTTTCTGAGAAAGTATTATCCAGAGGATGTCCGTGGTAAGAAGCATATTGAGTTTCTTGAGCTGAAGCAAGGGACTATGTCGGTTACTGATTATGCTGCGAAGTTTGTTGAGCTGGCTAAGTTTTATCTGTACTATACCGGTGATGATGCTGAGTTTTCTAAATGCATCAAATTTGAGAGCGGGTTGCGCTCTGAAATCAAGAAAGCTATTGGGTATCAGAAGATTCGTGTCTTTTCTGATTTGGTTGATAGTTGCAGAATTTATGAAGAGGACAACAATGCTCACTACAAAATTGTTAGTGATAGAAGAGGCAAGCAACAGCAGAACCGTGGTAAGCCTTATGATGCTGCAGCTGGAAAAGGTAAACAGAGAGCGACTGAGGGCAAGAAGACTAGTAGGGGAGATGCTCCTGCTGGCATAACTTGTTTCAATTGCGGGAAACCTGGCCATAAGAGTACTGCGTGCAATCAAGAGGTGAAGAAATGTTTTCGTTGTGGAAAGATGGGACATACTATGTCTAAATGTAAGCATAAGGAGATGGTCTGTTTTAATTGTGGTGAAGAGGGACATATTGGTAATCAATGTCAGAAGCCAAAGAAAGCTCAGACCGGAAAAGTGTTAGCGTTAGCAGGAACCCAGACAGCTAATGAGGACAGACTTATCAGAGGTACATGTTTCATTAATAGTACTCCTTTAATTACTATATTGATACTGGTGCTACACATTGTTTCGTTTCTGCTGATTGTGTTCAAAGATTGGGTCTTAAGTTATCTGCTATGAATGGAGAAATGGTCGTCGAGACTCCGGCTAAGGGATCGGTGACTACTTCTCTTGTGTGTTTAAGGTGTCCTTTATCGATCTTCGATAAAGACTTTTATGTTGATTTGGTTTGTTTGCCGTTGACCGGAATGGATGTAATCCTAGGTATGAATTGGTTAGAGTATAACTATGTTCATATAAATTGTTATCGCAAGTCGGTGAGGTTTTCTACTCCAGAAGAGGAAGGAGTTGGATTGTTGTCTTTCAGAGAATTGCAGAAATTGATGAAAGAAGAAGCTCAGATGTTTTCGTTGATGGCAACGTTGTCTATTGAGAGTAAAGCAAAGATTGATGAATTGCAAGTGGTGAATGAATTTCCTGAAGTTTTCCCTGATGAAATTCCTGATGTGCCGCCTAAGAGAGAGGTGGAATTTGGAATTGATCTTGTACCTGGTACTAGACCTGTTTCGATGGCACCGTACAGAATGTCGGCATCCGAGTTGGCTGAATTAAAGAAGCAATTGGAGGAGTTACTTGAAAAGAAATTTATAAGACCAAGTGTATCGCCGTGGGGAGCTCCGATGTTGTTAGTAAAGAAGAAAGATGGAAGTATGAGACTTTGTGTTGATTATAGACAGTTGAATAAAGTAACAATCAAGAACAAGTATCCACTTCCGAGAATAGATGATTTGATGGATCAGTTGGTGGGTGCTCGTGTGTTTAACAAGATTGATCTGAGATCGGGTTATCACCAGATTAAAGTGAAAGATGAGGATATTCAGAAGACGGCGTTCAGAACACGGTATGGACATTATGAGTATTCAGTGATGCCTTTCGGTGTTACAAATGCGCTGGGAGTATTCATGGAATACATGAACCGTATTTTTCATACTTATCTGGATCGTTTTGTGGTTGTATTCATTGATGACATTCTGATTTATTCTAAGTCAGAAGAAGAGCATAAAGAGCATTTGAGAACAGTATTGGAAGTTTTGAAAGACAAGAAGTTGTATGTGAAGCTGTCCAAGTGCGAATTTTGGTTAAAAGAAGTCAGCTTTCTTGGTCATGTAATTTCGGGTAGTGGTATTGCCTTGGATCCTTCTAAAGTAGATGTTGTGTTGCAATGGGAAACTCCAAGGTTGGCTACTGAGATTAGAAGTTTTCTGGGACTAGCTGGTTATTATAGAAGGTTTATTGAAGGGTTTTCTAAGTTGGCACTTCCGTTAACTAGATTAACTTGTAAAAGTAAAGCTTTTGTGTGGGATGTTCAGTGCGAAGAAAGTTTTACAGAATTGAAGAAGAGGTTGACGTCGGCTCCAGTTTTGACATTACCGAATCCAGGAGATCGTTTGTGGTTTATTGTGATGCTTCGTTGATGGGTTTAGGAGGTGTGCTTATGCAGAATAATAAAGTAATTGCTTATGCGTCTCGACAGTTGAGAACTCATGAAAGGAATTATCCTACGCATGATTTGGAACTTGCTGCAGTGGTTTTTGTGCTGAAGATTTGGAGGCATTATCTCTATGGCTCTAGATTTGAAGTTTATAGTGATCATAAAAGCTTAAAATATTTGTTTGATCAGAAAGAGTTGAATATGAGACAGCGCAGATGGTTGGAATTACTAAAGGATTATGATTTCGGTTTGAACTATCACCCAGGAAAAGCTAATGTAGTGGCTGATGCTTTAAGCCAAAAGACTTTACATATGTCAGCAATGATGGCTAAAGAATTGGAATTAATTGAACAATTCAGAGATATGAGTTTAGTTTGCGAAGTAACGCCGCAGAGTGTTACTCTGGGGATGTTGAAGATTAACAATGATTTTCTGGACAGTATCAGAGAAGCTCAGAAGTTAGATGTGAAATTGGTAGATTCGATGGTTGGAATCGATCAGTCAGAGAATAATGATTTTAAATTAGATATGCATGGTGTGTTGAGATTCCACGATCGGATTTGTATTCCTGATGATGCAAATATGAAAAAGATGATTCTTAAGGAAGGTCACAGGAGCAATTTGAGTATTCATCCAGGAGCTACAAAGATGTATCACGACTTGAAGAAATTGTTTTGGTGGCCTGGGATGAAGCGCGATGTGGCGCAATTTGTGTATGCGTGTTTAACCTGTCAGAAATTGAAAGTTGAGCATCAGAAACCTGCAGGGTTGATGCAACCATTGGAAATTCCAGAATGGAAATGGGGCAGCATTTCTATGGACTTTGTGACAGGGTTACCTAATACCTTAAGAGGGCATGATTCGATATGGGTGATTGTTGATAGGCTTACTAAGTCGGCTCATTTTATACCTATTAACATCACTTTTCCAGTGTCGAAGTTGGCGGAGATTTATATTCGTGTAATTGTGAAGCTGCATGGTGTTCCTTTGAGTATTGTGTCGGATAGAGATCCGAGGTTTACTTCCGATTTTTGGAAGAGTTTGTAAGAAGCGTTGGGTTCTAAGTTGAGGTTGAGTTCGGCATATCACCCTCAGACGGATGGTCAAACTGAGAGGACTATTCAGTCGTTGGAGGATTTGTTGCGAGCATGTGTTCTCGAGCAAGGGGGTTCGTGGGACACCCATCTACCGTTAATAGAGTTCACTTATAATAACAGTTACCATTCTAGTATCGGAATGGCACCTTTCGAAGCATTGTATGGTCGGAGATTTAGGACTCCTTTATGTTGGCATGAATCCGGAGAAAGTATAGTGCTTGGACCGGAAGTTGTTCGAGAGACTACTGAAAAGGTGAAGTTAATCCGAGAAAAGATGAAAGCTTCCCAAAGTAGACAGAAGAGTTATCATGATAAGCGGAGGAAGGATTTAGAATTTCAAGCTGGTGACCATGTATTTTTGAGAGTCACGCCTGTGACTGGTGTCGGACGAGCTTTGAAGTCTAAGAAGCTCACTCCTCGTTTCATCGGTCCGTATCAGATTTTGGACAGAATTGGAAAAGTTGCTTATCGGGTGGCATTACCACCAAATCTTTCTAATTTGCACGATGTGTTTCATGTGTCACAACTCCGGAAGTACATTTCAGATCCGTCTCACGTAGTTAGTATTGATGACGTGCAAGTACGGGATAATCTTACCGTGGAAACGATGCCTGTACGAATTGCGAAACGTGAGATGAAGACCCTAAGAGGAAAGGAAATTGCATTGGTGAAAGTTGTCTGGTTGGGAGCTGCTGGAGAAAGCATGACATGGAAATTGGAGAGCAAGATGCGAGACTCCTATCCCGAGTTGTTTGAGTCAGGTAAATTTTTTAGGACGAAAATATTCTAAGTAGGGGAGAGTTGTAACGCCCCGAATATTTAATTAAATATTTATTTAATTGTTTGCGAATTATTCGGTTGATTTTGGTGTTGCGGTGAATTAAGTCGTTAAGTCGCTATATTAAGTTGGTAAGTCGTAGAAATAATATTAGAAATAATATTATAGTCGCGGAATAATATTAGTAGTAATATTATAGTCGTAGGAGAGTATTCGAATTAGGTGGGCTTGGTTTCGTGTCGGAATTAGTAAATTAAGGGGTGTATGTTTTAGGCCCATTAGATATTATAAGTGAATATTATTATTTTAATAAAGCAAATAAAATAAAAGAAATAGAAGTTAAGTTGTGGTATCAGTGAGAAAATAAAGTGGAGAACGTGAGCATTGGGGGAAAAGAGAAGAAACACAGCGAACAGTGGGTTAAGGAGAAGGGGAAAAATTTGCTACCGGTGTTCAACAGTTCCAGAAATTCGAGCTACCTTCGATCCAATCAGGTAAGTGTAGGGTTCGAATTTTATAATCAGGAGAATGATAGTTAGTATGTAGGAATTGGGGTTTATATAATTTTTCACTATGTGGTATTTATTGGATTGAAATTGGTATATTATAGAGACCCATTATTAATTGATAGAGTAAGTAGAAGAAAATTTGAGTTGCAGTATGTGTATATTGGCCAAGTGGGGCGGTGGTGGGACTCCACATTTTCTTTTCTAGACGCTACAGTAGCAGTAGCACATTTGGATTAAGCTTGTTTAGTTAATTAATATTATAATAATTGAAAAGTGGAGAATGGCACTTAAGATATGTTATATTAATGAGTAGAGATATGATATATATATATATATATATATATATATATATATATATGTGTGTGTGTGTGTGTGTGTGTGTGTGTGTGTGTGTGTGTGTGTTGCAAATTGAAGGAATTAAGAACAAAAAAAAAATAGAACAATTGCAGCAGGTTGATATATTGGACGTGGGGGGTGGGGCGGTCTACAGGATGTGGAACTCCACTCTCTGTTATTTTCCATTCGCTACAGGTACCCAAATGGAGAATGAAAACTATCAAAATTTTTTTATATTTATATTATGGATACGTGTATTGGTGGAACATGTATTTCCAGGCGCTGTAGCATGATTTTGGTAGATTTTCTTTTACAGTTAATTACCAGTAGCAGGTAGTGATAATTTGGTAGTATAGTTGATTTTGATGACAGTAAAAATTAGTAGCATAATCTATTGTAGCAGAAAAATAATATATCGTAGCAGAAAAATAATTAGTAGCAGAACAGGACAGAACACAGTGCCGGGAGCAAAATTAAGCGGTATATTTAGTTGCCCGGAATCGAATGAAAATTTTTGGAGCAGTTCGTAATAATTAGTAGGCAGTGTGGTTGATTTATTTTTGTTGAAAAGCTGATGGAAGTTGAAAACAGTAGGAATTTTAGTCGCCCGGTAAAATTAATCGGTATATTTAGTTGCCCGGAATCGAATGAAAATTTTTGGGGAAGTTCGTATATACGAGTAGATACGTGAATGGTATTTATTTTTGTTAAATTAAGTTGAATGTGTGAAATTGCCGGTACAGCTGATTGAGTTGGTTTTTGTCCCAAAATATGGACATATTATTGTTGGAGGCCTAAATAGCCAAAATTGAAAGTTGTTTATGTTGTGCTGAGTTGTAATTGTTGTGTTGATGTTGTTAATTGTATGTCGTTCATATGTCGCATACATTGCATTGTTTAAGTTGGCCTTGATGGCATTGATTAAGTTGGCCTTGATGGCACCTGTTTAAGTTGAAAATTGCCTCGATAATCTGGCATATGTTTAAGTTGGGAGTTCTACTCTGAAATGGTACCACATGCATCTGCATAAGTTAAGTCGCATTGAGTCGTAATTGATGGATTTGTTGTTATGACGAATGTTGATGAGTTGTGACATGTTGTTAGTTGTGATGTGGTGAAACTTGTATGGTTCTAATTTTAATATATTAATTATCCTACTTTCGATTATATTATTGGATATCTCACCCTTTCTTTGTTTCGCCGTTGCCTTTATATTGGTAACGTGCAGGTAATCCGGAATGAAGGAAGCCTACTTTCATTAGTTCGAGTCGGTGGTTGTCGCTCTGATACGTAGCACTCGGGGGGATAATCGCGTGTTTTTCTCATTGATTGGATTATGTTTAAATTGCTGAATTTTATATTGATTTCGTTAAAGACTTGAATTTTGAAGTTGCTTTATGTTGGCTGAAGATGCTTTAACTGTTTGAAGTTAAAGACTTGTTGATTGGGAGTTATTATTTTGTTGAATTTAAAATTAAGAAAATTTTATGTTGAACTTATTAATCCGCTGCATGAAAGTTAAAGTTATTATATTTTAAAGATTAAGCAGGTTCGAATCAGTTATCCGTAGAATTATATTAGTTATGTATGACTTACAGGTGATTGTATGATATGTTAAAGTTGAAATGAATGTGACATCCTGTATGTTGTAAATTTTATACTCTGATATTATATAATTACATTGGGTAGAATCAGGGTGTTACATAGAGCCTCTTTGTGGGCTTCGGAACTGAGTAAAAGTCATAGCATAGAGATCTTTGAAGGAGTTTGTAACAGTTGATCAACAATGTTGTATTCACTCCTTTGGATAAGCTTCAGCATCTCATCGCTATTCTTTGAAAGGTCGGAATTACTGGATTGACCAAATGGTGGATTGGGAACTTCTGTCTGAGGTTCCTTTTCTTTGCTGGGTTCTCCAACTCCTCTGTTGAAGATTCTACCACTCTGTGTTACTCGACTGATGTCTGCAACATTCACGACGGAGGGTAACAGAATTTCCTTTCCATTCTCAATTATTGTTGCACCGTATTTGTAAGGGATCGCCTTAGCTGATTCATACGATAGTGGTCCCGGTAGATAGATGACTATGGGTGCCTTCTGATTTTTCTGACCATCGTAAGTAATCTCGATCGTTCCTGGTTGGGAACTCTCGATTCGTCAAGTAGAGGGATGATGGCACAAACATCCCTAGCCCTCTGATGATCAGAGATTATGACAACGTCCTCGATTTGATCAGCAAGGTAGTTGACCGATCCAGAACTTGACCATGGTTGAATCTCTTTGCGGTCCAACTGACTTTGAAGGGCTGCTCGCACAAGGTAGCATCCTTGATTATTCACCGAGCAAACTCCACACCGCTCATAGTTGTGTAATGGCACTTGGCCACATCCGCTTTGAATACAGTGTAACCTTACTAGATCTGTTTCCATCGACCGAACATGCTGACTTTGATATCTAGTAGGATTCCCGTTAGTGATACTAATTTGCTGGGTGTCTTCATCCATATAGATTGGAAGCCACCAGTGGTTCAACAAGTGCTGAAGTGTTTCCTGGACAAAGGCACATCCCTGATCATTTTCACAACCCGCCTTACAGCTCTGATAATCATGTGATACCAGGAAATCGAGCCGGACTTGTTTAACATGTAACTCCACCAGGCTGGTATTCATCAAGCGAATGTCAAAGATTTGGATCATATTGATCTGATAAGGATTTCTATCGTGGTAGTCCTGGATCCAACCAAGATCCATCTGATGCTGGAGGTCCTCCTATATGAAAGAGCATCCATGTTTGTTTACCGAGCAAGTCAGACAAGAATTGTAATCGTGCCGCGACAGATTATGATACTGGCTTTGCCTTGAGTGGATCGCCACCAGGCTGACATTCATAGCACGGATGTCGTGGTTCTGAATGACGTTGGAAGTCGTATAGGTCATGTTGACTCGACGAACTCGGTGCTCTTGGATCCACCCGAGATCCAATTATTCCTGTAGAGCTGATTACATCACAGAACATCCTTGATGGTTCTTAGAGCAGATATCACACTGGTGATAATTATGAGGTGGCACATGGCCATATCCACTCTGTCTACAATGCATCTTGACCAAGTTGGCCCTTAATAAGAGTACATCATGAATTTGATAGATGTTGTTAGACTCTTCCTCTATCAAATTGAATGTAGCCTTCTCGTGTTGAGGCAGCGGGTTTGTGAGAACATTAGGATTCGTATCTTTGAAAGATAAGACCCCGCTCCTAACAAGCTTTTACACGTCGGATTTGAAACTGATACAGTTTTCTATGTTATGCCCTGGTCCTTCTTGATGGTAAGGTCAAGTCTGATCCACCTTAAACTAAAAAGGCATATTTTCTGGTACTGTAAGAGGAGACTTAGTCTGGACATGCCCCTTGCCTAGTAGTAACGAAAATAGTTCTACGTATGATACGGGTATAGGATCAAATCCTGGTGGCCGCGTTGTATGGTTGTTGTTATATGGAGGACGAACCTGCTGAAGAGGTCGTTGACTAGGTTGGCTTTGCGCAACCTGAGGTTGATACGTAGGAACAAGCACAGTGTTGATAGCTGGAGTTACCGCCGCTACTGGTTGATAACGTCGCCTTTGCTTTCCGAGAGCGATATTCCTAATATCCTGCTCTTTTTTCTTAGGGAGAGCACTACCGTATCGTTTTGTACTACTTGATGATCCAGCGTCTTTAACTAAACGTCCTTCTCGGACGACTTCCTCAAGACAAACTCCCATGCCCACCATCTCGGTGAAGTCACTGGGCGCACTGGCGACCATTCTGTCGTAGTAAAATGAGCTCAAGGTCTTTAAGAAAATCTTTGTCATCTATTTTTCCTTAAGAGGTGGACATATTTGAGCGGCAATTTCACGTCATCTCTGAGCGTATTCCTTAAAGGTTTCCTTGTCCTTTTGTGGCATTGATCTGAGTTGATCTCTGTCTGGTGCCATGTCCAGATTGTATTTATATTGTTGGACGAAGGCAGTGCCAAGATCTCTGAAAGTACTAATCGTAGAGCGGTTTAAACCCATGTACCATTTTAATGCGGCACCAGTTAAACTATCCTGAAAGTAGTGAATCAGTAGGTCCTGATTCTCTGTCTGAGTTGACATTCGCTGAGCGTACATCACCAGATGGCTCTGAGGGCAAGAGTTACCCTTGTACTTTTCAAAATCGGGTACTTGGAACTTGTGCAGGACTTTCACATAGGGGACCAAGCAGAGGTCCGCGGTGTCCTTTCCAAATAAATCCTGACCGTGAATTGCTTGCAGTTCTTTCTGCATTTCCAGGAACTGCTCCTGGAATTCATTCATTCTATCGAACATACTTTCGTTTCCACCAGAAGGTATCGGTGGAACCTGTCCTTTTGGGACAGTGTGCACCACAGGGGGTGGTACCGTTACTACAGTAGTGAACCTTTTCGTTTCCCGAAGTTTGTAATGTAACACCCCACTTTTCCCACTTTTAAAGTAAGCAAAATAACCAATAAAATAATCAGAGTTTTTACACCCAAAATCAAGTAGGATGCCACATTTTCAAAACCACGCCAAAACTCCTTTATTAAATGAAATAAACAGCGGAAATATTTATTCATTTATTTAATTTACTGCCATCTGCCAAATACACCAAATATCCCACATAAAATCGTGGTCCACCAAAATAATCATCCAAAAGAAAGATACGTAACAAAAGAATAACAAATAACAAGATAAATGAAAATTCCCCAAAATAATCCCGTGTTACGTATCAGAGCACTCCTATAGACTCGATCAGCAACACCAATATCCAAGCTAGCTAAGTACCTGGATTATCTGTACTTCCGAAGAAGCACAGACACAACAACAACAACAAAGGGGTGAGAAATCACGTTCAAATATTATAGGTGAATAAATACATGATAAGCAGGTAGTCATCACATACAAGCATTATTAATCATCAAACACGGCCTACTGCCCAATATCATCATCAACACCAAATAAGAATGTAATGCGACACAACACCATGCATGCGGTACCGACTCATTGGTTCATTCAATCGAACCCAGGATAGATCACATACACCCCTACTTGGCAATGATCTATCCCCACCATTCTCCACATAGGAGTACGGATGAATTGCATACACTCCTCCTGAGCAACGATCCATCCCACCAATCACCATGATTATGCAAGACTCAAAATGCACCACAAAACATGTATATAATATAAATACATGCACACGATCCTCCTGATCACACCATACATATCGATAACACCAACATTACGCCAATTACTCCAAAAATACACCAAATACTAAATTAATTAATTAATTAATTAAAAATTATCAAAATTATTATTTCCATCACCAATGTCTTATTTCCCAACACATGGCACCTATTCCCAACCTCTCAAACCGAAGGAAACCGAATCGGATGCGAAAACGGGAAAGAATTCACGAAACGGTAAAATTCTGCAGCTCTGCAAGCCATACGCGTATTGCCCCATGCCATACGCGTATTCCAGCCCACTCGCCCAACTCGTACGCGTATTGCTTCCTTCCGTACGCGTATGGCTCACAATGCCCAAAGTCAATACGCGTATGCCTTGTGTCGTACGCGTACGGACAGAAACGTTTTATCATTGAATTTCCCAAGTTCCAATACCATATGCGTATCACCCTCTAATACGCGTACTGCCTACTTCCTTACGCGTATGGCCCTATTTCCTTCACTCACATACGCGTATGACCTAACCCCATACGCGTATGGCCAGATCTATTACGCATTTCACCAGAGACCTCCCTATTCTGCAGTCTGCTACGATTTCTACATTTTTCCACTTCTAATCAGTCCTATAATCGTTTCTACATTGATTTTAGGTCCAATTTTCATCTTTACACTTGCATCTAATCTTACTACATATAGTACAAGCTTAAAATCTCAAATCGTTCGCCCAAATTCGAATAAAAAATTACAGGTCTGCAACAAGTATTTATACAACAGCAACAACACTCAAAATTCATGAAAATACACAGTAATTCATGCACGAATCTCAGATTCACAACCGGCATACACAACAATCAACAATTCAACAGTTTACACATCAATTTTCTACGGGGTTAAGGACTCCCCACTACCCGTTCATGAAATAAACACCAATATTAAACCCGTTTCTCCCCCTTACCTCGAATTCTTGCTTAATTCCTGCGAAAATTGATGAATGCTCCTTGCCCTAAAGCTCCCTTGTTCTTCCTCTCCTTAGCCTTTTCTCTTTCTATCCCTAAAATTCAGACTATTCTCACTTTTACCAATTTTCCCTTAATTAAGCTCCATTTACTAAATTACCCTCACTAATCTCATTAACTCAAAATTCACTTAATTATATTAGGTCCTATTTACTAAATAATCTTAATAATAATAATAATAATACCCAAAACAATAATAATACTAATAGTAATGATAATAATATGAAATATACTATTAAAATAATAATAATAATAATATTTCCATATCACTAATATTACCCCCCACGCACTCAAACACGCACCCAACCAAAGCCAACAATTAAGGACAAAACCGGACGATCAAATAATTAAAAATGGGGTGTTACAACTCTCCCCCACTTAAATTATTTTCGTCCTCGAAAATTACCTGATGGAAACAATTCCGCATACGACTCTCACATCCTGCTTTCCAATTCCCAGGTCACACTGCCTCCTGCAGCACCTCCCCAAGCTACTCTCACTAGAGGTATCTCCTTTCCTCTGAGTTGTTTCATCTTACGATCCTCGACCCTCAACGGCATCGTCTCTACGGTAAGATTCTCCCTGATCTGAACTTCGTCCCTCTCAATCACGTGAGACGGATCAGAAACATACTTTCGAAGCTGCGACACATGAAACACATCATGCAAGTTCAAAAGTTCCGGTGGCAACGCCACTCTATAAGCAACTGTACCAACTCTCTGCAAGATTTGATACGGTCCAATAAACTTAGGATCCAACTTCTTGGATTTCAAGGCACGACCCACACCGGTCACTGGGTTAACTCTTAGGAATACGTGATCACCTTCACTGAATTCCAATTCCTTCCTCCGATTATCATGGTAACTTTTTTGTCTACTCTGAGACGCTTTCATCTTCTCACGGATCATCTGAATTGTCTCAGTAGTCTGTTGCACAATTTATGGTCCAAGCACCACATTCTCGCCTGTTTCATACCAACACAGAGGCGTTCTACACCTCCTACCATACAAAGCTTCAAAAGGTGCCATTCCGATGCTAGAATGGTGACTGTTATTATACGTGAACTTAATCAATGGTAAATGAGTATCCCACGCACCACCTTTCTCCAATACACAGGCTCTCAGCAAATCCTCCAACGACTGAATAGTCCTCTCTGACTGACCATCAGTCTGTGCATGATAAGCCGAGCTCAACTTCAACTTAGAACCCAAGGCTTCCTGCAGACTCTTCCAAAATTCTGAAGTGAACCTCGGATCTCTATCCGACACTATGCTTGACGGAACACCATGCAATTTCACAATTATTCTGATATAAATTTCTGCCAGCTTTGACAACGGGAAACTGATGTTAATTGGTATAAAATGTGCGGACTTCGTAAGTTGATCCACCACTACCCAAATAGCATCAAAGCCTCTCGCCGTATTTGGCAAACCAGTCACAAAATCCATCGCAATACTGTCCCACTTCCACTCAGGAATTTCCAATGGTTGCATCAGTCCTGAAGGTTTCTGATGCTCCACTTTTGACTTCTGACATGTCAAACAAGCATAGACGAACTGAGCTATATCCCTCTTCATACCAGACCACCAAAATAATTTCTTCAAATCATGATACATCTTTGTAGCTCCCGGATGAATACTCAAGCTACTCCGATGACTTTCCTCTAATATTGCCTTTTTCAATTCCTCATTACCCGGCACACAAATTCTGCCCCGGAACCTCAGCACACCAACATTATCCACTTTAAAGTCACTATCGGGATCCTCTCCTCCTGTAGGCATCAAGTCTACCAATTTCACGTCCAGTTTCTGATTTTCCTTAATTACATCCAAAAAGTCATTATTCACTTTCAGCATACCCAATCTAATACTTCCCGGTGTAGTTTCACAAACCATGCTCAAATCTCTGAACTGGTCAATCAATTCCATTTCCTTCACCATTAACGCAGACATATGGATTGTCTTCCGACTCAGAGCATCTGCCACAACATTCGCTTTACCCGGATGGTAACTCAAATTAAAGTCAGTCTTTCAAGAATTCTAACCATCTTCTCTGTCTCATATTTAATTCCTTCTGATCAAACAAATATTTCAAACTCTTGTGATCACTAAACACTTCAAATCTCGATCCATACAAATAATGCCTCCAGATTTTTAGCACGAATACCACTGCAGCTAATTCAAGATCATGAGTTGGATAGTTCCTTTCATGCACCCTTAATTGTCTTGAAGCATAAGCCACTACCTTTCCTTCTTGCATCAACACACCGCCTAATCCCATTTTAGTCGCGCCGCAATAAACTACAAAAGAATCATTTGGACTTGGCAAAATCAACACTGGCGTTGTAGTCAATCTTTTCTTCAGTTCCTCAAAACTTTCCTCACAAGCAGCATCCCAGACAAAAGCTTGATTCTTTCTGGTCAGCTGAGTCAACGGCAACGCCAATTTAGAAAACCCTTCGATGAACGTTCTATAGTAACCTGATAAACCCCAAAAGCTTCTAATCTCCGTTGCGGACTTCGGAGTTTTCCACTGAAGTACTGCACTTACTTTAGAGGGATCCACTACTATACCATCACCAGAAATCACATGGCCCAAGAAACTCACGGTCTTCAACCAAAATTCACACTTCGAGAACTTTGCAAACAGCTTATTATCCTTCAACACCTGCAATGCAATTCTTAAGTGACCTGCATGCTCTTCGTCAGACTTAGAATAAATCAGTATATCATCAATAAACACTACAATAAACTGATCCAGATACGAATGGAAAATACGATTCATATATTCCATAAATACACCCGGCGCATTAGACACTCCGAAAGGCATCACTGCATATTCGTAATGTCCATAGCGAGTTCTGAAAGCAGTCTTCTGAATATCACCTTCCTTTACTCTAATCTGATGGTAACCCGACCTCAGATCAATTTTGCTGAAAACACGAGCTCCTACCAGCTGATCCATTAAGTCATCAATCCTAGGAAGTGGATACTTATTCTTAATTGTTACTTTATTCAACTGATGCTAATCAATGCACAGACACATACTACCATCCTTCTTCTTCACCAACAACACTGGAGCTCCCCACGGCGACACACTTGGTCTGATAAACTTCTTATCGAGCAATTCCCCGACCTGAGATTTCAACTCTGCCAACTCTGATGCAGACATCCTGTACGGTGCCATAGAGATAGGTCTGGTACCCGGTACAAGATCAATAGCGAACTCAACATCTCTTGTCGAAGGCAATTCTGTAATGTCATCTGGAAACACTTCAGGGAAATCATTAACTACAGGCAATTCATTAACTGAAGTTTTGCTTTCAACAGCCAACGAGGCAAATACTGCAAACAACTTCGCTTCATCCTCCAACAACGCCCTCAACTCCTTGCTAGATAGTGAATCTGCTAATGCTTCCTCTTCAGGAGTAAGAAACAGTAACGTCTTCCTGAAGCAATCGATATAAACCCGGTTGAACTCCAACCAGTTCATCCCCAAAATAACATCAAGATTACCGAGTGGCAAACAAATCAAGTCCACTCTGAAATCTCTACCAAACACGGTTAGCGGACACTTCAAACACACCAAAGAAGTAACCACGGAACCAATAGACGGAGTTTCAATCATCATCCTCTGCTCTAGAGTAGATGGCACGATCCCTAGTCTCTTCACACAATCAACAGAAATAAACGAGTGCGTTGCACCCGTGTCAATGATAGCAATCAAAGGAACATCATTAATAAAGCAAGTACCTTTGACGGAACGCTCCTCCTCAGTGGACTGGGCTCCCACTAAGGCAAACACCTTCCCACTAGTCTGAGACGCCTGAGACTTCTTCGGCTTCTCACAGTGAGTGCTGATGTGACCCTTCTCACCACAATTATAACAAGTAGGCATCGTGGCTCTGCAATCAGCTATAACATGACCTGCTTTTCCACACTTGAAACACTTTTTCACCTCAGTTTGATAGTTGTTAGCACGGTGACCCGCGCCACCACATTTGAAGCACTTCAGAGTATCAGCACTTGCTCCCTTCTCCTTTAGCTTCTTTCCCCCATCAGTTTTCTGTTTCCCCTTATCAGCTGGAGCACTGTAAGGAGTTCCTCCAAATCTCTGCTTATTTTTCTTCTCATTCACAGCTTTGTAATGAGCGATTCTAGCCCTGTTATCATTATCATAAATTCTGCTTCTGCTTACTAGCTCTGGATAGTTTCTTATCTTCTGACAAGCAATCCCCAATTTGATCTCGGGACGCAGCCCGTTCTCAAACTTCAAACACTTTGAAGTCATAGCTTCTTTAGTATTGTAATGAGCACAATACTGAACCAGCTCCTCAAACTTAGCAGTATATTCGGCAACTGCCTTGTCACCTTGCTTCAGCTCCAAAAATTCCACCACTTTAGCACTACGGATGTCTCCCAGAAAATACTTTTCCTGAAACTCAACTTGAAACACAGCCCAAGTAATCTCAGTACCTACAGCTTCCAATCTTTGACGACTGTTGTCCCACCAAGCCTCAGCCTCTCCTTCCAGCATATGAGTACCAAACCGTACCTTCTGAGCATCACTGCATCCCATGGTCCTGAAGATCTTCTCCACAGCCTTCAGCCATTTCTGTTCAGCCTCTGGATTCAAGATACCTCCCTCATATGTATGCGGATTGTTGCTCTGAAACTGTGCTAAGTCACGAAACTGAGCACCTCCACCCTGGTTGGCATTCTCTACAGCTTGTGCCATGGCTTGCATAGCAGCAGCAAGAGCAGCATCATTCCTTCCTGCCATACTGGACAACAATCATCACAAGGTCAGAACACACAAACAACTTCTATCCTAAGGACAGACTCGACTCTAACACCTGGCCGGATGGACCTACCTGCTCTGATACCAATTGTAACACCCCACTTTTCCCACTTTTAAAGTAAGCAAAATAACCAAATAAAATAATCAGAGCTTTTACACCAAAATCAAGTAGGATGCCACATTTTCAAAACCACACCAAAACTCCTTTATTAAATGAAATAAACAGCGGAAATATTTATTCATTTATTTAATTTACGGCCATCTGCCAAATACACCAAATATCCCACATAAAATCGTGGTCCACCAAAATAATCATCCAAAAGAAAGATACGTAACAAAAGAATAGCAAATAACAAGATAAATTAAAATTCCCCAAAATAATCCCGTGTTACGTATCAGAGCACTCCTATAGACTCGATCAGCAACACCAATATCCAAGCTAGCTAAGTACCTGGATTATCAATACTTCCGAAGAAGCACAGACACAACAACAACAACAAAGGGGTGAGAAATCACGTTCAAATATTATAGGTGAATAAATACATGATAAGCAGGTAGTCATCACATACAAGCATTATTAATCATCAAACACGGCCTACTGCCCAATATCATCATCAACACCAAATAAGAATGTAATGCGACACAACACCATGCATGCGGGTACCGACTCATTGGTTCATTCAATCGAACCCAGGATAGATCACATACACCCCTACTTGGCAATGATCTATCCCCACCATTCTCCACATAGGAGTACGGATGAATTGCATACACTCCTCCTGAGCAACGATCCATCCCACCAATCACCATGATTATGCAAGACTCAAAATGCACCACAAAACATGTATATAATATAAATACATGCACACGATCCTCCTGATCACACCATGCATATCGATAACACCAACATTACGCCAATTACTCCAAAAATACACCAAATACTAAATTAATTAATTAATTAATTAAAAATTATCAAAATTATTATTTCCATCACCAATGTCTTATTTCCCAACACATGGCACCTATTCCCAACCTCTCAAACCGAAGGAAACCGAATCGGACGCGAAAACGGGAAAGAATTCACGAAACGGTAAAATTCTGCAGCTCTGAAGGCCATACGCGTATTGCCCCATGCCATACGCGTATTCCAGCCCACTCACCTAACTCGTACGCGTATTGCTTCCTTCCGTACACGTATGCCTCACAATGCCCAAAGTCAATACACGTATGCCTTGTGTCGTACGCGTACAGACAGAAATGTTTTATCATTGAATTTCCCAAGTTCCAATACCATACGCGTATCACCCTCTAATACGCGTACTGCCTACTTCCTTACGCGTATGGCCCTATTTCCTTCACTCCCATACGCGTATGACCTAACCCCATATGTGTATGGCCAGATCTATTACGCATTTCACCAGAGACCTCTCTATTCTGCAGTCTGCTACGATTTCTACATTTTTCCACTTCTAATCAGTCCTATAATCGTTTCTACATTGATTTTAGGTCCAATTTTCATCTTTACACTTGCATCTAATCTTACTACAGATAGTACAAGCTTAAAATCTCAAATCGTTCGCCCAAATTCGAATAAAAAATTACAGGTCTGCAACAAGTATTTATACAACAGCAACAACACTCAAAATTCATGAAAATACACAGTAATTCATGCACGAATCTCAGATTCACAACCGGCATACACAACAATCAATAATTCAACAGTTTACACATCAATTTTCTACGGGTTTAAGGACTCCCCACTACCCGTTCATGAAATAAACACCAATATTAAACCCGTTTCTCCCCCTTACCTCGAATTCTTGCTTAATTCCTGTGAAAATTGATGAATGCCCCTTGCCCTAAAGCTCCCTTGTTCTTCCTCTCCTTAGCCTTTTCTCTTTCTATCCCTAAAATTCAAACTATTCTCACTTTTACCAATTTTCCCTTAATTAAGCTTCATTTACTAAATTACCCTCACTAATCTCATTAACTCAAAATTCACTTAATTATATTAGGTCCTATTTACTAAATAATCTTAATAATAATAATAATACCCAAAACAATAATAATACTAATAGTAATGATAATAATAATATGAAATATACTATTAAAATAATAATAATAATAATATTTCCATATCACTAATATTACCCCCCCCCCCCCCCACGCACTCAAACACGCACCCAACCAAAGCCAACAATTAAGGACAAAACCGGACGATCAAATAATTAAAAATGGGGTGTTACATGTAACCTTCAGGAGTCCTCATTATGCCTCTGGCATCCTCACTTTCCCGAAGTTTGTAACCTTCAAGCCCAGCGGCTTCTGCTATGATTCCCTGATCTTCAGTGATCGGCAGAACATATCCTTCCAGGATATAGTTAACAGGCATGCCCCAGAGACGAACTTTCGGCATTTGATACCTAGGATCATACTTCTCCACTATGGGCATTGGGGTGATCTCTGAGATCACAGTTCTTTGTTGCCGAGCTTCTGCCATGGCTTGCATGTCGTTACGAAGCTTTCTCATATCCTCTCTTAGAGCGTCGATCTCTTCTTTCAAATCTCTGTTCTCTACCTCGAGATCATCCATCTTCTTTTGACGATTGGCCCGGGTATTGTACGAATGAGATAGTTTGACTCTAGAACCGAGACACAAACGTGAGATTCGTAGGTAAGAAGAATACGTGACATGAGAATGATGAATGCAATAATTATATTAATTGTTTTTCTGGTTTAATCAAAATAAACTTCGACAATTAGATTGCAAATATCAAACAGTGGGGAAACCCCCGTTTTATTGAATTTAAAGGATTGCAGAAATGGAAATACAGTAAATTACAAGGTGCGGAAACAGAAACCTAAGCTAATTGGTCCCGAGTCCTCTCTAAGGAGAACTCGGGTGCTGATTCTGGTACTTTCCTTTTCTTTGACCGGGGCTCTTGGGCCGTTGTCGGGTTGTCATTCCTTTGCCAAGTGAAAGGAGTGAGCAAATTCCTTTGGTCATCCTGATTTTCTACAGCATGTTGCTCCAAAATCTCAATTAGAGCATCCTTATCTTTCAACAGTTGCAGTATTTTGGTACATTCGACATTGAGAATACAGTACTTGTTCTTCCAAGACCTCCTCTCCTGTTGAACTTTGTTGAGAGTAACCTGAAGTTTTTCCGTTTTAGTCATGAAGTACATGACAGATTCCCTTGGCGGAAGAACTCCATGACGAGGATAAGACATCTTTAGCTTGAGAGCTCTAGTTTGTACCCAGTGGTGATAAGGCTCCACCGAGACACAGTCCGGTTTTCCTAGAGACTCCCGTCCTTTCTTATGAACATGTTTCCAAGCGTGCACTATTTCCATCTTTAGTGCCTGTCATACCCCAAATTTTGACCACTAAGATTTCCCATCATTGTGCAAATCATCAGCACAATATGGATGTACCTTTGTACCTCATTAGTCTCCCCAAAGATGGGTGAGCATCCACTACAATCAAAATTAGGGTTTCAAGCCCTCTCTGAGCTTTAGACAAAGGCTCAATCAAGAAATGACTTGATTTTCAACTTGTCTAATCTCTCAAACATCCTCAAAGGATCAAAAGGACTCCCACTTCAAGGATTAAGCACAAGGTTGCTCCCTTCTAGGTGGATCAAGCCTCAAGATCGCTAGTGTCACCAAATTAGGGTTTTGATCGCCTAGGGCCTCCAGATGAGAAGTTTCATCTGGGAACAAGCCATTGATCCAAAACATAACCTAATATACTCCATGGAACCTCATGGACCCAAACATCAAGTCAATTTGACCTCAGGGGATGCATACATCAAAAATCAGGAATTAGGGTTTCTTGACCTAATTCACCCCTAAGTTGACTTTTGGGACAAATCATGAGCCAAGACCTCAAGAGAGAGTTTGAGGGTCTCTAATGAACTATATTGATCCATTTGGAACAATGGATTAATCCAAGAAGCTTGAGCAACAAGTCTCAATTTCATCTGCACCACAATTAGGGTTTTAAGGGAAAAGTCAACTGTAACTTTGACTTTTGACCAGGACATGCTCCCAAACCCTAGGACATGCCTCAATATACCCTATGACACCCATGGAACATGTCCATCAAGTTTGATTTAGGTCAAGGACATGATTTCCTGAAGAATTGCACAGTTTGGAATTCATCTGATAAAAAGTCAACTGTGCACAAAAGTCAACTTTGACTTTTTGAGATTTTTCACCAAAATGGATTTTTAACCCTAAAATGATGTTAATGTATGATTTGAATCATCATTCATCAAGAAAAATCAAGAAAAGTGAGATAACTTGTAAAAGGGGTAACCATAAAACTTAGAAATTTTTCTAAGTTAAAAATAAAGTGGCAAGGGTACCAACTTTGGAGGACCATAACTCCTAAACCACAAGGCCATTTTTTCTCATTCAAAGATGGATTTGTAGCCCTCATTATCACCTACAAAAACTTCAACTACAAGTCATTCCAATTCATTAAGGATTTTGAGCTATGGAGTGATCAAAGTGGCTGAAAAGTGAAAATGTCACTTTTTCCAACACTTAGTGAAATTTTCACTAAGTCAGATTCTGCCTCACTTTTTGCCAAATGTAGGGGGATTTTTCACTTGGAATCAAAAGAGATCAAAACCAAACTTGTTCAAACAGTTGTTGTATCATGTAAGAGCTTTCCAAAATGGCCAGGAACATTGCCAAATTCAACTTACACCATGAGATATGACATTGGCAAGTTGCCTTGCTAAAATCTGTCAAGGCAAGGCAGAATTTTAAACTTTGGTCGATTTTCCAAAATCAGCCAAATTCAATTGCTCCTATCCACTTGGACACCTCAGAGGATTGAATCTAAAGGGGACAATCACTGAGCCAAGCCTCCAAAGTCCATGGAACAAGAAATAGCATGTTGAACCTAGAATGGCCAAAATAGGGACAACACTTCAAATTTGGAATGAGGCATTCAATGGAACCATCAAGGTGGCATGGACTGAGCCATTCTCATCTGAAATCAGTCAAGACTTATCCAAGACCAAGGGAACCAAAGCTCTGTGCCCTAACCTCTAGTCAATGGCTAGAGAAGACTTGGATTTTCATTTGCCAACATTGGCCAAACCTACTTACCAGCTGCCATGCACTATTCCTTGCAAAACAAACTTGCTCTACTATAAATAGAGCTCAATTGTGGTCAGTTTGAGTACACCAAAGCCATCTAACAGATACTTTCCTCAAAATCTCTTCTTTCACTCCAATTTTGCCTTCTAAGGCAAGTCACTATCGGGTTTTGAGTTTGAGAGCAATTCCAATCAAACCAATCACTCACACACCTCACATACATCACATATGAGCTGATCAAACACTTAGATTACTTCTGAAACATCAATTTCACAAAATCACCAGCTGGTTGCTCAAGGTTTTAACCAAAGTGCAGCTGAGGTACCACAAAATGATCCAGCCAATTTCAATCAAGTCCAACCATCCAAACACAATCCATAGGGTGTAGGGAAGCTGTTCAGATCATCACAACTCATCTGTAACACCTCCAGATCAAAAATCACTTTGAACTTGCTGTCACGGCCTAGAGGTAAGCACATGCTTGGTCATCTCTCAATCTATGCATATTTCCTCGCATAATAATTTGGCCATATGTTCATAATCATGCATGGAATGTTTTCCCTCAATTAATTGCATTGTTTGAATCGTGTATCAAAAATCCTAGCCTTCATGCAGAAATTAGGGTTCTTGAGGTCTCTTCGTGATTTCTTGTTGTATGTTTAATTTAAATGAAATTAAAGTACATAGACATGATCGTGAGGTTGAGACGAGCATAATGATATGTGGATTGCATGATATGATTACGTATTCATGGAGATTGGATAGAAAATGCAAATCTGAGAAACCAAGAACACGCGCGTGTTCTTCAGCTTGTTCTTGGCGCCATTTTTAGAAATTCAAATATTTGAATTTTGTGATTTTGTTTAATTGATTCAAAAATTAATTTCTCTCTGAGTTTTAATGATTTTGAGTTGATTCTTTTTTTAATAATTCACAAAAATGTTAAAATATTTTATTTTCCCAAAAAATCCCAAAAATATTATTTATTTCATATAATTGATATTTTTGTAAAGAATTAATATTTTGATTGTTTTTGGCATTTTAAATATTTTTTCTACATTGATTTTGCAACTTTTAATGCTTTCTAATTATTTTGTAGGTCAATACTTAATTTTTGAAGCATTAATCCAAGATCACAATTTGTTTTCCATGTATTAAACAATTTTTGATCATTTTAATTGAATTTTTATTAAATTAAATACATTTTGAAAACAAATTAGGGTTTTGGATTAATTCAACCCTCATAAATCATTTTCAAAACTCTTTGGGCCTCTTGAGAAAGTGTAAGACCCATTCCCCCCCCTTGTACAAAAACTTTTTGGGCCTCACTCATTGTATAAGTCCCTCTGTACAAGTAAACGGCGCGGTCGTCGCCCGTTTAAAATATAAAAAAATCATCTGGGCCTCTCCTTGAGCTATAAGACCCATTCAAAACACTTTGGGCCTCTATTAGAGTGTAAGACCCAATCCCCCTATTAACCAAACATCTTGGGCCTCACTTATTGTATAAGTCCCTCCGCGTTAAAAGAAAACCTCGGCGCGATCTCCATTTTTAAACGAAAAATCATTTGGGCCTACCCTCGTGTTATAAGCCCCACTCTTTTTTCTTTAAACCTTTTGGGCCTCTTGAGAGAGTGTAAGATCCATCCCTTTGTACAGAAAACCTTTTTGGGCCTCAGTCACTTGTATAAGTCCCGCTGTACAAAGTCAAACAGTGCGCTCACTGATAAAACCCTGGGCCTCTCCTTGAGCTGTAAGCCCCAAATCTTTCTTTTTCAAAGCACTTTCTCCTTTGATTTTGAATATACTGTTGTTTTCAATCTTTCTTTGTTGAACAACTAACCAAACAGCATGGAAGCACTCCAACCGAGTAAGTGGTTATCGCTTTCGTTTACTGCTTTCATATTATAAACTGTATTGTGGGGCTGCTCACTGTAAGTCTCCTTTCATAAACTCATATCTACTGTGTAATAATAGTATAGATATTTCGAGTTTCCCCGGCAACTACGTCTAGAACTAGGTGACGCCGTTTCATTTATTCGTAGAAATAGACGCCTAGATCCCCAATAGGAGCACCAGATACAGTCTTCTCTTCAGCTGTCCTCCTTAGGAATCGTCAAGAAGCTCTACTCCCCAAGATGAATGTATTCTCCGTGAATGGCATCTTTGAGTTTCTTCCAAATTCTCAAAATTTCCTGACTTGATCTATTCCTTGTGGATAGCTTGCCTTGAATGTCTCGGGGTTTGGGTACCCACTACGGTCATAATCTTGGACCTTAACTAAGGAACCCTCTTTAAAAGCTAAAAGTTGCTGGATAGTAAACCTCGCACGTTTACCAGTGGTTTTTATCTTTAAAAGAGTTATCTCTCCTAATGGAAAGGAGATGATAGACCCACGGGCTTCTTAAAAGCATCGGCCTCCTCTTGGGCATTATTCAAGGACACTACGGCTTCTTAGAAGTATTCACAGCCTCCTCTTAGGCTTCGTATAATGATCTCTTCCTCCGGGAATGATAACCTCCTCTTGGGCTTCGTACAAGGACCCGTCGGCTTCTTAAAAGTTTCCAGCCTCCTCTTGGGCTTCGTACAAATAGTCCCGACGACCTCCTAGAGGTATAGGAATAGAACTTAGTCATCCTCATAGAACAGTCCTTTCATAGAGTCTACTACTGTTTCTCAAAGCATAGTACAAAAGATAAAACTCTAGACACGGACAGTCTAACTTCCTTGAGTCTCAAAGGACATTCTCAAGTGACCCCTTCGTTAAATAGGAAGGAAACCCGCAGACTCGGACAGTCTCAACACCCTTTGGATTTCCCGCTTCCTCAAAGAAAAGGAAACAACCCCGATCCTCAGGTCTAACCCACGAGTACAGTGATGCTCATATAAGAACTAATTTTCTCTTTCAAAATCAGTATACTGGACCTGTCACTTAGCTGACATAGCCTCCTCTTGGGCTTTGTACAATAATTCTCCCCAGCGGAGTCAAACAACATTTTAGCCTCTCTCTCGGGCTTCGTACGAGACACATAAAGACTCCCTCGTTGAGTCAAACAAACAATAGCCTCCATCTCGGGCTTCGTACGAGATACAAAGACTCCATCGTCGGGTCAAAAACTTTTAGCCTCTCTCTCGGGCTTTGTACGGGACACAAAATAGCCTCCTCTTAGGCTTTGTATAATGATTTTCCTAGCGGAAATTAGCCTCCTCTTAGGCTTTGTATAAGAAAACCACTGGTTGATCCAATCAACCTTTTAGCATCAAAGTTGTGCCTCGTTCACAGTACACAAACATCAACAACTCCTTTCCCTTCATCTAATCGCTGTAAGCGGCAAGCCTCTGGATCATCTATATCCACGCCACTGTCCCTCTTTTAGCATGAGAAATTCCTAAGGAAAGATGGCATTGCTCTACACTGAGTTAAAGTCTTCTCCTTCAGGTTAAAACCCTTTCTTCGGAAATTATGGTATTGCTCGGATCCGCGTATCCCAGTTAAAGTAATTCTCCTTCTCCCCTCTTTAGGGATGACAAATTCTCTCTAAAGCCGAGGTCTTTCAGCTTCACGTCTTGGGCTTTGAACAAGACACAAATAGACCTTTCAGCTTCACATCTTGGGCTTTGAACAAGATACAAATCACCTTTCGCTTCACGTCTTGGGCTTTGAACAAGACACCAAAACACCCATTTCCTCCCATAGAATAGGAGGAACTACGAACGCTCTGATTTCCCTATTTCGGTAAACGGGAATACGTAGGCATAAGATCGAAAGAAAAGATCTTAGCGAGCGCAATCAACAAAAAACCCAAATCCCATATCTCTATCAATCAAAAACCAGTAATTCAAAAGCATCAGTCCTAACATCCTAATCCTTGTTCCCCACCAGAAACCTTCTACCCAGATAAAAAGAAAGAAACCGTATTGGCGAAAATACAAATAACCAGTACAAAGTCCCCCCCCACATTGATAGCATTCGTAACCTAACAGACCACTGTTTAAACTCAGTATGCAAAGCAGGGTTAATTGGAGACATCTATTTCCCTTCCTTATTCAGCTCACAATAGGCTAAAAAATGAATCGACCTGTAGTCAAAGCTCAAACCGCAGAGAGCGACCAGCGCTTAAGAACCGCGTCCCAAAATCGCTCGCTACAGAAAAGTGGCGCCCACCGTGGGGCATGTTAAAGTTAGATCTAGGCACGGTCTTCCTTTTCACCTCTTGTGTGAAAAACCACAGATTGGGGCTTTCGCCGGGGAACCCATTTTCTGTCAGGAACTTAGGAATCATAGCTTTATAAGTCTAGGATGATTAGGACAAATATATATAATGCTTTTCCTAATTGCTATACGTGTTTATTTTTCTGCTACTGGGAATGCGTGTGATGCCGCATATGGTGAGAATGAGTATACACTTAAGATAAGTGATGGCGACGGGGTCGACCATCAACCTCAGTGGAGGCTGACCAACGCAACCCATTCACTCTTCTAGCCAATGGGCCGGTTGTTAAGTCTGAGAAGCTGAGGAGCCAAACCCTTTCGTAGTGCGGAAACTATCGGAAATAGTTGTTACGCGATACTACCCTCATTTGAGGCTGGTGATCTATTCTCGGTGAATGGCACTTACTCTAAGATTGCTTTACAACTCGCTGGCGATCCGCTTGTTGTCTTGCTTTCCTGGGAGGAGCTGATGATAATGAGTACAGGTACAAAAATCACCCTAGTATAAACCTTTGGGGATGGGTAGAGCCTTGACTTCATGACAACGACCCTTTGACCCCATGTTTTTTCTATGTTTTTGTGTGCTGCATTCATGCATCCATTTAATAAAACATTAAAACATTCAAAAAACTTCTCTTCTAGTCTCTCTGTTTTTCAAATTAAACTAAGACTGTGATTGCAAATATCAGAGAAAAAGATTGCATTAATGGATTTCGGTAGAAGGAGAACTCGCTAGTATACCTTCAAGGTTCCAAAGCTAGAGGATTTGAGAAAGTTAGCGAGGATGATCGTTAACCCAGAGGCTTTCAGAGCCAAGCACGGTGGTTTGCTACCACTGTTAAGAGTCCATGTGATTAAGGGGATCATGGACGCACTCATTCAGTTCTACGATCCGATTTATCACTGTTTCACATTCCCGGATTACCAGATATCACCAACGCTGGAGGAGTATTCTCATCTGACTGATTTACATATCACTGATCGAGCTCCATTTTTTGGACTGGAAGAAATTCCAAAGAATCAGACTATTGCAATAGCAATTCATTTGGACGAGTCTGAGGTCAGGACTCACATGACCACTAAGGGTGGCATCCAAGGTTTGCCAGCCCAGTTCTTGACAAAAAAGGCTCTATACTTCGCTAGTATAGGGAACGGGACTGCTTTTGAAAGCATCTTTGTCTTGCTCACCTACGGGTTATTTTTGTTTCCCAACATCAATAACTTCGTCGATATCAACGCTATTAAGGTTTTTCTCATTGGAAACCCTGTGCCGACTTTGCTCGCAGATGCGTATCATTCTGTACACTTGGGAAATTTGTACAGCGGAGGGGAGATCACATGTTGTGTACCTTTGCTCTACAAATGGTTTATATCCCATTTGCCCAAGTCTGCTGCTTTTTGGGATTGCAAGAGGGTCTTGCGCTGGTCGCAGAAGATCATGTATCTTACCAACTCTGATATAGATTGGTGTAATAGGATTTATGAGGGAATCAGAATCATTGACCGTTGTGGAAACTTCCCCAACGTACCCCTTATAGGAACTAAAGGAGGAATCAACTATCATCCGATATTGGTTCTTCGTCAATTTGGATACCCGATGAGACACATCCCACTGGGTGTTCATCTGGAAGGTCTTTTCTTCAAAGAAGGAGAAAATGACAGAGCACTAAAGATGGAAATAGTGCAAGCTTGGAAACATGTTCATAAGAAAGGACGAGAGTCTCTGGGAAAACCGGACTGTGTCTCGGTGGAGCCTTATCTCCATTGGGTACAAACTAGAGCCCTCAAGCTAAAGATGCCTTATCCTCGTTACGGAATTCTTCCACCAAGGGAAACTGTCATGTATTTCATGACGGAAACTGAAAAGCTTCAGGTTACTCTCAACAAAGTTCAAAAGGAAAGAAGATCTTGGAAGAACAAGTACCACACCCTCGACGTAGAGTGTATCCAAATACAGCAACTACTAAAAGAGAAAGATGCTCTGATTGAAATTTTGGAGCAGCATGCTGTAGAGAATCAAGATGACCAAAGGAATTTGCTCGCTCCTTTCACCTGGCAAAGGAATGACAACCCGACAACGGCCCAAGCGCCCCGGTCAAAGAAGAGGACTCGGGACCCATTAGTTTAGGTTTCTGTTTCTGCACTTTGTAATCTACTGTATTTCCATTTCTGTAATCCTTTGGAATTCAATAAAAAGGGGTTTCCCCACCGTTTGATATTTGCAATCTAATTTTCGAAGTTTATTATGATTAAACCAATAAACAATTAATATAATCATTGCATTCGTCATTCTCACATCGCGCATTCTTCTTACCTACAAATCTCACGTTTGTGTCTCGATTCTAGAGTCAAACTGTCTCATTCGTATAATACTCGGGCCAATCATCAGAAAAAGATGGATGATCTTGAGGAAGAAAATAGAGAGTTGAAAGAAGAGATTGACGCTCTGAGAGAGGATATGAGAAAGCTTCGTAACGACATGCAAGCCATGGCAGAAGCTCAGCTACAAAGAACTGTGATCTCAGAGATCACCTCAACGCCCATCATAGAAAAGTATGATCCTAGGTATCAGATGCCGAAAGATCGTCCTTGGGGCATGCCTGTTAACTATATCCAGGAAGGATATGTTCCGCCGATCACTGAAGATCAGGGAATCGCAACAGAATCCACTGGGCCTGAAGGTTACAAACTTCGGGAAAGCGAAGATGCCAGGGGCATACTCAAGACTCCTGAAGGTTACAAACTTCGGGAGGTGCCAAGACTTACTGCCGTAGTCACGGTACCACCCCCTGTGGTGCACACTGTCCCGGAAGGATAGATTCCACAGACACCTTCTGGTAAGAAGGAAACTATGTTTGATAGAATGGATGAATTCCAGGAGCAGTTCTTGGAAATGCAGAAAGAGCTACAAGCCATTTGCGGTCAGGATTTATTCGGAAAGGACGCCGCAGACCTCTGCTTGGTCCCAAATGTGAAAGTCCCGCACAAGTTCCAAGTGCCCGACTTTGAAAAATACAAGGGTAACTCTTGCCCTCGGAGCCATCTGGTGATGTACGCTCGGCGGATGTCAGCTCAGACGAAGAATCAGGACCTGCTGATTCACTACTTCCAGGATAGTTTAACCGGTGTCGCACTCAAATGGTACATGGGTTTAAACCGTACTACGATCAGTACATTCAGAGATCTTGGTACTGCCTTCGTCCAACAATACAAGTACAATTTGGACATGGCGCCCGAGAGAGATCAACTCAGATCAATGTCACAAAAGGACAAAGAAACCTTTAAGGAGTATGCTCAAAGGTGGCGTGAAATTGCCGCCCAGATTGGTCCACCTCTTGAGGAAAAAGAGATGACAAAAATCTTCTTAAAGACCTTAAGCTCATTTTACTATGACCGAATGGTTGCCAGTGCACCTAGTGATTTCACCGAAATGGTCGGCATGGGTGTACGTCTTGAGGAAGCCGTCCGAGAAGGACGTTTGGTAAAAGACACTGGATCAACGAGCGGTACTAAAAAATACGGTAGTGCTCTCCCTAAGAAAAAAGAGCAAGATATTGGGAATATCTCTCTCGGAAAGCAAAGGTGACGTTATCAGCCAGTAGCAGCTGTTACTCCTGCTATCGGCCCCGCGCCTGTTCCTATGTATCAACCTCAGGTTGCGCAGAGCCAACCTGACCAACAAAGGACACAACAGCCTCTTCAGCAGGCTCGTCCTCCATATAACAACAACCGTACAACACGGCCACCAGGATTTGATCCTATACCCGTAACGTACGCAGAGCTGTTTCCGTTACTGCTGGCTAAGGGGCACATTCAGACTAAGTCTCCCCTTTCAGTTCCGGAAAATCCACCTTTTTGGTTTAAAGCGGATCAAACATGCCCTTATCATCAAGGAGGTTTAGGGCATAACATTGAGACTTGTCTCAATTTCAAATCCGACGTGCAAAAGCTTGTTAGGAGCGGGCTCTTATCTTTCAAAGATACGAATCCCAACATTCTCACGAACCCGCTGCCTCAACATGAGAAACTGCAGTCAATCTGATTGAGAAAGAGACTAACAATGTCTATCAAATTCACGATGTACTCTTATTGGGGACCAATCTGGTCAAGATGCATTGTAGACAGGGTGGATATGGCCATGTGCCACCTCATAATTATCACCAGTGTGATATCTACTCTAAAGACAACCAGGGATGTTCTGTGGTGCAAGCAGCTCTACAGGAACAAATGGATCTTGGATGGATCCAAGAGCACCGAGTTCGTGGAGTTAACATGGTTTACACGAATTCCAACGTCATTCAAAACCACGACATCCATGCGATGAATGTCAACTTGGTGGCGATGCACTCAAGGCAAAGCCAGTATCATAATCCGCCGCGGCACGATTACAGTTCCTGTCTGATTTGCTCGGTAAACAAACATGGATGCTCTTTCATACAAGAGGCCCTCCAGCGTCAGATGGATCTTGGATGGATCCAAGACTACCATGATAGGAACTCCTATCAAATCAACATGGTTCAGATCTTCGATATCCGCGTAATGAATACCAACCTGGTAGAGTTACATGCTGAGCAGGTCCGACTTGGATTCTTAATATCACATGACTATCAAAATTGTAAAGCGGGTTGCGAAAATGATCGAGGTTGTACCCTTGTCCAGGAGGCACTTCAGCACTTGTTAAATCACTGGTGGATGCCAATCTATATGGACGAAGATACTCAGCAGATTAGTATCAATAACAGGAATCCTACTCATCGTCAAAGTCAGGATATCCGATCAATGGAAGGTAACCTAGTGAGGTTACATTGTATTCAAAGTGGGCGTGGCCAGGTGCCACCACACAACTATGACAGTTGTAGCGTCTGTTCGGAAAGTAACCAAGGGTGTTACCTTGTGAGAGCAGCTCTTCAGGGTCAGGTCGATCATGGAGAAATTCGTCCATATCCAGGTTCAGGACCCATCATTTGGTCGCCGAACTACCTTGCCGAGCAAGTTGAGGATGTTGTCACGATCTCTGGTCATCACAGGACTAGGGATGTTTTTGCCATCATCCCTCTACTTGACGAATCTAGAGTTCCCAACCGAGAACGGATTAAGGTTACTTATGATGGTCAGAAAAATCAGAAGGTTCCCATAGTCATCTATCTACCGGGGCCACTACCGTATGAATCAGCTAAGGCAATCCCTTACAAATACGGTGCAACAATAATCGAGAATGGAAAGGAAATTCCATTACCCTCCGTCGTGAATATTGCAGACATCAGTCGTGTAACACGAAGCGGTCGAATCTTCAACCGAGGGGTTGGAGAATCCAACAAAGAAAAGGAACTTCAGGCAGAAATTCCTGATCCGCCAGTCGGTCAATCTAGTAATCCCGACTTTTCAAAAGACAAAGATGAGATGCTAAAGCTCATCCAAAGGAGTGAATATAACATTGTTGATCAACTGTTACAGACTCCTTCAAAGATCTCAGTATTATCACTGTTACTCAGTTCAGAAGCACACAGGAAGGCTCTACAGAAAGTCTTGGAGCAAGCCTTTGTGGAACAGGATGTAACAATCAGACAATTCGATAGCATTGTCTCTAACATCACTTCCTGCAATAATTTGGGATTTAGTGATGAAGAATTACCTGAAGAGGGTCGCCGTCATAACATGGCGCTCAACATTACAGTTAACTGCCAGGGCGATGCTTTAGCCAACGTACTGGTAGACACAGGGTCAGCCCTGAATGTTATGCCGAAGTCCACTTTGATGCAATTATCATTTAAGGGCCCTCCGATGAGAGTCAGCGAGGTCGTCGTCAAAGCATTCGACGGATCCAGAAAAACAGTTATCGGCGAAGTTGATCTTCCCATAACTATTGGTCCTCACACTTTCCAAATCACTTTCCAGGTCATGGACATCCGGGCAACATACAGTTGTTTATTGGAAGACCTTGGATACATCAGGCTGGAGCGGTTACTTCAACCCTCCACCAAAAGCTAAAGTTCGTCAAGAACGATCAACTTGTCACGGTTTGTGGGGAACAAGCCTTGCTCGTGAGTAACCTATCATCATCTACTTGTGTGGAACCCGAGGAGGTTATTGGAACTCAGTTCCAAGCACTATCGGTGAGCAAGGACAATCAGTTCAAAGAAGGAACTTCAATTTTTTCATACAGAGATGCTATCAAAGCGGTCGAGAGTACCGATACGACAGGATGGGGACGGTTTGTCATTCCTATTGACAATAAAACAAAGAAGGGTCTTGGTTTTTCTACAACCTGTACCTAGACAGTTGCCAACGATGAAAGTCTTCATCCCCTTCAGAACTTCTTCCACAGTGGAGGTTTTCTTCACCCAGTGTCTCAGACAGTTCATGCTATCAATGAGGAAGATCCCTCTGACACAGATGAAGAATGGAAGTCCTATCTTAACAAGGATGGCTATATGTCTCAGGAAGAGGTGCCTATGCCTTTTTGCTTTACTACAGAAAGTCCGAGATTTATACCAAGATCAGATGTCGAAATGATCTACGGAGATTGTGATCCGGAAGGATGTCGTGCTCCGCCAAATTCATTAGAGGAGGACACTCTGATGAAAGACAACTTTGACTACAATTACTATGGCCCGATGGATGGCCTGCCAATGTGGCAGCCTTACCTAGGAAACTTGGGGCAAGAAAGTCAGCTGAACAATGAAAATCAGCTGACCGTCATTGAACAGAATACCTGTGTCCCCACCATGTCATGGGATCAACACTCAGGTCATTCGGAAACTACTCAACATGAAGATGAATTCGCAACGTTCACAGGACTTGAATTCATCAACTATGCTTTTCCCGAGGTCAACGTCATCGAGAGAGATAACTCCTCCAGTTCCAAAGAAGTTTGGGACACTCTGGGACAACCAAGTGGAAAATACGACTTTATGGTCAAGTACACTGCTCCCGAAAGCTCTCGTATCAGGCTCGAATATATCCAGCCAACTGGATAGGGAGATACAGCTGAGAGCACCAATGCTATGCAAAATGCAACAGAGGAATCCTCCTACAACAATTCTGCCTGGGAAACAGATTCCAATGATCCTGCTCTACCAGAAATCAGCGTCATTTCTGAAGACAAATCAAGGAAGGTGCCAGACTTTGTGATTCACTGAGGAGTTCGCCGCCAATGGGTTGCTGTCGATGTTCCGAAGGTTGTTCGCCAGTCAAAGTAATTGCCATCTTTAACCTTTCACCCTGCCCAGGTGAAACGGATATTTTGATAGGGCTCGTTTTCTGTAAATTTCCCTCTTCGCTTTGCCCAAAGCGACAGAGTTTTGTTTTATAGGGCTGTAGTTTCAAGATTCGACTTGTTCATTAATAAAATAACGTCGTTCTGTAATTTCCGCATTAATTGTTGTTTTCTCTTTTTGCTTTTTCAGAAAATGGTAATCCTAAAAAAAACATTCAATAATAAAAACAAGCAGTAAAATCAAAACACTGCACACACTTACATTTTCTCTATCTCTTCTAAACACGAATCATCACGTCATGCAGATTGCTTGTTTTATACCCCGTTGAAACATACGATCCGATGCCTTCTTCCAACTTTGAGTTCCTGTTATTCGAGGCTGAAGAAGAAAATGATGACCAAATTCCAGAAGAGATCTCCCGACTACTCAGACAAGAGGAATGGTCCATTGAACCTCACAAAGAGCCATTGGAAACGGTAAACTTGGGTTCAGAAAAAGAGAGAAAAGAAATCAGGATCGGAGCACTGCTCAGTCCAACTGCCAGAGAAGATCTTATAAAGCTTCTCAAAGAATTCCCCGATGTGTTCGCTTGGTCCTATCAGGATATGCCAGGGTTGGATACCAGCATCGTGGAACATCACTTACCGTTAAGATCGGAATGTCCGCCAGTAAAGCAAAGGTTGAGACGGACTCACCCGGACATGGCCATCAAAATCAAAGAGGAGGTACAGAAACAGATCGACGCGGGTTTCCTCGCTACATCTGAATATCCTCAATGGTTAGCCAACATTGTACCCGTTCCCAAAAAGGATGAAAAGGTTAGAATGTGTGTCGATTATAGAGATCTGAACAAGGCAAGTCCAAAGGACGACTTTCCTTTACCACACATTGACATGCTGGTTGACAGCACAACAAAGTTCAAAGTATTCTCCTTCATGGATGGATTCTCGGGCTATAACCAGATCAAAATGGCGCCGAAAGACATGGAGAAAACTTCGTTCATTACCCCATGGAGTACCTTTTGTTACAAGGTAATGCCGTTCGGTTTGAAGAACGCCGGGGCAACCTATCAAAGGGCCATGACTACTCTGTTTCATGACATGATACACAAAGAAATCGAGGTATATGTCGATGATTTGATTGCAAAATCAAGAACAGAGGATGAGCACGTTGAACATCTGTCAAAATTGTTCGAACGTCTAAGAAAATTCAAGCTCCGCTTGAATCCTAACAAGTGCACCTTCGGTGTCCGTTCAGGGAAACTACTAGGGTGCATCGTCAGCCAGAAAGGAATTGAAGTTGATCCTGACAAGGTCAAGTCCATTCAAGAAATGCCTTCTCCGAAAACTGAAAAACAAGTAAGAGGATTCCTGGTACATTTGAACTACATCTCCAGATTCATATTCCTTATGACCGCGACGTGTGCGCCGATTTTCAAATTACTCAAAAAGAACCAGGATTGCATTTGGTCAGAAGATTACCAAACCGCCTTCGACAGTATCAAGGAATATCTGTTGAATCCTCCGATTCTATCACCTCCAGTGGAAGGAAGGCCACTGATCATTTGCCTCACAGTTCTAGAGGAATCAATGGGATGTGTACTTGGCCAACAAGACGAAACTAAACGGAAAGAGTCTGCCATTTACTATCTAAGCAAGAAATTCACCGACTGCGAGACTCGGTACACAATGCTTGAGAAAACTTGTTGTGCTTTGGTTTGGGCAGCCAAACGTCTTCGCCAGTACATGATTCGTCACACTACTTGGTTGGTCTCCGAAATGGATCCAATCAAGTACGTTTTCGAAAAACCTGCTCTCACGGGAAGGATTGCCCGTTGGCAGATGTTACTATCAGAATATGACATAGAGTACCATGCTCAGAAAGCCGTTAAAGGAAGTATTTTAGCTGATCATTTGGCTCATCAACCGATTGACGATCAAGAATCAATCGGGTTTGACTTCCCAGACGAAGATGTCATGTATCTAAAGATGAAAGATTGCGATGAACCGCTACCCAGTGAAGGGCCAGAACCAGGTTCCCAGTGGGGACTTATCTTTGACGGAGCAGTCAATCATTATGGAAATGGAATTGGGGCAATCATTGTTACCCCTCAGGGTTCCCACATTCCTTTCACTGCCAGACTTACGTTCAAATGTACGAACAACGAGGCCGAATACGAAGCATGTATCATGGGTCTCGAAGAAGCGATTGATTTAAGGATCAAAAACTTGGACGTATACGGCGATTCAACCCTGGTTATTAACCAGATAAAAGGAGACTGGAACACATACCAATCAGGATTGATTCCTTACAAAGACTATGCAAGGAGGTTGTTACCCTTCTTCAACAGAGTCAACTTTCATCACATCCCTCGTGATGAGAATCACATGGCTGATGCATTAGCCACTCTCTCTTCCATGATCAGTGTAGGTCAACGGAACGACATACCTAAGATCGACATCATGCGCCTTGAACGGCCCGCTTACATCTTCGCGATTGAAGCAGTCATAGACGACAGACCTTGGTATCACGATATCAAATGCTTCCTTCAGAAACAAGAGTACCCATCTGGGGCACTCAGAAAAGACAGGAAAACCCTCAGAAGATTGGCTGGAAACTTCTTCCTGAGCGGTGACACTCTTTATAAGAGAAATTTTGACATGGTCTTGCTCCGATGCGTCGACAGACCAGAAGCAGACATGCTCATGAAAGAAATTCATGAAGGATCCTTTGGCACTCATGCCAACGGACACACAATGGAGAGAAAAATTCTCAGGGCCGGGTATTATTGATTGACCATGGAATCCGACTGCTACAAGTACATGAGGAGGTGTCACAAGTGTCAGATATACTCCGACAAAATTCATGTACCGCCATCACATCTCAAAGTTCTTTCTTCCCCATGGCCTTTCTCGATATGGGGAATCGATATGATTGGTATAATTGAGCCCAAGGCTTCAAGCGGACATCGGTTCATCCTGGTAGCCATGGATTACTTCACCAAGTGGGTCGAAGCAGCATCATT
The DNA here is from genome assembly GCA_022829125.1 of Lathyrus tuberosus. NCBI lineage: Eukaryota > Viridiplantae > Streptophyta > Magnoliopsida > Fabales > Fabaceae > Lathyrus > Lathyrus tuberosus. Next base: position 936,839 of record JALAZF010000467.1, on the reverse strand, counting down.
CGCCAATGTAACCCGACAAGTGGTGGTCCGATTTATCAAAAACAACATCATCTGCCGTTATGGTGTTCCAAGCGAGATCATTATTGATAATGGATCTAACTTGAACAATAAGATGATGAAAGAGTTGTGTGCAGAATTCAGGATCGAACACCATAACTCATCTCCCTACCGACCCAAGATGAACGGAGCGGTAGAAGCGGCTAACAAGAACATCAAGAAGATTGTCCAAAAGATGGTTGTAACCTATAAAGATTGGCACGAAATGCTACCCTTTGCTCTTCACGGTTATCGCACATCTGTCCGCACTTTAACAGGGACAACCCCTTTCTCTCTAGTATATGGCATGGAGGCAGTTCTCCCCATAGAAGTAGAGATCCCATCAATCCGGGTATTGATGGAAGCTAAGCTCACCGAAGCTGAATGGTGTCAAAGTCGACACGACGAACTGAACCTGATCGAAGAGAAGCGAATCACGGCACTATGCCACGGTCAGTTGTATCAGCAGAGAATGAAAAGGGCGTTCGACAAAAAGGTCTGACCTCGTATCTTCAGAAAAGGAGACCTTGTGCTCAAGAAGATACAATCATTTCTCACTGATTCTCGGGGCAAATGGACCCCAAATTATGATGGCCCCTATGTGGTCACGAAAGCTTTCTCAAGCGGCGCCTTGAGACTTGCAACCATGGACGGAGTGGAATTTTCCTACCCCACGAATGTTGATGTAGTCAAGAAATACTTCGCCTAAAACTAAAAAAAAATAACGTCTCGGTAGATTGAAAACCCGAAAGGGCGGTCCAGGCAAAAGTTAGAGACATAAAAAAAAAAGTCATCCCGATGGATTGGAAATCTCATAGTACAATCTAGGCAAAAGTTAGGGATAATGGCAAGTAACTATGTTCAACAGAGGCAAGTCCCTCAGCAGCAACAGCAGTTGCATCATCTATCGGAGGAAATCTTCAGTCAAAGGTCATCTTCGACGGAAGCTCAGGATGTCCCGAACTCAAAGTTGGTAGAAGGATAGTGGTCGTTATGTTTCAACGTAGCCCTTTTCCCTGTAAATTACCATTTTCTAACTTTGTATATACTCTTTGGAATCACGCGTTTGGCTGATCTCCATCTTATCAATAAAATTTGAGCCCTTGTGCTTTTGTTTGTAATTCTTTACTTGTTTTAGCTTTACAGAACGACGTTGTTTAAACTTAATCAGCGATTCTTGAAATAAAACAAAAATAAATTTACTTGTTAAACTTTTTCTGCTTTTAAATTAAAGATGGCATTTCTTTTGACTGTTGAACATCAGAAGAACATCGATCGCTTCTCCCGAAGTAAGCGAACTTCAAAGTGCAGAATCAAAGTACTCCTTCTAGACCAGTACTCCTGAATGAAGGATCAATAATGTCAGAGACCATGTTTCGTCTGACATCCTCGGTCGAGTTCTCATCTCCTAAGCCCGATCAACATAGCTCCCAACGGGACTATCTCTCCTAAGCAAGGTGGAATTGCTATTTTGAATCAACGGTACTTCTTCGCCCCGCGATGGCCGAGTATCCAATTGTGTTCATCCATTAGTCTGTATGTCGCGTATGTTTTGTCAGCATATACATACATACATCATGCATTTTTATTTGCATTCACATTTCATATTGCATCACTATAACTCTAGTCGGTCTTGTCCCCTAGTGGTAGAAGTCCTCTCAATCGAGTTGTCAGTTCTTGCCTCGTCAGGAAATATTGTGTCTAAACAACCTCGCTTCCAGTTTAATTCTAGAAAGAAGTTGGTCCTTGACCACTTTGATAACTTGAACCTCTGAAAAGCCAGAGAAAACTTTCAATAAACATCACTCTTCACCATTGAAGATGATATCCTTGCTTTCCCGGATTAAGGAAAATCCACAGAGAAAGCCTCGTGATCAGAGATTCGGCAGCACGCTAGTTTTACTCCCAAAAACCACTGATGAGAAGGTCATTGGCACCTCAAAATTGGATCCCATCATATGGCATTTCTCCGGGAAGATCCCGAGAAAAGTATGATGTAACCCCAAACGAAAACAGTCTCTCAAGAGACTCGATTTCCCCAGTAGAATCGACAAATGGCGTCTCCAAAACAGAGAAGTTTGTGTACCTCTACAATTCAGACGAATGGGTTCCCCAGCAAGTCTGACATCAAAACTTTTTCCACTCAAATGGCACCTCCCCAGGAAAATTTGGCGAGAAGTTTGAGGAAAACCGCTACGAATAGCGTCCCTTGTCAATAAAGCTTATTGACAAAAGAAACTAAGACCAGTTCCTTGGTAGGAAACCAGGATCGAGGGGAAGTTTACTTCAGAAACTGAGACCAGTTCCTTGGTAGAAAACCAGGAACGAGGGGAAGTTAACAAAAAAGAAACTAAGACCAGTTCCTTGGTAGGAAACCAGGATCGAGGGGAAGTTTATAAAAGAAACTAAGACCAGTTCCTTGGTAGGAAACCAAGAACGAGGGGAAGTTGACAAAAGAAACTAAGACCAGATCCTTGGTAGGAGACGAGGATCGAGGGGAAGTTTACCTTTTCTAAGCATCATCGCTTAGCTAAAGAAGATGAATGCGTAAGCTACCATTCATAACCACCATCAAAATTTCGGGTATTCCGATATTTAATCCTCTTGCACCCCGAATGCCCGAACACCTTCGTCATTCACACCTTCGGGTCCAAGAAGATTAAATAGGGGCATCTGTCATACCCCAAATTTTGACCACTAAGATTTCCCATCATTGTGCAAATCATCAGCACAATATGGATGTACCTTTGTACCTCATTAGTCTCCCCAAAGATGGGTGAGCATCCACTACAATCAAAATTAGGGTTTCAAGCCCTCTCTGAGCTTTAGACAAAGGCTCAATCAAGAAATGACTTGATTTTCAACTTGTCTAATCTCTCAAACATCCTCAAAGGATCAAAAGGACTCCCACTTCAAGGATTAAGCACAAGGTTGCTCCCTTCTAGGTGGATCAAGCCTCAAGATCGCCAGTGTCACCAAATTAGGGTTTTGATCGCCCAGGGCCTCCAAATGAGAAGTTTCATCTGGGAACAAGCCATTGATCCAAAACATAACCTAATATACTCCATGGAACCTCATGGACCCAAACATCAAGTCAATTTGACCTCAGGGGATGCATACATCAAAAATCAGGAATTAGGGTTTCTTGACCTAATTCACCCCTAAGTTGACTTTTGGGACAAATCATGAGCCAAGACCTCAAGAGAGAGTTTGAGGGTCTCTAATGAACTATATTGATCCATTTGGAACAATGGATTAATCCAAGAAGCTTGAGCAACAAGTCTCAATTTCATCTGCACCACAATTAGGGTTTTAAGGGAAAAGTCAACTGTAACTTTGACTTTTGACCAGGACATGCTCCCAAACCCTAGAACATGCCTCAATATACCCTATGACACCCATGGAACATGTCCATCAAGTTTGATTTAGGTCAAGGACATGATTTCCTGAAGAATTGCACAGTTTGGAATTAATCTGATAAAAAGTCAACTGTGCACAAAAGTCAACTTTGACTTTTTGAGATTTTTCATCAAAATGGATTTTTAACCCTAAAATGATGTTAATGTATGATTTGAATCATCATTCATCAAGAAAAATCAAGAAAAGTGAGATAACTTGTAAAAGGGGTAACCATAAAACTTAGAAATTTTTCTAAGTTAAAAATAAAGTGGCAAGGGTACCAACTTTGGAGGACCATAACTCCTAAACCACAAGGCCATTTTTTCTCATTCAAAGATGGATTTCTAGCCCTCATTATCACCTACAAAAACTTCAACTACAAGTCATTCCAATTCATTAAGGATTTTGAGTTATGGAGTGATCAAAGTGGCTGAAAAGTGAAAATGTCACTTTTTCCAACACTTAGTGAAATTTTCACTAAGTCAGATTCTGCCTCACTTTTTGCCAAATGTAGGGGGGTTTTTCACTTGGAATCAAAAGAGATCAAAACCAAACTTGTTCAAACAGTTGTTGTATCATGTAAGAGCTTTCCAAAATGGCCAGGAACACTGCCAAATTCAACTTACACCATGAGATATGACATTGGCAAGTTGCCTTGCTAAAATCTGTCAAGGCAAGGCAGAATTTGCAACTTTGGTCGATTTTCCAAAATCAGCCAAATTCAGTTGCTCCTATCCACTTGGACACCTCAGAGGATTGAATCTAAAGGGGACAATCACTGAGTCAAGCCTCCAAAGTCCATGGAACAAGAAATAGCATGTTGAACCTAGAATGGCCAAAATAGGGACAAGACTTCAAATTTGGAATGAGGCATTCAATGGAACCATCAAGGTGGCATGGACTGAGCCATTCTCATCTGAAATCAGTCAAGACTTATCCAAGACCAAGGGAACCAAAGCTCTGTGCCCTAACCTCTAGTCAATGGCTAGAGGAGACTTGGATTTTCATTTGCCAACATTGGCCACACCTACTTACCAGCTGCCATGCACTATTCCTTGCAAAACAAACTTGCTCTACTATAAATAGAGCTCAATTGTGGTCAGTTTGAGTACACCAAAGCCATCTAACAGATACTTTCCTCAAAATCTCTTCTTTCACTCCAATTTTGCCTTCTAAGGCAAGTCACTATCGGGTTTTGAGTTTGAGAGCAATTCCAATCAAACCAATCACTCACACACCTCACATACATCACATATGAGCTGATCAAACACTTAGATTACTTCTGAAACATCAATTTCACAAAATCACCAGCTGGTTGCTCAAGGTTTTAACCAAAGTGCAGCTGAGGTACCACAAAATGATCCAGCCAATTTCAATCAAGTCCAACCATCCAAACACAATCCATAGGGTGTAGGGAAGCTGTTCAGATCATCACAACTCATCTGTAACACCTCCAGATCAAAAATCACTTTGAACTTGCTGTCACGGCCTAGAGGTAAGCACATGCTTGGTCATCTCTCAATCTATGCATATTTCCTCGCATAATAATTTGGCCATATGTTCATAATCATGCATGGAATGTTTTCCCTCAATTAATTGCATTGTTTGAATCGTGTATCAAAAATCCTAGCCTTCATGCAGAAATTAGGGTTCTTGAGGTCTCTTCGTGATTTCTTGTTGTATGTTTAATTTAAATGAAATTAAAGTACATAGACATGATCGTGAGGTTGAGACGAGCATAATGATATGTGGATTGCATGATATGATTACGTATTCATGGAGATTGGATAGAAAATGCAAATCTGAGAAACCAAGAACACGCGCGTGTTCTTCAGCTTGTTCTTGGCGCCATTTTTAGAAATTCAAATATTTGAATTTTGTGATTTTGTTTAATTGATTCAAAAATTAATTTCTCTCTGAGTTTTAATGATTTTGAGTTGATTCTTTTTTTAATAATTCACAAAAATGTTAAAATATTTTATTTTCCCAAAAAATCCCAAAAATATTATTTATTTCATATAATTGATATTTTTGTAAAGAATTAATATTTTGATTGTTTTTGGCATTTTAAATATTTTTTCTACATTGATTTTGCAACTTTTAATGCTTTCTAATTATTTTGTAGGTCAATACTTAATTTTTGAAGCATTAATCCAAGATCACAATTTGTTTTCCATGTATTAAACAATTTTTGATCATTTTAATTGAATTTTTATTCAATTAAATACATTTTGAAAACAAATTAGGGTTTTGGATTAATTCAACCCTCATAAATCATTTTCAAAACTCTTTGGGCCTCTTGAGAGAGTGTAAGACCCATTCCCCCCCCCCCTTGTACAAAAACTTTTTGGGCCTCACTCATTGTATAAGTCCCTCTGTACAAGTAAACGGCGCGGTCGTCGCCCGTTTAAAATAAAAAAAAATCATCTGGGCCTCTCCTTGAGCTATAAGACCCATTCAAAACACTTTGGGCCTCTATTAGAGTGTAAGACCCAATCCCCCTTTTAACCAAACATCTTGGGCCTCACTTATTGTATAAGTCCCTCCGCGTTAAAAGAAAACATCGGCGCGATCGCCATTTTTAAACGAAAAATCATTTGGGCCTACCCTCGTGTTATAAGCTCCACTCTTTTTTCTTTAAACCTTTTGGGCCTCTTGAGAGAGTGTAAGACCCATCCCTTTGTACATAAAACCTTTTTGGGCCTCAGTCACTTGTATAAGTCCCGCTGTACAAAGTCAAACAGTGCGCTCACTGATAAAACCCTGGGTCTCTCCTTGAGCTGTAAGCCCCAAATCTTTCTTTTTCAAAGCACTTTCTCCTTTGATTTTGAATATACTGTTGTTTTCAATCTTTCTTTGTTGAACAACTAACCAAACAGCATGGAAGCACTCCAACCGAGTAAGTGGTTATCGCTTTCGTTTACTGCTTTCATATTATAAACTGTATTGTGGGGCTGCTCACTGTAAGTCTCCTTTCATAAACTCATATCTACTGTGTAATAATAGTATAGATATTTCAAGTTTCCCCGGCAACTACGTCTAGAACTAGGTGACACTGTTTCATTTATTCGTAGAAATAGACGCCTAGATCCCCAATAGGAGCACCAGATACAGTCTTCTCTTCGGCTGTCCTCCTTAGGAATCGTCAAGAAGCTCTACTCCCCAAGATGAATGTATTCTCCGTGAATGGCATCTTTGAGTTTCTTCCAAATTCTCGAACTTTCCTGACTTGATCTATTCCTTGTGGATAGCTTGCCTTGAATGTCTCGGGGTTTGGGTACCCACTACGGTCATAATCTTGGACCTTAACTAAGGAACCCTCTTTAAAAGCTAAAAGTCGCTGGATAGTAAACCTCGCTCATTTACCAGTGGTTTTTATCTTTAAAAGAGTTATCTCTCCTAATGGAAAGGAGATGATAGACCCACGAGCTTCTTAAAAGCATCGGCCTCCTCTTGGGCATTATTCAAGGACACTACGGCTTCTTAGAAGTATTCACATCCTCCTCTTAGGCTTCGTATAATGATCTCTTCCTCCGGGAATGATAGCCTCCTCTTGGGCTTCGTACAAGGACCCGTCGACTTCTTAAAAGTTTCCAGCCTCCTCTTGGGCTTCGTACAAATAGTCCCGACGACCTCCTAGAGGTATAGGAACAGAACCTAGTCATCCTCATAGAACAGTCCTTTCATAGAGTCTACTACTGTTTCTCAAAGCATAGTACAAAAGATAAAACTCTAGACACGGACAGTCTAACTTCCTTGAGTCTCAAAGGACATTCTCAAGTGACCCCTTCGTTAAATAGGAAGGAAACCCGCAGACTCGGATAGTCTTAACACCCTTTCGATTTCCCGCTTCCTCAAAGAAAAGGAAACAACCCCGATCCTCAGGTCTAACCCACGAGTACAGTGATGCTCATATAAGAACTGATTTTCTCTTTCAAAATCAGTATACTGGACCTATCACTTAGCTGACATAGCCTCCTCTTGGGCTTTGTACAATGATTCTCCCCAGCGGAGTCAAACAACGTTTTAGCCTCTCTCTCGGGCTTCGTACGAGACACATAAAGACTCCCTCGTTGAGTCAAACAAACAATAGCCTCCATCTCGGGCTTCGTACGAGATACAAAGACTCCATCGTCGGGTCAAAAACTTTTAGCCTCTCTCTCGGGCTTTGTACGGGACACAAAATAGCCTCCTCTTAGGCTTTGTATAATGATTTTCCTAGCGGAAATTAGCCTCCTCTTAGGCTTTGTATAAGAAAACCACTGGTTGATCCAATCAACCTTTTAGCATCAAAGCTGTGCCTCGTTCACAGTGCACAAACATCAACAACTTCTTTCCCTTCATCTAATCGCTGTAAGCGGCAAGCCTCTGGATCATCTATATCCACGCCACTGTCCCTCTTTTAGCATGAGAAATTCCTAAGGAAAGATGGCATTGCTCTACACTGAGTTAAAGTCTTCTCCTTCAGGTTAAAACCCTTTCTTCGGAAATTATGGCATTGCTCGGATCCGCGTATCCCAGTTAAAGTAATTCTCCTTCTCCCCTCTTTAGAGATGACAAATTCTCTCTAAAGCCGAGGTCTTTCAGCTTCACGTCTTGGGCTTTGAACAAGACACAAATAGACCTTTCAGCTTCACATCTTGGGCTTTGAACAAGATACAAATCACCTTTCGCTTCACGTCTTGGGCTTTGAACAAGACACCAAAACACCCATTTCCTCCCATAGAATAGGAGAAACTACGAACGCTCTGATTTCCCTGTTTCGGGAAACGGGAATACGTAGGCATAAGATCGAAAGAAAAGATCTTAGCGAGCGCAATCAACAAAAAACCCAAATCCCATATCTCCATCAATCAAAAAGCAGTAATTCAAAAGCATCAGTCCTAACATCCTAATCCTTGTTCCCCGCCAGAAACCTTCTGCCCAGATAAAAAGAAAGAAACCGTATTGGCGAAAATACAAATAACCAGTACAAAGGCCCCCCACATTGATAGCATTCGTAACCTAACAGACCACTATTTAAACTCAGTATGCAAAGCAGGGTTAATTGGAGACATCTATTTCCCTTCCTTATTCAGCTCACAATAGGATAAAAAATTAATCGACGTGTAGTCAAAGCTCAAACCGCAGAGAGCGACCAGCGCTTAAGAACCGCGTCCCAAAATCGCTCGCTACAGTGCCCTGTCATTTTCTCCTTCCTTGAAGAAAAGACCTTTCAGATGAGCATTACGCGGGACATGCCTAATCGGGTATCCAAATTGACGACGAACTAAAATTGGATGATAATTGATTCCTCCCTTAGTTCCTATGAGGGTACGTTGGGGAAATTTCCACAACGATCAATGATTCTGATTCCTTCATAAATCCTATTGTACCAATCTGTATTAGAGTTGGTAAGAGACATGATTTTCTGCAACAACGTAAGGCACTCTTATGATCCCAAAAAGCGGAAGACTTAGGCAAATGGAAGATAAACCATTTATATAGCAGGGGTACACAGCACGTGATCATTCCTCCACTGTATAAATTGCTTAAGTGTACAAAATGATACGCATCTGCGAGCAAGGTTGGTACGACGTTTCCAATAAGAAAAACCTTAATGGCATTGATATCGACGAAGCTATCAATGTTGGGAAACAGAAATAACCCGTAGGTGAGTAAAACAAAGATGCTTTCAAAAGTAGTCACGTTCCCTATACTAGCAAAGTATAGAGCCTTCTTTACCAGAAACTTGGCTGGTAAACCTGGGATTCCTCCCTTGGTGGTCATGTGAGTCTTGACTTCTGACTCATCCAAATAAATTGCTCTTGCAATGATTTGATTCTTTGGAATTTCTTCCAGTCCAGAAAAGGGATCTTGGTCAGTAATGGGTAGATCAATTAGATGAGAATACTCCTCCAGCGTTGGTGCTAGCTGGTAATCCGAGAATGTAAAACAGTGATAGACCGGATCGTAAAACTGAATGAGTGCCTCCATGATTCCTTCAATTGCATGGACCCTTAACAGAGGTAGCAGACCTCCGTACTTGGCTCTGAAAGCATCAGGGTTAGTGATCATCCTTGCTAATCCTCTCAAATCCTCTAGTTTTGGAACCTTGAAGGTATACTTGTGAGTTTTTCGTCTACCAAAATCCATGAGCGCAATCCTTTTCTCTTTGACATTTGCAATCATTGTCTTAATTTAATTTGAAAAAGAGAGACTAGAAGAGAATATTTTTCTTTGATTAATGTTTTTTAGATGAATGCATGAATGCAGCACACAAAAACATAGAAAAACATGGGGTCAAAGGGTCAGTGTCATGAAGTCAAGGCTCTACCTATCCCAAAGGTTTATACTAGTGATTTTTGTACCTGTCTCTCAAAATCATTGATTCTTGTCGAGATAACATCAGCGGGCCGGGAACCGTGCTAGGTGATGTATTTTGAAGAATCTCAGAAGAGGGTAGTATCGCGTGACAACTGTTTCCGATAGCTTCCGCACTACTGAAAGAGGTTTTTCCTAGGTGTATACTCAATCTTTCCACATGCGGCATCACACGCATTCCCATTAGCAGAAAAATAAACACATATATCAATTAGGAAAAGCAGTATATATATTTGTCCTAATGTGCTAGACTTTTTAAGAGCTATGAATCCTATGATCCTAACAGAAAATGGCTCCCCGGCGGAGTCGCCATTCTGTGGCACCTTCCCAACTTAAAGGTTTCGACCTAAGATCCTAGTGTAGTCAAAAAAGTCTTATCCCCAGTGAAGTCATCATTCTTCGGTTTCTACCTAAGAGATGAAAAGAAGTGCCCCACGGTGGGTGCCATTTTTCCTGTGGCGGCCACCGCCATGAAAATGACTTGTCCAAGGTTTTTCACCCTAAATTGTAAGATTGAAAGAAAAGGCCCCACGGTGGGCGCCATTTTTCTGTAGCGAGCGATTTTGGACGTGGTTCTTAAGCACTGTCGCTCTGGGGTACTACAGGTCGATTCATTTTTTATCCTATTGAAGCTGATGAAGGAAGGGAAATAGATGTCTCCAATTAACCCTGCTTGCACACTGAGTTTAAACAGCGGTCTGTTAGGTTACATATGCTATGTGGTATTGGGGCCTCTCTCTGGTTTATTTTGTTCAGAACGAAATACCGGGACTGTTCATGGGGAATTTGTTAGGATACTGCGATAGATTGGATGGAGATAGGGGACTTTGGGTTTTTTTATTAGTGTGCACGCTAAGATTCTTTTACAATCTTATGCCTACGTATTCCCGGGATAGGGAAATCAGAGCGATTGTAGTTCCTCCTATTCTATGGGAGGAAATGGTGTTTTGGTGTCTTGTTCAAAGCCTAAGACGTGAAGCTAAAGGTGGTTTGTATCTTGTTCAATGCTCAAGATATGAAGCTGAAGGGTCTATTTGTATCTTGTTCGAAGCCCAAGATGTGAAGCTAAAAGGGTGTTTGACTTTAGAGAGAATTTGTCATCTCTAAAGGGGGTATTTGTTTGTTTGTCACAACTGTTGGGTGACTGGTTATAAAGGAGAATTACTTTAACTGGGATATGTGAATCCAGCAATGCCATAATTTCCTTTATAGGGGATTTTTAACCTGAAGGAGAAGACTTTAACTCAGTGTAGAGCAATGTTATCTTTCCTTAGGAATTTCTCATGCTAAAAGAGGGACAGTGGCGTGGATGTAAATAATCCAGAGGCTTGCCGCTTACAGTAATTAGATGAAGGGAAAAGGAGTTGTTGACGTTTGTATACTGTGAACGAGGCACAACTTGATGCTAAAAGGTTGATTGACTCAATCGGGGTTTCCTTATACAAAGCCTAAGAGGAGGCTATTGACCCAACAAGAGGGTGTTTTTTATCTGTCTCGTACAAAGCCCGAGAGAGAGGCTAAAAGGGTTGACTCAACAAGAGAGTCTTTTATACTCAACAAGAGAGTGTTTTTGTATCTCGTACAAAGCCCGAGATGGAGGCTGAAAGGGTTGACTCAACAAGAGAGTCTTTTATACTCAATAAGAGAGTGATTTTGTATCTCGTACGAAGCCCGAGATGGAGGCGAAAGGAGGTTGACTTAACAAGAGAGTGTTTTTGTATCTCGTACGAAGCCCGAGGCGGAGGCTAAAAGGATTGACTCAACAAGAGAGTCTTTTATACTCAACAAGAGAGTGATTTTGTATCTCGTACGAAGCCCGAGATGAAGGTGAAAGGAGGTTGACTCAGCAAGAGAGTGTTTTATACTCAACAAGAGAGTGTTTTTGTATCTCGTACAAAGCCCGAGATGGAGGCTAAAAAAGGTTTGACTCAACAAGAGAGTCTTTTATACTCAACAAGAGAGTGTTTTTTGTATCTCGTACGAAGCCCGAGATGGAGGCTAAAGTTTTGCTCTGCTGGGGAGAATCATTGTACAAAGCCCAAGAGGAGGCTATGATTACTGTTTCAGTTGTGTGACAGGTCCATTATGTTGGTTAGAAGAGAAAATCAGTTCTTATATGGGTAATGTTGTACTCGTGGATTTGACTGGGGGGCCAGGATTATTTCCTGTTCTTTACGGAAATGGGAAATCCAAAGGGTATTGAGACTGTCCAAGTCTACGGGTGTCTTTTCCTATTTTTGAAAGGGACTTGAGAATGCCTTCGAGACTCAAGGAAATTAGACTATCCAAGTCTAGAGTTTTATCTTTTATACTATCCTTAAGAGAAATTAAGAGACAGTACGCTCGCGGTAGAAAGATCTAGACTCTTTGAAAGACTGTTATATTAAGATGACTGATTTCTGTTCCTATACCTTTAAGAGGTCGTCGAGACAATTTTTACGAAGCCCAAGAGGAGGCGAGAAACTTTTAAGAAGCCGAGGGACAATTTGTACGAAGCCTAAGAGGAGGCTGTGAAAACTTCTAAGAAGCCGTAGGGTCCTTGTACAACGCCCAAGAGGAGGCGGGGATGCTTTTAGGAAGCCTGTGGGTCCTTGTACTAAGCCCAAGATGAGGCTGATGAACAGTTCCAGAAGGGGTTTCACTAGGAACAATGGCCTTCTGTATATGAACTGTTCAAAGGGGGGACTTTCTTATACCTAGTTATCTAAAATTGTTGTAAAAGAAAATTCTCATGATTTAGGTTATGTTGAAATATCCGAGAGAACGTCGGAGGTAAAGAGACGAGGTTTTGTCTAGTTCTAGACGTAGTTGTCGGGGAAACTCTAAATATCTATACTAGTATTACACAGTCGATATGAGTTTATGAAAGAAGACTTACAGTGAAACAGCCCCACAATACAGTTATATATATATATGAAAGCGGTAAATGAAAGCGGGTAAACACTTACTCGGTTGTCCATTGTTACAAATGGATCAATGTGATGTATTTGAGACCCTCAAATCCTCTCTTGAGGTCTTGGCTCATGTTTTGTCCCAAAAGTCAACTTAGGGGTGAATTAGGTCAAGAAACCCTAATTCCTGATTTTTGATGAATGCATCCCCTGAGGCTAAATTAACTTGATGGTTGGGTTCATGATGTCCCTTGGAGCATCTTAGGTTATGCTTTGAAGCATTGGCTCATACCCAGAGGAAAGTTTCCATCTAGAGGCCCTGGTCGACCAAAACTCTAATTTTGTGACACTGGCGATCTTGAGGCTTAATCCACTCAGAATGCTGCAACCTTGTGCTTGATTCTTGCTGTGGGAGTCCTCTTGATCCATTGGGGATGTTTGAGAGGCTAGACAAGTTGAAGATTATGTCATCCTTGATTGATCCTTTGTCTAAGAGCTCCGAGAGGGCTTGAAACCCTAAATTTGATTGTAGTGAAGGCTCAACAATCTTTGAGGAGACTGATGAGGTATGATGGTACATCCATATTGTGATGATAATTTGTACAATGATGGGAAATCTTAGTGGGCAAAATTTAGGGTATGACAGATGCCCCTATTTAATCTTCTTGGACCCGAAGGTGTGAATGGAGAAGGTATTCGGGCATTCGGGGTGCAAGAGGATTAAATATCGGAATACCTGAAATTTTGATGGTGGTTAAGAATGGTCGTTCACGCATCCTTCTTCTTTTGCTAAGCAATGATGCTTAGAAAAGGTAAACTTCCCCTCGGTCCTGGTTTCCTACCAAGGAACTGGTCTTAGTTTCTGATTTAAACTTCCCCTCGATCTTGGTTTCCTAACAAGGAACTGGTCTCAGTTTCTGTTTTGAACTTCCTCTCGATCCTGGTTTCCTACCAAGGAACTGGTCTTAGTTTATGATTTGAACTTCCCCTCGATCCTGGTTTCCTACCAAGGAACTGGTCTCAGTTTCTGATTTAAACTTCCCCTCGATCCTGGTTTCCTACCAAGGAACTGGTCTCAGTTTCTTATTTGAACTTCCCCTCGATCCTGGTTTCCTACCAAGGAATTGGTCTCAGTTTCTTATTTGAACTTCCCCTCGATCCTGGTTTCCTACCAAGGAATTGGTCTCAGTTTCTAATTTGAAGTTCCCCTCGATCCTGGTTTCCTACCAAGGAACTGGTCTTAGTTTATGATTTAAACCTCCCCTCGATCTTGGTTTCCTACCAAGGAACTGGTCTCAGTTTCTGATTTAAACTTCCCCCCGATCCTGGTTTCTTACCAAGGAACTGGTCTCAGTTTCTGTTGTCAATAAACTTTCTTGACAAGGGACGCTGTGTGTAGCTATTTTCCTCAAACTTCTCGCCGAATTTTCCTGGGGAGATGTCATTTGATGGATATATGATCTGATGTCAAAATTGCTCGGGAACCCAGCTGTCTAAGTCGTAGAGGTGCATAAACTTCTATGTTGGAGACGCCATTTGTCGACTCTACTGGGGAAAGCAGGTCTCTTAAGAATTCTAATCTTAGTCCTAGACAGATCAAAGATGTCCCCAGCAGAGTCACCATTTTTCTGTAGTGTGTGATTTTTGTCGGTGACGCGACCACCTTATCGCAGAATGGTTTCTCCTTACCTCGATGAAGGGGAGTGGGGTGCTACTTTCTGATTTCTTATTTATCCCATGAAGCTGAAAGGGAAAGGTAAGCTATCTCAAACTAACCTTGCACGCGAATGTTTAACTGAACAAATGGTTAAAGAGAATGGGGGGTTCGGGGTCAGGTTATACAATGGGGAGTTGTCAATTACCCATCCTATATGTGGTTATCCACAGGTTGTTAGTTTCAGGTTTTGCTTTGTACTTGATGGTGTTTATCTGGTGATGGGTTGGGAAAGTTTCTTGGGAAATATGAGAGAGAGAGAAAGAGAGAGTGTGAGTTTTTGTTGATGTTCGGGTTTTCCGATGTTTTTGGTAAGGTACTGGACCTAAGTTTTTGATTAGTATGAAGGTACTAAACCTGGAGTTTTTGATTGGTATGCTCGCTAAGATTTCATAATCTTATGCCTACGTATTCCCGCTTAAAGAAATAGGGAAATTAGAGCAATCGTAGTTCCTCCTATTCTATGGGAGAATGGGAGGAAAAAGATGTTTTGGTGTCTTGTTCAAAGCCCAAGATTGAAGCTAAAGGAGTATTTGTGTCTTGTTCAAAGCCCAAGATTGAAGCTAAAAGGTTTGACTGAGAGGGAATTCATCATCTCTAAAGGGAGACATCTCGTTTGTTTATCACAACTGTTGGGTGACTGTTTATAAAGGAGGATTACTTTAACTGGGATATGTGAATCCAGCAATGCCATAATTTCCTTTATATGGGATTTGTCCTAAAGGAGAAAACTTTAACTTAGTGTAGAGCAATGCCATTTTCCTTAGGAGTCTTCATGCTAATAGAGGGACAGTGGCATGGATGTAAATAATCCAGAGGCTTGCCGCATACAGCAATTAGATGAAAGAGGAAGTTTGCCAGGATAAGAGATGGACGACAGCTTAGATATTTGAATCAACAAGTGTGACACTTACAGTAGTTATCTGGGATTAGGTTTTATTTTGATTTATCTGTTTTGATGTGTGATAACACAGAGAAATGACTTCCTACAGAGAGATTTTGGTTTCCTCTGAGGGGATGTTGATTTTTGTGTGCCTTGATCATAGCCCAAGGTTAAAGCTAAAAGGTTGATTGACTCCACAGGGGAAGTCCTTATACAAAGCCTAAGAGGAGGCTAGAAATGACTGACTCAACAAGAGAGTGTTTATCTGTGTCTTGTACAAAGCCCAAGATTGAGGCTAAAAGAGACTGACTCTTTGGGGGATATCATTATACAAAGCCTAAGAGGAGGCTAAAAGTTTGACTTTTCTGGGGAAAATATTCTGTCTGTCTTGTACAAAGCCCAAGATTGAGGCTAAAAGGGGTTTTGACTCCGCCCGGGAGGGTTTGTATGTGTTTTGTACAAAGCCCAGGATTGAGGCTGAAAAGAAGACTGACTCGGTGGGAAAGAAATCTTTATCTGTCTTGAACAAAGCCCAAGATTGAGGCTAAAATGAGACTTTACTGACTCGGCTGAGGATATTTTAGGTGTCTTGTACAAAGCCCAAGATTGAGGCTGAAAGAATTTTGACTCTGTTGGAGAGTATTATCTGTCTTGTACAAAGCCCAAGATTGAGGCTAAAAAGAGAATTGACTCTGCTTAGGAAATTTATATGGTGTCTTGTACAAAGCCCAAGATTGAGGCTGCACAAGCTAGAGAAATCATTATACACAGCCTGAGAGGAGGCTAACTTCTGCTAGGGGAAATCATTATACCAAGGCTAAGAGGAAGCTGAAAGAGATTGACTCAACAAGAGAGTGTTTTTATCTGTCTTGTACAAAGCCCAAGATTGAGGCTAAAAGGGGAAACTGACTCTACTGATGAGAGGTTTTATCTGTCTTGTACATAGCCCAAAATTGTGGCTAAAAGAAGATTCAACAAGAGAGTATTGAAAGGTGATTGACTCAACAAGAGAGTCTGAAAAGGTGATTAACTCAACAAGAGAGTCTAAAAAGGTGATTGACTCAACAAGAGAGTCTGAAAAGGTGATTGACTCAACAAGAGAGTCTGAAAAGGTTAGCTCAGCTGGGGAAAATCTTTGTACAAAGCCCAAGAGGAGGCTAACTGGGCTGAGGAAAGGAAGGATCATTATACAAAGCCTAAGAGGAGGCTATCTTTGATGGGGGTTATTGAGATCCCGAGGCAGGTCCAAATGGGGCATCAACTCTTGCTGAGGGTTACAGAAGAGCTGAGATATCAGATGCCTTGAGGTTCTGATTTGGGATAGTGTTATACTGATGATAAACTTATCCTGGCTGGGGAAATTTTGGAAGAAAGTTTGAGTTTTGAACCTATAGAGGTTTTGACTCTATTGGAGATTGAACAAAATGACCATGGTTTCTCCTATGTTTACAGGGAACTTGAGATTGTCTTTGAGATCCAGGAGGGGATTAGACTATCCAAGTCTACTGATATGGAAGAATTTATCTTTGTATAATGCCCAAGAGGAGGCAGGTGCTTTAAGGGATGAGGATCAACCCTTAAATGGTTTGATGTTTTGACACTGGAAAGACTGCACTAGCAAAGGATGACTAAGTTCTTTCCTATACCTTTAAGAGGTCTTCAGGGTCCTTGTATTAAGCCCAAGAGAAGGCATGAGAACTTCTAAGAAGCCAGAGGGTCCTTGTACAAAGCCCAAGAGGAGGCGGGGATGCTTTTAGGAAGCCTGTGGGTCCCAAACCAAGAAAAGTTCAAGAAATGCTATTCACCGAGAATAGATCATTTAGTGAAAGTTCTGAGGTTTGAAGAAATTCAAGAGATGCTATTCACCAAGAATAGATCAACTCTGGGGAGTAGAATTTCTTTGACAATTTCTAATAATAACAGTCTGAGAAAAGGTTCACCGAGAATACTGCCTTTCTCTTTGTTCCATATTATTTAAGCCCAAGAGAAGGCAAGACTATATCTGGAAGTCCTATGGGGATCTAGTTTTGACCATACAAAAGAGTGACCAACTAGCTTTACCTAGTTCGAGACCTAGTTGTCGGGGAAAACTCTAAGCAGATATACTAGTATATATACAGTTGATATCTGACAAGTATTTAAAAGGATATGAAAGAAGGACTTACAGGTGAGCAAGCTTCCCACAATACAGTTATATATATATTTGACATGTATTTAAAAGAATGAAAGAAGGATTTACAGGTGAGTAAGCTTCCCACAATACTGTTATATATATATATATATATATATATATATATATATATATATATATTAAAGCTGATAAAAGAAAGCTGATAAAACACTTACAGGTGAGCAAGCTTCCATTGTAACAGCTGTATGGTTAGTTGTTCAAGAAATTAAAGAAAGTTTTGATAACAACTATGAGTGTGAACCTAAATCAAAAGGGAAGTTGTTTTGAAAAGATTGTTGTGGTTTATACTCAAGGAGAGTCCCAGATGAAAAACAGTAATCATACCGTTGTTTTGTAAACTGTACTGGGGCTTATACAATGACGGAGGCTCAAAGAGGTTTTCTATACAAAGATATGGGTCTTACAACTCAAGGAGAGGCCCAAAAGTTTGAAAAAAAGAAAACAAATGGGACTTACAATACAAGGGTAGACCCAGATGGTTTTTGTTTAAAACGAGACGATCGTGCCACGATTTTGAAAACTGTATTGGGACTTATACAATGAATGAGGCCCAAATTCATTTATGTACAAAAGGGGTTGGGTCTTACACTCTATTAGAGGCCCAAAAAGTGTTTGAAAAGATTTGTTAGGGTGATAGTGATCAAAACCCTAATTTTTTGGTTTTTTAATGTGTTTTAATTGAATAAAAATTCAATTAAAATAATCAAACATGTGAAAAAAGAGATTGTGATCTTGGATTTACATTTGGAAAATCATGTTTCATTCATGGGATGATTAAAAAATCATTTTAATTTTGTAAAACCAAGAGAAAGAAATATTTTTAAAGTTTAAAAACAAATAAAATATAATTCTTTACAAAAATATCAAATATATGAAATAATTAATATTTTTGTGAAATTTTCATGGAATAAAATATTTTAACATTTTTGGGAATTTTCAAAAAAATAACCAATAAAAAATAATTAAAATTGAGAGAGAAATTAATTTTTCAATTAATTAACAAAACATGAAAATATGGAGAAAATAGCAAAAAATGAAAAATGGCAAAAAAGGTCTGGGTGGGGTTTGAACCCACGACCTCATACACAAACACACATGCGCGCTACCACTGGGATGTTGATACATCTGTGTATCAAGACCACCCCCATTAAATCATAAGTCATGCCTTGTTTCTAGGCATGGGCAAGGCAAGGCAATGCAAGCTTTTGGGCAATTTACGTGAAGCCTCTAACTTTCTCATTTCTCCATGGATTGGGACAAAAATTAGGTGCATTTGACCTAGAATTTCACAAGGAATCCAATGGTGGTCTTGGTTTTTTCAGATGAGGTCCCTATTTTAAAACCCGATAGTGGTTTTGAAATAGGCCAAAATTTTCATTTTCTATGCTAACACATTATACACACACTAATAGCATGGCCAATTGGTTCAAACACAACATATATAACATGTATGAGATGTTTATGATCAGTGGACTTCAAAGAAATGCATAATTCAAAGAGTTCAAGTTGTCATGCACTTACCTCTTGGAGCTTTTTGTGCAATCTGCCAAGTTCCTTGTGCCATAAGTAATTTGATGCTTTTGGACACTCTCAATTGATCCCTTAGAAGCTTTTAGAATGATTAGAACCAGCTGGAATCCTCAGGAACAATTTGTGGCACTTTCTTGCAAAAGGGGCAAAAGTGACCAATATGGCAACTCTCTCAAATGGTGTTCCAGATGAGGGGAACCATTTGGGACAATTTGAGAATGATATTTGGAGTGTGTTTGAGTCTTTGTTTAGTTTTGGAAGTGACTGAATCAAGACATTGCTTGAAAAATGCAGAAAAGTCCAATTTTGAGGTTTTGGAAGTGGACTTTGTGATTTTGGTGTTTCATGTCACAAGTGAGTGTTTGAACAGCTTAGATACAACATATTATAGGTGTTTGGATCATGAGTTGTGGTGGAATTGCTCTCTAACTCAAAAACTCGGAGATACCTTGCAAAAGAAGGCATTTTGGCCTAAAGAAAGCTTTTTTTATGAAATCAAGTGTTGTAGTGCTTTGGTGTACTCAAACAGAGCACAAATGAGCTCTATTTATAGTAGAGTAAGTTTATTTTGCAAGCAATGGTGAAGGCAGCTGCAGCAGGCCTTTGGCCAATGTTGAGAAAAAGGAATCTCAAGTCTCCTCTAGCCATTGACTTGAGGTTAGGGCACAGGCCTATGGTCCTATGATTGAGTGATGATCCTTGACTCATTCAGTTAGGAATGTGTCAGTCCATGCCACCTTGGTCTATCCATTAAATGCATTGAAACAAAATTGGAGTCTTGGCACCTTTTTAGCCTTTTTAGGTTTGTTATGGGCAAGGTAGATTCTTGGACTTTGGAGGCTTGGGGATCAGATCATTCTCCTTTTGTATTATCCTCAGATGTGTCTAAAATGATGACAAAGCTTGGAGTTGTTCAAATTTCCCAAATCGAGCAAAACAATAAAATCTGCCAAAATCTGCCTTGCCAAGGACAGTTGGAAATGGTGATTTTGAGGGATTCATATCTCCCTTCTCAGGTTGAGTTATAGGAGGCTCTTGTGCTTTTTAGAAAGCCCTCATATGATACAAAACATGTGTGCTCATAGTTTGTTTTGAAACTATTTGGATCCCATTGAAAAATCCTCATGAACATTGATGTTCAAGGCTGGTAACTTAGGCAGATTTTCACTAAGTGTTGGAAAAAGTGTCATTTTCATGTTTTTGTGATTTTGATCAATCCATAACTTAAAATCCATAAGGAATTGGAGTCTGAGGTAGTTTAAGCTTTTGTAGAGTGTAGCAAGACCTACAAATCCAGCTTTGGATCACTCAAAATGGTTGCTTGGATCTCAAGTTATGATCCTTGGAAGTTGGTACCAAAACCACTTTTATTCCATAACTTAGAAAAATTTTGGTTTCTCAAGGTTGCCCCTTTTGCAAGAAACCTCACTTTTCTTGATTTTTCTTGATGGATGATGATCAATATCATACATTAACATTGTTTTTGACTCAAGGGAACCATATTTGTGAAAATTTCCAAAAAGTCAAACTTGATTTTATGCACAGTTGACTTTTTATCGGATGAAATCCAAACTGTGCGATCCTTGGTGAAATCAAGTCCTTGACCTAAATAAAACATAATGGATGGATTTCATAGGTGTTATAGGGTGTATTGAATCATGTCTCAAGGTTTGGGAGCATGTCCTGGTCAAAAGTCAAAGGCATAGTTGACTTTTTCCTCGAAACCCTAATTGTGGTCCAGATGAAATTGAAACTTGTGAATCAAGCTTCTTGGGTCAATCCATTATTGTAAATGGATAAATATGGTGTATTGGAGGCCCTCAAATCATGTCTTGAGATCTTGGCTCATGTTTTGTCCCAAAAGTCAACTTAGGGGTGAATTAGGTCAAGAAACCCTAATTCCTGATTTTTTATGAATGCATCCCCTGAGGCTAAATTGACTTGATGATTGGGTCCATGAGGTCCCTTGAAGTATCTTGTTTTATGCTTTGAAGCATTGTCTCATGCCCAGAGGAAAATTTTCATCTGGAGGCCTCAGTCGACCAAAACCCTAATTTGGTGACACTGGCGATCTTGGGGCTTGATCCACTTGGAATGTTGCAACTTTGTGCTTGATTCTTGACGTGGGAGTCCTCTTGATCCCTTATAGGTGTTTGAGAGGTTAGAAAAGTTGAAGATCATGTCATTCCTTGATTGATCCTTTGTCTAAGTGCTCGGAGAGGGCTAAAAAACCTAATTTTTTATTGTGGTGAATGCTCAATCATCTTTGAGGAGACTGATGAGGCATGAAAGTACATCCATATTGTGATGATGATTTGCACAATGATGGGAAATCTTGGTGGTCAAAATTTGGGGTATGGCAGTATGTAGAGTAATAACCCTAAATCAATTGCCATGAATCAATCGTGTATGGAATTTCATTGTGTTCATGCTGAAATTAGGGTTCTTGAGGTTATCCTTTGATTTCTCACTCCACACTTAATATAAATGCAATTAATCTATATGGTTGTGATCCTTGTTCAAAAACGAGTGATATTGGTGTTTGAATCGTGCAAAACCATTGAGTAATCAGAGAGAAAAGTGAGAAAATGCAAATCATCCATGGCGCGGTCACGAGAAAGAAGAAAGTGACCGTTGGCGCCATAATTCAAATTTTTAAATATTTTGAATTTTGGTTATTTTGTTTAATTGATTCAAAAATTAATTTCTCTCTGAGTTTTTATGTTTTGGGATTGATTCTTTTTTTCAAAATTCATAAAAATGTTGAAATATTTATTCTACAAAAATTTCACAAAAATATTATTTATTTGATATATTTAATATTTTCATAAAGAATTTATTTTTTTATTTGTTTTTTAACATTTTAAAAATGTTTCTTTTCTTGATTTTTCAAACTCAATTGATTTTTAAATCATTCTAGGGATAAAACATTGATTTTTCAAACATTTATCCTAGATCATAATTTGTTTTACACATATTTGTTAATCTTGATCATTTTTATTTGAATTTTTATTCAAATAAAAATACATTTTTAACCAAATTAGGGTTTTTATCATTCACACCCTCACAAATCTTTTTCAAGAACACTTTTAGGCCTCTGATAGAGTGTAAGACCCATCCCTTGTTGTACAAAACCTTTTTGGGCCTCAGTCATTGTATAAGTCCCAGTACGTTCAAAACTCTCGGCGCGATCGCCGTTTTCAAAACATTTTCATCTGGGTCTTCCCTTGTGTTGTAAGTCCCGTTTTTCTTCTTTTTTTAAAATAAATTTGGGTCTTTAATAGAGTGTAAGACCCACCCCTTTGTAAATAAAAAACCTTTTTGGGCCTCAGTCATTGTATAAGTCCCAGTACAGTTTTCAAAATAATGGTGCGATCGTTGTTTTTTATCTGGGTCTCTCCTTGAGTTGTAAGCCCCATCTCTTGTATAAAAATAAACTCTTGGGCCTCTAATAGAGTGTAAGACCCATCCTTTTGTACATAAAATAAATTTGATCCTCAGTCATTGTATAAGTCCTGGTATAATTTTCAAAACGACGGTGCGATCACTGTCTTTTATCTGGGTCTCTCCTTGAGTATAAGCCCCGATCTTCTTTTTGAAACAACTTTCCCTTTTGATTTAGATTCAAATTCATAGTTGTTATCAAAACTTTCTTTAATTTCTTAAATAACTAACCATACAGCTGTAGTACTGGAAGCTTGCTCGCTTGTAAGTTCTACCAGCTTTCTTTTACATATTTGCTTATATATATTTCATCTGTATATATATATATATATATGCCTGTATATTATCCGCTTAGAGTTTTCCCCGGCAATTAGGTCTAGGACTAGATCAAACCAGCAGTCACCCTTTCAACACACTCAAAACTACTTCCCCATAGGAAATTCCAAATACAGTTTTGCCTCCTCTTGGGCTTATACAATATGGAACAGAGAAAGGCATTATTCTCGGTGAAAATTTTCTCAAGACTGTCACTACTAGAAGTTTGTCTAATAAATTCATTTCCCCCAGCGAGGATTAATTCCCGATGAAACCTCTCTTGAATTTCTTCAAACCCTAGAACTGTTCACTAAAGAAAGGATTATTCCCGGTGAAAACTTTCTTGAACTGTTCTTAGGTTTGGACCCATAGGCTTCCTAAAAGCATCCCCAGCCTCCTTTTGGGCTTTGTACAAGGACCCTCGGGCTTCTTAGAAGTTGTCATGCCTCCTCTTGGGCTTAATACAAGGACCTAAAGACCTCCTACAGGTACAGGACAGAACCTAGTCATCCTTTGTTAGAACAGTCTTCCAAAGAGTCAAAACATCAAACCAATTTAGGGTTAATTCTCATCCCTTAAAACACCAGCCTCCTCTTGGGCTTCATACAAGCAGACTTAGACAGTCTCAGCCTCCTCTTGAGCATCATACAAAGATAAACCTTTTCATGCCAGTAGACTTGGACAGTCTCATCTCCTTTTGGATCTCAAGAAACCCTCAAGTTTCCTAAAAACACAGGAAAAACCCTGATCAATCACCAACAGAGTTAAAACCTCTATAGGTTTTTTTAACTCAACCTTTAAACTCTCACTTTAAATTTCCCCAGCTAGGGATAAGTTATTCCCAGTAAAACCCTCAATCAAAACCTCATGGTCTCTGATATTTCAACTCTTCTGTAATCCTCAGCAAGAGTTGATTCCCCAATTTGGACCTGTCTCTGGATCTCAATAATCCTAAGCAGAAGTTAGCCTCCTCTTAGGCTTTATATAAGAAATTCCCCAACCAGCCTCCTCTTAGGCTTTGTATAATGACCATCCTCAACACTTATTAGCCTCAATCTTAGGCTTTGTACAAGACACCTACAAATATCCTCAGCTGAGTCAGTCAAATCCCTTTAGCCTCAATCTTGGGCTTTGTACAAGACACATATAAACTCTCTCCAAAGATGTCAAATTCTTTCAGCCTCCTCTTAGGATTTGTATAATGATTTCTCCGGCAAAGTCAAAACCTTTTTGCCTCAATCTTGGGCTTTGTACAAGACACATATAAAAACTCCCTAGTGGAGTCAATCCCTTTTAGCCTCAATCTTGGGCTTTGTACAAGACAGACAAAATATTCTCTCGGAAGACTCAATTCCTTCCAGCCTCCTCTTAGGCTTTGTATAATGATCTCCCCAAAAGAGTCAGTCTCTTTTCAGCCTCAATCTTGGATTTTGTACAAGACAGAAATAAAACTCCCTAGTAAAGTCAACCTTTTAGATTCAACCTTGGGCTTTGATCAAGGCACACAAAAATCAATATCCTCTCAGAGGAAATCCCAAGATTGAGGCTAAAAGGGGTTTTGACTCCGCCCGGGAGGGTTTGTATGTGTTTTGTACAAAGCCCAAGATTGAGGCTGAAAAGAAGACTGACTCGGTGGGAAAGAAATTTTTATATGTCTTGTACAAAGCCCAAGATTGAGGCTAAAATGAGACTTTACTGACTCGGCTGAGGATATTTTAGGTGTCTTGTACAAAGCCCAAGATTGAGGTTGAAAGAATTTTGACTCTGTTGGAGAGTATTATCTATCTTGTACAAAGCCCAAGATTGAGGCTAAAAAGAGAATTGACTCTACTTAGGAAATTTATATGTTGTCTTGTACAAAGCCCAAGATTGAGGCTGCACAAGCTGGAGAAATCATTATACACAGCCTGAGAGGAGGCTAACTTCTGCTAGAGGAAATCATTATACCAAGGCTAAGAGGAAGCTGAAAGAGATTGACTCAACAAGAGAGTGTTTTTATCTGTCTTGTACAAAGCCCAAGATTGAGGCTAAAAAGGGAAACTGACTCTACTGATGAGAGGTTTTATCTGTCTTGTACATTGCCCAAAATTGTGGCTAAAAGAAGATTCAACAAGAGAGTATTGAAAGGTGATTGACTCAACAAGAGAGTCTGAAAAGGTGATTAACTTAACAAGAGAGTCTGAAAAGGTGATTGACTCAACAAGAGAGTCTGAAAAGGTTAGCTCAGCTGGGGAAAATCTTTGTACAAAGCCCAAGAGGAGGCTAACTGGGCTGAGGAAAGGAAGGATCATTATACAAAGCCTAAGAGGAGGCTATCTTTGCTGGGGGTTATTGAGATCTCGAGGCAGGTCCAAATGGGGCATCAACTCTTACTGAGGGTTACAGAAGAGTTGAGATATCAGATGCCTTGAGGTTCTGATTTGGAATAGTGTTATACTGATGATAAGCTTATCCTGGCTGGGGAAATTTTGGAAGAAAGTTTGAGTTTTGAACCTGTAGAGGTTTTAACTCTACTGGAGATTGAACAAAATGACCATGGTTTCTCCTATGTTTACAGGGAACATGAGAATGTCTTTGAGATCCGGGAGGGGATTAGACTATCCAAGTATACTGGTATGGAAGAATTTATCTTTGTATAATTCCCAAGAGGAGGCAGGTACTTTAAGGGATGAGGATCAACCCTTAAATGGTTTGATGTTTTGACACTGGAAAGACTGCACTAGCAAAGGATGACTAAGTTCTTTCCTATACCTTTAAGAGGTCTTCAGGGTCCTTGTATTAAACCCAAGAGAAGGCACGAGAACTTCTAAGAAGCCAGAGGGTCCTTGTACAAAGCCCAAGAGGAGACGGGGATGCTTTTAGGAAGCCTGTGGGTCCCAAACCAAGAAAAGTTCAAGAAATGCTATTCACCGAGAATAGATCATTTAGTGAAAGTTCTGAGGTTTGAAGAAATTCAAGAGATGCTATTCACCAAGAATAGATCAACTCTGGGGAGTAGAATTTCTTTGACAATTTCTAATAATAACAGTCTGAGAAAAGGTTCACCGAGAATACTGCCTTTCTCTTTGTTCCATATTGTTTAAGCCCAAGAGAAGGCAAGACTATATCTGGAAGTCCTATGGGGATCTAGTTTTGACCATACAAAAGAGTGACCAACTAGCTTTACCTAGTTCGAGACCTAGTTGTCGGGGAAAACTCTAAGCAGATATACTAGTATATATACAGTTGATATCTGACAAGTATTTAAAAGGATATGAAAGAAGGACTTACAGGTGAGCAAGCTTCCCACAATAAAGTTATATATATATATTTGACATGTATTTAAAAGAATCAAAGAAGGATTTACAGGTGAGCAAGCTTCCCACAATACTGTTATATATATATATATATATATATATATATATATATATATTAAAGCTGATAAAACACTTACAGGTGAGCAAGCTTCCATTGTAACAGCTGTATGGTTAGTTGTTCAAGAAATTAAAGAAAGTTTTGATAACAACTATGAGTGTGAACCTAAATCAAAAGGGCAGTTGTTTTGAAAAGATTGTTGGGGTTTATACTCAAGGAGAGGCCCAGATGAAAAACAGTAATCATACCGTTGTTTTGTAAACTGTACTGGGGCTTATACAATGACGGTGGCCCAAAGAGGTTTTCTATACAAAGAGATGGGTCTTACAACTCAAGGAGAGGCCCAAAAGTTTGAAAAAAAGAAAACAAATGGGACTTACAATACAAGGGTAGACCCAGATGGTTTTTGTTTAAAAGGAGACGATCGTGCCACGATTTTGAAAACTGTATTGGGACTTATACAATGAATGAGGCCCAAATTCATTTATGTACAAAAAGGGTTGGGTCTTACACTCTATTAGAGGCCCAAAAAGTGTTTGAAAAGATTTGTTAGGGTGATAGTGATCAAAACCCTAATTTTTTGGTTTTTTAATGTATTTTAATTGAATAAAAATTCAATTAAAATAATCAAACATGTGAAAAAAGAGGTTGTGATCTTGGATTTACATTTGGAAAATCATGTTTCATTCATGGGATGATTAAAAAATCATTTGAATTTTGTAAAACCAAGAGAAAGAAATATTTTTAAAGTTTAAAAACAAATAAAATATAATTCTTTACAAAAATGTCAAATATATGAAATAATTAATATTTTTGTGAAATTTTCATGGAATAAAATATTTTAACATTTTTGGGAATTTTCAAAAAATAACCAATAAAAAATAATTAAAATTGAGAGAGAAATTAATTTTTCAATTAATTAACAAAACATGAAAATATGGAGAAAATAGCAAAAAATGAAAAATGGCAAAAAAGGTCTGGGTGGGGTTTGAACCCACGACCTCATACACAAAGACACATGCGCGCTACCACTGGGATGTTGATACATCCGTGTATCAAAACCACCCCCATTAAATCATAAGTCATGCCTTGTTTCTAGGCATGGGCAAGGCAAGGCAATGCAAGCTTTTGGGCAATTTACGTGAAGCCTCTAACTTTCTCATTTCTCCATGGATTGGGACAAAATTTAGGTGCATCTGACCTAGAATTTCACAAGGAATCCAATGGTGGTCTTGGTTTTTTCAGATGAGGTCCCTATTTTAAAACCAGATAGTGGTTTTGAAATAGGCCAAAATTTGCATTTTCTATGCTAACACATCATACACACACTAATAGCATGGCCAATTGGTTCAAACACAACATATATAACATGTATGAGATGTTTATGATCAGTGGACTTCAAAGCAATGCATAATTCAAAGAGTTCAAGTTGTCATGCACTTACCTCTTGGAGCTTTTTGTGCTATCTGCCAAGTTCCTTGTGCCATAAGTAATTTGATGCTTTTGGACACTCTCAATTGATCCCTTAGAAGCTTTTAGAATGATTAGAACCAGCTGGAATCCTCAGGAACAATTTGTGGCACTTTCTTGCAAAAGGGGCAAAAGTGACCAATATGGCAACTCTCTCAAATGGTGTTCCAGATGAGGGGAACCATTTGGGACAATTTGAGGATGATATTTGGAGTGTGTTTGAGGCTTTGTTTAGTTTTGGAAGTGACTGAATCAAGACATTGCTTGAAAAATGTAGAAAAGTCCAATTTTGAGGTTTTGGAAGTGGACTTTGTGATTTTGGTGTTTCAAGTCACAAGTGAGTGTTTGAACAGCTTAGATACAACATATTAGAGGTGTTTGGATCATGAGTTGTGGTGGAATTGCTCTCTAACTCAAAAACTCGGAGATACCTTACAAAAGAAGGCATTTTGGCCTAAAGAAAGCTTTTTTTATGAAAGCAAGTGTTGTAGTGCTTTGGTGTACTCAAACAGAGCACAAATGAGCTTTATTTATAGTAGAGTAAGTTTATTTTGCAAGCAATGGTGAAGGCAGCTGCAGCAGGCCTTTGGCCAATGTTGAGCAAAAGGAATCTCTAGTCTCCTCTAGCCATTGACTTGAGGTTAGGGCACAGGCCTATGGTCCTATGATTGAGTGATGATCCTTGACTCATTCAGTTAGGAATGTGTCAGTCCATGCCACCTTGGTCTATCCATTAAATGCATTGAAACAAAATTGGAGTCTTGGCACCTTTTTAGCCTTTTTAGGTTTGTTATGGGCAAGGTAGATTCTTGGACTTTGGAGGCTTGGGGATCAGATCATTATCCTTTTGTATTATCCTCATATGTGTATAAAATGATGACAAAGCTTGGAGTTGTTCAAATTTCCCAAATCGAGCAAAACAACAAAATCTGCCAAAATCTGCCTTGCCAAGGACAGTTGGAAATGGTGATTTTGAGGGATTCATATCTCCCTTCTCAGGTTGAGTTATGGGAGGCTCTTGTGCTTTTTAGAAAGCCCTCATATGATACAAAACATGTGTGCTCATAGTTTGTTTTGAAACTATTTGGATCCCATTGAAAAATCCTCATGAACATTGATGTTCAAGGCTGGTAACTTAGGCAGATTTTCACTAAGTGTTGGAAAAAGTGTCATTTTCATGTTTTTGTGATTTTGATCAATCCATAACTTAAAATCCATAAGGAATTGGAGTCTGAGGTAGTTTAAGCTTTTGTAGAGTGTAGCAAGACCTACAAATCCAGCTTTGGATCACTCAAAATGGTTGCTTGGATCTCAAGTTATGATCCTTGGAAGTTGGTACCAAAACCACTTTTATTCCATAACTTAGAAAAATTTTGGTTTCTCAAGGTTGCCCCTTTTGCAAGAAACCTCACTTTTCTTGATTTTTCTTGATGGATGATGATCAATATCATACATTAACATTGTTTTTGACTCAAGGGAACCATATTTGTGAAAATTTCCAATAAGTCAAACTTGATTTTATGCACAGTTGACTTTTTATCGGATGAAATCCAAACTGTCCGATCCTTGGTGAAATCAAGTCCTTGACCTAAATAAAACATAATGGATGGATTTCATAGGTGTTATAGGGTGTATTGAATCATGTCTCAAGGTTTGGGAGCATGTCCTGGTCAAAAGTCAAAGGCATAATTGACTTTTTCCTCGAAACCCTAATTGTGGTCCAGATGAAATTGAAACTTGTGAATCAACCTTCTTGGGTCAATCCATTATTGTAAATGGATCAATATGGTGTATTGGAGGCCCTCAAATCATGTCTTGAGATCTTGGCTCATGTTTTGTCCCAAAAGTCAACTTAGGGGTGAATTAGGTCAAGAAACCCTAATTCCTGATTTTTTATGAATGCATCCCCTGAGGCTAAATTGACTTGATGATTGGGTCCATGAGGTCCCTTGAAGTATCTTGTTTTATGCTTTGAAGCATTGTCTCATGCCCAGAGGAAAATTTTCATCTGGAGGCCTCAGTCGACCAAAACCCTAATTTGGTGACACTGGCGATCTTGGGGCTTGATCCACTTGGAATGTTGCAACTTTGTGCTTGATTCTTGACGTGGGAGTCCTCTTGATCCCTTATAGGTGTTTGAGAGGTTAGAAAAGTTGAAGATCATGTCATTCCTTGATTGATCCTTTGTCTAAGTGCTCGGAGAGGGCTAAAAAACCTAATTTTTTATTGTGGTGAATGCTCAATCATCTTTGAGGAGACTGATGAGGCATGAAAGTACATCCATATTGTGATGATGATTTGCACAATGATGGGAAATCTTGGTGGTCAAAATTTGGGGTATGGCAGTATGTAGAGTAATAACCCTAAATCAATTGCCATGAATCAATCGTGTATGGAATTTCATTGTGTTCATGCTGAAATTAGGGTTCTTGAGGTTATCCTTTGATTTCTCACTCCACACTTAATATAAATGCAATTAATCTATATGGTTGTGATCCTTGTTCAAAAACGAGTGATATTGGTGTTTGAATCGTGCAAAACCATTGAGTAATCAGAGAGAAAAGTGAGAAAATGCAAATCATCCATGGCGCGGTCACGAGAAAGAAGAAAGTGACCGTTGGCGCTATAATTCAAATTTTTAAATATTTTGAATTTTGGTTATTTTGTTTAATTGATTCAAAAATTAATTTCTCTCTGAGTTTTTATGTTTTGGGATTGATTCTTTTTTTCAAAATTCATAAAAATGTTGAAATATTTATTCTACAAAAATTTCACAAAAATATTATTTATTTGATATATTTAATATTTTCATAAAGAAATTATTTTTTTATTTGTTTTTTAACATTTTAAAAATGTTTCTTTTCTTGATTTTTCCAACTCAATTGATTTTTAAATCATTCTAGGGATAAAACATTGATTTTTCAAACATTTATCCTAGATCATAATTTGTTTTACACATATTTGTTAATCTTGATCATTTTTATTTGAATTTTTATTCAAATAAAAATACATTTTTAACCAAATTAGGGTTTTTATCATTCACACCCTCACAAATCTTTTTCAAGAACACTTTTGGGCCTCTGATAGAGTGTAAGACTCATCCCTTGTTGTACAAAACCTTTTTGGGCCTCAGTCATTGTATAAGTCCCAGTACGTTCAAAACTCTCGGCGTGATCGCCGTTTTCAAAACATTTTCATCTGGGTCTTCCCTTGTGTTGTAAGTCCCGTTTTTCTTCTTTTTTTTAAATAAATTTGGGCCTTTAATAGAGTGTAAGATCCACCCCTTTGTAAATAAAAAACCTTTTTGGGCCTCAGTCATTGTATAAGTCCCAGTACAGTTTTCTAAATAACGGTGCGATCGTTGTTTTTTATCTGGGTCTCTCCTTGAGTTGTAAGCCCCATCTCTTGTATAAAAATAAACTCTTGTGCCTCTAATAGAGTGTAAGACCCATCCTTTTGTACATAAAATAAATTTGATCCTCAGTTATTGTATAAGTCCTGGTACAATTTTCAAAACGACGGTGCGATCACTGTCTTTTATCTGGGACTCTCCTTGAGTATAAGCCCCGATCTTCTTTTCGAAACAACTTTCCCTTTTGATTTAGATTCAAATTCATAGTTGTTATCAAAACTTTCTTTAATTTCTTAAATAACTAACCATACAGCTGTAGTACTGGAAGCTTGCTCGCTTGTAAGTTCTACCAGCTTTCTTTTACATATTTGCTTATATATATTTCATCTGTATATATATATATATATATATGCCTGTATATTATCCGCTTAGAGTTTTCCCCGGCAATTAGGTCTAGGACTAGATCAAACCAGCAGTCACTCTTTCAACACACTCAAAACTACTTCCCCATAGGAAATTCCAGATACAGTCTTGCCTCCTCTTGGGCTTATACAATATGGAACAGAGAAAGGCATTATTCTCGGTGAAAATTTTCTCAAGACTGTCACTACTAGAAGTTTGTCTAATAAATTCATTTCCCCCAGCGAGGATTAATTCCCGGTGAAACCTCTCTTGAATTTCTTCAAACCCTAGAACTGTTCACTAAAGAAAGGATTATTCCCGGTGAAAACCTTCTTGAACTTTTCTTAGGTTTGGACCCATAGGCTTCCTAAAAGTATCCCCAGCCTCCTTTTGGGCTTTGTACAAGGACCCTCGGGCATCTTAGAAGTTGTCATGCCTCCTCTTGGGCTTAATACAAGGACCTAAAGACGTCCTACAGGTACAGGACAGAACCTAGTCGTCCTTTGTTAAAACAGTCTTCCAAAGAGTCAAAACATCAAACCAATTTAGGGTTAATTCTCATCCCTTAAAACACCAGCCTCCTCTTGGGCTTCATACAAGCAGACTTAGACAGTCTCAGCCTCCTCTTGGGCATCATACAAAGATAAACCTTTTCATGCCAGTAGACTTGGACAGTCTCATCTCCTTTTGGATCTCAAGAAACCCTCAAGTTTCCTAAAAACACGGGAAAAACCCTGATCAATCACCAACAGAGTTAAAACCTCTATAGGTTTTTTTAACTCAACCTTTAAACTCTCACTTTAAATTTCCCCAGCTAGGGACAAGTTATTCCCAGTAAAACCCTCAATCAAAACCTCATGGTCTCTGATATTTCAACTCTTCTGTAATCCTCAGCAAGAGTTGATTCCCCAATTTGGTCCTGTCTCTGGATCTCAATAATCCTCAGCAGAAGTTAGCCTCCTCTTAGGCTTTATATAAGAAATTCCCCAACCAGCCTCCTCTTAGGCTTTGTATAATGACCATCCTCAACACTTAATAGCCTCAATCTTGGGCTTTGTACAAGACACCTACAAATATCCTCAGCTGAGTCAGTCGAATCCCTTTAGCCTCAATCTTGGGCTTTGTACAAGACACATATAAACTCTCTCCAAAGATGTCAAATTCTTTCAGCCTCCTCTTAGGCTTTGAATAATGATTTCTCCGGCAAAGTCAAAACCTTTTAGCCTCAATCTTGGGCTTTGTACAAGACACATAGAAAATCTCCCTAGTGGAGTCAATCCCTTTTAGCCTCAATCTTGGGCTTTGTACAAGACAGACAAAATATTCTCTCGGAAGAGTCAATTCCTTCCAGCCTCCTCTTAGGCTTTGTATAATGATCTCCCCAAAAGAGTCAGTCTCTTTTCAGCCTCAATCTTGGGTTTTGTACAAGACAGAAATAAAACTCCCTAGTAAAGTCAACCTTTTAGATTCAACCTTGGGCTTTGATCAAGGCACACAAAAATCAATATCCCCTCAGAGGAAATCAAACAAATCTCTCCGTAGGAAGACATTTCTCTGTATAATCACACATCAAAATAGAAAATCAAACAAACCCTAATCCCAGATAACTGCTATAAGTGGCAGACTTGTTGATTCAAAAATCCAAGTTGTAGTCCATCTCTTATCCTGGTAAACCCCTTTCTTTCATCTAATTGATGTAAGTGGCAAGCCTCTGGATTATTTACATCCAAGCCAATGTCCCTCTCTTAGTATGAAAGATTCCTAGGGAAAAATGGCATTGCCCAACACTGAGTTAAAGTTTTATCCTTCAGGACAAATCCCTTATAAAGGAAATTATGGCATTGCTTGATTCCATACTTTCCAGTTAAAGTAATTCTCCTTTATAATCAGTCACCCAACAACCGTGATAAACAGATGAGATATCTCCCTTAGAGATAACAAATTCTCTCTCAGTAAAACCTTTTAGCTTCAATCTTGGGCTTTGAACAAGACACAAATACTCATTTAGCTTCAATCTTGGGCTTTGAACAAGACACCAAACATCTCTTTCCTCCCATAGAATAGGAGGAACTACGATTGCTCTGATTTCCCTGTTTTCTTTAACGGGAATACGTAGGCATAAGATTGCGAAATCTTAGCGAGCACACCAATCAAAAACCTTAGGTCCAGTACCTTACCAAAAACATCGGAAAAACTCGAAATCAACAAAATACTCCCTCTCTCAACATTCCCAAAGGAGAAACTTTCCCATTTACGACAGACATATACCAGTAAGTAGAAAACAATAGAAATTGCTAACGATCTATGGATAACCATATATAGGATGGGTAATTGACAACTCCCCATTGTATAACCTGAACCCGAACCCCATAATCTCTTAAACATTTGTTAAAGAAAACATTTGCGTGCAAGATTAGTTTTAGATAGCTTCCGTTTCCTTTCCAGCTTCATAGGATAAATAAGAAATCAGAAAGTAGCACCCAATTCCAACCAATGGCGATAAGGTGGTCACGTCACCGACAAAAATCGCACGCTACAAGATGTTATAGATGTGTTCCAATGATCTGGACAGGTTCCTTAGGTGTCAAGGAATGTGTTTGAATGCTTGGAGTGGTTGGAAACTTCTTGGTCTGACCATCTCAAATCCATCTGCAGAAGGTTCTTGAACTTGAGCAAATGGGATACCACTTTATAATTATGATGTTCCAGGTGTTGTTTTGGTGTTTGAATCACTTATATATGATGTATGTGAGGTGTTTGCATCATTGGTTTGGACAGAATTATTCTCAAATGAAAACCCGATAGTGACTTGCAAGAGAAGGTGTTTTTTGGAGTGAAAGAGATATTTTGAGTAAAGCATCAGTTTGGGTGCTTTGGTGTACTCAAACTGATCACAAATGAGACATTTTGACTCTAAAGTGTGACACATGTGTGAGACTTTATGACAAAGATGTGCAATGCAAGAATGATGAATGATATGCAAAGGATGAGAATGTGTAGCGTGCGATTTTTGTCGGTGACGCGACCACCTTATCGCCATTGGTTGGAATTGGGTGCTACTTTCTGATTTCTTATTTATCCTACGAAGCTGGAAAGGAAAGGGAAGCTATCTAAAACTAACCTTGCACGCAAATGTTTTCTTTAACAAATGCTTAAGAGATTGGGGGTCCAGGGTCAGGTTATACAATGGGGAGTTGTCAATTACCCATCCTATATATGGTTATCCATAGATCGTTAGCAATTTCTACTGTTTTCTACTTACTGGTGTTTGTCTGTCGTAAATGGGAAAGTTTCTCCTTTGGGAATGTTGAGAGAGAGAGTATTTTGTTGATTTTGGGTTTTTCCGATGTTTTTGGTAAGGTACTGGACCTAAGGTTTTTGTTATGTGTGCTCGCTAAGATTTCACAATCTTATGCCTACGTATTTCCGTTAAAGAAAATAGGGAAATCAGAGCAATCGTAGTTCCTCCTATTCTATGGGAGGAAAAAGATGTTTGGTGTCTTGTTCAAAGCCCAAGATTGAAGCTAAAGGTTATTTGTGTATTGTTCAAAGCCCAAGATTGAAGCTGAAAGGTTTTTTTTTTGTGTCTTGTTCAAAGCCCAAGATTGAAGCTAAAAGGTTTTGACTGAAAGAGAATTTGTTATCTCTAAGGGAGATATCTCATCTATTTATCACAGTTGTTGGGTGATTGGTTATAAAGGAGAACTACTTTAACTAGAATATATGCAATCCAGCAATGCCATAATTTCCTTTATAGGGGATTTGTCCTGAAGGAGAAAACTTTAACTCAGTGTTGAGCAATGCCATTTTTCCTTAGGAATCTTTCATGCTAAGAGATGGACATATGTAAATAATCCAGAGGCTTGCCACTTACAGAAATTAGATGAAAGAAGGGGATTTACCAGGATAAGAGATGGACTACAGCTTGGATATTTGAATCAACAAGTGTGCGACTTACAACAATTATCTGGGATTAAGGTTTGTTTTGACTGTTTGTTTTGATGTGTGATAGTATAGAGAAATTTCCTCCTACAGAGAGTTTTTTATTTCCTCTGAGGGGATGTTGATTTTTGTGTGCCTTGATCAAAGCCCAAGGTTGAAGCTAAAAGGTTGACTCTACTAGGGAGTTTTATATTTGTCTTGTACAAAGCCCAACATTGAGGCTAAAAAGAGACTGACTCTTTCGGGGAAATCATTATACAAAGCCTAAGAGGAGGCTGGTTGGGGAATTTCTTATATAAAGCCTAAGAGGAGGCTAACTACTGCTGAGGATTATTGAGATCTAGAGACAGGTCCAAATTGGGGAATCAACTCTTGCTGAGGATTGAAGAAGAGTTGAAATATCAGATGACTTGAGGTTTTGATAGAGGGTTTATTGATAGTAATTTGACCCTAGCTGGGGAAATTTGAAGTGGGGATTTTAGGGTTGAGTTTTAAAACCTATAGAGGTTTTAACTCTGCTAGTGATTGACGAAATGATCAGGGTCTTTTTTGTGTTTTTAGGAAACTCGAGGGTTTCTGGAGAAACAAAAGGAGTTGAGACTGTCCAAGTCTACTGGTATGGGAAAGGTTTATCTTTGTATGATGCCCAAGAGGAGGCTGGTGTTTTAAGGGATGAGAATCAGCCTTAAACTAGTCTGATACTAGACTCTTTGAAAGACTGCTCTAACAAAGGATGACTAAGTTTTGTCATATACCTGTATGAGGTCTTTGGGTCCTTGTATTAAGCCCAAGAGGAGGCATGAGAACTTCTAAGAAGTCTGAGGGTCCTTATACAAAGCCCAAGAGGAGGCTGGGGATGCTTTTAGGAAGCCTGTGGGTCCAAACCTAAGAAAAGTTCAAGAAAGGTTTCACTGGGAATAATCCTTTCTTTGGTGAACAGTTCTAGGGTTTGAAGAAATTCAAGAGAGGTTTCATCGGGAATTAATCGTCTCTGGGGGAAATGAATTTCTTAGACAAATTTCTAGTAGTGACAGTCTTGAGAAAAGTTTCACCGAGAATAATGCCTTTCTCTATTCCATATTGTATAAGCCCAAGAGGAGGCAAGACTGTATCTGGAATTTCCTATGGGGAACTAGTTTTGATTGTGTTGAAAGAGTGACCACTTGTTTGATCTAATCCAAGACCTAATTTTCGGGAAAAACTCTAATCAAGTAATATACAAGCATCTATATATACAGACGAAATATATACAAGTATGTAAAAGAAAGCTGGTAGAACTTACAGGTGAGCAAGCTTCCAGTACTACAGTTGTATGGTTAGTTATTCAAGAAATTAAAGAAAGTTTTGATAACAACTATGAATTTGAATCTAAATCAAAAGGGGAAGTTGTTTTGAAAAGAAGATTTGGGCTTATACTTAAGGAGAGGCCCAGATAAGTTCTTTCGAAAAGGCGACGATTGCGTCGTAGTTTTAGAAACACAGTGGGACTTATACAATGACTGAGGCCCAAATTTATTGTATTTGCAAAAGAGGTTGGGTCTTACACTCTATTAGAGGCCCAAAGTTTATTTCTATACAAGATATGGGGCTTACAACTCAAGGAGAGGCCCAAAAAAATAACAGTGAACGCACCATTGTTTTTGAAAATCGTATCGGGACTTATACAATGACTGAGTCCCAAAAAGGTTTTATGTACAAAAAATATGGGTCTTACACTCTATTAGAGGCCCAAAGAGTTTGAAAAGAAGAAAAATGGGACTTACAACACAAGGGGAGGCCTAGATGAAAATATTTTGAAAACGGCGATCGTGCGGATATTTTTTATGTACTGGGACTTATACAATGACTGAGGCCCAAATAATATTTTGTACAATAAGGGATGGGTCTTACACTCTATCAGAGGCCCGAGATATTTTGAAAAAGATTGAAAAATCAAAATTTAAAGGAAACCCTAATTTTGAATTTTAAATATATAATTTTCAAAGGAAATTAAATAAAAAATGATATAAAATATAAAATATATTTAAAAACAAGTTGTAAACTTTGAAAAATCATGTTTAATCACATTAAATATTGAAATTCATTTGGAATAAAAATATCAAAGTGAGAATTTCATTTTAAAATGTTTAAAAAACAAATAAATGAAATTAATTACTAAAATTCTAACTATATTTAAAAAATAATATAAATTGGATTTTGTTATAAAATAAAGTAATTTAACATTTTTATGAATTTTGAAAAAAAGAATCAATTCAAAAACATAAAAATTCAGAGAGAAATTAATTTTTGAATCAATTAAATAAAATAACAAAAATTCAAATAAAATTTGAATTATGGCGCCAATGGTCACTATCTTCTTCCTCGTGACCGCGTCATGGGTGATTTGCAAGAACTCATTTTTCTCTCTGATTACTCAATGGTTTTGCACGATTCAAACACCAATCTTGCTCGTTTTTGAACAATGATCACAACCATATAGATTAATTGCATTTATATTAAGTGTGGAGTGAGAAATTAAAGGATAACCTCAAGAACCCTAATTTTAGTATGAACACAATGAAATTCCATACACGGTTGATTCATGGAAATTAATTGAGGGTTATTACTCTACATACATGCAGAAACACGATGGTAACTCAAAAATTCATTTATGATGCATGTAATATAGAGTTTGAAGGCTTCAGGCTTACCTCTTGCAGCTGGTGATCAAGTTTGATGATGGAGATGTTACAGATGTGTTTCAATGATCTAGACAGCTTCCTTAGGTGTCAAGGAATGTGTTTGAATGCTTGGAGTGGTTGGAAACTTCTTAGTCTGACCAGCTCGAATCCTTCTACACAAGGTTCTTGAACTTGAGCAAATGGGATACCACTTTGTGATTCTGATGTTCCAGGTGTTGTTTTAGTGTTTGAATCACTTACATATGATGTATGTGAGGTGTTTGCATCATTGGTTTGGACATAATTGTTCCCAAATGCAAAACCCGATAGTGACTTGCAAGATAAGGTGTTTTTTGGAGTGAAAGAGAGATTTTGAGTAAAACATCAGTTTGGGTGCTTTGGTGTACTCAAACTGATCACAAATGAGCTCTATTTATAGTAGAGCAAGTTTGTTTTGCAAGCAATAGCGAATGGCAACTGGTACAGGTCTATGACCAATGGTTGCATAAAGGAATTCTAGTATTCCATGGTCATTGACTTGGGTCAGTGCAGCAGGCCTATGGTTCTTTGTTGCAGGGCTAAGGCTTGACTCATTTTGGATAACATTTCCTTGATACATGCCACCTCCATGTACTCATTCAATGCTTCTTGACAACTTTGAATATTTTGAGTAAGAACCTTGAATTTCCACATGCCTAAATGATAGCTCTTGGACTTGTGAGGCTTGTTGATCAGAGGTACTTGCTTGGATAAGATCCTTACATGTTTTTAGAAGTGTGACAAGGCTTAAGGTTGCACAATCTGGCCAGCTCGAGCAAAAATGCACCAAACTTCCTTGCATATGACAGTTGGAAAATGTCATTTTGGGAGGATCATATCTCCTTGCTCAAATGGAGTTATGGAATGCTCATGTACTTTTTAGAAAGCCCTAATATGATACAATCCATGTATGATCATAGTTTGTCTTGAAACTATTTGAATCGAGCTGAAAAATCCTCATGAACATTGATGTTCAAGGCTGAAAACTTAGGCAGTTTTCACTAAGTGTTGGAAAAAATGGCCATTTCCCATTTTTGTGATTTTGATCAATTCATAACTCAAAATCCATGAAGATTTGGAATCTTTTATAGTTGACATATTTGAAGTATGTCATGTGAACTTTCATTTGAGCTTTGAATGGGAGAAAAAGGCCTTAGGGTTTGGGAGTTATGATCTTACAAAGTTAGTACAAAATCACTTTTGTTCCATAACTTAGAAAAATTTTGGTTTCTCATGGTTGCCCCTTTTGCAAGAAACCTCACTTTTCTTGATTTTTCTTGATAAGTGATGATCAAAATCATACATTAACATTGTTTTTGACTTACGGGAACCATATTTGTGAAAAATTACAAAAAGTCAAACTTGATTTTAGACACAGTTGACTTTTTGTTAGATGAATTCCAAACTGTGTGATCCTTTGTGCAATCAAGTTCTTGACCCAATTCAAACCTAATGGATGGATTCCATAGGTGTTTTAGGGTGTCTTGAATCATGTCTTAAGGTCTGGGAGCGTGTCTTGGTCAAAAGTCAAAGATACAGTTGACTTTTTCCTCAAAACCCTAATTGTGGTCCTGGTGAAATTGAAACTTGTGAATCAAGCTTCTTGGATTAATCCATTGTTGCAAATGGATCAATGTAGTGTATTTGAGGCCCTCAAATCATGTCTTGAGGTCTTGACTCATACTTCGCTCCAAAAGTCAACTTAGCGGTGAATTAGGTCAAGAAACCCTAATTCCTAATTTTTTATGAATGCATCCCCTGAAGCTAAATTGACTTGATGATTAGGTCTGAAATTCTAGTATCAGATGTGTGATGTTAAGGTGCGATGTCACAACAACACACTCTGCACAATGGACAACAATAATAGTAACAAAGCAACACAAAGAATTGTTCACCCAGTTCGGTCTAACTACCTACTTCTGGGGGCTACCAAGCCAGGGATGGAATTCACTACTTGTAGATATAATTTACAGACTCAACAACCCGTTGACAATCTCCTAAAGTTATACTCTACTAATGACTTCCTACCTAAGAGACCACTTAGATATGAGAACACTACTCAATCCCTAAAACACTTCAAAGAAACCACTTTGAATACCTCTACTTGATTCTGCTTCACAGCTTTGATCAAGAACAACTCAAAATCACACTACCAATTCACTCTCGAATGGCTTTACAAAACATGTACGAAGACACAAAACGACTCTCAGTCTTTGGCTCACTTTCTTCGTCACTTTTCTCTAGTACTGGTGCGCTTTATATAGCTCCTTGAATTGGTCTTGGACTTGCTACAATATCTCCCAGATTTGTTATTTAAAACTGAATATTAAAACAGATTTTCTCCTAAAATCTTTTTAAATCTTCAACCTTTTAAATCTCCTACAAATCTGCACCAGATCTCTTATGCAGCAGCAAATATCTATCCCAAGATATTCGCATCCAATGAGACAGCTTGCTCTCCACAATTCCGGCTAACACGCAACCCTAGCAACATCACAACCTGATATTATTAATTCTGCAGATCTAATGTCACAACATCGCCTATGTGACATCAGACATCCAACTTCAGCAATTAATTACTTAACACAGCCTAGTGTTAAATCTCAATGTTGCAACATCAACCCTTGACATCAACATTGAATATACTTTGTTTTACCAAAATTCCAGCCAATCCAAGAACTAACAAGGTCCATGAGGTTCCTTGGAGTATCTTGGGTGGTTCTTTGAAGCATTGGCTCATGCCCAGAAGAAAATTTTCATCTGAAGGCCTTGGTCGACCAAAACCCTAATTTGGTGACACTGGCGATCTTGAGGCTTGATCCACTTGGAATGTTGCAACTTTGTGCTTGATTCTTGATGTGGGAGTCCTTTTGATCCTTTATGGGTGTTTGAGAGGTTAGAAAAGTCGAAGATCATGTCATTTCTTGATTGATCCTTTGTCTAAGTGCTCTAAGAGGGCTTAAAACCCTAATTCTTGATTGTAGTGAATGTTCAACCATCTTTGAGGAGATTGATGAGGCATAATGGTACCTCCATATTGTGGTGATGATTTGTACAATGATGGAAATCTTGGTGGTCAAAATTTGGGGTATGACAGAATGATCTTTTTATTTTTCAAAAGAACTTTTAACAATTGTATTGCAAATATCAAACAGCGGTGGAAACTTTTTATTGAAATCAAAAGGATACTATATCTTACAGGGAAAAGTACATTGTTTTAGAAAGTACAGGAAAGAAAACTAGGTTTATGAATCCTAAGGAACCTCTGACAAATATCCAGATGCTGGCTACTGGTTCACTTTCCTCTTCTTTAACCTGGTTTCCTCAATCGTCGTCAGGTCAATGATCCTTTGCCATGTGAATGGAGAGAGTAAACTCTTCCGTTCCTCTTGACTTTCCACAGCACGTTGCTCTAGTATTTCAATCAGAGCATCTTTCTCCTTTAGTAACTCTTGCATCTTGGTGCATTCCAAGTTGATAGTCTGGTATTTGTTCTTCCAAGAGTTCTTTTCGCGTTGAGTTTTGTTAAAAGCGACTTGTAGTTTCTCGGTGTCACTCATGAAATAGAGAACATATTCTTTTAAGGGAAACACATCCTGACGAGGGTAAAGCATTTTTAACTTGAGGGCCCTAGTTTGTACCCATCGGAGATAAGGCTCTGCAGAGATATAGTTTGGTTTTCCCAAATATTCTTTTCCTTTCTTATGAACATAATGCCAGGCATGAACAATTTCTTCCTTGAGTGCTCTGTTATTTTCTCCTTCCTTGAAGAAAAGACCTTCCAGATGAACATTGTAAGGTACATTCTTCATCGGGTATCCAAGTTGTCGACGGGCTAAAAGTGGATGATAGTTGATCCCTCCCTTGGTACCAATGAGGGGTACATTAGGGAAATTTCCACATATGTCAATGATCTTTATTCCGTCATAGACTCGGTTGTACCAATCTATGTAGGAGTGGGTGAGAGACATAATCTTTTGTGACCATCGCATACTAATTTTGGGATCCCAAAAAGTAGAAGATTTGGGTAAGTCAGAAATGAACCACTTGTAGAGCAATGGTACACAGCAGGTAATAATTCCTCTGCTGTACAAGTTCCTTAAATGTACTGAGTGGTAAGCATCTGCCAGCAAAGTTGGAACTAGGTTCCCAATTAAGAAAATCTTGATAGTGTTTATATCGACGAAATTGTCAATGTTAGGGAAGAGGAATAGTCCATAAGTGAGTAAAACAAAGTTATCCTCAAAAGCAACTATGTTTCCTACGCTGGAGAAATATAAGGCATCCTCCAATAGAAACCTAGTTGGTAAACCTCGTATTCCTTCTTTGGTGGTCAGGTGAGCTTTGATATCAGTTTTTTCCAAAGAGGTGACCATTGCAATGACCTGATCCTTAGGGA
Source organism: Lathyrus tuberosus (assembly GCA_022829125.1). Lineage (NCBI taxonomy): Eukaryota > Viridiplantae > Streptophyta > Magnoliopsida > Fabales > Fabaceae > Lathyrus > Lathyrus tuberosus. Next base: position 894,455 of record JALAZF010000467.1, on the reverse strand, counting down.
TTTCTTCCAGTCTAGAAAATGGATCTTGGTTAGTGATAGGTAAATCAATCAGATGAGAGTATTCTTCCAATGATGGTGTCAGATGATAGTCGGGGAATGTGAAGCAGTGGCACACCGGATCATAAAACTGAACCAATGTAGCTAGGACTCCTTCCACCATGTTGACTTTCAAAAGAGACAAAAGTCCTCCCACTATCGAGAATAGTTGACACACGATACTACGCTGGAATGAGAATCATCTAAAGAATATTACAGCTCTCATGAGTCAATCGGTTTGCTGGTAATATTTTTAAGATGGTCAATGATTTTGAGAACCTTGTTAGAATTCGTTCTACAGGTACAAAAAAAAACAAAACCTTAGCACATACTCTTTTGGGGATTGGGTAGATCCATGGCTCTATCCACGCTCAATGAACCTTTAAAGCCATGTTTTCATATACTTGTGTTTGCTGCATTCATGCATTCATAAAAAAATCTTCTCTCAAAATTTTTCAAAAGAACTAAACTAAGAGGGTGTTGCAAATATCAGAAACCGCGTTATGGATTTTGGTAGAAGAAATGCCCAGAAGTACACCTTCAAAAGTCCAAGACTTGAGGACCTGAGGAAATTGGGAAGATTGATTACCAATCTGGAAGCTTTCAGAGCTAAGTACAATAAAAAATGATATAAAATATCAAATATATTTAATAAACATGTTATGAACTTTGATTAATGTTTGAAAATAGATGTTTTATTCACATGAGGGTTTGAAATTCAATTGGTTTTGAAAAATCAAGAGAAAGAATTTATTTAAAATGTTTAAAAACAATTAAAAGGAAATTCTTCATAAAATTCAAAAATATATCAAATATAAAATATTTTTTTGATTTTTTTTGTGGAATAAAATATTTAAATATGTGAAAGATTTATGTTTAAAAAATCATTTGAAAAAGATTAAAAACGAGAGAGATATGAATTTTTTAAATTAATTAAGAAATAATAAAAAAAATAACAAAAATATGAAAAATAGTGGAAATTGGGCAAAATGGCATGGGTGGGTGTTGAACCCACGCCCTCCAGCCAAACACACTTGAAAACACACGCTGCTACTACTAGGGTGGTGATACATCCGTGTATCAAAACCACCCCATGAATATATATGGGTAGCATGATTTTTTAGGCCAAGCCAAGGCAAAAACCAGATTTTGTGGCATTTGCAAGAAGGTCATAACTTCTTCATTTCTCCATGAAAATGGATGAAACAAAGATGGATCCTACCTAGAATTTCATGAGCAATCCAATGGTGGTCTTGGAATTTTCTAAAAATGCCTACATTTTAAAACCCGATAGTGGTTTCAAAATAGGTCAAAATTTGCAAGTTCTACGCTATAACTTCATACAAGCAATAATAGCATGGTAAATTGGTTCAAACACAACACATATGATATGTATGACATGTTCATGATCAATGTACCTCAAAGCAATGCATATTTCATAAAGTTCAAGTTGTTATGCACTTACCTCTTGAAGCTTCACTTGCTAACTTTCAAGATGCTTGTGCCAAAAGTAATCCAATGCTTTGGACACTCTTAATAGACCCCTTAGAATCTTTTAGGATGATCAAAATCAACTGGAAAGCTCTAGAACAGAAATTGTCTCTTTCTTGCAAAAGTGGCAAAAGTGACCAAAATTGTAACTCCCTCATGGCTTGAAAAATGCAGAAAAGTCAAATTTTGAGGTTTTATTTGGCTTTGAAAGTGATTTGATAAAGACATGGCTTGAAAAATGCAGAAAAGTCAAATTTTGAGGTTTTGATGGTTGACTTTCTGATTTTGGTGTTGTGAGTTAAAGATGAAGGTTTGAACACCTCCAAGGGATGATTTGTGAAGTGTTTGGATGGTTGCTTCAGTGGTTCAAGCTCTGGTTTTGAGAATTCCAAGTTTGATCCTTGAAACTTGAAATTTGGAGCAAGAAAAAGGAAGTGAGAAAACAAGGCTTTGGTATTGTTTTGGTGTGTTGAAATCAGTCACAAATGACCTCTATTTATAGTAGAAGAAGTTTTTTTTGCAAGGAATAGTGAATGGATGAGGGATCACTCTATTATCTAATGGATATGCCCATGTATCATGCCTTGAATGTTATGGTACCAAGTCTCCTCTAGCCATTGACTTGAGCTGATCTTTGTAGCTTCAAGTCTTCTGATTTTTTAACCAATCTTGACTCAATTGGACTATCATGGACTAATACATGCCACCTCTATGCATCCTTTCAAGGCTTCATGACAAAATTGAAGTTTTTGGTTTTGAAACTTGAATGCCACATGCCAAAAGGATAATGTCTTGACTTGCAAGGCTTTATGATGTTGTAGCTCTGCAGATAACAGGTGCATTGCATCTTAGAAACTTGTGTTGCATGGTGACAAGGCTTGCCAAGTCATAAAAATAACAAAATCAACTGTTGTTGCTAAATCTGCCTTGGAAAACTAGGATAAAAATTTCCATTTTGTAAGGCTTATAACTTCTTGCTCAAATTGAATCATCGGAGGCTCTTCTACTTTTTAAAAAGCCCACATATCATACTTCAACTTTAATGTTTGCATCTGGTCTTGATTCATCTTGGATCATAATGAAAAATCCCTCCAAAGTTGGGCAAAACATGAGACATATTCTGCCTAAAAATTTTCTAAGTGTCAAGAAAAAGTTCATTTCTTAATTTTTGTGATTTTGATCATTCCATAACTTAAAATCCATGATGATTTGGAATGTGGTGTAGTTGACAATCTTGTAGTATGTAGTGAGAGATTTCATTTGAGCTTTGGATGGGAGAAATTGGTTACTTGGATCACAAGTTATGATCTTGCAAAGTTGGGCAAAAATCACTTTTTTCCATAACTTGGTGAAATTTTAAGTCTCTTAAGGTTGCCCCTTTTGCAGGTAACCTCACTTTTCTTGATTTTTCTTGGTGGATGATGATCCAAATCATAATTCGACATTGTTCTTGGCTTAAAGAAGCCGTGTTTGTCAAAAAAATCCAAAAGTCAAACTTGGTTTTGATCACAGTTGACTTTTTGTACCAGATGAATTTTGAACTTTGTGATCCTTTATGAAATCAAGTCCTTGGCCCAAAGTAGACCTAATGTATGGATTCCATAGGTGTTTTAGAGTGTCTTGAATCATTTCCCAAGGTTTGAGATCATGTCTTGGTCAAAAGTCAAAGGCATGGTTGACTTTTTCTCAGAAACCCTAGTTTGTGGTCTAGATGAATTTGAATCCTTGTATTGCTTGTGAACCAAGTTATTTGAATCAATTTAATCTTGTGAATGAATAAATATGATGTATTTGAGGTCCTTAAAGCATGTCTTGAGGTCTTGGCTCATGCTTTGATCCAAAAGTCAGCTTGGGGATTGAATTAGGTCAAAACCCTAATTCCTGATTTTTTATGAATGCATCCCCTGAGGCTATTTTGAACTTATGAATGGACTCATAAGGTTCTTTTGTGCTTCTTGAATCATATATTGAAGTATTGGCTCACGCACAGATGAAAATTTCTCTCTGGAGACCTTGGTCGACCAAAACCCTAATTTGGTGACACTGGTGATCTTGAGGCTTGATCAACTTGGAATGTTGCATTCTTGTGCTTGATTCTAGATGTAGGAGACCTCTTGATCATTCATAGTTGTTTGAGAGGCTTGGCAAGTTGAAGATCATGTCAATTCTTGAGTGATCCTTTGCCTGAATGTTCTGAGAGGGCTCAAAAACCTTAATCCTTGGTTGAGGTGAATACTCAACAATATTTGAGAGGATTGATGGGGTATGAAAGTACATCCATATTGTGATGATGATTTTCACAATAATGTAAAGTCTTATGGTCAAAATTTAGGGTATGACACACTTGAAGAAAGAAAATGAACATGAGTTAACATTTAATCGCAAATCTAACTAAGAGGTTCTCGTTGAGTACAACGGACGTGAATGGTGCTAATACCTTCCCCTTGCGTAATCGACTCCCGAACCCAAATATGGTTGCGACGACCATTATTCTCTTTTTTAAAGGTTTTATCAATATTTTCCTTTTCCTTCATTGAAATAAATAAAGTTCGGTGGCGACTCTATTCGAACTATTTTTCCGTGACCATCACAAAGGATCGTATTTTTTGAGGTACGATAGCTGGAGACTTATGCTCCAATCAAGAGAGAGTCAAGCCTAACTTAGTTCGATTTGAGATGATTGTTAGATTTGTTTATTTTCTTTCTTCTATCTCCTTCCTTTCTATTTTGTTTTTCCTTATTATTATTATCTTGTATTTGTTACTTGGATCTCTTGAGCTCTTGTTATGGGTACTCCGGTGGCTTGAAACCTTGAGGAAAATACTTTCTACCCGAGTCTAGAGTGAAGACATAAGACAGGACAAGGTTGAGTAATGTGGGCTCCCAAGAAGCTTTTCTCATAAGGGTTGATATGATAACCTCACTTAGAGTTGATTCTTTTGAGAATGTTACGACCGACAAGCTTTTGCTGGAAGCGTCAATGTTTTCATTAGGATCCATAACTCTAAGGACCTTTGTAGAACCTTGAACCTTTGGCAAACTAGGACTGGTGGTCATCTAGTACGGGCCCCGATAAGCTTTTCTCGCGTGGATCGGTGAAAAGATCTCACTCAGAATATACTTTCTTGATGGATTTGTTGCTTGGAAATCAAACTGACATACCCAACAAACAGTCAAGGAAGTCCTTGACTCTGAGACCCTTTTCTAGAACCTGATTTCGAGGGTCACGTAGTATGGGTCTTCGAGAAGCTTTTCTCGCGTGGGTCGATACAAAGACCTCACCCAGAATAGATTCATTTGATGTAGTTATCAACAGGCATGCTTCTGCCGTGAGTTATAAACATTCATGTTAATCCATGACTCTGAGATTCCTATTTAGAACCTAGATCCTACCTGGTGAGATACCTGTATGGAAAGCAATCAACCTTATCTTCCATCTGTACCTCAAACTTATGGAACCCTGTATCTGAAAAACCTAAAAAACTACATCATTACATTCATTTGCATACCATTGCATCTATATTCATCAGCATGCATTGCATATCACCAAAGCAAAAAGAAAGCTCATTTGTCCTTTGTCCATATCCTGCAGTTGATTTCCTGACACCCGTATCAGACTTGAAGAAGCTTTTGAAGGATCATGAACCCAGGAGAGCAGAACTAGTTTGTGTCAAGAGTAGACGTTGACCTGATGAAAAACCAGTTGGATCAACATGTGGAACCTATGATAGCCTTAGCAAGGAGAGAGGAAAACATTCAACGACCTATAGTCACTGAGAATTTCATTCCACCTCAAGTAAACAATCCTGCTCAACCTTAGCCTGTGCAGATCCCTGTTGAGAACCAAGTTATACAATAGCATGCCATTGTCTGAGATGGACATTCCTCATCTCTTGATACCGTGGAGTATCATAGTTTTGCATTCTCCATGCCAAATTCCCAAGGGGCCGTCCTTGTGATGAAAACCAAAGACCCACGAAATGCCGAGATTGCTTAAATATGTCGTGTGTTGGAAGAAAAGCTTAAAGCCATAGAAGGACATGATACCTTTGGTCTTAATGCTTTAAACATGTGTTTGGTACCTAGCTTAGTAATACCTCTAAAGTTCAAGACACTAGATTTTGAGAAGTACAAAGGGGATAGTTGTCCAAAGAAACATTTGGTGATGTTTTGCATAAAAATGACCTCCCATGCTCACAACGATAAGCTAATGATTCACTGTTTTCAAGACAGTCTGAGTGGGGCATCGTTGGTTGGTACATGCAGCTAGAAAGGAGCCACATCCAATCATGGTCGGACCTGGCTAATGCCTTTTTGAATCAATACAAATACAATCTTGACATGGCTCCCAACTATATGCAATTGTGAGGCTTATCTCAGAAGAGTAACGAGTCCTTCAGAAGGTATGCTCAAAGATGGAGAGAGAGAGAGTTAACTGCTCGCGTTCAACCATCACTTTCAGAGAGAGAATCGGTTGACTTATTCATGGATACCTTGTAAGGTTCGTACTTTGAAAGGATGATAGGCAGTGCATCATCAGACTTTTCTAACTTGGTATCAGTTGGAGAACGCATCGAGAGCATGCTCAAAAGTGGAAAAATCTCAGGCGTCTCGAACATCTAAGCTAGTGAGAGTGAATCCCTTGTCAGTTCCCAAAAGGAAGAAGAGGAGGAAATTAATGCAATCTGGGAAGCTCCACAAGCTCCACCTCTAGTGCCTCACTATCAATAGTACTCATACATCTCAACTGTTCAGTATTAGCAACCTTTTGGGCCTCCATATTAGGTGTCATTTCCTCCGCATGATCAATATCCTCCCGCAAATAGAGGATCTCCTCCGTATAAGCAACGGTTATACCGACAACAGCACGCTCCACATCAGCATGCTCAATAAAGACCAAGAAATCCAGAGAGGCATATCACTCCACTACCAATTTTGTACAGTCAAGTATTGCCTTATTTGATCAAAGGTGGATTTATATTGCCAAAGGAACTAGATTCGATGATTCCGCCATACCGACCAGGCTTTGATGCCAATGCCCGATGTGACTTCTATGCAGGAGCATATGGGCACTCAACTGAAGATTGTAAGGTGCTCAAGAGCCAGGTACAAAAGATGATTGACTCCAAGATGTTCTCATTTACGCCTCAAGGACTTCAAATCAACAATAGTGATTCACCTAGTCATGCGGGTCCATCAGTCTATGTTATGGAAGAAATTGTCGAGAATAGGTGAGAAGATGGTTATTGTACTGGTCCCGATGAGCAACTATGAGAAAGGCTAGCCCAACAACAAATCAAGAGAGAAAAGCCCAGTCCCTCATGCTGGCAATCTTTAGATCACATAATTACTTTGCATTTGTAGTTTCTTTTCTGTTAAGTGCTAATTGCTTTTAGACATTGTTGTTTATAAATGGTATTGTTAATGAAATGAGCATGCATGAACAAATTCATTCGTATTCACTCATCTTTTCTCAATTTTTGTAAAATCATAAAAATATTTCTCCACTTCACTTCCTTTATCACATTTCTACTTTAGCAAAGTTTGAAGGGAGGATGACGAAGACAAAATACCCATAATTGCTAAAGGTATGCTTTCAGATAAAATCTTGCTGATGATGTAAAAGCATTGTTTCAAATCCCCAAACACTGGAGAGATAAGGAGTTAGTCCCTAATTAACCATTTCGAGCCTAGAAGTAGGTGTTTCTTTTGGACCAAACAAACTCTTACGCTTAACCTAGGGCAGGGTAGTGTTCATTTAACTTGACTACACATTCGAATTGCGAGATGAAACATTCCATCTGGGGACCAACCGCATGATATTCTTTCCACACGTCCTGAAGTGTCAAAGGAGTCATGCAAAATTCAAAATTTATGTCGGTTGTTCTTCAATAACCAATGACTTGGCAGTCACAATCCTTTAGCAAAATCAAAATAAATTAAAAAAAATAAATAAATAAGCTCGCTAAGTCGAACACACCCAAAGAAGCGACTTAGGAAAAAATTAGGGCAATCCTGGTGGACTAAAAGCTTCAAAAAGCGGTCCAAGCAAAAATTAGGGATCCAAAAGCAAACACAAAAAAAAAATAATCAAAAGAGGTCATGTGAATCCTCAAACAAAAAACAAAGCAAAACAAAATAAGGTGACTGTCATTTCAAGAAAATCTTGAATCATCATCTTCACTCTTGCACCATCAAACTCTAATGCGTCTGTCGAATTGACTGAATGTAGGACTGGAGAATCATCACGAAGAAGGGGTGGGTTAAAATCAAACTTTGAGCCTTGTATCTTTTTTTTTCAAAAACCGTGAACCAAGCCACGTAACAACCCTCAAAAGACCTAATTGAGGTAGAGTTTATTCAGAAAGCATACTACAGCAAGGTTGCGTAAACTAACTCCTAGATATTTGCTAATCACTTGTATTGGTGTAATATTCTCGCTGTATCTTTCACACACAAGCTAAAATCAACACTGTGTTTGGGTTAATGGTCCACTCGTAACACACAATAACATCATTCCCATAAGTAATTTTTTTCAAAATCTGCATGAATGTCGCATTAAAATTACCATTTTTTAATGGAAATTTTAAACTGCAAGCAGTACTTAACATCAAGGAAATTTCAAGGAGTAGTGAGAGAAGAACTTGATGATTTGTTGAAGCTGACTCGAATCAATACCACCTCATAAACCTATGGATCACGGGCATGGCATCCAATGAATATACACACTCCAAATAATTGGTTAGTCAAAAACTAATCTCTCAAAGCGATACCCAGTCAATCTGGGGCAAGTCCTTCCAAAGGCTCAAACAGGGGCAAACCACTACAAGATTCAGACACTAGGGCAGATCGTCTCAGACCATGTCATAGTGTAATCACTCCCAAGGTTTCCATTCAAGGAGAATTCCTTCGAATACCCTACAGACTAGGGCAGATAAGTTACAAAGGGTCAAAATCCCTCCATATTTTCAAGTTGGTCAAGCAGGACGTGCAAAACATTAGTAACTGTTGAGTTCAACAACTGTCAAGAATCCTTAGGGCAGAGCAAAATCATAATCATCATGCATTCATCACGTCGCTACGCTCATACAATCATTTTCAAACTATCATGCCATATCAATCAAAGAAGTTGAGGTTCTCTCAAGAACAAACAAGCAGCCTATCAACAAGGGATCAAACTTGGGGCACTAAGAGCATTTACACCTATTCTCCGATCATAGAATCGCCTAAATACCGAGTGTCGAAATGTCAAATCCTTTCACCAACCAAAGTACAATCCATATTGCCAACTACCAAAATAAAAGTCCACCCTGCTGGCTTCTACCAAAACCAAAAGTCCAATCCATATTGGCATCCTCAAAAAACCAAGGTCCACCCTGCTAGCATCATCATAAAACTCAAATCTAATCAAAATTAATACCCAGAAAAGATCTCACCTTCAAAAAAGGGAGACCAAATTTAAAAAAAAAATAATCACCATAAAGTTTAACATGTCCTTCCCAGCAAAGCTCAATCATACTTGGCACAACCAAAGTCTAAGCTCAAACATACACGACATTTTGCATACATATACATCATTACATAGCATTGTATCATTCAAAAGCATAACATATCCATCAAGGTGGAGCACTATACTGTATAAAATTAATCATACCCGCTTAACATTAGCCGGATTCAAGTCTTCCTCAAAAGCACAAAGCTCCTTTTGGACATCCCCAACAGGTTTCCCTCATGATATTTTTACCTACTTCCTTGTGACGTCTTGCCTTTTGCAAGTTTCCTTTTGCATGGAAAAATTTATTTTTTTGCTTATCTTTTGTAAGTCCCCCTTGCCTTTTGCACAGAAGATATTCTGTCATTCCCACCTACCTTTTGTAAGTCCTTTCACTACCTGTGACATGAAGCTTGGTCTCCACGCTTACCTTTTGTAAGTCTCATCTGCCTTTTGCATGAGGATTAGATCACCCTTCACCCTTGCCTTTTGCAAGTGTCCACGTTGCCTTTTGCATAGGGAATCCCTCTTTTCGCTTACCTTTTGTATGTCTTCCTTGCCTTTTGCAAGCCTCATCGGCCTTTCGCACGGGGAAAGTATTTCACTACCTTTTGCATGAAGGATTACCTTACTATTCACACTCCTATCACGAAATTTCCCATCCTTTTGCTGAGATTTCTCCTTTCCTTTTGCAAGCCTCCTCTACCTTTTGTAGCGAAAAATCTGTCAACCCTTTGATGAAGATATTCTAATTTGTTTCTTTTCCATCAACCCTTTGATGATTCCATCAACCCTTTGATGATGACATGACATAATAATTCTTTTCCACTAACTCTTTGATGATGTCACTCCTTAGTGAATTCTTTTCCGTCAACTCTTTGACGATGTCACTCCTTATTGAAGTCCTTTGTCGTCAACCCTTTAATGATACCATCAACCATTTGATGACGATATTTCCTAATTGTTACTTTCCCATCAACCCTTTGATGGAGACATATCATGATTTTTCCTTTCCGTCAACCCTTTGACGATGTCACTCCTTAGTGAAGTCCTTTCCATCAACCCTTTGATGACGATATTACCTAAATTGTTCTTTTTTCGTTAACCCTTTAATGATGTCACTCCTTAGTGAAGTCCTTTCCATCAAACCTTTGATGATGGTATTTACTATTTTCCCAACAATCTCTCTTCAGAAACAAAAAATAAAGTCATACAAAAAATCCAATTACCCAATTGCATTCCCACATCAAACATCAGCATACCTATGCATAACGTTCCCACCGAAACAGGAAGCTTAATAAAAAATGAACAAACTTATTCGTATCCTTACATGCACCTAAAAAATCCCCAACAGTTGCATCCATACATGAATCTCCATGCATTATTCCATGTATAGTACCTCCACCCAAAGTGGAATGTCGTACAAAACATTATGGCATACATGACATAATCCAGGATCCAGGGTCAATCATGAGTATCTATAATGGTCCTCAGTTAAGTCAGTGGTATTTCTCTGATTGAGTTCTTACCCCACATGTGCTTGTGGAATTATTTCCTAGCAAGTCATTCTTCAACTTTGTGTTGATAATGATGTTCCAAAGCATATTCGCTATTTTTGCTCCCTAAGCAGTGGTTACCCTAAAAAGTCTCTTATGAGCTTTCCCCCTACAGAGCTTTTCCAATAAACTTGTTCTTTCTGAATTTCATTGCATCTTCATTGGATTTTCTATCTTCACTTCACCTCAGCATCTCGAAGGACAAAAATTGGGGTCTTTTTGTATTTAATCATCTTCAACCACGAATGTATGAAGATCATTGTCAATCATACCTTCTGGTGTAAGTTAATTAAATAGGGGCAGCTGTCACACACCAATTTTGTCCGAACATTTTAAAACTTTCATTCATTTGACTTTATGTTCACTTTGAATCAGCTACATAGCATAACATGCATTTCATCACGCATAATGCCTAAAATGTTGGCTAAAATAAATATTCTGATTTACAGACAGACCAGTTGAATCCTTTCTCAACTGTGCGTAAAATCAGTGGATGAAAAGTTTCAAAAACAAGCCTGCAGACGTGAGTCTTATTAATCTACGGTTAGCATAATTTAACCTAACGTGCTCTTTTATTTTTTCGACTAATTTTTTGATCACATTTTTTATCAGCTGAGCCTTTTAACCGGTCAAAATTTATTTCAAAATTTGATCTAAAACTGTATGTTTCCGAGAAGTTTATTTCACGCTAATCCTTTTAGTGCACTCGATTTAATTTTTTGGACACTTTTGTATCCGACTTTTGTTCATCATTTAATTTGTTTATTTCTATTTTTTTAGCCAAAATAATATTTTGAATTAATTAGAATTATTCATTATTTAATTTAGGTTTTAATTAAGAGTATTTGTTCTTAATTTATTTACTAATTAATTTCTTTAGAAAAAAACACACATAATAATGATAATTCCAAAACAAAGAAGTTGATAATTTGCATTGGATCCCTCTACACAACCACGTGGACAGCTAGCAAAATATCATTCCACTCACTTTTCTCTACACGTTAATAATGGAAAAAGGTATCTTTTTGGGGATCACATAATTTTCTCTCAAATATAGTTGGCATGAAACTGAGGGGACCAACCACTTCCTCTACTGAATACATCTTACATATAAGAAGATTGATGTCTAGGGAAAAGACTTTGTTGTCCTCCTGCTCCCCCAAGCCTCCACCTGGGCGTCTGCTTCTTCTCCATCTGGCTTTTGGCAACATGGCTGCTGGTGAGTGTTTTGGAAATGTTTGATAATATCTTGCATCCACTTCTTCTCTTATAACGCCTCTCTCTCTCTGAATGCATTTCATCTGTTTCTCTTCATTCTCTTTCTCTTTCTCTCTATTCCCTCTCTTCATTATATTAGGGTTTCAATTTCTTCTCACTCTCACAAGCATCTGATTTGTAATTTATTGTTTCTTCTTTTTGCAGGAACTCTCAAAATAATAACACTGCTAAGAGATGATTTAGAGCGAAGCAGATCCGGAAATATCAAGTGTTGGTTTAATGCCTTCATCGTCGTCTTTCGACTTCGGTAATGGTTTAATATGTGTAATGTTTTTGTTTAACTAAAATATCTGTAATTTCCGAAAGTAGAGTTTCTGAAATCCTATGAATATGAAGAAGATGCACAAAATTAGGGTTTCGAAAAAGTACCGGTATCAATTGTTTTAAGTTTCTGTATTACAGGTAATCCATTTTCGTTTTTTATTTTTGTTTTAGTTGAATCATGTGTATCTGTTGACTGCATATTTAATGTAGTTTCTATTTTGTTCTTTCATTTTTCAGGGATTTTACTTCAACATGGATGAATCTAACTCAAGGTATGTTTCTGCGTGATTTTCTATTCATTTTGGTTTCCATGTTCTTTTGGTTTTTCATGTTTTTATTTCCTTGCAAACTAGCCTTTGGATCATTCCAATGCTGCTTTTTTCCTTTTGTTGTTTAGATTGATTGAGTTTCATAACCTGCTACATTTTTTATGTATGTTTCAGGTTCATTAAGATGTTGTTTTGAATGCTGCTTTTTACTGCTGCATTTTTCATGTATGTTTCAGGTTCATTCCAATGATGCTTTTTACCGTTGTAATTTTCTACTTATATCTATTTTTTTAAATAGATAAGGAAATCACAGGTCTGTTTTCTCATTTTCTGCTTATATCTTTTTTGTTATTGGTATCTGTCGCTGCTGATATTGTTCTGGTTCGCTGTCGGTTTCAATTCAATTTTGATCTATTCGTATTTGTTTTTGATTTAGTTTCGCTGATATTGTTGTTGTTCGTTGTCGGTTTGTTGCAGTAATTCAATTCTGATCTGCCGGTTCACATGTCACGAATGTTGTGTTTCTGCAGTTTTTCCCAATTCTCATCAATGTTAATAAAGGATGACACCATCATTTTGGTTTAGTCGGTAACATTGTAACTTCGTTTTATTTTCGCTTCTTGTATATGCTGCTATGATAATTGTGGTGATTCGCCGCTTTAATTTGGTGTTGGAGCGATTCTGCTTATTAGTCTGTTGTGTGGTTTCGTGTGGAACCGAATCATATTGTTTTCTGTATGGTTAATGTCGAGTTTTTGTGATAACTGTTGACAACCGCTAACCCCTTCTATGATGGAATTGCTTATGGATTTTGATTGCTTTTTGTGGATTTGTTCTCATACTGCTGCTGAATTTTGACAGGAAAGTTAACAGTGTCGATGCCGCATTTGCGAGTTGTTTCAGCTAGCTGCAGGTTGTGTGCGCAATTTGAATACCGTAGATAATGGGTATGTTCGATGTATAGATATGCCGCTGCTGATTGATTTGTGTCAGCTATTCAACTCACTGCTGTTCAATCACTGGTTGACGATTAGGTTCGAACAAAGCTGTTCCAGATGCTGCCGCTGTCATGGAGCTGAAAGCAAGAACCTGTTTGTATTGAAATGTGGTCCAATTACACAATTTCGGTAACGATTTCGAGCTTCTTTTAAGCATATATGTAGTGTTGTTGTTACAACGTTTTAGTTTTGGTTCATAAGTCATGTAGCTGTTAGGAATGCTTTATAGTAAGCTGTTACAATTTGGTCTTTTGTATATGATTTACATCCCCTACATTGCTGGAAACTGTTATACTTCTGTTTTGATTAAATGCCATCATGAATTATTTCCTAATTTGATTGGATTGTGTCCTGAGTATTGTTTTGGAAATAAATTGAAAACAATGCTTTAGAATCGGTTATAGAAAAAGGACATGCCACTGTGGTCATAAGTTTATTTCCGCTTCAGCTTTGAACATGTCTGAACATGTTTTGATTCAAATTATTCCATTTTAAATTATTCCATCACGTTTTGCAGGGTAAGACCGCGAAGGCCATTGTTGGTCCAACATAACACCATGCTGCGTATTATGAGGAAGGTGCCTATCGAGCTTACACTGAACCCGACGGTACAAGTTCAGATTGCATGGCGGAAAGAATTCCTTGAGGTATTCTACTCTTATTGTCAGACCACTTTAAATTGTTCTTCCTTTTTCCTGTAACGTGAATGATGGCTTGGAAAGCGTAGTTTCTCCAAGGAAATTGAATGGTATGGATTTCTCATGATCTTCTTTTTTTTACCATGTCATGTTTTACTTTTTCTTTTTGGAAGGAACTTAATGCTTGGCTTTGTCCATTATCTCATGGCTGCTTCATTTTTGCCTTGACATAATCATGTTCACTGCAAGGACCCTTGGTTGCCTCATGGAAATCAAGTCTTGTACAAATTTCTGAACAGGGGCTGCAATAAAGTATCTGGTAATGGCATGGATTCTTGCTCATCATTTGATAGATTTTGATGATAGCCATCTTTCGTGAGCGTTTGGATAAACTTGCTTTGAATCTTGCACTTGACTGTTCGTTTCCAAGAATAATTCATAACTTAACATTTTTTCACAACATCATATCATTATATCATATGTTATAACGATATGATTTGTTAGTGCAATGACTATGTTTTGGACTGGACTGTATTGAAATAAAAGAGGTGAGCTATGAAATGTAAATATTCATCTATCATCTACTCATCTATCATTTGTGGATCAAGTAAGCATGTCTTGATAAACTTTTTCTCGCTTCTTTATTCAGTTGCTACCATTAACATTTTGACTTTATGTTTAAAATGGGAAAAAAGGGAGAGTTGTATACTCTCACGTTTCTGATAATCTCTATTGTTGTTGAATGTTACACCTCTTCATCAATACATTGCTTTTCTTGTGGTAGGGAAGATTGTGTTTCGTGTAACTGAAGAAAGTTTAATGGACCGTCTAAATACTATAACCCATCTTGCCTGTTTATCAATCCCTGGAAATTGCAGGTAACGTTTGTGATTACATCTAATAACATACAGATCATTCTCTTTATAAAATTTGATATAAAACACTTCTTCATGCTTTATTGTTACTAATTACTTGACCAGTATTGAAACAGGGTGTTGATTCATGGATCCATGGATGAAACTGTACCTGTAGAAGATCCTTTAGAGTTTGCAAAGTTCATGGTACCAATTTCCAAAGGATTAGAATCGTGAATGGATAGGTTTATCTACTGTTTTGAATCGTGTCTGCTTAGATGTATTGTTTTCCTTATCATTATGAACCTTGATAAAGTCCAAAACTAAACTGGTGAATTCATCTTGATGAGAAGTATATTCATGATCAGCCCCTTCTATGATGCGCAGTTCGAGACATACTGCAAATGGTCATGCTAATAATGACAATGAAGGTGGAAATGGAATGGCGTATCAGTCGGTTTCTGCGAATATAAATAGTAATTCGACTCTGCTTCCTCTTGCTGATGAGTTTGATAAGCATCAATGAGAGTCGCTTTCTTTTAGTGGATTGGAGAAGGTTCTGTATGGGCTGGGTATGGACGATGTCAATGATGGGATTCCTCGACTGCCTCGGACGTTATCGCCTAAATCTAGAAAAACTATTAAGGTATGTTGCTATTCTCATGTTTGGTCTTTCTGTTTCTGGTGTGTTTGTTTATTTACCATCAAAATGTGTTAGTAGAGCACTTTGGCCGAAAAGATGTTTTGCGTCTCATGTTTGGTCTTTCTGTTTCTGGTGTGTTTGCTTATTTACCATCAAAATGTGTTAGTAGAGCACTCTGGCCAAAAGATGTTTTGCGGTAAAAACTAAGTAATGTTTTCGATAGAAATAGTAGTTTAAACAAAGTGATAAAGCGGGAAAGCAACATTGGAGACTGTAGACATTGACATTCATATCATAGTTTCAATTAAGCTGCATTGGTTCAATAAAATTAGTGGTTAAGCATCTTGAGATTGAAGATCATATAAAAATAATGTTGTTGGAGTTGAATATATACTAATATACTAATATAGTACTATATTAGTAGTACAATATAAATATTATGTAATGTAGGTCAGATTATAGATTTAAAATTCTCATGTTACTATTACTGTATATAGTACTACTAATATTGTTGTGGGTCAGATTAGGATGATACTCTAAATCTCTAATCTCTGCTTGTTTAGTGTGATCTTATGTAAAGTTTAGTTAATGTTTGCTTCAATTAGGATTCAGTCTCTTGATTCAAACACTTATTCTCTGGAATGATTTGTCTAATAATTGAGATACATTTAGAAAAGTTTAAAAAATTATGTTAGCTGATTGTACAATAATTCAATGACATTTAGTTCATTTTCAGAAACAGAATTTCAAACATACCCTGTAAAACAGACATGATATCTTTTCTGTTATTGGTATTTGTCGCTGCTGATATTGTTCTGGTTGCCTGTCGGTTTCAATTCAATTTTGATCTATTCGTATTTGTTCTCGATTTGGGATTAATTGTTGCTCATTTCAATAATGAATTTCATTTTGATTAGGTTTTTTAGTTTGATTCTTCGTTGTTAAGTTATTTGAAATTGAAACAGTGATAATCGGATTTAAGCTTTTTAGTGTTGATATTGGTGTACTAAATCTCATTTTGAATTGATGAGTACAGACCCGAAATGTTTGGATTTAGAGCTTGATTCTCCAGATGGATTTCTACATGAATGGTGGACTATTTTCTATGAGACTTATTTGTATAGAGTAAAGAGGCATCAAGGGTCTGATCCACAGTCCTCTAATAAGGTGGTAACTAAATGATAATTGATAATCTCATTTGCTGTTAACCTTGTGTTTAATCTCAGTCATTTATTAGTCATACATTTGCCAATTTTCAGGTTCCTAGATTGACCAATACTCCAATGGATGATACTTCCTCTTTTAGAATCCCTCAAATGCCAATGATTGAGCAGAGATCTCAACAGTTTCAAGCCAGCTCTAGCTTTAACGGCATCATCGCACAACAAGCTTCTCACTTGATGATACCTTCAAGACTGCAAAATAAGGAGCACCTTGGCAATTTTGCTGAAAATATTGATCCAAGTGTGCTTGCTCTTTTCAGTGAAAATAACCTGGACTTCTTCTCAGGGATTAGTTCAAAGTAATTGTAAAGATGCATATTTTCAATTTGAATTGTTATCATGTGATTATTGTTTTCAGCTCATGCAGATATGTATTCCTTTAAGACCATAAACCGAATAGTCCACAATAGGTCCATTAATCTATAGTAACACTATATATAACTGTGCTACTTCACCCTTCATAGGCATTGGCTTGTTTCATTTCTACATGATAAATCTAAAAAACAGTTGTTCTGCTAAAAAAAATTAATGTATATAGAAAGAAGTACATTGAGTATAGTTGCACATTTTAAATTGGTTTTACATATAGACAAAATATCCTCAATATTTCTCTTTATGT
This sequence comes from Lathyrus tuberosus, assembly GCA_022829125.1. Taxonomy (NCBI): domain Eukaryota; kingdom Viridiplantae; phylum Streptophyta; class Magnoliopsida; order Fabales; family Fabaceae; genus Lathyrus; species Lathyrus tuberosus. The sequence goes on along the minus strand of JALAZF010000467.1, from coordinate 877,094 downwards.
ATCATTATCTTGTTTTGTCAGTCACCCATCGCAAGATGTAGGCAACCAGCTCCAGAAGCAAGTCTATAAGGTATCCTCTAGCTCAGTATACATTATAAATGCAACATATAACAATGATAAATACAACATATAACAATGAGAATAGAGAAATCAGTCTATGTCATGAGAGATTTATTATACAATGAGAATAGAGAACTAAGTCTATTTTTGCCTCAGCGGATTCTTCACCTTACAAGTCGATATTGTATGGTTAAGTAGGACTCATCCAAATTCTAAGAATTATTATGCAATGTAAAGTGTATGTCTAAATTTTAATGCTGTCTATCTCTTCATAGGATCTCTTTGCAAATTAGTATACTTCACAAAAGATGATGATCATTTTGTGGACGATGAGGCGGAGATATCTTCTAGAAATACTTCAGAGAAATCCAAAGGCAATAGGAACCATCCTGTTCTTAAAGGAAGGCTCAATTTCAAGAAGTTTGAAACAAGCAAGATAAATGATTGTATAGATTTTATCAAGACCATGAAACTTCATCTTGGAGGTGTGTACGTGATTTGGTTTCTTCATTATTGAAACTCTTGATATTGCACTCTATTGTTCTGCTATCTCCTTCAATTGATTGTTTCTGGTGATAAAATCAGGTGTTCAGCAGCAAGAAAATCCTGGAAATCAGCCAATATCTATCAAGGTAAATAAAATTGAAAAGCCTTGAACTCTTTATATTATGAACTGTTTGTCCCTATTGCCTCTATGCTAGAGCAGATAGGTGATTTGAAAAAATGTCAGATTTTGTCTAAATTATTGACCAGCTTGAGTCCTCTGCTATGCTTCAAAGCAATTCCTATATCGTACATATTGAGTTTGTCTCCTGGATGGAGTGCATATATATTCCTGGAATCTATGTTGTCAATCTCAGATAGCATTGTGTAGCACCAACACCCTAAAATACTATAGCGGTATATGCTGCCGGGGGTCCTAATTCTGTACTTCAACAAGCTCAATTTAGTGCTGTCGACGAGTCTAAGCAAGCTATTGGAGTGCCGGACGCTAATGATGCCTCCGGTGTGGTTGGAATGGAAGCTACAGAGTTTGCTATTGTTTCTGGTGACCATTCGACTGTAAACGGTGGGGTTGATACAACTGGACTTGAAAATGGAAATGCACCGGAAAATGTTGATGGTTCCGCTGATGAGAAACAACTTACAGATGCTTACGGTATGTATATGTCTTTTCTGTCTGCTACCTACATATACTCCATTGCCTTTGTCTAAAGCAAAGCTATCCTGATTCATGACCTTATTGTTATTTGAAGTTTTGTAATAAAAATCAGAATTCAATGTCAGGTTTAGGTTTAAAGTTCATAGGTGATATAGTCAACCAATTAAGAGTCAAGAACTTGAGGTTTAAGTGGTTTATTAACTAGGAAATAGTTCATGTAGGCTTTGTATCTATTACTATTTTGATAATTAGTGTCCCACATTATCTTTTTTTAGTGCAAGCTGCATATCAATGTCTGAGAACTAATGAATTTTCACCAATATTTATATAATACGAGAATACAGAAAACTTCAATTGCTCATGGTGTAAGAAGCTTTATTTTTTATGCATTGGAGGTGTCGTTGTTTCTCGCTTTCCGGTACTTTCATATCCAACTTTTGGCCGATCTCAGCCTTAAGAAGACGCCTCAACTTGTGGAATTGGTTGACGATAGCCAAGTAATGAGATGTTCAACTTTTTCCTTTTATATTAAATCTATTCCAATTAAATCAAATTTTGAATAACTGATTAATCTTGCTTTGCATTGGTCTCAGGACATTGAAGAGCTTCTTAATTTGTCTCCTGAAAAGGTTATATTGGAACTTCATATGATTCTTTGAGTTTGTTTCCTTTCAACTGTAGATTATTAAACTTGTACAATTTAGGCCTATTCAAATAGTAGTAATTATAATTGCTGGTTTTATCAAGTTGTCAAGCAGTGCTACTAGATAATGACTTATGCAACCATGCTTTAAACTGGAATATGCTCTGTTTAATCAGTAGTTTAGGTTACTATGAAAGTTAAATTGTTGTGAACTGTTTTTTAACATGAAAGAATGCTTCTGGACTGGGACTGTTTTATAGTGTCATGGTTTTGTACTGTCAGTCTCGGAAGTAAATTCCAGGTTAGTGTGTAGCCTTGAATTGGACTGCTATTGAAGTGTACGTTTCTGATAGCAATTAGTTGATGCAACAGTTTGGTTATGTGTGCACTGGTTTTGTAATTGTTGTGGCAGGTTTATGAAGGTTTGGACGATGTATATGATGATGATTGATGCACTAATGTGGTATATGATTCTTCCGTGTGAATGTTTGTGTGTTTATATCACAGTTTTATGGGCTTTGGCCATTGTCAACACTTACCTGCATGATAACGATTTTCTGCTATCAGTTTTCCTATCATCAATTTACTAAATGATCCAATTGGCTTCATTGACCTGATTATTGATATAACACAGCCTACCATGGAACTGCGTCTAAATCTCATTTATTGTATATGGCCAGAAACCAAACAAAATTTCCATGATTAAAAAGTGCAAGTTTTGGTGTAAAAAATGAAGGACAAGACGTTTTTAGAGGTTTAAACTAAGACTACATAGACAATAGTTAATGATCAAGGGAATTTATCCTAAGCTGGCTGCACATTATTATTGCTCTCTTGAAATTGCTTCATCCAGTTTTTTGTATCTCAGTTAAAAAATAGTAGTATATGTGCATAAGATAGAGACCAATTTCCCTACATCTTTGCAATTGTAGTAGTCCCTTAGTATCACTGAACCACTAGCAACGATCAACTCATAACCTGTTAAGCAGAAGAGCAAATTGGTCAAATTGTGGCTACTTCATTTGAAAAATTATCCAGTGTGTGGTTCTTCATGGAAAACAACATCTACCATTGAAATCAATTTGAAATTTCAGACTTGAGGACAAGGCTGATACCGAAGAGCGTGTCTATGTTAACAACCACAAAAAGGGAAAATGTCCTTATGCTGTAACTAACTTCCATTCTCTAATTAGCTTATGTTGCTGCCTTACTAACCGTTGTTACAAATATTAATTCCCCTTAATTAATGGGCGACCAACAGTAAGACGGGGTTTTGTTAACTTGTTGCAACAGAGAGCCTCTATGTGAAGCATAAGCTTGGACGTGAATTCTCCGAGGACTATCCTTTTACTTTTCTTCATCATTATTACTGAAGAATACAATACACTTTTTAATCTATAATATGATTTTCTGTGATTGAGTGCACCAAAGCTGATGTAAAATAGGGTTTAGATGTATGCTTTTCCACTCATACTATCACTAGCTGCCAGTGGTTATTTAGCTTGCATTGTTAGTCTTTACCTCCTTTTCTCCATGCCTTGTGATGAGGTAAAATCTCACAAATATTATAATTTTTATCCAGGAAAGCAATGGCATGGAGAGGACATCTTTCAAAGAACACAAAAGAGCTTCGGTTTTTGATGTGTCAGACATCACTTGCAAGCTCGTCTGCAAGGTTAGATATATATTTTGCTTTCATTTCTTCGGACCAAAATTTAAGATGTATATGTTGTTCATGTGTGAAATCTTTTTTGGTCCATTCTTTTTCCAATTCACTGTGTATGATTGTGTGCTGAAACTTTTTGTATGTCTTGTTCTGATCATGCTATCTTTAAATTGTTATGTTTAAGATTGTTTTGGAAGCGTTTGATGACAACAAATCTGGCCATTTATGATACAGCATATACTCACTTGGCTTGATTTTGTTTCAGCGGATAATGGTGAAGATTAAGGCTTCTAGCCGGTGATAATAATTCGACACCGTCAAGAAGAAATCTACTTATTGTTGGTAAGCATTCCAAACTATAGTTTGTTCTATGGTCTGTATAACCTGAACTGAAATCAAGTTAAAATATCTATCGCAGATTCGAATGAGGGATGAGTGATAGCTCTTGATGGTGATAATTCCTCATTATTTCTCCTCTTGATGCTTGTTTCAATGTCTGTTAAATTGAGAATGTTGGTTTGTGAGCTCAATTAGGATTAATGCTTGTCTGCGGCTATTTTTATGCAGGATTGTATATCAAATTTAACGGTACTGTTACATAACTCGCCACTCATCATCGAATTCGTGCAAGCTTCCACAGTTATATTGGCACAAAAGGAGTACGATGGAGACTGCAGAAAACCATGGCAGTATATCAACTCTGATATCCTAAAATCAAAGAGCTTAAGAGTAGTTTTGGCTTGCAAGGTAGCAATGGTTTGTGTAGTAGTAGCTAGATACTTTTAGCGTGAAAGAGCATTTCGTGTGGCTGTTTTCATAAGCTTGGCAATATTCTTTATTTTGGTTTTATCTTGTATCAAGTGAAGTCTATGACCGTTGTGCTTTAGAGTTCAAGTGGTGTAATATGAAATTTCAAGAACTTGCATTAAACACACTTTGGGTTTCTGAATTTGAGCTTTTGTAACAAATTATGAAATTCCTGTAACTCTTTTGTTTCTTGACTGTATGGGACAAAACTGATTAATGATGCTTCATTGTGTTTGGTGTAACACATTTTCAATGAATTTTAAAAGTTGCATATTTGTATTTTTTTTTTTTTGTATATTAACATGTTTTGAGTTGGTATAAATTTTCAAATAACAAATTACAATGCTGGAATATACATTAGAGAAAATCAAACGATGCCTACGAGTATTGATTTTTTTTAAATATAAATTATATTTTTTGTATTTATTAATTTTTATTAATTCTAATTAAAAAAAATAAAAATAAATCTGCATAACACATCAATACTCGGACGATCACATGGATACTGATATGAGTATCGCATGAAATAAATATTTATAATAATACTTACATAAAATATAGTTATTTATATTAATAATATTTATTTATAAAATTAAAATAATATTTACAAATACTATGTTATTATTTGATATTTATAAAACTAAAGCATTGCGTAAATATTTTTATAAAATATATCAACCAATGTCTGTGGGTATTGATTCTATTTTTTTAAATATAAATTATATTTTCTTATATTTAATGATTTTTATTAATTGTATTTTTTTCCCAAATTTTAAATGAAAACAAATGCGATACATTATGAAAACAAATACATTCTGAGAACAAATGTGCGCACGGGTATCATTGTACCAAATTCTCTTCATTAATTAAAGTTTACACCATTAAAATAATGATTTAAGAAATATTTTCCATTGATGTAAAAAAAAAAATTATAATAGTAATTTATTGTTTTAAAGTTATAACAAACTATTGAGTAATTTATTATAGTGGTATTAAATAATAGTAATTTAAATTTACTATATCATTATCATTAATTGAGTAATTTATTGGGTAAATAATGATAATTTTTTTATGGAATTCTTTTTTTTATATATATATAATATATTTCTTATTTTCTATTAAATGTTATTTTGACTAATGCTTTTATGAGCAGTTTTCAAAATTCTCACATTTAAAAATGAATTAATATATAAGAAAGTCTTAATGATTTTTTACTTAAATCTTAATGTTTTAATATCATAAATTTTTTTATTGTTTTAATGTATATGTAAATAAACATTAGATTGAGAGAGATAAATACATTAAATAGTAAAAATATCATTAGACAGGATATTGAATTGTCAAACATTGGAAAATAATAATAATAATAATAAGAAATAAATGCTTTATAATTTTGATTGCAACATCAATATTTATATTAATTAGTAAAAGATTAAGGTTTTAAAATTTTTAATATGTACTGTTTATAGAGTTAGAAATTGAATGGATGGATAATCATTTATAATTAATAGGAGATATTGGGTTTCAATTTTTTTTAATATGACACTAATTATAGAGTTTCAAAAATTCATAACAAAAGAGTTATAAATAATTTTTATTTTTATTAAGTAATAAATAACTAAAATTAAATTTATTATTTTACCTTTAACTTAGAGAGAAAAAAAACCTTTTTTTTATAAATTACGAAGGTACTGTTGTAGACTTGTAGGTTAATCAGTACCCGGACGTACACACGGGTACTGATATGAGTATCCTACAAAATAAATATTTGTAATAACATTTAAATAAAATATATTTATTTATATTGATGATATTTATTTATTAAATTAAAAAAATATTTACAAATACTATGATATTATTTGATATTTATAAAACTAAATCATTGCATAAATATTTTTAAAAAAAATATCAAACGATGCCTGCGGGTATTAATTTTTTTTTAAATATAAATTATATTTTTTGTATTTATTAATTTTTATTAATTCTAATTTTAAAAAAATAAAAACAAATCTGCATAACACAAACGAAATAAATTAATGTTACACTGCTTCTCAGTTCCATGTAATCAATTTTAGATTCGATCTGAACCGTTCAATTAAGCCGACCATTATTGTGTTAATGTAATTTATTTTTTTATTTTATTTAGTGTATTAATTATATTAATTAATTATGAATTGTCATGCACTTAAAGGACCCGTTGCTGACGTGGAGGAGGCTAAATCACAAATACCGGGATAGTGTGTGAGAGAAAACATTGTAGCGTAAACATCGGAGACCGTGCTTTGAAAATGAAATAAATATTTGTAATAATACTTACATTAAATATATTCATTTATATTAATAATATTTATTTATAAAATTAAAATAATATTTACAAATATTATGTTATTATTTGATATTTATACAACTAAATCATTGCGTAAATATGTTTATAAATTATACCAACCGATATCTGTGGGTATTGATTCTATTTTTTTAAAATATAAATTTTTTTTATATTTACTAATTTTTATTAATTGTATTTTTTTCCAAAATTTTAAATGAAAACAAATGCGCTCACCGACGGGTACCCGTGTGCACGCACGGGTATCATATTAATTTTTAGTAAATAAGAAATTTACTAATTTTTTTGATATTTTTTTTTCCAAATTTTAAATATAAATAAATACATTCTACGAACAAATATTTTTTAAAAAAAATACATTATAAAAACAAATATATTTTGATAACAAATGCGCGTCACCGACGTACACCCGTACGAAGGCAAGGGTATCATACTAGTTGTTTTTAAAAAAAGAAAAAAAAAAATTCACACCATTAAAATGATCCCCGCTCTCTCTTAGATGAACGACCCACCCACTAATTCTCTCTCAATTGCAAACAATATTTTTCGTTTACTTCTTCTTTATTCCAAAGACCCAACTCATTACTCTCTCAATATAATACCCCTCTCTCTCTCGCTGAAAAAGAGGGAACCCGGTTTCTAAACACTGCTTTCTTCATTTTTTGAAAATCAAACCTCTTCTTCTTTCCATCACCACACTTGTCGTAACTAGAACATCCAAAAACGACCAACCACCATCACCATGTGAGCTACTCCATTCCCTCCAGCTTCCTCCATCTCCGGCGAAAACCGTGTTCGCACCGCCACTTAACAAAACCACTGCGTCATCCACCGTCACATGCTTCCATCTCACCGTTTTAACCTGCACATATACTTCTTTTGTCAAACCGTGAAACCACCATCTCAGAATTCTAACGGTAACACCACAACCATGTAGCTTCAAGTAACAACTCTTATAACAGCTACTATATAACCATTGCAACTGTCTCGCTCTTCCCACTTTCAACACCATCTCTCCGCCATAATAGCCACCCTCCACCTCCTTAACCGATTCACAACATAAATAAACATCACGTAAAACGCCAACAATAACAAGGTTCATCTTCACCTTCCTTCACAACAACACAACAACCTTCACACTTCTCCATTTTCTTCCCCCTGTAACTTCGTTTTCTCCTTCTGCAACTTCTTCGAAACCAACCACAATCTCCTTTCCAACACATGTGTCAATCATCCATCTTTATTGATCTACGAATCACCACTCCGGCCACACCATATACCATCGGCCGCCATCATCAATATCACCCTGACACAACTCTTCCTTTAACATCCTTTCAACACTCAAACCACCTTTAAGTTTACATTCACACATAATAACCCTCATTTATTTTTCTCACAGAACCTTACACACATAAACACCAACAACCATACATGCCACTACACGGCTCCTTGTAAAAACCACTTCCAACAACCAAAACCGAGTACCCTTCATATCACGGCAAACGTTGTTGTTCACCATCAGAATCCGTTGAGCACAAACTTTCCACACTCTTTAACACTTCCTCACAAGCTCAAAAACTGCTTATACTACAACACATCTCTTCATCATCCCCTTTCCATCTTACAACAACTCCAATATACCATGACAATGTCTTTCACATAACATAATCAGTCACTTTTATTCTTTCTTCAAGCTACACTGCATTGTTTGTCCACTTCCATCCATAAACCACCGCACCATTAAGCTCACCGCCACACCGCCATAAGTGCAGGGGTTGTTTTTCTTGATCGTGAAATTGATTTCTTCTTGGATTTAGTTATTTTTGGTTAGACGAGAGAGGAACTGCATGGTTATGCTGTTAGTAGTCTCTCTTATTTTCTTATTATTTTTTATGTTTATTTTACTGACACATGTCTCATTTTCATTTGCATTGTTTTATTTTGATGAAAAATGACATGGTGGGCGCTGCATACTTATAAATAGCATTTTGTTTGCTTTTTATTTATTTTTTGTGTTATTTCTTTTGGAATTATTTAGGTTTGGTGCTGATTTTGATTTAGGCCCATTGGTATTTGATGATTTTAGGCCCATGTGAATTCTAACCCCCTATAATTTGTAGTAAACTTATGTTATTGCTATTAAGATCGGATTTTTAATTTGCTGATTCGACATCCCTATGTCGTTATGCCACCGAATTTTCAATAAATTGATAGGATTTTTTTGCCGCGTTATGACCTTGTGTATGACATTCTATCCGTGTTGTCATTACGTACAAACCGGCTTTGAGCACATTGTGCCTTACTCTTGGGCTTTCTTACATGAGTTCGGTTTATTTCGAGTCATGTGGCTTACTCTTGGGCCTTCTTATAATGAGAACCTTTTAATTATGTGTACTTGATTGATGGGTTCACTTTTAATTTCTCTATCATATCTCCATTCGACAAAATGTACCTTCATCCCCATGATGTGTAATAAATTTACCGCTTTCCTAACTCAAGAATAAAATCAACTATCTTTCAAAAACAAAAACATGATAAAAATGAAAAAAAAATGTGATCCTTCTATTTGTGACTTAATAAGAGAGATGTGATGGATTCATTTGGACCTTATGTATGACCTAACCTTGACATGGAGGAGTATTATGGACTTGAAATATTATGGACTCATGACATTACCCTAAAGGCAAATGGACTTGTACTCATATTATTCACTGCTTAGCTTAGAACAATTTGCACACACATGGCTTTCTCTTGAGCTACCTTACAATGAGACCCTTTATTTCTCGCATCCGTATCCCTTATATTTTTCATGTACCCCTCTCCCCTTTTGATGTACTTTCTTTATCTCTTGATTTTCTTTGGTTTGGTTTTGCTTGCTATCTATGCTTAGGGACGAGGATCGACCTCACCATTTTCTTAATGAAAACCCTTGATCCAACATCATGCGGCATTTTCTCGATAAAACCCTTGATCCAACTGCAAGCGTCAATTTCTCAATAAACTAAAAAACATGTTAAAATATGATTAAAATTGCGCGCCAAGAGCCTAAGTGATAGAGAAGGAGTGAGAATGGAGCTTTCCTACCCTCACTCTGATTATTTTGGACACAAGACGCTTGACTTGGTTGTTTGAAATATTCACCTCTACCCATAGTCTTTAATGCAACTCAAATCAAGAACAATCTCTTCTCAAAACCCTAAAATCAACATCAACTCATAAAACACTTTTTTGCGCCTTAGAGCATCATCTCGAAAACCATTTTCAAGGTAAAATCAACCAACACACCTATTTTCTACTCCGAACTATGGAGCACCGATTCCTCATTTCACAATGAGGATACATAGGCACAAGGACCCCCAATCCTTGGCGAGCACACTAATAAAAAATCTCCTTTTTTTCCCCTTTTGAGGTTTCATTTCTTTTCTCTTTTTAATCTTTTTACCACTTGAAGAAAGCAAATAAACATGAGTTAACATTCAATCACAATTCTAACTAAGAGGTTCCCGTTGAGTACAACGGACATGAGGGGTGCTAATATCTCTCCCTTGCGTAATCGACTCCCGAACCCGAATATGGTTGCGACGACCATTATTCACTTTTTAAAGGTTTTATCCATATTTTCCTTTTCCTACATTGGAATAAATAAAGTTCGGTGGCGACTCTGTTCGAACTATTTTTCCGCGACCATTGCGAAAGATTATACTTTTCGAGGTACGACAAAGTGTTTCATCGAATTTGAGTGTTAGAAATGAGTATAATTGTATTGAATTGTGTCACAATTTTTTTAAACTGAAAAAGAAAATCATTAAATTTTTATTTTATTTTAAACATAACCCGCGAATTTAATCAAACACAACCCATAAATAAATGGGTCAGTTTGAGTCGATTTTAAAAACAAAATTGCGGGTTGGACAACCAACCGAACTTCTTGAAATTTGAACGGATTGGATAACAGATTAGGTCAAATTCAGTTCTACCCAACTCGTATACACCTCTAATTGTTATTAATTTATCATTAAATATTGAAAGCAAATATTAAACTATATTTATATATTAATAACAATTTAATCATATTGTTATATTGTTATATTATATACTAAATTACTAATAAATATTTATATCTAAAGACAGATGGAGTGATAAAAACCGCACCAAAACACTTCCACATGCAACGCACATGCAATACATTGCAGAAACAGACAGATAGCCAGAGTGGAGTAAAGAAAGGTTTTCATTTCTCGGGCAACTACCAGTGAGTTCCATCCAGTAAGAAAAAAGGGTATTAACGTAATAACAAGTAACTAATCAGCTATTACCGTCTTCCATGAGTTTCCCATTAAAGAAAATGATTGCGCCGACAAGGACAATTTGGGAATCACAATTTCACATACAAAAAAAGATCGGTTAACACGTCCCTTCACTTCGTGTTGAACCAACGTCCCTCACCTTACCTTACCATACTTGCAAACAAACACAACAACAAATAGCATAAGATATAAGCTACGGAACGAACGTAACAAACCACTATTAGTTATTTAATAATAACACACCACCATCTCTCTCATTCTTCTTCTTCATCTTCTTTCTCTCTCCGTAAAGAATAAGAATAACAACCACTTCTTCATTATTCATTATGCCCAGTTCTTTTACATTTAAACTGCAAATTGGAATTGAACTGAATTGAACCGAATTTTGTTTATTAAATAAATAAATAAATGACGTGGAAAAGTAGAGGCGAGTTTTCTTCTAGAAGTTTCGTATCACAGAAATGGACGCTTTTTCTCTGTCTCGGTAGTTTCTGTGCTGGAATGCTCTTCACTAACAGGTTCGTTATCTCGTTCCATATTTTCTCTCAATTTTTTTCTTTTGTTGTTGTTGAGATTTTCAATTCGGTGATGTTAGATCTTTATGAGGCTTTTTGTGTTTGATTAATTTAATTAATTAGTGACTTTTAAGTGATTAATGGTTGATTAGTGAATATAGGAGAATTGGATTGAGATCTGGTGAATTGATTCTGAATTATGCTAATTTTGGATTTATGTTGACTCTTTATATTCACAAGTCAACTCTGGTGTTTGATTGGTTTATCTACTACCTCTTTCTATGATCATTATTGTGTAATTATCAATTTGATGAGAAATTTAATTTCTGATTCAGTTCCTATTATTGTTTTTTTTATGAATTTGTTCTTATGGTTAATTTCTGTTTTTCAAGTAAGGGGAAATAATTACTGTTTATGTTAATTGGAACTTACTTATATAACAGTTAAAAAATAATTTACTTGATATAACTCTTATAAAAAATTTTGTTTATCTGCTTATATATTTTCATTGTATTAGATTACGTGTTGAACATATTGTTTTGGCAACCAATTGGATAGTTATTGTGCTTATTGTTGTCAAAATCTCGATCTTAAAATTTTAAGAGTTTAGAATCTCACTTACCCCCAACGATTCTGAAGTATAATCGTGTGTTCTAGCTAAATTGTGAAAAAAAATCGTAAAAGACGAGAAGGATTGGCTGTTTCGGCCATAATTGGCTGTTTTCTGACCACCACCATTAAAAGTCAAGAAGGATGATAAGATGCAAAGACACAGCATTTACGGTTCGACAGCCATGAATGCATGCCTTTTGAAATGATAAGTTTTAGATTTAGGGTTTAGAGAATAAACATGGATTTGTTTTAAATAATTGACTTATGATAAACCTAGTAATTGACCAAATATGTCCATATTGTCTAACAAATTTTCATGTGGTTGTAATAATGTATAAAAATTCAATCATACATGTCTAAAGAATACGAAAGAATACGAATTAGAGTCACTTTCCCACAAATACTCTACCTACTAAAATGTATCATTTAAAAATACTTTAAAAATTTGGTATTATTTTTATATTTTAGAAGGATCTTACGATTTTTACTTCGATCTTATGTTTTACAATCTTGCTACGCTCTCTCAATCTTACAAAAATAATTGGGTAGGATCTTTCGATCTTAGCTATGATTTTATACCTCCCGATTTTATGCAAGATCTCGATCTTGACATTGTGCTACTTTTTCTGATGAGAAATATTAATATCTAACAGGATATGGAGTATTCCAGAACAAAATGGACTTGCGAGACCAACAGCTGCAGAAACTGGTAAATTGGATGTAGTTACAGAGGGTTGTAATTCCAGAATTGTAAGCATATGTTTCATTTTCTTTACTTGATAAAGAAAGTATATGTTTTGTTTTATGTTTATATTCTGAATTTTCTATATTCTTTTCTTGTGTCTATTGGCCTCCAATTTAGTTGCAAGAGATGGAAATGAGGCATGAAAATAGAGATATGTATGACGATGATTTCAAGGGGCATAATTCTATACAGTAAGTTATATGAAGTTCTGTGCAATGATGCAAATGCAAGTCTAATTATTTTTGTTATTTTGTATGCCAAGCTAATGTGAATGTATTGTATTGAATGTAGAGCTTTGGATAAAACTATTTCAAGTTTAGAGATGGACTTGGCTACTGCAAGGGCTGTTCAAGAGTCGGTACGGAGTGGTGCTCCTGTTTCAGAAGCTATAAGGACGAATGAGTCGTCGGGTAAGAGAAAGTACCTTATGGTAGTAGGTATTAATACTGCATTTAGCAGCAGGAAAAGAAGGGACTCGGTTCGGGCTACCTGGTTGCCACAAGGTTCATAACTTGATCCTATTTTGTAATATCTTCAATGATTTTTATGCCGACGTAACTATTTTACTAGTTACAGTTTGTGATGATTTGTTCTTTTGATCACATGGAAAATAGGTGACAAAAGAAAGAAGCTAGAGGAAGAGAAAGGCATTGTCATTCGCTTTGTTATCGGACACAGGTAACTATCTCGTCTTTTTTCAATCATTTTGTTGCATAATATTTTCATTGATGAGAGTTATTGTGACATATTGTAATTTGATCGGTTTTCTCTTTTTGATGTAGTGCTACATCAGGAGGTATCTTAGACAGAGCTATTGAAGCAGAGGACAGAAAGCATGGAGATTTCTTGAGGCTGGTAATTTGACATATTATACTTTTTGTTCCATTGCTTTTCCCCTCCATCATTTCCCTTTTCTCATGTCTTACGTAACATCTTTTGTAAAATCTTGATACTTTCATTGGTTTTAAAGCAAAATAAAAAAATGCGCTGAATTTCAGATGTGTATTTACTTTGTTTATGTAGAACCATGTTGAAGGATACCTTGAATTGTCTGCAAAGACAAAAACATACTTCGCCACTGCTGTGAGCTTATGGGATGCTGACTTCTATGTCAAAGTTGATGATGATGTTCATGTAAATATAGGTATTGACGTTTCTCTAACGGTATATACATAAGCATGACGAGTTGGAATTTTTATATTAACAATGCTCCTTCATAATTATCTTAATATCCTACTCAATCTTTTTCAGCTACATTGGGAGAAACTCTAGTTAGACATCGATCCAAACAACGGATATACATTGGATGCATGAAATCTGGACCTGTCCTATCTCAAAAGTGAGAAATCCTTTCTTTCTTTTTTCTCTGTTTCTATTGAATGGAAGATTTCAGACTCTCTCATTTTAGTTTCTTACATGCTTATATTGTTGAACAGAGGGGTAAGGTACCATGAACCCGAGCATTGGAAGTTTGGCGAGTCCGGAAACAAGTATTTCCGCCATGCCACAGGGCAGTTGTATGCTATTTCAAATGATTTGGCAACATACATATCTGACAACCAGTAAGTTCTACTACATCAAAGAATAAATTATTAAACCACAACAAATCAATGTGCTAATCTTATGTTGTATATGCTATTACCAGGAATGTTCTTCACAAGTATGCCAATGAGGACGTGTCAATAGGAGCTTGGTTTATTGGACTTGATGTGGAGCATATCGATGATCGCAGACTTTGCTGTGGCACTCCTCCAGGTGAATACATTTTTCTGTTAACTTATAAAAACAACTTATAGCCTATATAAAAACAGCTTATAGATTATAAGTTATTGGGTTTGCTTTGTGTTCATAAAAACAACTTATAACTTATATAAAAACAGCTTATAGATTATAAGTTATTGGGTTTGCTTTGTGTTCAGATTGTGAATGGAAGGCGCAAGCAGGCAACATTTGTGTTGCTTCATTCGATTGGAGCTGCAGCGGTATATGTAGATCTGCCGACAGGATAAAAGAAGTACATAGAAGGTGCGGTGAAGGTGAAAATGCTTTGTGGAGTGCCTCTTTCTAGGAGGCAAGTTCTTCCTAACTCAAGAGGATTATTACTACCACGGCGAAGGAATCAATCGAGCTTGCAAGATTTTTCTTTTTTCTTTTTTACTTATTTTTGTCTCATATATATAGAATAATATGATATTATTATACACGAGAAATTAAGGGGGAGTAAGAGAGTGTGAAAGAGAGAATGGTTGCTCCATGGATATTCTACATTTTAAGAAGAGATTGTCCATAGTTGCAGCTAGAAGAGGACACAGAAGATAATAAGTACACATTCATTCTTTGATGCTTGAAGGGCCATTCTGTTTGTTAATATATTTCCATGGCTATCAAGTTCCTAATAAATATAATTTGGTGGCTGTTGCTGCCTTTCCTTTTGCCTGTAATTCATTATTTATGTTTGGTTGAAATTTTGAAATGACTCTTAATTATCTTTTCTTACTGGACACTTCTTTTGCTTAAGCAAGTCCACTTGGGGAAAATTGGCAGGACCTGACCCTACTTCTTAACCTTTGTATCAATATTCAATCAAATGAACTCTAACTACATTCATATTATAACACTTATACAATGCGGATTTACTTTTAATTAATTTAGTGTAAAAATCACGTTTAGAATAAAAAAATACAAATCATAGTTTTAATAACATCAATTTTGGAAAGGATAATCAATTTTATTCGAGAACATATCAAACATATCAAAATCAATTTTGATTGCTCTAAACGTGGAAAGGATAATCAATTTTATTCGAGAACATATCAAAATCAATTTTGATTGCTCTAAACGTGGAAAGGATAATCAATTTTATTCGAGAACATATCAAACATATCAAAATCAATTTTGATTGCTCTAAACGTGGAAAGGATAATCAATTTTATTCGAGAACATATCAAACATATCAAAATCAATTTTTTGATTACTCTAAACGTGAAACCAAACATATCAAAATCAATTTTGATTGCTCCAAAGGTGAAACTAAACATGTACTTGAATATATACTTAAAAAGTACAACTATTTATCAAACCAAAAACCAGAAGTATGAGAAATGATGAGAAAAAGTGCAACTTAAACCTTATCATAACAAGAAATAAGACAAAGGATATGATAACTAGAAGGTACAAAAATGGTAGTAATAGTAGAACTGTTTTCCATTTATTGTTCTTGGTATAATAAATTCATTGCAGCAAGAAGCAGAAAAAAATGTTCAGAAGCCGTTATTAAAATAGTAACAATGCTGCTAGAGTATTGTACTCAAATTGTACTCAAAGTTTTGTTGTAGAATAGGAAAAAAAATTATAATCATGACATATAAATATATCTTTTTAGCAAATTTCAGTTTTGTCCCACTCTGAAAAACTCATGCAACTCAGCAATTGCCAAATAGAGATATATTTAGATTAAAAAAGTAAAATATAAGTGATTATTTTCTTATATAAGCATAAACATGCTCATCAATCTCTGTTTATAATCATTGAAGCATGTTTTAAGTACTAGTTGTATTAGTGTATATAAAAACAGATATATGTATGATATTGAGATTCGTCTAAAGTTTTAAGAGATACAGTTATCTGCATATTAATCCTTACAACACAAACAAAGGTTTTATTTACTACGATTTAATTGTGACAATATTTTATGAGGTTTTGTTTTGTCACAGTTTAATTGTGACAAATTTTGACTTCGGTGTGATAGTCTGTCTTTCACATTCTCAAAGACAAGCCTATGTATAAAAGATCAGAGAATAATTCTTCAAGCTTCATGAAAAGAGAAAAAAAAGATTAAGCACAAACAATGTCACAAAAATGCATCATATACTCTGAATCAAATTTTTATGCTCCTCACATATATTTTCTTAATTCATAAAAAATATACTAAGAAAAAAAATGAGCAAAAAGATACTATATGTCATAAAGAATAGAAAGAAAGAAAAAAAAAGTTGCGAGAAGACTAATCTTACCTTCTTTGTTCAACCCAAAAATGCAAACAGAAGAATCACTTTTGACAATAAGCCTCAAGGGTGCAGAGAGGACTCGTGATATTGGCACGGCTCAATCAAAAAGCAAGGCTTGACATATTCGAGCCTTACTTTCTTATTGAACCGGACCAATATCCCGTTGAACCTGTTCTCTCAACCCATTGTTACCCCGATTCGCCAAAAACCTTCAGTTGGATCCATCTATCTGCCATAACACAATAACAATCAAGTTAAGCATAAAATAAACTCATTAGAATAGCTTCTTCATTTTTTTTTCTCATGCTAAAACTACTAGTATAATGTAACATTCACATATATAATAACCATTGAGTAGTGAGTGAAGAAGATGAATATAAGAGATCACAAAAATAATGGTAATGTAGTGAAGAAATAGCATTAAAGAAGTTGCATTAAATTTTCAACCACCAAGTAACTGAGGAAGTTGGAATATTAATATAAAGAGGGTACAGGAATCGTGAAAAAAGCACAGAGGAGACAAATCTGTAGCCTTAAATGTGATGGCATTTATGGATTATGGTGTGAAACGATAGGGGATGTTGGTTTCTGTTCAATCAGCATTTATGTATCAAACAGTGACAAAAATAAATAAAACGAACCCTTTTCTTGCTTAATGGGTTATGTTTATAGAGGACAAGTATTAGCTAGTGATGAAAATATAGCATCATGACCAAAATCTCTGATGAGGCATTTGGTAGGTTCAGTGATTATCACTAAGAATATGCAATTGATGTAAGTATTGTCACATGGTTTAGATGCCTATGATTTTTTTTTGCTAGATATAAAAAAGTTAAATGAATATTATTAAGGTATTTGGGTATGGAAACTAGTTGTATCAAAATAAGGTAAGGAGTTTAGGGTCATTTTTAGCTTCAAGTTTTCTTTTAGTAATGGGCTGTTACTTAAGAAAGAGATTTGGAGAAATTTAAAATTTAGACAAGATTAAATAGGTGTAAAAAGGAACCTTAAATATAGGTTACTTGAGTTTCTTCAACACACTTAAAGTAAGATAGTCGTGTTGCGTGTCAGATATGATTCCTCAAAAACAAAACAAAAATTACCGACCCATAAAATTTTCAATTATATGATAATGTTATACGTAATTTTTTTCCATCAATCCTTCAACTTCTAAAATTTTCGTAACTCATCAAATAACTTTTAAGCTAAGCTATTATTCATTTGTTATTTAATTAAAAATTAAATTAAACATTAAGTACTATATAAATACGCAATATATAAACATTATTAGAAAATTGGTATAATTAGTCACAAAGTCCTTTAACTTAATTTAATGTTTCATTTTTGTCATTTATCTAAAAAAATGTTACATGTTAGTCGCTTAAAACTGTTATGTTAATCAAGTTGATCATTTCTGTTAAATTTTGTAAAAAAAACGTTAAGTTGCACACATATGGCATGACGGCATGACAAAAGTCAATATAGTGAGTCAGCAATTTTATAAAGGGACTAATTGAAACCTCATAATTATTTAAGGGACCAAATCAGAAAAGTTAATCAAACTACAATTACAGTACATTTATAATAATTTCATATTATTTTGAATTAATAAAACATTTCATATCAACATAATCTTAAATTTAATATCATTAAACTATAATCTTGTTACATTATTTGATTCAAACCAAAAATATAATCCTATGCATAAATAAACATAATCTTATGATTTGATTCTAAACAGTGAACTAATCTCTCATCAAATCTAACTTTATTACTTGATCCTAGAAAGTGCATATATCAATCTTCATCAAATCTGAATGAACTTCGTTCCTTGATCTTTGCAAATAAATTGGCTATTTCAGCACTCATTCTTTTAGTAACTGTCTCAATTGCATCTCAATAGCTGCAAAATTGATTATCCAATATTAAATTATAGATTTTACATCACAATAAATTCATAGACTAATTACATGAACACTAAAATTACTTCTTGCATGACAATAACCTCTTCCCTATAGTAAGAGTGCAAAAAAACTCTAAAACAGAAACACGGTAGCAGTAGCATTTTTTGAATGAAATTCATCATGCATAATTGAAATAGAAACAAAATTACACGCACTATGGTAATCCATTCTGATAAATATTGAAACATGAGATTTCCTCACATAAGTAAAAAAGTTAATTAGAGATATTAGTTTTGTTTTACTTACTGATTTCTATAATAAAACAAATGTACCAATAATTAGAATAGATGATTGCACACTTTTTATTGTACTCTTTTTATTTAATCATATTTGGGATGTTTTTAATTACTTTATTGTTTTAATGGATGAGCAATATGAAGAAATTGATAAACTGAATTTTGACATATTTGAGGAGCAAATCCATGCATTACTACTATGGCAAAGTGTATGTGTTGAAAAGAAATTGTCTAAACGTGCTACATATAAAACTAGACAAAATGAGACCAAATATTTCTACTAATTCAAGAAAAATGAATGTAAATCAAAATATTGAACAAGCAGTCAAATCGTTGGTTATATCTTTTCCCAGAGTGGGTCGAACAAACAAAGATCTCAGTACAAATTAAATTCCCAAAACTTATCAAGTTACCATGTAAAAGCGAAGAACCTACTATTGAATAAAACTTGTGAATCTCTTATCAAGTTACCTCTTTCAATTATCTCAATATAATAATACTATCAGCCTTGTATCAAATTCATAATCCTTTGCATAACTATAATTCATTGCAGATTTCAGATTACCAGCCGTACCCATCTCTAATCACATGATGTCAGTTCAAATTTAGATCAACAAGAACAAAAACATCATTAATTACATTACATCAACACAACAAGAAACAACAAATTTAACATATAAATAATAATACTGTAAAATTTGTAATAATTGTAATTTACCTATTTCTCATTGCACATATGGATCTCAACAAGTACTATAGGGAAGAAACCCTTTTCTCCAGATTCAAGATCTAAAACACCACCACCTTTCGGAACAAATCTGATTTTCTTAAACCAGATCCAAAAACAACCTAAACAAAAAACCAACCTATCTATACTTTTAACGATAGGGTTTTCCTTTTCCCAACCACAATCACCACCACCACCCTTTATGTCGGTTTCGGCGTCTGTTCTTTCAGAAGATCTCCCTCAACGGTAAAAGAAACATCATTGACTTGTGAGAAACAAAGAAAGAATAAAAAGAAAATCTAAGGAGAAGAAGGTGGGTTTTGGGAAGAGAGGACAGAAAGAGAGAAATACGTAGGTAATAAAGAAGGCCAATAAAGCAAAAAAAAAATCCAGGTCATACCTGCCATGTGGGTAGTTAACGTTTTTTACTTACAATTTAACAGAAGAGATCAATTAAGTTAACTGAACAGTTTTAAGGGACTATAATGTAACGTTTTTTAATTCAAGGACCAAAGCAAAATAATAAATTATGTTAAGGGGGCCAAAGATGAATTAAGCCTATAAAATTTAATAAGGTAAGAAATTTATGGTTATATTTAGTTTGAAGTTTTCTTTTAGTTATGGGATATTAGTTAAGAAGTCTAGATACTTATAGGATGATACTGTAGCGAGCGATTTTGGACGTGGTTCTTAAGCACTGTCGCTCTTTGGGGTACTACAGGTCGATTCATTTTTTATCCTATTGAAGCTGATGAAGGAAGGGAAATAGATGTCTCCAATTAACCCTGCTTTGCAAACTGAGGTTAAACAGTCAAAACTATTGGTTTACAGATGCGATCAATGTGGGGGCCTTTCTTGGGTTATTTTGATTGAGTTTAGACTTTTGGTGGGGAATACGGACTCGGATGTTCTGATTGATATGTGATGATTTGTGACCTGAGGTTTTTGATGTGGTGTGCTCGCTAAGATTTTTCTTTCAATCTTATGCCTACGTATTCCCGTTTACCGAAACAGGAAAATCAGAGCGATTGTAGTTCCTCCTATTCTATGGGAGGAAAGGGTGTTTTGGTGTCTTGTTCAAAGCCCAAGACGTGAAGCTAAAGGTGGTTTGTATCTTGTTCAAAGCCCAAGATGTGAAGCTGAAGGGTCTATTTGTATCTTGTTCGAAGCCCAAGATATGAAGCTAAAGGGTTTTGACTTTAGAGAGAATTTGTCATCTCTAAAGAGGGTCTGTTTGTCACAACTGTTGGGTGACTGATTATGAAGGAGAATTACTTTAACTAGGATATGTGAATCCAGCAATGCCATAATTTCCTTTATAGGGGATTTTTAACCTGAAGAAGAAGACTTTAACTCAGTGTAGAGCAATGCCATCTTTCCTTAGGAATTTCTCATGCTAAAAGAGGGACAGTGGCGTGGATGTAAATAATCCAGAGGCTTGCCGCTTACATCAATTAGATGAGGGAAAAGGAGTTGTTGATGTTTGTATACTGTGAACGAGGCACAGATTGATGCTAAAAGGTTGATTGAATCAAACGGGGATTTCTTTATACAAAGCCTAAGAGGAGGTTATTGACCCAACAAGAGGATGCTTTTGTGTCTCGTACGAAGCCCGAGATAGAGGCTAAAAGGGTTGACTCAACAAGAGAGTGTTTTTATATGTGTCTTGTACGAAGCCCAAGACGGAGGCTAAAAGGGTTTGACTCAACAAGAGAGTCTTTTATACTCAACAAGAGAGTGTTCTTTGTATCTCGTACGAAGCCCGAGTTGGAGGCTGAAGGTGATCGACTCAACAAGAGAGTCTTTTTATACTCAACAAGGGAGTATTTTTTGTATCTCGTACGAAGCCCGAAATGGAGGCTAAAGGTTGTTTAACTCAACAAGAGAGTCTTTTTGTATCTCGTACGAAGCCCGAGATGGAGGCTGCAAAGGTTAACTTTGCTGGGGAGAATCATTGTACAAAGCCCAAGAGGAGGCTAAGGTTACTGTTTCAGTTGAGTGACAGGTCGAGTATGTTGGTTAAAAGAGAAAATCAGTTCTTATATGGGTGATGTTGTACTCATGGATTTGATCTGAGGATCGGGATTATTTCCTGTTCTTTAAGGAAACGGGGAATCCGAAGGGAGCTTTAGACTGTCCGAGTCTACGGGTTTTATCTTTTGTACTATGCTTAATAAACAGTAGTAGTAAGATCTAGACTCTTTGAAAGACTATTCTATTAAGATGACTAATTTCTGTTCCTATACCTTTAGAAGGTCGTCGGGACAATTTGTACGAAGCCCAAGAGGAGGCTGGAAACTTTTAAGAAGCCGATGGACAATTTGTACGAACCCTAAGAGGAGGCTATCTTCCCGGAGGAAGAATCATTATACGAAGCCTAAGAGGAGGTTGTGAAAACTTCTAAGAAGCCGACGGGTCCTTGTACAACGTCCAAGAGGAGGCGGGGATGCTTTTAGGAAGCCTGTGGGTCCTTGCACTAAGCCCAAGAGGAGGCTGATGAACAGTTCCAGAAGGGGTTTCACATGGAACAATGTCCTTCTGTATATGAACTGTTCAAGGGGGAGATTTCTTAGATCTAGTTATCTAAATTGTTGTGAAAGAAAATTCTCAGGGTTGAGGTATATCCGGGTGAACGTCGGAGGTAAAGAGACGAGGTTTTGCCTAGTTCTAGACGTAGTTGTCGGGGAAACTCTAAATATCTATACTATTATTACACAGTTGATATGAGTTTATGAAAGAATACTTACAATGAAACAGCCCCACAGTACAATTATATACATATGAAAGCGGTAATGAAAACGGATAAACACTTACTCGGTTGTAGAGCTTCTATGTTGTTTTGTTAGTTGTTCAACAAAGAAAGCTTTGATAACAATATTATATTCAAAATCAAAGGAGAAAGTGCTTTGAAAAGAAAATTGGGGCTTACAGCTCAAGGAGAGGCCCAAGGTTTTATCAGTGATTGCACTGTTATTTTGTATTTGTACAGGGACTTATACAAGTGACTGAGGCCCAAAAAAGATTTTCTGTACAAAGGGATGAGTCTTACACTCTCTCAAGAGGCCCAAAATGATTGAAAGAAAAAGAAATGGGGCTTATAACACGGGGCTAGGCCCAGATGATTTGATTTTTTGAATTGGCGACCGCGCCGAGGTTTTCTCTTAACACAGAGGGACTTATACAATATATGAGGCCCAAAATTGTTTTGGTTAAAAGGGGATTGGGTCTTACACTCTATTAGAGGCTCAAGTGAGTGTTTTGAATGGGTCTTATAGCTCGAGGAGAGGCCCAAGGTTTATTTTGAAAAGGGCGACGATCGCGCCGAGGTTTTGAAAACACCGTGGGTCTTATACAACGACTGAGGCCCAAACTATCTTGGTTTCAAAAAGGGATTGGGTCTTACACTCTATTAGAGGCCCAAAATGTTTTTAAAAGGTTTGATGAGGGTTGAATTACTTAAAACCCTAATTTGTTCCCAAAATGTATTTTAATTGAATAAAAAATTCAATCAAAATGACCAAAATTGTTTAACATGTGGAAAACAAATTGTGATCTTGGATTAATGTTTCAAAAATCATGTTTTGACCTACAAAATGATTAGAAATCATTAAAATTTGCAAAATCAAGAAGGAAAAAATATTTTAAATGTCAAAAATAATTAAAAGATTAATTCTTTGCAAAAATATCAATTATATGAAATAAATAATATTTTTGGGATTTTTTGGTAAAATAAAATATTTTAACATTTTTGTGAATTATTAAAAAAAGAATCAACCCAAAATCATTAAAACTCAGAGAGAAATTAATTTTTGAATCAATTAAATAAAATCACAAAATTCAAATATTTGAATTTTCAAAAAAGGGCGCCAAGAACACCCAAGAACACGCGCGTGTTCTGAGTTTTACCCAGATTTGCATTTTCTCTCTAATCTCACTGAATACTTGATGGAATCATGCAAACCACATATCAATCAGCTCGTTTCAACCTCACGATCATGTCTATGGTCTTTAATTTCATTTATTTTTAACATGGAATAAGAAATCAAGACAAAACCTCAAGAACCCTAAAATTTGCATGAAGGCTAAGAGTTTTGATACACGATTCAAACAAAGCAATTGGCAAAAGTATGATTATGAACATCTGGCAAAAGTATTGTGCGAGGAAATATGCATAGATTAAGAGATGACTAAGTTTGGGCTTACTTGAAGGTCGTGACAGCAATAGCAATGTGATTTTTGAGTTGGAGGTGTTACAGATGAGTTGTGATTATCTGAACAGCTCCCCTACACCCTATGGAGTGTGTTTGAGTGCTTGGACTTGATTGGAAATGGCTGGATCACTTCATGGCATCTCAACTGCAACTTGGTCAAAACCTTGAGCAACTGGCTGGTGATTCTGAGAAATCAGTGTTCCAGATGTTGTTTAAGTGTTTGGATCACTCCTATATGATGTTTATGAGGTGTGTGTGTGATTGGTTTGGTTGGAATAACTCTCAAACTCAAAACCCGATAGTGACTTGCTTTGGAAGGCAAATTTGGAGTGAAAGAAGAGATTTTGAGGAAAGCATCTGTTTGATGGCTTTGGTGTACTCAAACTGAGCACAAATGAGCTCTATTTAAGTAGAGCAAGTTTGTTTTGGGATCAATAGTGAATGGCAACTGCAACAGAGGTTTGGCCAATGTTGGCAAATGAGAATCCAAGTCTCCTCTAGCCATTGACTAGAGGTTAGAGCACAGAGCTGTGGTTCCCTAGTTGTTGGATCATCTTTGACTGAATTCAGTTGCAAATGTGTCAGTCCATGCCACCTTGGTGCATCCATTAAATGCTCCAATCCAAAATTGGAGTCTTATCCCTTTTTTAGGGATTTCTAGGTTTAGCATGTTATTTTTGGTTCCAAAGACTTGGGAGGCTTGGGATCAGAGTTGGTTCCTCCTTGGTCCCCCTTGTGGTGTTCAGATGGATAGAGTTGCTTTCCCTTTGCAAAATTTGAGCAAATCGAGCAAAACTCCAAAATCTGCCCTGCCTTGGCAGTTTTCAGCAAGGCATGTTGCCATGGTCATATCTCATGGCTCAAGTTGAGTTTGGTGATGTTCTTGGCCATTTTGGAAAGCCCTTATATGATACAACAACTGTTTGATCATATTTGGTTTTGATACTTTTTGGATCCAAGTGAAAAATGCCCCTACATTTGGAGAAAAGTGAAGGCAGATTGACTTAGTGAAAATTTCACTAAGTGTTGGAAAAAGTGGCATTTCATGTTTTCAGCCATTTTGATCATTCCATAACTCAAAATCCATAATGAATTGGAATGAGGTGTAGTTGACACTTTTGTAGAGGGCCATGAGGGCTACAAATCCAGCTTTGGATGGGGAAAAATGGCCTTGTGGTTTAGGAGTTATGGTCCTCCAAAGTTGGTACCCTTGTCACTTTATTTCATAACTTAGAAAACTTTCTAAGTTTTTATTGTTACCCCTTTTACAAGTTATCCCACTTTTCTTGATTTTTCTTGATGAATGATGATTCAAATCACACATTAACATCATTTTAGGGTTAAAAAGCCATAATGGTGAAAAATCTCAAAAAGTCAAAGTTGACTTTTGTGCACAATTGACTTTTTATCAAATGAATTCCAAACTGTGCGATCCTCTATGAAATCAAGTCCTTGACCTAAATCAAACTAGATGGATTGATTTAATAGGTATTATAGGGTGTATTGCATCATGTCCTAGGGTTTGGGAGCATGTCCTGGTCAAAAGTCAAAGCCATAGTTGACTTTTCTCGCGAAACCCTAACTGTGGTTCAGATGAAATTGAAACTTGTTGATCAAGCTTCCTGGATCAATCCATTGTTGCAAATGGATCAATGTGGTATATTGGAGACCCTCAAATCCCCTCTTGAGGTCTTGGCTCATGTTTTGTCCCAAAAGTCAACTTCGGGGTGAATTAGGTCAAGAAACCCTAATTCCTGATTTTTAATGTATGCATCCCCTGAGGCTAAATTGACTTGGTGATTGGGTTTATGATGTCCCTTGGAGCATCATAGATTATTCTTTGAAGCATTGGCTCATGCTCAGAGGAAAATTTCCATCTGGAGGCCCTGGTCGACCAAACCCTAATTTGGTGACACTAGCGATCTTAAGGCTTGATCCACCTAGAAGGGAGAAACCTTGTGCTTAATCCTTGAAGTGGGAGTCCTCTTGATCCATTGGGGATGTTTGAGAGGCTAGACAAGTTGAAGATCATGTAATTTCTTGATTGATCCTTTGTCTAAGAGCTCTGAGAGGGCCTGCAACCCTAATTCTGATTGTAGTGGATGCTCACCCATCTTTGGGGAGACTAATGGTTCATCCATATTGTGCTGATAATTTACACAATGATGGGAAATCTTAGTGGTCAAAATTTGGGGTATGACAGATACAACACGAACATAGAAATATGGAGAATTTTAGAACTTAATATATGATCAAATTGGTGCAAAAAGCATCAGTAAATATAGGTTACTTGAGTTTTCTCAACAAGCTTAAATCAAAATTGGCACAAAAATCATCATGCAACCTGGCTCTTGCTTGTCAAAGCAACATAGTCATGTTGTGTGTCAGCTATGATTTCTAAAAAATAAAATTGACTAAAAAATTTTTCAATCTTATCTGACATTATTATCTTCTTCTTTTTACAAAATTTTTTACAGAGACAATCAGAGAATGGCAAATCCAAACACTCAAAACATTATTGATCTAGAATAATTGGACCCCCACTATCAATTCATTCCTCTGAAGCTCACATATTTTTCTCTGGAACTTCTCCCCTCATTCCCTCCTTGCTAAACCTAAACCAGCTCAAAGCAAACCTAACAAATCTTTTGTGAAATCCCTTGGAAGTGTTTGCAACATCCCAACAAGCCAATTGCCAATTTCATGTGTTAAAGGTGACAGACTATCCATATAAATACTACAAGAAGAATACCTAATTAGATTAGATTCCTGCAAGCATAACCTACACTACAGGATTTTGTTGCCATAAGGTTCATCCTCTCTCACGGTGCTTCAGCTTCGAGCAAAACTAACAACATTATAAAGCTCAATTGCAAAGTGGGGCACCGCCTCCCTAGGTAAGGCCTTTTATGAATTTAAATTATCTAATTTAGAAGATGTTAGAAGGGTAAGATTCATGCCTTCATAAAGTTTAAACTATGAAGTTATGAAACTTTTCCCTTGGACTAGGAATTTTATCCCTAATAATGTTAACCACAATCTAGTCCAAGTTTAAGTCAGGATTCATGGGTTATCCCAAGAATATTGGAGACCCAAAATTATTTTCCATTGCTAGTAGTCTAGACACCCCAATATGTATTGACTCGACATCCAATAGACCACCTTTTAAGAGGGTTGTTGGACATTATGTTAGGTTCTTGGTAGACATTGACTTATTTAAAGAACTAAAAGATGAAATTTAGGTGGAATGAGTAGGCTATGCCTTTTTTGTTGAGATTGAATATGAGAAAATTCTAGAGTTATGTCACTTCTGCAAAGTTGTAGGACACTCTGACCTCTATTGTAAATTGAATATAGACTATAACACTTTTATCTTCTGCCTACTTGTCAATCAATTTCAATGGAGAGCAGCATGGCTACTTCAAGTGCACTAGAGGGGTAAGGCAAGGTGACCCTTTGTTACTACTTCGTTTCTGTGTGGCAAAAGATGTGCTAAGTAGAAGTATTGGAAAGCTAATATCAAATTGGGAGCTTGATTTAATCAAATCATCCAAAAACAACTTTGTTCCTTCACACATATTGTATGTATATGTTATACTGATCTTATGCTCTAGGAATATGGCTAACATAGAGTCCCTTAAGAATATTTTCATGATTATTCAAAGGCTTCAGGTTAACAGCTCAACCTTGCTAAATCTATCATATACTCTGACAAGACCGACTAGAGAGATAGTGATGCAATATGAATATGAATGTAAATCAATAATGCACGATGCATGTATGTATATGCTGACAAAACTGACGCGACATACAAACTAATGGATGAACATGACTGGATACTCGGCCATCGCGGGGCGAAGAAGTACCGCTGGTTCAGAAGTAGCAATTCTGCCTTGCTTAGGAGAAGTAGTCCCTGCGGGGAACAACCGTTGGTCGGGCTTAGGAGGTAAGAACTCGGTCGAAGATGTCAGATGAAGTATTCGCATTTGACATAACTGATCCTTCATTCAGGCGCACTGGTTTAGAAGGAGTACTTTGATTATGCACTTTGAAGCTCGCTTACTTCTGGAGAAACGATTGATGTTCTTTCGAGGTTCAACAGTCAAAAGCAGAAAAAGTTTAACAAGTAAATTCATTTTTGTTTTATTTCAAGAATCGTTGATCATATTAAAATGTTGTTCTATAAAGCTAAAACAAATCAGAATTGCAAATAAAAGTACAAGGGCTCAAATTTTATTGATAGGATGGAAATCAGGCAAATGCGTGATTCCATAGAGTATTTACAAAGTTAGAAAATGGTAATTTAAGGGAAAAGGGCTACATTGAAACATAACGACCACTATCCTTCTACCAACTTTGAATTCTGGGCATCCTGAGCTTCTGTCGAAGATGACCTTGACTGGAGTTTTTCTGATGGATGGTGTAACAGCTGCTGGGGGATTTGCCCCTGTTGGACGTAGTTACTTGCCATTATCCCTAACTTTTGCCTGGATTGTACTTTGAGATTTCCAATCCATCAGGATAATTTTTTATTATGTCTCAAACTTTTGCCTGGACCGCCCTTTCAGGTTTTCAATCCACCGAGATGTTTTTTTTAAGCGAAGTATTTCTTGACTACATCAACATTTGTGGGGTAGGCAAATTCCTCTCCGTCCATGGTTGCAAGTCTCAAGGCGCCACCTGAGAAAGCTTTCTTGACCACATAGGGGCCGTCATAGTTCAGAGTCCATTTGCCCCGAGAATCAGTGAGAAATGATTGTATATTTTTGAGCACAAGGTTTCCTTTCCTGAAGACGCGAGGTCGAACCTTTTTGTCAAACGCCCTCTTCATTCTTTGCTGATACAACTGACCGTGGCATAGTGCCGCTACTCGTTTTTCTTCGATCAGATTCAGTTCGTCGTGCCAACTTTGACACCATTCAGCTTCTGTAAGCTTAGCTTCCATCAATACTCAGATTGATGGGATCTCTACTTCTACGGGAAGCACTGCCTCCATGCCATATACTAGAGAGAAAGGGGTTGCCCCTGTTGAAGTGTGTGCAGATGTACGATAACCGTGAAGAGCAAAGGGTAGCATCTCGTGCTAATCTTTGTAGGTTATAACCATCTTCTGAATAATCCTTTTGATGTTCTTGTTAGCCGCTTCCACTGCTCCGTTCATCTTGAGTCGGTAGGGAGATGAGTTACGGTGTTCGATCTTGAACTCATCGCGCAACTCTTTCATCGTCTTATTATTCAAGTTAGATCCATTATCAGTAATGATCTGGCTTGGAACACCATAACGGCAGATGAGATTGTTTTTGATAAAGCGGACCACGACCTATCGGGTTACATTGGTGTATGACGCTGCTTCGACTCACTTGGTGAAGTAGTCAATGGCGACCAGAATGAACCGATGTCCGTTCGAAGCCTTGGGTTCAATCACATTGATCACGTCGATTCCCCATATGGAAAAAGGCCATGGGGAAGAGAGAACTTTGAGATGGGTAGGCGGTACATGGATTTTGTCAGCGTATATTTGACACTTGTGACACTTCCTCATGTACTTGTAGCAGTCGGATTCCATGGTCAACCAGTAGTACCCTGCTTTGAGAATTTTTCTCGCCATTGTGTGTCCGTTGGCATGAGTGCCAAAGGATCCTTCATGAATTTATTTTATCAGCATGTTTGCTTCGGGTCTGCCTACGCATCGGAGCAAGACCATGTCAAAGTTCCTCGTATAGAGTGTATCACCGCTCAGGAAGAAACTGCCTGCTAGCCTTCTGAGGGTTTTTTTGTCCTTTCTGGATGCCCTAGGTGGGTATTCTTGTTTTTGAATGAAGCATTTGATATCGTGATACCAAGGTTTGTCGTCTATGACTGCTTCAATCATGAAGATGTAAGCGGGTCGTTCAAGGCGCATTATGTCGATCTTAGGTAATTCATTCCATTGACCTACACTAATCATGGAAGAGAGAGTGGCTAACGCATCAGCCATGTGATTCTCTTCACGAGGGATATGATGAAACTCGATTCTGTTGACGAAAGGTAACAATCTTCTTGCATAATCTTTGTAAGGAATCAACCCTGATTGATATGTGTTCCAATCTCCTTTGATCTGATTGATGACCAGAGCTGAGTCGCCATATACATCCAAGTTCTTGATCCTTAAATCAATTGCTTCTTCGAGACCCATGATACAAGCTCCGTATTCTGCCTCATTGTTTGTGCACTTGAACATAAGTCTGGCGGTGAAAGGAATGTGGGTACCCTGAGGTGTTATGATGATTGCCCCAATACCATTTCCGTAATGATTGACAGCTCCATCAAAGATTAGTCCCCATTAGGAATCTGGTTCCGGCCCTTCATTGGGTAGCGGTTCATCGCAGTCTTTCATTGTTAGATACATGACATCTTCATCTGGGAAGTCAAATCCGACTGATTCCTAATCGTCAATCGGTTGATGAGCCAAATGATCGGCTAAAACACTTCCTTTAATGGCTTTCTGAGCGTGGTACTCTATGTCATATTTTGATAACAACATCTGCCAATGGGCAATCCTTCCCGTGAGAACAGGCTTTTCGAAAACATATTTGATTGGATCCATTTCTGAGATTAACCAAGTAGTGTGATGAATCATGTACTGGCGAAGACGTTTGGCTGCCCAAGCCAAAGCGCAGCAAGTTTTCTCAAGCATAGTGTACCGAGTCTCGCAGTCGGTGAATTTCTTGCTCAAATAGTAGATGGCAGACTCTTTTATTTTTGTTTCATCTTGTTGGCCAAGTACACACCCCACGGAGTCCTCTAGGACTGTTAAATAGATGATCAACGTTCTTCCTTCCACTGGAGGTGATAGAATCGACGGGTTCGATAGGTATTCCTTGATACTGTCGAAGGCGGTTTGGCAATCTTCTGTCCAAACGCAGTCCTGGTTCTTTTTGAGTAATTTGAAAATCGGCGCACATGTCGCGGTCATAAGGAATATGAATCTGGAGATGTAATTCAAACGTCCCAGGAATCCCCTGACTTGTTTTTCAGTTTTTGGGGAAGGCATTTCTTGAATGGCCTTGACCTTGTCAGGATCAACCTTAATTCCTTTCTGGCTGACGATGAATCCTAAGAGTTTCCCTGAACGGACACCGAACGTGAACTTGCTGGGATTTAAGCGGAGTTTGTACTTTCTCAGACGCTTGAATAGTTTTGACAGGTGGGTCACATGCTCCTCCTCTATTTTAGATTTTGCAATCATATCATCGACATATACTTCGATTTCTTTATGTATCATGTCATGAAACATAGTAGTCATTGTCCTCTGATAGGTTGCCCCGACGTTCTTCAAACCGAACGACATTACCTTGTAAAAAAAGGTACCCCATGGGGTAATGAACGAAGTTTTCTCCATGTCTTTCGGCGCCATTTTGATCTGGTTATAGCCGAGAATCCATCCATGAAGGAGAAGACTTGGAACTTTGCTGTACTGTCTACCAGCATGTCTATGTGTGGCAAGGGAAAGTCGTCCTTTGGACTTGCTTTGTTTAGATCTCGGTAATCCACACACATTCTGACCTTTCCGTCCTTTTTGGGAACGAGTACGATGTTGGCTTACCATTGAGGATATTCTGACGTGGCGAGGAAACCCGCGTCAATCTGTTTCTGTACCTCCTCTTTGATTTTGATGGCCATGTCCGGGTGAGTCCGTCTCAATCTCTGTTTTACTGGCGGACATTCCGATCTCAGCGGTAGATGATGTTCCACGATGCTGGTATCCAACCCTGGCATATCCTGATAGGACCAAGCGAATACATCGGGAAACTCTTTGAGAAGCTTTATCAAACCCTCTCTGGCAGTTGGACTGAGCAGTGCCCCAATCCTAATTTTTTTTCTCTTTTTTTCCGAATCCAAGTTTACCGTTTCTAATGGCTCTTTGTGAGGTTCAATGGACCTTTCCTCTTGTTTGAGTAGTCGGGAGATCTCTTCTGGAATTTCGTCGTCAACTTCTTCTTCAGCTCCAAATACCGGGAACTCAAAGTTGGGAGAAGGCATCGGATCGTATGTTTCAACGGGGTTTAAAACAAGCAATCTGCATGACGTGATGATTTGTTTTTAGAAGAGGTAGAGAAAATGCAAGTGTGTGCAGTGTATTTCTTTTACTACTTGTTTTTATTATTGAGTTATTTTTTAGGATTACCATTTTCTAAGAAAAGCAAAAAGAGAAAACAGCAATTAATGCGAAATTACAGAACGACGTTTATTTATTTATGAACAAGTCGATTCTTGAAACTACAACCCTATAAAACAAAACTCGGTCGCTTTGGGCGAAGCGAAGAGGGATATTTACAGAAAGTGAGCCCTATCAAAACATCCGTTTCACCTGGGCAGGGTGAAAGGTTAAAGGAAAGATGGCAATTACTTTGACTTATGAACAATCTTCGGAACATCGACTGTAACCCATTGGCGGTGAACTCCTCGGTGAATCACAAAGTCTGGTACCTTCCTTGGTTTGTCTTCAGAAATAACGCTGATTTCTGGTGGAGCAGGATCATTGGAATCTGTCTCCCGGGCAGAGTTGTCGTAGGAGGATTCCTCTATTGTATTTTGCATAGTATTTGTTCTCTCAACTGTATCTCCCCATCCAGTTGGCTGGATGTCTTCGAGCCTGATACGAGAGCTTTCAGGAGCGGTGTACTTGACCATGAAGTCAAAATTTCCACTCGGATGTCCCAGGGTGTCCCACACTTCTTTGGAATTGGAGGAGTCATCCCTCTCGATGACGTTGACCTCAGGAAAAACATAGTTGATGAATTCTAGTCCGGCAAGCTTTGCCAATTCATCGTCGTACTGGATATTTTCTGAATGACCTGAGTATTGATCCCATGACATGATGGGGACACAAGTATTCTGTTCAATGATGCTCAGCTGATTTTCATTGTTCGGCTGACTTTCTTGCCCCAAGTCTCCTGGGTACGGCTGCCAGATAGGCAGACCATCCATTGGGCCATAATAGTCGTGGTCAAAGTTGTCTTTCATCAGAGTGTACTCCTCTAATGAGTTTAGGGGAGCGCGACATCCTTCCGGATCAAAATCTCCGTACATCATTTTGACATCTGACCTTGGTATAAATCTTGGGCTCTGTGCAGGAAAGCAAAAGGGAGTTTGTGTTTCACCCTGAGACGTATAACCGTCCTCGTTGATATAGGACTTCCATTCTTCATCTGTATTAGAGGAATCTCCCTCGTTGATAGCATGCACTTCTTGAGTCACTGGTTGAAGGAAGCCTCCACTGTGGAAGAAGTTCTGGATGGGATGAAGACTTTCATCGTTAGCAGCTGTCTGGGTGAAGGTTGCAGAAAAACCAAGACCTTTCTTTGTTTTGTTATCAGTGGGAATGACAAGCTATCCCCATCCTTTTGTATTGTTATTTTCGATCACTTTGAGAGCATCTCTGTATAAGGAAATCGAGGTTCCTTTCTCTGATTGATTCTCATTGCTCACCGATAGTGCTTGGAACTGAGTTTCAACAACCACCTCGGGTTCTACACAAGTAGATAATGACAAGTTACTCACGAGCAAGGCCTGTTCTCCACAGACTGTGACAAGTTGACCGTTTTGAATGAACTTTAGCTTTTGGTGGAGGGTCGAAGTGACCGCCCCAGCCTGATGTATCCAAGGTCTTCCTAATAAACAACTGTATGTTGCCCGGATGTCCATGACCTGGAAAGTGACTTGGAAAGTATGTGGACCAATAGTTATGGGAAGGTCGACTTCACCGATAACCATTTTTCTGGATCCGTCAAATGCTTTGACAACGACCTCGCTGGTTCTCATCGGAGGTCCTTTGAATGATAATTGCATCAAAGTGGACTTCGGCATAACATTCAGGGCCGACCCTGTGTCTACCAGTACGCTGGCTAAAGCATCATCCTGGCAGTTGACTGTAATGTTAAGCGCCATGTTATGACGGCGACCTTCTTCAGGTAATTCCTCATCACTAAATCCCAAGTTATTGCAGGAAGTGATGTTAGAGACAATGCTATCGAACTGTCCGATTGTTACGTCCTGTTCCACAAAGGCTTGCTCCAAGACTTTTTGTAGAGCCTCCCTATGCACTTCTGAACTGAGTAAAAGTGATAGCACTGAGATCTTTGAAGGAGTTTGTAACAGTTGGTCAACAATGTTGTATTCACTCCTTTGGATGAGCTTCAGCATCTCATCATTGTTTTTCGAAAGGTCGGGATCGCTAGATTGACCGACCGGTGGATCGGGAACTTCTGCCTGAGGTTCCTTTTCTTTGTTAGGTTCTCCAACTCCTCTGTTGAAGATTCTACCACTCCGTGTTACTCGAATGATGTCTGCAATATTCACAACAGAGGGTAATGGAATTTCATTTCCATTCTCAACTAACGTTGCACCATATTTGTAAGGGATCACCTTAGCTGATTCATATGGTAGTGGTCCCGGTAGATAGACGACTATGGGAGCCTTATGATTTTTCTGACCATCGTAAGTAATTTTGATCCGTTCCCGGTTGGGAATTCTCGATTCGTCAAGTAAAGGGATGATGGCACAAACATCCTTAGTCCTTTGATGATCAGAAATTACGACAACGTCCTCGATTTGATCAGCGAGGTAGTTGACTGATCCAGAACTTGACCATGGCTGAACCTCTTTGCGGTCCAACTGACTTTGAAGGGATGCTCGCACGAGATAGCATCCTTGATTATTCACTGAGCAAACTCCACATCGCTCATAGTTATGTAGTGGCACCTGGCCACGTCCGCTTTGAATACAATGTAACCTTACTAGGTCCGTTTCCATCGACCGAACATCCTGACTTTGATATCTAGTAGGATTCCTGTTAGTGATACTAACTTTCTGGGTGTCTTCATCCATATAGATCAGAAGCCACCAGTGGTTCAACAAGTGCTGAAGTGTTTCCTGAACAAGGGCACAACCTTGATCATTTTCGCAACCCGCTTTACAGCCCTGATAATCATGTGATACCAGGAACCCGAGCCGGACCTGTTTAGCATGTAACTCCACCAGGCTGGTATTCATCAAGCGAATATCGAAGATTTGAATCATGTTGATTTGATAATGATTCCTATCATGGTAGTCTTGGATCCATCTAACGCTGGAGGGCTTCTTGTACAAAAGAGCACCCCTGTTTGTTTACCGAGCAAGTCAGGCAGGAATTGTAATCGTGCCACGGTAGATTATGATACCGGCTTTGCCTTGAGTGCATTGCCACCAAGTTGACATTCATAGCACGGACGTCGTGGTTCTGAATGATGTTGGAATTTGCATAAGTCATGTTGACCCCACGAATTCGGTGTTCTTGGATCCATCTGAGATCCAACTGTTCCTGTAGAGCTGATTGCACCACAGAACATCCCTGATTATTTTTAGAGCAGATATCACACTGGTGATAATTATGAGGTGGCACATGGCTGTATCCACTCTGTCTACAATGCCTCTTGACCAAGTTGGCCCTCAATAAGAGTACATCATGAATTTGATAGTTGTTGTTAGATTCTCCCTCTATCAAATTTACCGCAGCTTTCTCGTGTTGAGGCAGCGGGTTTCTGAGAACATTCTGATTCGTATCCTTGAAAGATAAGACCCCGCTCCTAATAAGCTTTTGCACATCGAATTTGAAACTGAGACAATTCTCTATGTTATGCCCTGGTCCTCCTTAATGGTAAGGGCAAGTCTGATTCACCTTAAACCAAAAAGGCAGATTTTCCGGTACTGTAAGAGGAGACTTAGTCTGGATATGCCCCTTGGCTAGTAGTAACGGAAATAGTTATGCGTAGATACGGGTGTAGGATCAAATCCTGGTGGCCGCATTGTACGGTTGTTGCCGTATTGAGGATGAGCCTGTTGAAGAGGTTGTTGTGTCCTTTGCTGAAATTGCTGTTGATTAGGTTGGCTTTGAGCAACCTGAGGTTGATACATAGAAATAGGCACAGGGTTGATAGCAGGAGTTACAGCTGCTACTGGTTGGTACCGTCGCCTTTGCTTTCCAAGAGAGATATTCCCAATATCTTGCTCCTTTTTCTTAGGGAGAGCACTACCGTATTTTTTAGTACCGCTTGTCGACCCAGTGTCTTTGACTAGACGTCCTTCTCGAACTGCTTCCTCGAGATGCACTCTCATACCGACCATTTCGGTGAAGTCGCTGGGAGCACTGGCAACCATTCTGTCGTAGTAGAATGAGCTCGAGGTCTTTAAGAAAATCTTTGTCATCTCTTTTTCCTCAAGAGGTGGACAAATTTGAGCGGCAATTTCACGCCATCTCTGAGTGTATTCCTTAAAGGTTTCCTTGTCCTTTTGCGACATTGATCTGAGTTGATCTCTGTCTGGTGCCATGTCCAAATTGTATTTATATTGTTGGACGAAAGCAGTGCCAAGATCTCTGAAAGTGCTAATCGTAGTGCGGTTTAAACCCATGTACCATTTTAATGCGGCACCGGTTAAACTATCCTGAAAGTAGTGAATCAGTAGGTCCTGATTCTCTGTCTGAGCTGACATTCGTCGAGCGTACATCACCAAATGGCTCTGAGGGCAAGAATTACCCTTGTATTTTTCAAAGTCGGGCACTTGGAATTTGTGCGGGACTTTCACATTGGGAACTAAACAAAGGTCTGCGGTGTCCTTTCCAAATAAATCCTGACCGCGAATAGCTTGCAATTCCTTCTGCATTTCCAGGAACTGCTCCTGGAATTCATTCATTCTTTCGAACATGCTTTCGTTTCCACCAGAAGGTATCTGGGGAATCTGTCCTTTCGGGACAGTGTGAACCACAGGGGGTGGTACCGTTACTACGGCAGTGAACCTTGGCGTTTCTCAAAGTTTGTAACCTTCAGGAGTCCTCAATATGCCTCTGGCATCCTCGCTCTCCCGAAGTTTGTAACCTTCAGGCCCAGCGGCTTCTGCTATGATTCCTTGATCTTTAGTGGTTGGCAGAACATATCCTTCCGGGATATAGTTAACAGGCATGCCCCAGGGACGATCTTTCGGCATTTGATACCTAGGATCATACTTCTCCACTATGGGCGTTGAGGTGATCTCTGAGATCACAGTTCTTTGTATCTGAGCTTCTGCCATGGCTTGCATGTCATTACGAAGCTTTCTCATATCCTCTCTCAGAGCGTCGATCTCTTCTTTCAACTCTCTGTTCTCTTCCTCGAGATCATCCATCTTTTTCTGACGATTGGCTCGAGTATTGTATGAATGAGACAATTTGACTCTAGAACTGAGACGCAAATGTGAGATTCGTAGGTAAGAAGAATATGTGACGTGAGAATGATGAATGCAATGATTATATTAATTGTTTTTTTTGTTTAATCAAAATAAACTTCGACAATTAGATTGCAAATATCAAACAGTGGGGAAACCCCCGTTTTATTGAATTCAAAGGATTGCGGAAATGGAAATACAGTAAATTACAAGGTGCGAAAACAGAAACCTAAGCTAATGGGTCCCGAGTCCTCTCTGAGGAGAACTCGGGTGCTGATTCTGGTACCTTCCTTTTCTTGGACCGGGGCTCTTGGGCCGTTGTCGGGTTGTCATTCCTTTGCCAAGTGAAAGGAGCGAGCAAATTCCTTTGGTCATCCTGATTTTCTACAGCATGTTGCTCCAAAATCTCTATTAGAGCATCCTTATCTTTCAGTAGCTACTGTATTTTGGTACACTCCACATTGAGAATGCAATACTTGTTCTTCCAAGACCTTCTCTCCTGTTGAACTTTGTTGAGCGTAACCTGAAGTTTTTCCATTTCAGTCATGAAGTACATGACAGGTTCCCTTGGCGGAAGAACTCCGTGACGAGGATAAGGCATATTTAGCTTGAGAGCTCTAGTTTGTACCCAGTGGAGATAAGGCTCCACTGAGACACAGTCCGGTTTTCCTAGAGACTCCCGTCCTTTCTTATGAACATGTTTCCAAGCGTTCACTATTTCCATCTTTAGTGCCCTGTCATTTTCTCCTTCCTTGAAGAAAAGACCTTCCAGATGAGCATTACGCGGGACATGCCTCATCGGGTATCCAAATTGACGACGAACTAAAACTGGATGATAGTTGATTCCTCCCTTAGTTCCTATAAGGGGTACGTTGGGGAAGTTTCCACAACGGTCAATGATTCTGATCCCGTCATAAATCCTATTGTACCAATCTATGTCAGAGTTGGTAAGAGACATGATTTTCTGCGACCAACGCAAATCACTCTTATGATCCCAAAATGCAGCAGACTTGGGCAAATGGGAGATAAACCATTTATATAGCAGGGGCACACAACACGTGATCATTCCTCCGCTGTATAAATTCCTTAAGTGTACAGAATGATATGCATCTGCGAGCAAAGTCGGTACAAGGTTTCCAATGATAAAAACCTTAATGGCGTTGATATCTACAAATTTATCGATGTTGGGAAACAAAAATAACCCGTAGGTGAGCAAAACAAAGATGCCCTCGAAAGCGGTCATGTTCCCTATACTAGCAAAGTACAGAGCTTTCTTTACTAGAAACTTGGCCGGTAAACCTGGTATGCCACCCTTAGTTGTCATGTGAGTCTTGACTTCTGACTCATCCAAATAGATTGCTCTTACAATGATTTAATCCTTTGGAATTTCTTCCAGTCTAGAAAAGGGAGCTTGATCAGTAATATGTAAATCAGTGTGGTGAGAATACTCCTCCAACGTTGGTGCGAGCTGGTAATCTGGGAATTTAAAACAGTGATAGACCGGATCGTAAAACTGAACGAGTGCCTCCATGATCTTTCAATTACATGGACCCTTAATAGAGGTAGTAGACCTCCGTA
Organism: Lathyrus tuberosus; assembly: GCA_022829125.1. Taxonomy (NCBI): domain Eukaryota; kingdom Viridiplantae; phylum Streptophyta; class Magnoliopsida; order Fabales; family Fabaceae; genus Lathyrus; species Lathyrus tuberosus. The sequence goes on along the minus strand of JALAZF010000467.1, from coordinate 838,292 downwards.
CTTAGCTCTGAAAGCCTCATGGTTTGTGATCATCCTCGCCAAACCTCTCAAATCCTCTAACTTTGGAACCTTGAAGGTGTACTTATGAGTTTTCCTTCGACCGAAATCCATTAGCGCAATCTCCTTTCTCTGATATTTGCAATCATTGTTTTAGTTTAATTTGAAAAAGAGAGACTAGAAGAGAAAATTTTCTTTGCTTAATGTTTTTTAAATGAATGCATGAATGCAGCATACAAAAACATAGAAAAAACATGGGGTCAAAGGGTCGGTGTCATAAAGTCAAGGCTCTACCCATCCCAAAGGTTTATACTAGTGATTTTTGTACCCGTCTCTCAAAATCATTTATTCTTGTCGAGATAACATCAGCGGGCCGGGAACCGTGCTAGGTGATGTTATTTCGAAGAACCTCAGAAGAGGGTAGTATCGCGTGACAACTATTTCCGATAGCTTCTGCACTACTGAAAGAGGTTTTTCCTAGGTGTATACTCAATCTTTCCACATGCGACATCACACACATTCCCATTAGCAGAAAAATAAACATAGATATCAATTAGGAAAAGCAGTATATATATTTGTCTTAATGTCCTAGACTTTTGAGAGCTATGAATCCTATGTTCCTGACAGAAAATGGCTCCCCGGCGGAGTCGCCATTATGTGGCACTTTCCCAACTTAAAGGTTTTGACCTAACATCCTAGTGAAGTTAACAAAAAGTCTTATCCCCAGTGAAGTCCCCACTCCTTGGTTTCTACCCAAGAGATGAAACACAGTGGCCCCACGGTGGGTGCCATTTTTCTGTAGCGAGCGATTTTGGATGTGGTTCTTAAGCACTGTCGCTCTTTGAGGTACTACAGGTCGATTCATTTTTTATCCTATTGAAGCTGATGAAGGAAGGGAAATAACCCTGCTTTGCAAATTGAGGTTAAACTGTCAAAACTGTTGGTTTACAGATGCAATCAATGTGGGGGGGGGGGGGGCTCTCTTGGGTTATTTTGATTGAGTTTAGACTTTTGGTGGGGAATACGGACTCGGATGTTCTGATTGATATGTGAGGATTTGTGACCTTAGGTTTTTGATGTGGTGTGCTCGCTAAGATTTTTCTTTCAATCTTATGCCTACGTATTCCCGTTTACCGAAACAGGGAAATCAGAGCGATCGTAGTTCCTCCTATTCTATGGGAGGAAAGGGTGTTTTAGTGTCTTGTTCAAAGCCCAAGACGTGAAGCTATAGGTGGTTTGTATCTTGTTCAAAGCCCAAGATGAGAAGCTGAAGGGTCTATTTGTATCTTGTTCGAAGCCTAAGATATGAAGCTAAAGGGTTTTGACTTTAGAGAGAATTTGTCATCTCTAAAGAGGGTCTGTTTGTCACAACTGTTGGGTGACTGATTATGAAGGAGAATTACTTTATCTGGGATATGTGAATCCAGCAATGCCATAATTTCTTTTATAGGGGATTTTTAACCTGAAGGAGAAGACTTTAACTCAGTGTAGAGCAATGCCATCTTTCCTTAGGAATTTCTCATGCTAAAAGAGGGACAGTGGCGTGGATGTAAATAATCCAGAGGCTTGCCGCTTACAGCAATTAGATGGGGGAAAAGGAGTTGTTGATGTTTGTATACTGCGAACGAGGCACAGATTGATGCTAAAAGGTTGATTGAATCAAATGGGGATTTCTTTATACAAAGCCTAAGAGGAGGCTATTGACCCAACAAGAGGATGCTTTTGTGTCTCGTACGAAGCCCGAGATAGAGGCTAAAAGGGTTGACTCAATAAGAGAGTGTTTTTATATGTGTCTTGTACGAAGCCCAAGACGGAGGCTAAAAGGGTTTGACTCAATGATGCGTGTTATCCGCAAGTGTACGGATTGTGTCAGAGTAATATAAAAGATTTATCGTTCCCACATAGACCAATGTCAATCTATCGATTACTATTGTTACGTTGCTTATCTAAGGCTAATGAATATCGGGGTAAAAGCTTTCTACTGAACGAAAATAGAAATAAATCAGATAAATACTATACTGAAATGTAATTCACATCAATCAAACAATACTCCTATCATATAATTAGTAATACTTATGGGGCAATGTTTTCTTCTTTGAAAAAGAGTTAATTAAAAAGGATCCGCCGCGTTAGCGTGATCGGAACCAGACCTAACCTTTAATCTATACCATCCGCTCACGCTGCACCGGTCGCTCCTTGCGTTAAAGTGATAAAGTCCTTTTTTATGTAATTACCTCTAAAACTTAGTAAAAAAGTGCTTTTGATTGAAAATATTTTATACCAAAGGGTTTCCGGCATATGCTCGGCCAACCGGATCCTAATTCTATAAACGCGTCCGAAAATAGTTTTAAAACCTCTTTCTAATAATATAAAACTTTCCTAGTTAATCAATAAAGTGCTTCCGCTGTATTTATCAATTAACAACTAACAAACTCTTTTCTAAAATGCCGGACGACTTTCGATCTTACCCGATCTAGTCACAGTCATTACGCAAACAAAAACACGGTCTCATTTACGTAATGACCGATCAATTGAAGTTCAGAAGAGTTTAATTAAAATCAAAAACAGCCCCTAAAGTATTCCTAAAGAGATGTCATGTGGAGCACTGTCAGAACAACGATCCTCACATCCCAGCACAAGGGATTTAGCTAGACATTGTAATTGAGAACATAAAGATAAATTGATTTGCAAAGTAAGGCATATTTAAGATAAAAACGTGCGAAGTGTGAGAGTGTATTTTGAGAGAGTGAACACAAGTGTCACGCTTAAGTTCAGTTCCAAGAGACAAAGATCACACAGATAAATAAAATAATAAGGTAATGGCAGAGACGAAAAATAAACGAATATAAAGCAGTGCAGGAAAATAAATAATATAAAAGCGATGTGGATAAAATAAATTGTAATTTATAAAAGAAACCTGCTCCAAAACGGAGACTGAATCTGGTACAGAGCTGGAAATTAAATTGTGGGAAAGTAAATAACTTCAAATATAAATAACTTCGAATGTAAAGCTCCTAACTACGATGATCCAATCTAACTAACAACAATAGTGCAATAACCCCCCGATGTGACAGATTATTGCTTTACAAAGTGAACTTTATGCCTAAGGTTGGAAACTAGGATTGGATGCCTAGAAAGTGAAAATACAAGTCTATTTATAGTGCTAATGAGGTTGTAATGTCTGCACAATGTTATGGAAAACGGCTAAGTAATAATTTCCAAACGTGTGTAACTGCTTCTAACGTTCTTGACCGTTTTCCCTTTACAACGTTCGGCGCCCGCCGACCCCCTCTCCGTGTCCGCCGAGTGTGTATCTTTCCATGTTGTATATCTCTTTGTTAGCTTTCCAAAGCTTCAAACGGGGACTCATTCTAATTTACGGATAAAACGTTATGGCCAAAATCGTTAGACAATGCCTTGCGTGCAAATTGTTGCATTTCTTCTGTTTTTCATCCGAATTACTTCAATTCTTCGCATGTGACTCTTAAATGGCTAAATACCTAAAAAAACAAAATACCAACATAATAGTACAAATTCAAATCAAAACAACTAGAAAATACGCATTAATCAAGTCAAATAAACGATGTATTTTCACGTTATCAAACTCTCCCACACTTGAACCTTTGCTTGTCCTCAAGCAAAACTCGTGTAAACAGAAAAAAAACACTGATTCTTATAGTGACTAATCTTATGGACTTTACTTTGGACAAGGTCACACTGATAGGTACTAACTCAAAAACTAAGGATATCGTAACAACACGCATCACATTTTTGCGATCATAGGTCTATTTCCTATACTTACCGATTCGTATCACATTATTATGCTCAAGCCAAACTTACTCATCTCACCTTTCATCTTTTTCATTCAGGCGCAATCACATTAAGCCCGTTATCTTGTACTCGCATGGTGAACAAACCTGTTGGTGATTATGATCCCGATATTTATGCCTAATTTCAACATATTTTGCTATCTTTTTCAATACAGACGCACAAACTTAATTTCAAAGGTTCCTCCGCCGTTTGGGCTAAATAACCTGGTGATGGTTACCTCACTTAGAAGGCGGATTCTTTTTCCAAATCATTTTCTTTTCATTACTTATTTTTCTTCTTTTTTTCTTTATTTTACGGGATCATTCACTTATTTGCATTGGTTCATTCGCTTAGCGGTAACTAAGATGGTGCTGACTGCTAAAATAAACTACTAAAGACTACTTCAGAAATGAGAATTCAAGGCTTTCGAATAATAATTATGCAAATTGATTCTTATATTCAAGAGAACTATGGTGTCAAGACGATACCGATCTTTTAGGAACTTTCCCAAGTCTTTGTAACCTATCCTCTATTTGTTCCAAAAATTTCAAAATTTATTCACTTTTCTCCAAAATTTGGCATGGCTCAAGAAAGAGGGAAAGCGGGATAAACGATAGGAAACACACGTAAATGACTTGACAATACATGCAATGACTCAATAACAAACAAAGAAAAATAAAGAAAGCAAAAAATCTAACTAGAAAGCGAGTAAAATCCCTCCCACACTTAAACCAAACATTGTCCTCAATGTTTTGATAAAATGTGTAAAGGAATGGAAGAACCTGATGAATGCAACTTCATGCCAAATCCTCTTTTCGCATAGATGTGGCTGAGATGTAGCAAGTAATTCATCTTTTCATTTTCTGCAAATTTAAATAGTAAAAGGAAAACATTAAATTAAATACTCGTGGGTTGCCTCCCACGCAGCGCTTTGTTTAACGTCGATAGCTCGACGGCTCAGGAGTGCAAGCACTCATAGTGGTTCTCTTGAGAATGATTCCTCGATCAAACTTTTAATAATCTTAGGTTTCCATGGCCACTTATCAAGCCATCTCACATATCCCTCACCTTTTCTTTTCTTCCTTCTGTGGGGTGGTTCATTCTTTTAAACTTGGGGTGATGGTTCTGGATCTATCCTAAGTATTAGCTTTTCAAGTTTGGGCTTAGTTCTTTCATCCACCACCTCAAAGGCTAACCTTCCCATTTTAACACTAATGATTTCCCTAGTTTCATGGTCTTCTAATTTTCTCTTTTTACGCAGGACCTCAGACATAGGTGCATTGGTGTGGATAGTTTCCAATACCTCCACATACCTTTTGGACTGGGAATTTTTCTTAGCTTCCACAAACCTTTGTGGGAAAAGAATCGGTGGGTTATATGGAGGAGGAACAACAATAGGTGCTTCCTTTTCTACCTCTTCGACAACCTCTCTTTCGGGTGGTGTCGGTGGATTTTTCTCAATCTCTACTCTTTTCTTACCAAAACTCTCCTCAACCTTATTACCATTCTCCTTAGGGTTTTTGATTTGTTCTTCTTTTTCGTTTTGTACAGCGGTTTCACCTCCTTTCTTAGGTACCACATGTACGGGGCTTACCCATTTACTATCTGATATTTGGTATATTATTCCAGCCTCTAACAACTTTAACACTTCCCTTTTTACTACGTCACTCATTATAGTATTTATCCTTCGTTGATGTTCTCTAGAGGGTTTTGAGTCTTCCTCCAGCATAATTCGGTGCATACACACAGAAGGACTTATTCCTTTAAGATCGGAGATATTATAACCTAGAGCTGAGGGATATTTTCTTAAAACATCTAAGAGTTGATTAGTTTCAGGACCTTCTAACGTGGCACTAACTAGTACTGGGCGGTTTAATTCTTTGTCTAAGAATTCGTATCTTAAATTCTTAGGAAGCTCCTTAAGCTCTATTGGTGGGTTTTTCAGACATGGCATATGATCTGGGGTAAGTGCCAAGCATTCGTAAAGGCTGTTATCTATGTAAGGTTCAGATAAGCGTTCGAATCCATCGTCCTCCATTATGGGGATCGAAGGATTATTGCTTTACAATCTATTACCCAAATAAAGATTCCACATAGAGATTCCCCCCCGATGTGACGGATTATTGCTTTACAAAGTGAACTTTATGCCTAAGGTTGGAAACTAGGATTGGATGCCTAGAAAGTGAAAATACTAGTCTATTTATAGTGCTAATGAGGTTGTAATGTCCGCACAATGTTATGGAAAATGGCTAAGTAATAATTTCCAAACGTGTGTAACTGCTTCTAACGTTCTTGACCGTTTTCCTGTTACAACGGTCGGCGCCCGCCTACCCCCTCTCCGTATCCACCGAGTGTGTATCTTTCCATGTTGTAGATCTCTTCTTTAGCTTTCCAACGCTTCAAACGGGGCCTCATTCTGATTTACGGATAAAAAGTTATGTCCAAAATCGTTAGACAATGCCTTGCGTGCAAATTGTTGCATTTCTTCCGTTTTTCATCCGAATTACTTCAATTCTTTGCATGTGACTCTTAAATGGCTAAATACCTAAAAAAAACAAAATACCAACATAATAGTACAAATTCAAATCAAAACAACTAGAAAACACGCATTAATCAGGTCAAATAAACGATGTATTTTCACGTTATCACTCAACAAGAGAGTCTTTTATACTCAACAAGAGAGTGTTCTTTGTATCTCGTACGAAGCCCGAGATGGAGGCTGAAGGTGATCAACTCAACAAGAGAGTCTTTTTATACTCAACAAGGGAGTGTTTTTTGTATCTCGTACGAAGCCCGAGATGGAGGCTAAAGGTTGTTTAACTCAACAAGAGAGTCTTTTTGTATCTCGTACGAAGCCCGAGATGGAGGCTGCAAAGGTTAACTTTGCTAGGGAGAATCATTGTACAAAGCCCAAGAGGAGGCTAAGGTTACTGTTTCAGTTGAGTGACAGGTCCAGTATGTTGGTTAAAAGAGAAAATCAGTTCTTATATGGGTGATGTTGTACTCATGGATTTGATCTGAGGATCGGGATTATTTCCTGTTCTTTAAGGTAACGGGTGTAATACCCCAAAATTTGCCCTCTCATTTCTTCATATCATTTAGCATATGCTTTCATTTCATTGCATTGCATTCAAGCATAGAAAAATAAAACATTAAGCATTTAGCATTGCATCTTGCATAAGGGCATGAGATCAGTTGATTTTCAAAGAGGTGGATCATCCAAAGCAAGAACAAGAGCCAAGGGTCTCTCAACAAGCCGCAAGGGTTTATTATATCATGTATCATCCCACTTGATCTCACAAGTCATTGAAAGAAGGGAAATCATCAAGAGGATTGAACAGTGCATCATCTCCTATACAAAATAGTCTAAAATGGGGATCTGACTCTCAAATGGGCAAGCTCTTTGGGTTTTTATCACCTCCAAATGTCATATCTCCTCTTTGTTAGATAGGATATACATCATGTTCAGAGGAATTTGGATTTAGAGGATGTGCTTTTTCCTCCTAACTAGAGGGTACCAAGATTAGGGTTTTGAGTTTAAGAGGTCTCCTGATGAAATTTTGATGCAAACTTGATCTCAATGTTTTCTACATGATGTTAAGTGTCTAAGGATGGAAGATTGGCCAGTGATTCACTTCAGAAGAGGTTCAAATGATCAGTTGCTTGATAATCAAGAAATTGGGGAAAAAGTCAAATGTGCAGTGAAAAAAGTCAACTCCTGACTTTTTGAGGTCAAAATCATGAAATTCAAGTTATATATGTTCATTGGACAAGATTTGATCAAGAAATGATGGAGGAATAATGAAAAATCAAGAAGTTACAAAACTGCCAAAAATAGAAACTTTAGGGTTTCCAAAAATGGCAAGTTTTAACCATTTTGCACCCCACTTTGAGGCTCTCTTTCTCCAAGATAAAAGCTCCAAACTTTAGGCCCAAGTTGAGCCAATTAAATTTCATGTTCTAAGCTTCAAATCCATATAAAGAACTCTTCCATCGGATCAAAATTGAGGGAGTCATGATCAATCAAAGTTTGGTGAAATCAAGGCAAATCTCAATTCATGGCAAGGCAAGCGCAGGCCCATAGGCCATAATTTCATCGAACAGTTGATGTGCCAAATGTCAAGCCAATTTTCTCCATCAAAAAGGCTTTAAATGAAAAATTGTTGAACATCAAAGTTGTTCATCTCCATGGCCTCTTCAACTTTGATGTTGGACATTTTTTCATTTGAACAAGTTATGAAGGTTATATGAGGGCTCGAACAAGGTGGTTTCATGCTGAAAGTTCACAAGTCACAAGGCCTTGCTTGCAGCCCAAGTCACACACCCATGCACTAGTAGTGGTTCCTTGTTTTCCAAGCAACCGAGTTGATCCTAACTAACCGAGTTAACTAACTTGACTCGGTGAGTTGAGTCTAACTAACTCCGACCCTAGCTCCAAACCCAAACCTCATTCCAAACCTCTCACACTCCAAACCTAACATCTATTTAAGAGATGCTTCACTCATTTTCAAGAACTTCAACCATTTTTCTCAAATTTCTCACATTTCACTCTCATTTTCTCTCTTCACTTTGCTACAACTTCTACTTCTCTCTTTCAAAACCACACACAAAAGCTCCTATTTCTTGAAGAATAATCACTTTTTACATTGAAAAGTGATTAATTCTTGAGCTAAACTTCATCTTTTAGTTTGCATTGGTTGGATTTTCTGGAATTGCAGCTTTTTCTTCTTCAATCCAAAGGTTTCTCACCATTTATTTTGGTGCAAGTTGGATTTTGGTGGATTTTCGCGATTTCGTTCGGTTTCGACGCATTTCGGCTATTGATTGAAGAATCTCTGATTTTCTTTCATTTTTTGCACCAAGATTACTTTGCAACAATTACCAAAGCAAGTCTCCGCTTTGTAGGTTGGTTTTCCCTAAATCTACACTGTTTTTAGCTTATCCGCAACTTATTCGATGTAGATCTTTGTGGATTTTCGATTTGGATTCATGTGCTTGAATATGATTCTTGATGTGGTTGTTAATTGAATCCAATTGATGTTTGATGATTGTAATTCTATGTAATTTCGTGATAAATTGATTGCATGTTCATTTGGAAGTTTGGAGAAGTGATTTGCTGCAGAAAAGTGCTTTTGAAATTGTTTTTTTTTTCCACTGACCCAAAGTAACCGGTTACTCACCGTTTGTTAACCGGTTAACATGTGTATTTTTGCGTAAATTGTCTGATTTTCAACTAAGTAACCGGTTACTCACCGTTTGTTAACCGGTTACTCTGGGGCAGAATGTGTATTTTTGTGCATTTTCTTGCTTGTTTGACATCCTTAACATGTTTAAACTTCATGGATCAATGCATTGATGATTGGTGGATTATTTTTTAGATATCTTAACTCACACCACAGTACGAACATGATTTTACGACACGCGTGCCTTTGTTTTTCATCATTGAGCATAATTTTTGCATTGTAGATTAATTGATGTGATGAACACATGATGCACACACTTGGAGCTTATTAATTGCTAATTGATGTTATGTTGCTGGAATTACTATGCGCATGTTCATTTGCTTTCCATTTCAAGAGATGTATGCTTGTTTTTGACTTGCTCATATTCTTGACAATGTGTATTCTTTTGTAATGTGCATTATATCATGTTTGTTTTCAAGGATTGTTCACCATGATTTGTAATATGATTGTGATCGTGTTTGTTTGATGAATGTGCAAGGCTTGATGCATGATAATGGTTGTTCATGATTGAAATTGTTTGTGAATGCATGATGTCTCTAATCTTCCACTGCTGCCTATACACATGTATGCTGTAGTATGTGCTGCCAAATGCTTGTTACACCCATTTTATATACTGAACGTGCGCTGTTGTTTGCTGTTTGGTATATGAAGCTGAATTTACTGCTGTTCTATTGCATGTGGGCTGTAATAGCTGCTATTTTCATTATTTCCTTTCATTGGCTTGTTTGACCAAGTTCTTTTACTTAGGATTTCTTGTAAATAGTTTTTGAACTAACCTTTTCATGTAGGTGATAAGGGTAAGTAAGTGTGTGGATATGCTTCCACATACACTTCTTTCTTTCATCTTCTATTATTTCTTTTAACAATTCAAATTGTGATTTTGATGAGCATAGACATGCTTTCTTTGAATAACTTCTTCTTCATCCCTCTTTAAGATCAACTTAACTTTCATCTTGGAAGTAAGTTGCTTCTTTTGTTCTTCTTCTCCTTTCTTTTAGGATTAGGTTTCTTAAACCTCATTAACCATAGGATCACCACGTATGATAATATTAAGATTGAGTCTTAGTCTCCCTCATTAGTTTTCACCTTTCTCTTCCCATTTGAGTCTCTCTTATTCTCATTTCAATAAAAGCAAAAACACTTAATAATGGCATAACATATATTGCACTTAAGCCTAAAGTGTGGGAAATGGAAGTAGGGGAGCTTCTCCTCTCCTTTCTAGAGTGTTTAGCATACGTCCTGTTAGGACGACCATGCTACGCATTCAATCTTATATGATAGACTTGAATGCAATATGTGCTATTAAAACACCAATAATCAAAACACTTCTTTCTAAAAAACTTCAAACAAACAATAACGTCTTTCCTTCGGGAGTTCTCTTCTCATTTCCTTCACTCCTTCCTTAAGGACTCGTCAAGTCTGTTCTACCGCAAACAGGTAATGCCTAAGTCTCCCTACAGCGAGGTGCAACACCTAACTACTGAGACGCGCACTCTGACGTTTCCACTAAAAAAACACAAACAAAGCGACCCTCGTTGAGGGGAACTACATCGCTCTGATTCTCATGCTCCCGATGAGATACGTAGGCAGTGGGGTAGGGCCCATTCGAGCACTTCTTTTATTTTCCCTACATTTGTTTCTCTTTCTCTCTCCTTTCCTTTTCCAGTTTTCCAGCTAGCAGTTCCTTTTCCAGTATCTTTTCCTACACCCTTTGATTGAAGCAGCAAGCGTGGATCCCATCGGGTACGATGGACGCGTGGGGATGCTAATACCTTCCCTTCGCGTAACCGACTCCCGAACCCAGTTCTCTTGGTCGCAAGACCATGCTTTTCCTTCCCTTTAGGTTTATGCAGTGTTTCCTTTCCCTCTCATGGGATAAATACACATTGCTGGCGACTCTGTTTTTGTGCCACTTTCGCGTTTGTACTTGGATGAAAATCCCGGGAGCGACAGCTGGCGACTCTGCTGGGGAAATAACTCAGAATCTCTGGTTCTCTTAGCGAGTCAATCCTTGCGCTTGTCTGTTCTTTCATTGGGTGTTTGATGTGATGTTGTGTTTTGCTGTTTATCATTTTTACTGTACTATTATTTACTGTATTACTGTACTTTACTGTATTTATTGCATTTTACTGCATTACATATCATTATTATACTGTGCTGTGCTGGACTTTTCTGTTTGGTGGGCAGGGTGTTCTGAGAGATAAGCCCACTACCCAGGCTTGAGTACACACATAGGTATTAGAGTGGATAGTCGTGACGCTTACGTGGTGGTGACCACGTATTGTTGTTCATGAGACCCACAACCAAACGAGGTTCAATCAGGAGCTATCTGCTACTGCATGTTATGCAGGCCAGTAGTTATTCTCTTGAGGAATTGTCGACTCTGGTGACCATTCCCGAGGACTCAGTTGCGGCACTCCTCCCGAGATGTGACAGTGGCAGACCACATTATGTGGCAAACCCATTGCACATTCTCGATCCGAGGACCCAATGCTGGGAACTTGCTATAGGATGTCCTTTTTGAAAGAGAATCAGTGGAGGCACTCCTCGATTGGCGATAGTACTGTACCCCGAGGGATGAATGTACTATTTCTTCTTGACCTCAGTGCCTTAAGCTGAGGACCTTTCGTTTTGGTGAATCAGTTAAGGCCTTCTCGATTGATGATGATGCCAAACTAGAAATGGTGAACGTATCATCATTTTTCGACCTGAGAGCCCGGGATACTGAGGATCTTAGTACCCACATGTGAGAAGGGCGGGTTGTTTACAGGTTTGCAGGTGACCATAACCTCCTACATACCCGGTCTTCTGTTGCCATTACACAAAAGGAGAATTCATCCTATTGTATTCAGATGGTTCCTACCTATGGTTCTATATTGATCTCAGAGCTACACTGACACCGTTCACAGTCCAACACAGACGCGTGGCACCTTGATCCCATGCCTTGCATTGCATCTTTTTCTCTAACATTCATATTTTTTCATTTTCCAGGTAGTATCTGATTTTGATTCCAGTCAAAGGGCAGTCATAGGGATGGACACCAAGAGGGGTAGGAAGAATATCATTGTGTACAAGTTCCCGAAGCTCATCCTGGGTCAGATTTGTAAATTACAAGAGATGGCCAGTCCGAAAGTGTTAGGAATGTTCGGAGAGAAGTATGGTTGGATCCTATCCTTTGTTCGTAACATCAGTGAATATGAATATAATGGCTTGCACACCTTGATGCAGTTCTATGATCCGTCCCTGAGATGCTTTGTGTTGACAGATAATGTTTTGGTTCCCACTCTGGAGGAGTATTCTAACATCCTGGGAATTTCCATCAAAAAAGGTGTTCCTTTCTGTGGATCAAAGGCAGATCTTGATTTCCAAGCTGTAGCTGGTGCTCTTTATTTGAGCAAGTCAACTTTGGAAGCTGATATTTCTGGCAAGGGAAAGGTTCATGGCTATCACCTATCATACTTGGCAAGCAAAGCTCAAGAGGCAGCAAAGGAGGAGAAGTGGAATGTCTTCAATGCAGTGTTGGCTCTCTGTGTGTATGGTATTGTCTTGTTCCCGAACGAGCCTGATTTTGTTGACACAGATGCTATCAAAATATTTGTAACTCAGAATCCGGTGCCGACCTTATTAGGAGATCTCCATTATGCTTTATACAACAGGAACAAGAAGAAACGAGGTGGGACAGTTCATTGTTGTGCACCTCTTTTCTATAAGTGGTTTGCCAATCGTTTACCCCAGTCAGGTGCTTTCAAGGATACTAAGAGTTACCTGAAATGGAGCCAACGTCTGTTGGGTCTAGACGCTAAGGATATTGTTTGGGTGAATCACGGAGTGCTGGGTAAAGACATTTTGCACAGTTGTGGTGAATACCCCAATGTCCCGTTGATAGGGAGAAAAGGAGGTATTAACTATAACCCTTCCTTGGCTATCCGAAAGTTTGGGTATGCCCTAAGAAGTCCCCCAGTTGAAAAGGAGGTGGAAGAATCTCTGTATTTTCACATGGCTAACGATGGATTGGATGTGGCGCAGGAAGCTTCTAGAGCATGGCTCAGTAAACAGAAGAGAGGAAAGACCGTGTGGGGTTTGCCTAACAATCAAACTTTCCCTCCATATGAGCAATGGATAAAGAAGAGGGTCGAAGAGTACTATTTGCCTTTTGATTGGGTGCCTCCCTTGTATCCCAAAGTGACAGAGGAAAGAATCACCGTACCAATTGAAGAATTCGATAAGCAGCGAAAAGTGGTGCAAGATTTGAGAGAGGAAAATGCTAGTATGAGTAGTAGACTTCAGGGCGCTTTACATGACAACTTGGAGATGAAATGGAAGGTCCAAGATTTGACAGAGCGCTTGGAAAAAAGGAAGAAAGATCTTGATGACAGAGCTCAACACTGTAGAAAGATCAGTATGACCGCTGAATCATCCAGCAAAGCCTACAGGGAAACCAAAAAGCTCTTGGCCAAAACTGAAGACAAGCTTGCCACATATAAGGAGATGTGGAAAGAGCTTAAGATTGAGAATGGGGAGTTAAAAGAAGAGCTTCAAAGAATGAAGGAAGACAAGAATCACTTCTCTGGTAAGTGGAAAGAAGCCCAGAAAGAAATTGAAGAGCTCAAACTGTAAGCGGGAATCAAGAAGTCAAAGCACGAAGGCAATGATGTTGAAGAGCAGATTGCTAGGCTGAATTAGGATGTCGAGAAGAGAAACAGACTGATTAAGGGTTTTCTAGAAAGACCTACTCATCTAGATACTGTGAACCTTCTTGAAGAGATTGAAGCCAACTTGTCTGGAATCTATTTGTAGTAATTCTGTTGTTTGTATTTTGCTGTGATTACCATCAGGATTGTTGATGAAATCACTTTTGATTGTATTGAATCTATCTGTATGTTTTCTTATGATACGATATTACAATATTTGGTTTAGCCGCACCTGTCTCTACAACTCTCAGTTTTTGAAAGGTGTATTTATTTGTTTGATTCTGTAATATTTCTGGATTCAGATTTATTTTCCGATGTTGTGTCCTATCCCTTACCCGATTTCAAAGCTGGAATCAAAGCAGATATGCCCGGGAAATGTTTAAATATGATTGTTTGCATTTTTGCATTTACATCCTCATAATCATAAGCATTTTTGCATAGCAGGTACTTGCTCCGGTCTTCCTAACCTTTATTCAGTTTCAGGCATTATAGCTGAGAATCACGTTCACCGATACTCAACTCGTAGAAATCCAGCCAGAACCATGGATCTGGTTCAAGCAGAGTTGAGGGAAATGCAAAGCCAAATGGGGCAGTTTATGAGGGACATGCAAGCTTTAATTCAAGACCAGAAAATACTGAAGGAGGAGGTCAATCAAGTGAAGACCCAGATGAGTTTTGTTATGGAAGTTGTGAGAAATGTGCTCAGAAAAGATGATAACCCTACACCTGAGGCTACAACAGAAGTTGTCGTTCCACGATGGCCTGTGGAATCTATCCCAAAGAGTGATATGCCTCACGGATTTTCTGCACAACCTGGAATTCAGAAACTTACTCACCAGCAGTTACCTCTTGTTTCCCCAGACGGCCCCAAGGCTAGGAAGTACCTACCAAAGTCGAAGAAAGCTAACAAAATCTTTGATCCGCTTCCTATGCCTTATGCTCAGTTGTTGAGGTACCTACATCAACTCCAATTGGTTGAACTTCGGACGATAAATCCCCCTAGTGGCAAGCTCCCATTCAATTATGATGCAAGTGCCCATTGCGATTTTCACTCTGGTGCGCCGGGGCACAATGTGGAAAAATGTAAAGCCTTTCATAATGTGGTCCAAGATCTGATTGATTCAAAGGCAATAGATTTCGCGCCAGGCAGCATAAGCATACGGAGCAATTCTACTCCTACTGCTGCAGGAAATATGAATTTCTCGGCGTTCCCTCTTGAAGCGGCATCAAGTCAAGGGCATATCTTGCAGTCCTCGGTCTCAAAATCCCCATATCAGCAACTTGTTCCCGATCTTAGGCCAAGTTTGAAAATGAAAGTGCTGGGAAGAGAGGAGTACCGAATCAGTATCAGCAACAGACTAGCTCTCAGAGGAGATATCAAAGACCCAGAAAGCCCGAGAGAAAATTTGATCCCATTACTGTCTCTCACAGTCAGCTGCTCTGCCGTTTACTTCAAGACTCTTTGATTCAGTTAAGGGAAGTGGTTCCTGTCCCGTATCCCCTTCCGCCAGGTTATGACAAGAATGCTAGGTGCGAGTACCACTCAGGGACACAGGGGCATGCCATTGAAGATTGTAAGGTGTTCAGGCATAAAGTGCAAGATCTGATTGACGCTGGGATCATTAGTTTCACTGCAGATGGTCTGTACGTTAACTAAAGCTTCCCAAGTAAGCACGTAAAAAAGGGAAAGACATCATCAGAAGCAATAAGTCCAGACGGAGTCAAGCCTCCTCAACAAGGACAATCATGTAGCTTCTTTGCTGCATTTCCATATGTAGTCATTATTTGTTTGTTCAGACATTGTTTGCATGTTAAAAATTGTTTGCATTTGGTATGATGATTTTAATGCAATGAATATGTTTTCTTGAAGAATTTCATTTGTGTTCACTCATTTAATGTTAATGTGCACTGCAATACCAATTTTCTTGCTTAAACTCTCTGAGGGAGGATGATGATTTGAAAACGCAAAAATCTCTAAGGGTGTGCTTTTGAATAAGAACTCTGTTGAGGATGTACAGGCATTGTTTCAAATCCCTAAACACTGGAGATATAAGGGAGATATACCCTCGTTAACCCCTTTGAGCCTTGAAGTAGGAGTTTCTTTCGTACTAAAAAACCCTCACATTTAACCCAGGGGCAGGGTAGGCGTCAGTTAATTTGACCGAGCGTTCAAATTCCAAAAGGAGTGTGCATATGAGGATCCATTACCTTCTATTCCACCGCCAAGAGGTCAAGAGATGTGAAACCACAATGGTTATCCATCAACAATCAAAGAGTGAGGCAGTCGCAACCCTTTCAACAAAGTTAAGACAAGCCAGCGTCACACGATTTGTTCCAAAAAGAATTGAAAAAAAAAAGAAATGAAAAGCCCGCTAAGTTGAAACTTGAAAACAAGCAACTTAGGTAAAAGTTACGGCATCCCGCTGGACTCCGAAATCAAAGATTCAAAAGAATCTGTCCAGGAAAAAGTTAGGGATAAGAAAAAAGAATGAGAAAGTGCGAACAGGATTACCCAAGAAAGATCCTCAAAAGAAAGAACAGAGTCGTGTGACTACGAACAAAAGACAAAAGGGGTGACTGTTACTCCAAAACCTCATTAGGTATCAAACCATCAGTGCATGGACTCCTTAAAGATCATGATATCTTTTTGAGAGATGAGCGCTTGTGTCAAATTAGCTGAACGTAGGACTGGAGAACATCACGAAGAGTGGGTGGGCACTGATAAACTTTGAGCCTTAAAGCTTTTTTCAAAACTGTGAACCAGGCCACGATACAACCCTCAAAAGTCCTAATTAAAACAGGGTTTATTTCAAGAGTGCATTCCGATGAGGTAGCGTTCTTGACTCCTATGAGTAATGCGAAGAGATCTTGTTGGTATTACATGTGCATGCTTTATTTTATTCAAAAATCAATGTCGTATCCTAACCCGTGATCCTCTCACAAAAGGTTTGTGACATCTTTTCAGTAAAACGTCAAGATTAACTTGTGTTGCATTAGAATTTTCATTCTCAGACTAAAACATTTTCTGCTTGCATACATTTGTTTGACATCAAAAGAAGTTTACATGTGGAAATTCAGTCCAGAAGCTTAATCTTGCCGAGTTGAGAATCCTGAAACTCCCGAAGGGCAGACACATCCGGTGGCACTTCCTCAAGAAACTTTGTTGAGAAGGATGTTTTCCAACAAGGTGTGCTAAGACGTAGTCGATCTGGGGCAATCACGTCGAATCATCTCTATAAGGTGTAGCCAATTTGGGCCAATCACGTCGAGCAATCTCTTCAAAGTTCAGTCAATATGGGGCATCGAGATTCAAACCTCTCCAAAGGCATGTACTCGGGGTCTTTCTTCGAAGATCAGTAGTCAGGGGCAAAACCTCTCCAAGGTTCATACTGGGGCAGGCCATCCCAAGAGCATGAGAAGTTAGTCCATCCAGACAACTAATCAACCTATCCAGGGTTCAGAGTATTGGGGCAGAATATCTCGTGGGGATATGAGATTGTTTATGAATCTTCTCGAGGCGAGTTTCTCTGTAGACCATACAGGTTGAGGTAGTTACTTCGAGATCTGACGAATCTCTCCAAGAAGTTTGAAGACATAGAGGCGTTTTGAATGACGAGTCTTCTGTAAGATCCTCTTGAGACAATTTCCTCTGGTGGATCGTGTGGTCTATGGCAAGTGGAAGTTTGTAAAAAACTATTGTTCACGCATATGCAGCCAATCAACCAAAAGGTTTGAAACAAAGGGGCATTCCAACCCAAGGCATTTGTGGTCCCCCGTCTTTAGCAGGCTTCATTAATAATGTTCCCAGCAAGAGATGCATCAAAACCTTTCTCCCCAACAAGTGGTGGTTCAGAGTTAGATTTTCTCAGTTGCAGAAGTCATATCCAGCACGGGGCATACATGCACATCCTTTGGTTTACAGGTAGCAGCCTCGTACTAGGCTCAAAGGCAAGATTGAAGCCTTTTCGAGATCATGGGATCATATCTTCTAGACGAGTAATCACTTATTCTCATACAGAATACCGGGGCAGTCAAGTTCCAGAAGGGTCCCCATGTCACCTTTTGTCACAACGTTTACTGATTGGGTCCATCTTCGGCCGTCGGTCGCTCACGACGATTCGATCTCAACAAGTCTATTCCAACTGGGTAGTGTTGTATCTTATTAAGTCGATTCTCCTATTCATAACTTCCAACAGCTACCAGCTTTTCTGTGTTGATAACGGTTGTAAATTCCCCAGTAGAGTTGCCTCACTGTTAATGTTCAAGACTTAACGAGTGTCCAGGAGTTTGAAGATGCCAAGTCTTCTGTAAAATCCTCTTGGGACGATTTCTTCAGATCAGCCGCGTGATCTAGGGCAGAAGAACGTTGTTGTACCTCCCAAACATGGGGAATCATAAAATTCCCCAACGAGATGTGTTCCAGATCTATTATCTCTAGTAGAGTGACCTCTCAAGTCTCGGCATCTGTCTAAGAGTTTGAGGACGTGTGGTCTTCTATAAAATCCTCTTAAGGGACATTCCCCAGCACGAGACGCTTTGAAGCGGTTTTCCCCAGCAGAGTTTGTTGTCAACTCATTATCCCCAGTGGGGTCGTCGAACGAAAGGGTGCCTAACATGGGACGTTGTGGCTCTTACCCTAAGCTCGACAGTTTTATTCCTCAACAGATTACCATGAATTCTCTGTGTCTTTCCCAGCAGATCTCTAGTGACTTTTCCTCAGCAGGTTGCAACAGAATGTCTTCTAACTAGGATTTGTGTATCCTTGACGGAGTAGTTTCGGTTCCCAACAAGAACGTGTCTCTGGTAGTTGTATTCCCCACAGAGTTCAGCATTGAATCTCGTCAACAATACTCCCCAGCTGAGTTGTTTTTTTCCTCCCCGCAGAAGTTTAGCAGGTCAACAGAATCTCTTCCTCAGCAAAGTGTTAGCATATTCTCCTCGGGTTTGATAGATCCCCAAGCAGAGTTTTAATAACTTGTCTTCTTCGGCAGAGTGTTAGTACATTCTTTCCCCAGCCAAGTCAGAAAATTCTCATCCCCAGCGGAGTTGCTATGACGAGAATTCGTCCCCAGTCAGATGAAGTAATTCCTAACAGAGTCATCACTCTCCTACATCTCAAAGTCCAATTTACTTTTGGCAAGCGTGACAATTCGAAGCAAACAGATTGTTCATTCATTCTCCAACAGAGATACCATCCTTGCAGGAGTCTCTAATGTCAAATCATTGATCATTGTTCCTTAGCAGAGTCAGCAGAGATGTCTGACATGCATGTAGAGCGTAATCCAGTATTGGAATTCTAAAAGTCCAACCGTAGATTGGCAAAAGTCCATCCAAGGGTGGCAAAGCAAGGCAAAGTCCAACCGTAGATTGGAAAAAGTCCATCCAAGGGTGGCAAAGCAAGGCAAAGTCCAATCGTAGATTGGTAAAAGTCCATCCAAGGGTGGCAAAGCAAGGCAAAGTCCAACCGTAGATTGGCGAAAGTCCACCCGCAGTATGCCCAGTCAGTAGTCGTTTGACTCCATTCAAAAAGACAACAGCTAAGTCCAACCGTAGATTGGCAAAAGTCCATCCAAGGGTGGCAAATCATCAGCAAGTCCAACCGTAGATTGGCAAAAGTCCACCCGCAGTGTGGCAATTCAGCTGCAAAGTCCAACCGTAGATTGGAGAAAGTCCACCAGCAGTGTGGCAAGTCAGTAGTCGTCTGACTCCATTCAAAAAGACAGCAGCTAAGTCCAACCGTAGATTGGCAAAATTCCATCTTAGGGTGGCAAATCATCAGCAAGTCCAACCGTAGATTGACAAAAGTCCACCCGCAGTGTGGCAATTCAGCTGCAAAGTCCCACCGTAGATTGGCGAAAGTCCACCCGCAGTGTGGCAAGTCAGTAGTCGTCTGACTCCATTCAAAAAGACAGCAGCTAAGTCCAACCGTAGATTGGAAAAAGTCCATCTTAGGGTGGCAAATCATCAGCAAGTCCAACCGTAGATTGGCAAAAGTTCACCCGCAGTGTGGCAATTCAGGTGCAAAGTCCAACCGTAGATTGGCGAAAGTCCACCCGCAGTGTGGCAAGTCAGTAGTCGCCTGACTCCATTCAAAAAGACAGTTTAAAGTCTAACCGTAGATTGGCGAAAGTCCACCCTCAATGTGGCAAGTCAGTAGTCATCTGACTCCATTCAAGAAGACAAAGTCCAACCGTAGATTGGCGAAAGTCCACCCGCAGTGTGGCAAGCCAGTAGTCGTCCGGCCTTGTACAAAAGACATTGCTAAAGTCCACCCGTAGTGTGGTAAGCCAGTAGTCATCTGGCGTTGTTCAAAAAGACATCCCTCCAGTGTTATTCTTCTCATCAGAGTTTTCTTCAAGCAGAGTTCATTTGGTTAGGTTTATATCCCTTTTCTTCTTCTCCTCAGAGTGCAAATTTTTTGGTTATTTTTGGTATTCAATCCCTCCATACCTTGAAAGTCTGACAGCAATCGCTATCATCCATTCAGGTCTACAGTGATTTAATAGGGGCAGCTGTAATACCCCTAAATTTGCCCTCTCATTTCTTCATATCATTTAGCATATGCTTTCATTTCATTGCATTGCATTCAAGCATAGAAAAATAAAACATTAAGCATTTAGCATTGCATCTTGCATAAGGGCATGGGATCAGTTGATTTTCAAAGAGGTGGATCATCCAAAGCAAGAACAAGAGCCAAGGGTCTCTCAACAAGCCGCAAGGGTTTATTATATCATGTATCATCCCACTTGATCTCACAAGTCATTGAAAGAAGGGAAATCATCAAGAGGATTGAACAGTGCATCATCTCCTATACAAAACAGTCTAAAATGGGGATCTGACTCTCAAATGGGCAATCTCTTTGGGTTTTTATTACCTCCAAATGTCATATCTCCTCTTTGTTAGATAGGATATACATCATGTTCAGAGGAATTTGGATTTGGAGGATGTGCTTTTTCCTCCTAACCAGAGGGTACCAAGATTAGGGTTTTGAGTTCAAGAGGTCTCCTGATGAAATTTTGATGCAAACTTGATCTCAATGTTTTCTACATGATGTCAAGTGTCTAAGGATGGAAGATTGGCCAGTGATTCACTTCAGAAGAGGTTCAATTGATTAGTTGCTTGATAATCAAGAAATTGGGGAAAAAGTCAACTGTGCAGTTAAAAAAGTCAACTCCTGACTTTTTGAGGTCAAAATCATAAAATTCAAGTTATATATGTTTATTGGACAAGATTTGATCAAGAAATTATGGAGGAATAATGAAAAATCAAGAAGTTACAAAACTGCCAAAAATAGAAACTTTAGGGTTTCCAAAAATGGCAAGTTTGAACCATTTTGCACCCCACTTTGAGGCTCTCTTTCTCCAAGGTAAAAGCTCCAAACTTCAGGCCCAAGTTGAGCCAATTAATGTTCATGTTCTAAGCTTCACATCCATATAAAGAACTCTTCCATCGGATCAAAATTGAGGGAGTTATGATTAATCAAAGTTTGGTGAAATCGAGGCAAATCTCAAGTCATGGCAAGGCAAGCGCAGGCCCTTAGGCCATAATTTCATCGAACAGTTGGCGTGCCAAATGTCAAGCCAATTTTCTCCATCAAAAAGCTTCAAATTAAAAATTGTTGAAAATCAAATTTGTTCATCTCCATGCCCTCTTCAACTTTGATGTTGGACATTTTTCCATTTGAACAAGTTATGAAGGTCGTATGGGGGCTCGAACAAGGTGGTTTCATGCTGAAAGTTCACAAGTCACAAGGCCTTGCTTGCAGCCCAAGTCACACACCCATGCACTAGTAGTGGTTCCTTGTTTTCCAAGCAACCGGGTTGATCTTAACTAACTGAGTTAACTAACTTGACTCGGTGAGTTGAGTCTAACTAACTCCGACCCTAGCTCCAAACCCAAACCTCATTCCAAACCTCTCACACTCCAAACCTAAAATCTATTTAAGAGATGCTTCACACATTTTCAAGAACTTCAACCATTTTTCTCAAATTTCTCACATTTCACTCTCATTTTCTCTCTTCACTTTGCTACAACTTCTACTTCTTTCTTCCAAAACCACACACAAAAGCTCTTATTTCTTGAAGAATAATTACTTTTTACATTGAAAAGTGATTAATTCTTGAGCTTAACTTCATCTTTTGGTTTGCATTGGTTGGATTTTCTGGAATTGCAGCTTGTTCTTCTTCAATCCAAAGGTTTCTCACCATTTATTTTGGTGCAAGTTTGATTTTGGTGGATTTTCGCGAGTTCGTTCGGTTTCGACGCATTTCGGCTATTGATTGAAGAATCTCTGGTTTTCTTTCATTTTTTGCACCAAGATTACTTTGTAACAATTACCAAAGCAAGTCTCCGCTTTGTAGGTTGGTTTTCCCTAAATCTACACTGTTTTTAGCTTATCCGCAACTTATTCGATGTAGATCTTTGTGGATTTTCGATTTGGATTCATGTGCTTGAATATGATTCTTAATGTGTTTGTTAATTGAATCCAATTGATGTTTGATGACTGTAATTCTATTTAATTTTGTGATAAATTGATTGCATGTTCGTTTGGAAGTTTGGAGAAGTGATTTGCTGCTGAAAAGTGCTTTTGAAATTGGTTTTTTTTGCCACTGACCCAGAGTAACCGGTTACTCACCGTTTGTTAACCGGTTAACATGTGTATTTTTGCATAAATTTTCTGATTTTCAACTAAGTAACCGGTTACTCACCGTTTGTTAACCGGTTACTCTGGGACAAAATGTGTATTTTTGTGCATTTTCTTGCTTGTTTGACATCCTTAACATGTTTAAACTTCATGGATCAATGCATTGATGATTGGTGGATTATTTTTGAGATATCTTAACTCACACCACAGTACGAACTTGATTCTACGACACGCGTGCCTTTGTTTTTCATCATTGAGCATAATGTTTGCATTGTAGATTAATTGATGTGATGAACACATGATGCACACACTTGGAGCTTATTAATTGCTAATTGATGTTATGTTGTCGGAATTACTATGCGCATGTTCATTTTCTTTCCATTTCAAGAGATGTATGCTTGTTTTTGACTTGCTCATATTCTTGACAATGTGTATTAATGTGCATTATAGCATGTTTGTTTTCAAGGATTGTTCACCATGATTTGTAATATGATTGTGATCGTGTTTGTTTGATGAATATGCAAGGCTTGATGCATGATAATGGTTGTTCATGATTGAAATTGTTTGTGAATGCATGCTGTCTCTAATCTTCCGCTGCTGCCTATACACATATATGCTGTAGTATGTGCTGCCAAATGCTTGTTACACCCATTTTATATGCTGAACGTGCGCTGTTGTTTATTGTTTGGTATATGAAGCTAAATTTACTGCTGTTCTGTTGCATGTGGGCTGTAATAGCTGCTGTTTTCATTATTTCCTTTCATTGGCTTGTTTGACCAAGTTCTTTTACTTAGGATTTCTTGTAAATAGTTTTTGAACTAACCTTTTCATGTAGGTGTTAAGGGTAAGTAAGTGTGTGGATATGCTTCCACATACACTTCTTTCTTTCATCTTCTATTATTTCTTTTAACAATTCAAATTGTGATTTTGATGAGCATAGACATGCTTTCTTTGAATAACTTCTTCTTCATCCCTCTTTAAGATCAACTTAACTTCCATCTTGGAAGTAAGTTGCTTCTTTTGTTCTTCTTCTCCTTTCTTTTAGGATTAGGTTTCTTAAACCTCATTAACCATAGGATCACCACGTATGATAATATTAAGATTGAGTCTTAGTCTCCCTCATTAGTTTTCACCTTTCTCTTCCCATTTGAGTCTCTCTTCTTCTCATTTCAATAAAAGCAAAAACACTTAATAATGGCATAACATATATTGCACTTAAGCCTAAAGTGTGGGAAATGGAAGTAGGGGAGCTTCTCCTCTCCTTTCTAGAGTGTTTAGCATACGAATATGCTACGCATTCGATCTTATACGATAGACTTGAATGCAATATGTGCTATTAAAACACCAATAATCAAAACACTTCTTTCTAAAAAACTTCAAACAAACAATAACGTCTTTCCTTTGGGAGTTCTCTTCTCATTTCCTTTACTCCTTCCTTAAGGACTCGTCAAGTCCATTCTACCGCAAACAGGTAACGCCTAAGTCTCCCTACAGCGAGCTGCAACACCTAACTGCTGGGACGCGCACTCTGACATTTCCACTAAAAAAACACAAACAAAGCGACCCTCGTTGAGGGGAACTACGTCGCTCTGATTCTCAGGCTCCCGATGAGATACGTAGGCAGTGGGGTAGGGCCTATTCGAGCACTTCTTTTATTTTCCCTACATTTGTTTCTCTTTCTCTCTCCTTTCCTTTTCCAGTTTTCCAGCTAGCAGTTCCTTTTCCAGTATCTTTTCCTACACCCTTTGATTGAAGCAGCAAGCGTGGATCCCATCGGGTACGATGGACGAGTGGGGGTGCTAATACCTTCCCTTCGCGTAACCGACTCCCGAACCCAGTTCTCTTGGTCGCAAGACCATGCTTTTCCTTCCCTTCAGGTTTATGCAGTGTTTCCTTTCCCTCTCATGGGATAAATACACATTGCTGGGGACTCTGTTTTTGCGCCACTTTCGCGTTTGTACTTGGATGAAAATCCCGGGAGCGACAACGGGGAATCCGAAGGGAGCTTTAGACTGTCCGAGTCTACGGGTTTTATCTTTTGTACTATGCTTAAGAAACAGTAGTAGTAAGATCTAGAATCTTTGAAAAACTGTTCTATTAAGATGACTAATTTCTGTTCCTATACCTTTAGGAGGTCGTCGGGACAATTTGTACGAAGCCCAAGAGGAGGCTGGAAACTTTTAAGAAGCCGAGGGATAATTTGTACGAAGCCCAAGAGGAGGCTATCTTCCCGGAGGAAGAATCATTATACGAAGCCTAAGAGGATGCTGTGAAAACTTCTAAGAAGCCGACGGGTCCTTGTACAACGCCCCAGAGGAGGCGGGGATGCTTTTAGGAAGCCTGTGGGTCCTTGCACTAAGCCCAAGAGGAGGCCGATGAACAGTTCCAGAAGGGGTTTCACATGGAACAATGTCCTTCTATATATGAACTGTTCAAGGGGGAGATTTCTTAGATCTAGTTATCTAAATTGTTGTGAAAGAAAATTCTCAGAGTTGAGGTATATCCGGGTGAACGTCGGAGGTAATGAGATAAGGTTTTGCCTAGTTCTAGACGTAGTTTCCGGGGAAACTCTAAATATCTATACTATTATTACACAGTTGATATGAGTTTATGAAAGAATACTTACAATGAAACAGACCCACAGTACAATTATATACATATGAAAGCGGGTAAACACTTACTCGGTTGTAGAGCTTCCATGATGTTTTGTTAGTTGTTCAACAAAGAAAGATTTGATAACAATATTATATTCAAAATCAAAGGAGAAAGTGCTTTGAAAAGAAAATTGGGGCTTACAGCTCAAGGAGAGGCCCAGGGTTTTATCAGTGATTACACTGTTATTTTGTATTTGTACAGGGACTTATACAAGTGACTGAGACCCAAAAAAGATTTTCTGTACAAAGGGATGGGTCTTACACTCCCTCAAGAGCCCCAAAATGATTGAAAGAAAAAGAAATGGGGCTTATAACACGGGGGTAGGCCCAGATGATTTATTTTTTGAACTGGCGATCACGCCGAGGTTTTCTCTTAACACAGAGGGGCTTATACAATATATGAGGCCCAAAATTGTTTTGGTTAAAAGGGGATTGGGTCTTACACTCTATTAGAGGCCCAAGTGAGTGTTTTGAATGGGTCTTATAGCTCGAGGAGAGGCCCAAGGTTTATTTTGAAAAGGGCGACGATCGCGCTGAGGTTTTGAAAACACTGTGGGTCTTATACAACGACTGAGGCCCAAACTATCTTGGTTTCAAAAAGGGATTGGGTCTTACACTCTATTAGAGGCCCAAAATGTTTTTAAAAGGTTTGATGAGGGTTGAATTACTCAAAACCCTAATTTGTTCCCAAAATGTATTTTAATTGAATAAAAAATTCAATTAAAATGACCAAAATTGTTTAACATGTGGAAAACAAATTGTGATCTTGGATTAATGTTTCAAAAATCATGTTTTGACCTACAAAATGATTAGAAATCATTAAAATTTGCAAAATCAAGAAGGAAAAAATATTTTAAATGTAAAAAACAATTAAAAGATTAATTCTTTGCAAAAATATCTATTATATGAAATAAATAATATTTTTGGGATTTTTTGGTAAAATAAATATTTTAACATTTTTTTGAATTATTAAAAAAAGAATCAACCCAAAATCATTAAAACTCAGAGAGAAATTAATTTTTGAATCAATTAAATAAAATCACAAAATTCAAATATTTGAATTTTCAAAAAAGGGCGCCAAGAACACGCGCGTGTTCTGAGTTTTGTCCAGATTTGCATTTCCTCTCCAATCTCACTGAATACTTGATGGAATCATGCAAACCACATATCAATCTGCTCGTTTCAACCTCACGATCATGTCTATGGTCTTTAATTTCATTTATTTTTAACATGTAATAAGAAATCAAGACCAAACCTCAAGAACCCTAAAATTTGCATGAAGGCTGAGAATTTTGATACACGATTCAAACAAAGCAATTAATTAAGGGGAAACATTCTATGCATGATTATGAATATTTGGCAAAAGTATTGTGCGAGGAAATATGCATAGATTAAGAGATGACTAAGTTTGGGCTTACTTGAAGGTCGTGACAGCAAGAGCAATGTGATTTTTGAGTTGGAGGTGTTACAGATGAGTTGTGATGATCTGAACAGCTCCCTTGCACCCTATGGAGTGTGTTTGAGTGCTTGGACTTGATTGGAAATGGCTGGATCACTTCATGGCATCTCAGCTGCAACTTGGTTAAAACCTTGAGCAACTGGCTGGTGATTTTGAGAAATCAATGTTCCAGATGTTGTTTAAGTGTTTGGATCACTCCTATATGATGTTTATAAGGTGTGTGTGTAATTGGTTTGGTTGGAATAGCTCTCAAACTCAAAACTCGATAGTAACTTGCTTTGGAAGGCAAATTTGGAGTGAAACAAGAGATTTTAAGGAAAACATCTATTTGATGGCTTTGGTGTACTCAAATTGAGCACAAATGAGCTCTATTTATAGTAGAGCAAGTTTGTTTTAGGATCAATAGTGAATTGCAACTGCAGCAGAGGTTTGGCCAATGTTGGCAAATGAGAATCCAAGTCTCCTCTAGCCATCGACTAGAGGTTAGAGCACAGAGTTGTGGTTCCCTAGTTGTTGGATCATCCTTGACTGAATTCAGTTGCAAATGTGTCAGTCCATGCCTCCTTGGTGCATCCATTAAATGCTCCAATCCAAAATTGGAGTTTTGTCCCTCTTTTAGGGATTTCTAGGTCTAGCATGCTATTTTTGGTTCCAAAGACTTGGGAGGCTTGGGATCAAAGTTGATTCCTCCTTGGTCCCCCTTTGAGGTGTTCAGATGGATAGAGTTGCTTGCCCTTTGCAAAATTTGAGCAAATCAAGCAAAACTCCAAAATCTGCCCTGCCTTGGCAGTTTTCAGCAAGGCATGTTGCCATGGTCATATCTCATAGCTCAAGTTGAGTTTGGTGATGTTCTTGGCCATTTTGGAAAGCCCTTATATAATA
Source organism: Lathyrus tuberosus (assembly GCA_022829125.1). NCBI lineage: Eukaryota > Viridiplantae > Streptophyta > Magnoliopsida > Fabales > Fabaceae > Lathyrus > Lathyrus tuberosus. The sequence goes on along the minus strand of JALAZF010000467.1, from coordinate 810,912 downwards.
CAACAACTTTTTGATCATATTTGGTTTTGATACTTTTTGGATCTAACTGAAAAATGCCCCTACATTTGGAGAAAAGTGAAGGCAGATTCTGACTTAGTGAAAATTTCACTAAGTGTTGGAAAAAGTGGCATTTCATGTTTTCAGCCATTTCGATCATTCCATAACTCAAACTGCATAATGAAGTGGAATGAGGTGTAGTTGACACTTTTGTAGAGGGCCATGAGGGCTACAAATCCAGCTTTGGATGGGGAAAAATGGCCTTGTGGTTTAGGAGTTATGGTCCTCCAAAGTTGGTACCCTTGCCACTTTATTTCATAACTTAGAAAATTTTCTAAGTTTTTATGGTTACCCCTTTTACAAGTTATCCCATTTTTCTTGATTTTTCTTGATGAATGATGATTCAAATCACACATTAACATCATTTTAGGGTTAAAAAACCATAATGGTGAAAAATCTCAAAAACTCAAAGTTGACTTTTGTGCACAGTTGACTTTTTATCAGATGAATTCCAAACTGTGCGATCCTCTATGAAATCAAGTCATTGAACTAAATCAAACTTGATGGATTAATTTCATAGGTATCATATGGTGTATTGCATCATGTCCTAGGGTTTGGGAGCATGCCCTGGTCAAAAGTCAAAGCCACAGTTGACTTTTCTTGCAAAACCCTAACTGTGGTTCAGATGAAATTGAAACTTGTTGATCAAGCTTCCTGGATCAATCCATTGTTACAAATGGATCAACGTGGTATATTGGAGACCCTCAAATCCCCTCTTGAGGTCTTGGCTCATGTTTTGTTCCAAAAGTCAACTTAGGGGTGAATTAGGTCAAGAAACCCTAATTCCTGATTTTTGATGTATGCATCCCCTGAGGCTAAATTGACTTGGTGAGTGGGTTTATGATGTCCCTTGGAGCATCATAGGTTATGCTTTGAAGCATTGGCTCATGCTCAGAGGAAAATTTCCATCTGGAGGCTCTGGTCGACCAAACCCTAATTTGGTGACACTGGCGATCTTAAGGCTTGATCCACCTAGAAGGGAGAAGCCTTGTGCTTAATCCTTGAAGTGGAAGTCCTCTTGATCCATTGGGGATGTTTTAGAGGCTAGACAAGTTGAAGATCATGTCATTTCTTGATTGATCCTTTGTCTAAGAGCTCTGAGAGGGCCTGCAACCCTAATTCTGATTGTAGTGGATGCTCACCCATCTTTGGGGAGACTAATGGTTCATCCATATTGTGATGATAATTTACACAATGATGGGAAATCTTAGTGGTCAAAATTTGGGGTATGACAGATACAACACGAACATAGAAATATGGAGAATTTTAGAACTTAATATATGATCAAATTGGTGCAAAAAGCATCACTAAATATAGGTTACTTGAGTTTTCTCAACAAGCTTAAATTAAAATTGGCACAAAAATCATCATGCAACCTGGCTCTTACTTGTCAAAGCAACATAATCATGTTGTGTGTCAGTTATGATTTCTAAAAAATAAAATCGACAAAAAAAATTTTCAATCTTATCTGACATTATTATCTTCTTCTTTTTACGAAATTTTTGACAAAGATAGTCAGAGAATGGCAAATCCAAACACTTAAAACATTGTTGATCTAGAATAATTGGACCCCCACTATCAATTCATTCCTCTGAAGCTCACATATTTTTCTCTGGAACTTCTCCCCTCATTCCCTCCTTGCTAAACCCAAACCAGCTCAAAGCAAACCTAACAAATCTTTTGTGAAATCCCTTGGAAGTGTTTGCAACATCCCAACAAGCCAATTGCCAATTTCATGTGTTAAGGGTGACAGACTATCAATATAAATACTAGAAGAAGAATACCTAATTGGATTAGATTCCTGCAAGCATAACATACACTACAGAATTTTGTTGCCATAAGGTTCATCCCCTCTCACGGTGCTTCAGCTTCGAGCAAAACTAACAACATTATAAAGCTCAATTGCAAAGTGGGGCACCGCCTCCCTAGGTAAGGGCTTTTATGAATTTAAATTATCTAATTTAGAAGGTGTTAGAAGGGTAAGATTCATGCCTTCATAAAGTTTAAACTATGAAGTTATGAAACTTTTCCCTTGGACTAGAAATTTTATCCCTAATAATGTTAACCACAATCTAGTCCAAGTTTGAGTCAGGATTCATCGGTTATCCCAAGAATATTGGAGACCCAAAATTATTTTCCATTGCTAGTAGTCTAGACACCCCAATATGTATTGACTCGACATCCAATAGACCACCTTTTGAGAGGGTTGTTGGACATTATGTTAGGTTCTTGGTAGACATTGACTTATTTAAAGAACTGAAAGATGAAATTTAGGTGAAATGAGTAGGCTATGCCTTTTTTGTTGAGATTGAATATGAGAAAATTCTAGAGTTATGTCACTTCTGCAAAGTTGTAGGACACTCTGACCTCTATTGTAAATTGAATATAGACTATAACATTTTTATCTTCTGCCTACTTGTCAATTAATTTCAATGGAGAGTAGCATGGCTACTTCAAGTGCACTAGAGGGGTGAGGCAAGGTGACCCTTTGTTACTACTTCGTTTCTGTGTGGCAAAAGATGTGCTAAGTAGAAGTATTGGAAAGCTAATATTAAATGGGAAGCTTTATTTAATCAAATCATCCAAAAAAACTTTGTTCCTTCACACATATTGTATGTATATGTTATACTGATCTTATGCCCTAGGAATATGGCTAACATAGAGTCCCTTATGAATATTTTCATGATTATTCAAAGGCTTCAGGTTAACAGTTCAACCTTGCTAAATCTATCATATACTCTGGTTCCATCAACAACAAGAAACTTAACATAATCATGGATAACACTAGTTTGAAAAGGGGACTCTGTCTTTTAACTACATTAAAGTCCCTATTTTCTAAGGGATAGTGAAATCAAATCATCGTTTTTCCATCACTAGTAGAATCTTGGCCAAATTGTCAGCTTGGAAAGGTTCTTTAATACCAATGGCCAATAGGCTCACTCTGGTCAAGTCTAGAATCTACAACATGATTTCTTATACTATTAACATTTACTCTTGGCATGTGGATCTACTTAGAAGAATTGAAAAGGCTTGTAGAAATTTTATTTGGACATGTGATATTCACAAGAAGAATTTGTTCACGGTGGCTTGGAAAAAAAACTTGTCAACCTTAAAATAGTGGTGGTCTTGATGTAAGGGCTCTATTGAGACTGAATAAGGCTTCTAATCTCAAGCTAGGGTTGGAGTTAGTGAATAACATGGATGTTGGAACAAAATTGGTTTGTCCCATATCCCTTGGGTTTTGATTATAACAAATTATTTAAAGAACAATAGGGTATACTAATGTTTTCTCAAGTGTGCAGGACCATAGACTAAAATTCATATTAAATCCAAGTGTTGGTTCTGACTTTGAACATCCAAAGAGAAGCGTGAAGAGCATATTCTAATTTATCAGAAGCTGGAGAACTGACTCTTAAGGAGTCTTCTTCTAAAAGAGGTCAACATTGTAAGATCAGATTCTGAAGAAGTCAGTCTCTGAAAAACAAACTATGGAGAAGTCTGTTTTGATCAGAACCTGAGCTAGTCAAAGCGCAAGAACCAAGATGACACCAATGGGTCATTGTTCATCTCTGAACACACTTTATCAAGTGATGACCTATGCGCTAGCCTCTTCATAGAGTCTGTTGGAATACAACCGCTAATTCCTTTTGTAGAAAAGGTTTTTCAAACTAGGTTTCACCTAACTTGACAGTTTGGTGAAACATCTCATTGTCTTCCAACGTCTCTTTTGAAGCTTCTCAAATGACTCTACTGCTGAATCTTCAATGGCTCTTTTTCTTCACTATTTAAGGAGCTAAAAGAATTGAAGAATATACAGGACAACAAAGGAATACACACTGAACATGCTAATACACCATGATTGACAAACAAAAGAGAAACTACTCTGTCAATGTTTTAGCACAAGATAAACTTAGGATTTCTTATCCTTGTATATATTAGAAATCCTTAAGTCCTAAAAGAGTCATATTGCTTTGTATTATTTATACACCTCTGATTGTATATCAAGTGTATTAACCCAACAATCATTTATCTGATAGGTTGATTGTAAGAAGTCTATTACTAAGTGCTTGAGCAAGGAAGTCTTGAGCTTCTGTGCTTGAGCAAGGAAGTCTTAAACTTGTGTGTTTGAGCAAGGAAGTCTTAAGATTGTGTGCTTAAGTAAGGAAGTTTCAAACTTGTGTGTTTGAGCAAGGAAATCTTGAGCTTGTGTGCTTGAGCAAGGAAGTCTCAAACTTGTGTGTTTGAGAACAGAAGTCTTAAGATAGTATACTTAAGCAAGGAAGTCTCAAAATTTTGTGTTTTAGCAAGGAAGTCTTAAGCGTGTGTGCTTAAGCAAGGAAGTCTCAAACTTGTGTATTTAACCAAGGAAGTATTAATCTTGTGTGCATAAGCAAGGAAGTCTCTTACTTGTATGTGTGAGCAAAGAAGTCTCTTGCTTGTGTGCTTGAGAAAATTGTAAGCTTAATTGGTTATAGTAAAAATCTCTAGTAAGTATAAAGGGACTGGATTACTCTCGGTTTGTGAGCAGAACCAGGATAACTATGTGTGTTACTCTTTCTTTCTTGCAATTTATATCCACTATCTATCTCTAACTAACTCAGATTATATAACCTTATGTTTAGAATATGACTTAAGAGTTTTAAAAAGAAAGAAAAAGAAAACACAATCCAACCCCCTTCTTATGTTTTTCTCACCTTCAGTTGGCATCAGAGAAAAACATATTGAAATATGTCTGGAGTTTCTGAATCTGGGAGTTATACTCCTATTCCACATGTTGCTATAAATCATGATTATAGCAACCTAGAAAAGAACAACTATACATCAAGACCTCCAACTTTCAGTGGAGACTCTACTGAGTTTGAATGGTGGAAGAGTAAGATATATACCCATATCATAGGTCTTGATGTGAGTTGTGGGATATTCTAGAAGATGGCATTGATATTCCAGTCAATGGATTTGGAATGGTATCTAATAGAAAAGCCCTCACACTAGCTCAGAAAAAGGTCTATAAAAACATCATAGAGTTAGAGATATCTTGGTTGATGCTCTACCTCATTCAAAGTACATCAAAATCATTGACATATTTACTGCTAAGACCATTTCCAATTCCCTATGTGCTACCTATGAAGGGAATCAACAAGTTTGGGAGGCTAAGGCTAACCTCCTGGTTCAACATTATGAGTTGTTTAGAATGAAGGAGGATGAAGACATTGAAACCATGTTCTCCAGGTTTCAAGTTCTTGTATCTGGACTTCAAGTTTTGAACAAGAGCTATACTACGTTTAATCATGTAAAGAAGATTCTCAAGAGTCTTCCTGCCAGATACAGTCCCAAAGTGACATCTATACAGGAGGCTAAATACTTAAACACATTAAGTCTTGAGAATCTCATATGTAATCTTCAGAGCCATGAAATGAAGCTCAATGGAGATTAACCTATGAGAAAGTCAAAGCCTTTTGCTTTGAATTTTGTTGCTAAAACTACAAGGGCTCCTCAAGTCTGGGAGTCTGGAGAAATTTTCTCGTAGAAAATTCTGAGGATGACTCAAATGATGAAGATATGGCCTTCATTATTAAAATATTTCATCATCAGGCCAAGAAAAAATTCTCTGGTAGAAGTAGTGGCTTCAAATGATCTGGCTCCTGAGTAAAAAAAAGGATGATCAGAAAGGATGCTTCAACTGCAAGAAGCTTGGTCACTTCATTGTTGAATGTTCCGAAATACAAAAGGACAAGCCAAAGAAAGGAAACTTTTAGATAGATAGCTTCAAGAGCAGATTCAAGAAAAGTCTCGTGGCAACATGGGATGAACTTGACAACGAAGAAGACTCTGAAAAGGATGAATAGCAAGCCAACCTTTCATTGATGGCTCTTACATCTTCAGAAGCAGAATCTAGCTTAGATTCAGGCTCAGAGTCTGATGAAGAGGATGTGGTATTTTCTAAACTTTCTTGTTCTGATTTAATTATCTTTGTCGAGGAGCTTATGGTAAGATGTCAAGAGAAATCCAGACACATGAAAATACTGAAGAAGCAATATGACCTTTTGAAAGATGAGCTAAAGTCCGTTCAAAACAGAAATGAAGCTCTAGAGAAAGAACATATTGCTCTAGTAAAGAAAGTGTCTGACAAACCTCTTAATGAGCATGAAATGTCTCTTCAAGAATTTCTCATAAATGGCTTTGATAGAACTAAACTTGCTTCCATGATCTATGGAGTTAGTAGAAGCAAAGGGGGAGGTCTAGGTTACTCACAAAAAACTTTTAATCCAAGGTTTGAGAGCTTGAGTAAACCTACAGATTCTTCCTCTTCAAGCTCTGCTCAAAAAGAGCTTAACTCTTATTTTGCCCTGCTATTGAAAATGCAAAGGTCTTGGCCTAGATATAACCTAAACTTGTTGAATCAAAGGTTCTGAAGAAACCAGAACCTAAGACTCTAAATGCAAAGGTCTATTCAAGACGACAAAATTTTAAATCAAAAGTCTTGAATAATCCCAAACCTGGTCATATGAGAGCAAAGGTACAAAACAAGATAAAACCTGTCAGAACTAACCATAAAGGACCCATAAAATTATGGGTACCTAAATCTCAAATTGTCTTTGCTGCATATATGTTTCAAGGGAGAAGCAAAGCAACAACCATGGTACCAGGCAGTTGTACACTTGATCCAAAAATAATCTAATCATGAAGCAAAATGCCCACATACTGAGAATCTAAAGTTAACCAGTTGAATCAAATATTATGAACCATTAACCTGATAATGTCACAATATGCAAATGCAGATGAATGGCTCCTAAATGTATAATCCAATAGGCAAGTGTATCCCAATGAACAGAGTTATAAGCCAGATAAAAATGAAAAAGTTAAGGCAAATTTTGGGGTATGACATCTGCCCCTATTTAATCTTTTTAAACTTGAATGTACGAAAGGCGACGGCTTTTCAGGCATTCAAGGTAGAAGAGGATTAAATACAAGAATATCCAAAAAATTTCCCATTGAGAATGGATGTATTGTGGGAATTTATTTATTGGGAATTTGGAATGACAGGTAAACTATTTGTAGGTTTATCTGTTGGGGATATACTGGGATACCCGTTGGGGAAACTGTGTCGGCACTATCGAGTGTTGAAAAGTGATTAACAAAGACGAGTATCGGAAGTCAATACGGACGAGTATTGAAACTGTAAAATTAGCGTGAGAGAATGTTGGGAATCAGTATGGACGAGCACTGAAAAAAGGAAGTGTTAACACAGATGAGTGTTGAAAATTCATTCAGACAAAATATTGAGAAGAGAGTTTCAACACAGACGAGTGTTGGGAAGCAATGCGAACGAGTATCAGAATTCGAATACGGACGAGCATTATAAAAGGAATGTCAACACAGACGAGTGTTGGGAAGCAAAACGGACGAGTATTGAAAAGACGGTGTCAACACGGACGAGTATTGAGAATTAGACGAGTATTGACAAGATAAGATCAACACTGACAAGTGTTAAAAAAGGGTCAACGCAGATGAGTGTAAACGGTCATCACAGACGAATGTTTGGAAAAGAAAGGTAAACACGGACGAGGGTTGGGAATCAATACGGATGAGTATTGAAAAAGGAAATATCAACACAGACAAGCATTGGAAAAGAAAGGTCAACACGGACAAGTGTTGAAAAAAGAGGGTGTACCAACACGGAGGAATGTTGGGGATCAATACAGACGAGTATCAATGAAGGTAAGATCGGTTTGGATGAGTACTGAGAAGGTTATGTCAACACAGATGAGTGTTGAGAATAGATATGGAAGAGTATTGAAAAGGCAATACCAACACAGACGAGTGTTGGAAAAGAAATGCCAACACGGACGAGTGTTGGGAATCTATGCAGACGTGTGTTGAAAAAGGGAATACCAACACGTACGAGCGTTGGAAAAGTAGAGGCCATCACGAACAAGTGTTAGGAATCAATGCGGACGAGTATTGAAAAAGGAAATGTCAACACGGACGAGTATTGGGGATTAATACAAACGAGTATTGAAAAAGATATGTGTCAACACGAACAAGTGTTGCAAAAGGGAGTACCAATGTGGACGAGTGCTGGAAAGAGATATGGACGAGTATTTGAATAGAGATGTGTCAACACAGACGAGTGTTGAGAATCAATACGGACGAGTATTGAGAAAGCGATATCAACACGGACGAGTGTTGAAATAAAAGGGCCTGCACGAATGGATGTTGGGAATCAATATGGACGAGTATTGAAAAGAGAATGTCAACACGGACGAGTGTTGAAAAGCAATACATACGAGTATTGAAAATGATATGTCAACACGGACGAGTGTTTAGAATCAATGCGGACATGTATTGAAAGAGAGTATCAACACGAACGAGTGTTGGGAAACTGTAGTTAATACAAACGAGTGTTGGAGAGATAGTTTAGCACAGACAAGGGTTGATAATCAATACGGATGAGTATTGAAAAGGTGTCAACACGGATGAGTGTTGAGGATCAATATATACGAGTACTAAAAAAGGGAGTACCAGCACGGACGAGTGTTGGATAGCAATACATACGAGTAATTAAAATATATGATCATCACAGACGAGTGTTGGAAATCATTACGGACGAGTTTTGAAAAAGATATGATCAACACGGACGAGAGTTGGAAATAAATACGGACGAGTATTGATAAAGATATGGTCAACACGGACGAGTGTTGGAAATCAAAACAAACGAGTATTGAAAAAGATATGGTCAACACGGACGAGTATTGAAAAACATATGGTCAACACCGACGAGTGTTAGAGATCAATATAGACGAGTATCAAAAAAAGAGATGGCAACACGGTTGAGTGTCCGGAGCCAATACAGACGAGTATTGAAAAAGAGAGATGTGTCAACACAAACGAGTGTTGAGAGTCAATACAGATGAGTATTGGGAAAAAGAGGTACCAACACAGACGAATGTTGGATAGTAATATAGACGAGTATTGAAAAAAAATTCTTAGGAAAAACAGAGACAGGTGTTAGAGAAATATGGTCAACGCAAACGAGTGTTAAAATGGCCAACACGGACGAGTGTTTGGAAGGAAGAACATTGTCTTTTGTACAAGGTATCAAATATGGCTTATGCTTTGTATGCATGTTTGATTCTGTATGGCGTAATGTTCCATCTTGATGGACATGCTACGCATTTGAGGATGAAATGTTATGTAATGACGATCACTATATGCAGAATGCCTGTTATTGGGCTTTGTGGTATGTTAAGATGAAATTCTAGCCTATGCAGACAACATATGTCCTAACACATGTCAAGACATTGTGCTACATAATCATTTAAACTCAGAGGCGCAACAGCAGACTGATACCTTGAATATCAGAACTGCACACTCATAGATGTCACGACATCTGATCCAACATGTCAGTCAAGAACAATAACAAAACTGTAAATTGCAGAATGTTAAATAAGATAGTATGTGTTAACCCAGTTCGGTGCAATTCACCTACATCTGGGGGATACCAATCCAGGACGAAGACTTCACTATCTGTAGAACTGTTACAAAGCTAAACTCCCCCGTTTACAACTTTATACTTAACATCTACCCAATGAACATCTTTACCAAGGCTAAACTCAAATGTTTACAACCCTGATATGAGATATCCCACTCATATCCTAATCACAACCTGTTAAATCTCTATCTTCTGCCAATACAGAACCTGTCGCGGTTTCTTGACCTTCAAGTTATCTTGGACTTGCTTCAAAGCTTCGTCCAAGAACAATACCACAACCATTACCTACAGGCTTCTGGTTGTATCCCTGTATCTATGCCTTCCACTCTGCATCCCATATTATAGAGTGGAGACTTACAACTCCTAAGAGCGCCAACGACTCTCAAACCCTAAACCCTTATTTAACACAAGAGAACTAGGTTACAAAGTTATAAGTGATACAAAAGTACTCTCGTTTACCCTAGGTCTAAGTCTCCTTATATAGTCTTCTGCTGCCTTGGGCTTTCTATCTTTTCTCCTGTGATTCCTTGATCCACTCCTTAATTCTTACAATATATTAAAACCTGCTAACTTAGTAAGTCAATCAGGATGTCGAGACATTTCCTTCGACATATTTTTCTTCTGCAGATTCTTCAAGTTTATCATCAGAATGTTTTAGCAAAATTTAGTCAAACTTCAGGTGCTTTCAATCTCCCCCTTTTGACAAATTTTGGCTAAAACATTTTCTTCTACATTCTGCAATTAGCAAGACTCCTTCATCTTAAGAATTGATTGGAGCTAAGGTCTGAGAGAGTCTTCCCCTCAACATATTCCCCCTCCTTTCAAGAGAGGTCTTGAGACCCAGAAGACTCCTCCAGAAAAGAAACAACAGTTGTAGGCTTCATAACACTGAGAGCATAGATTGTGTAACTCAGGTCACAAGACACAACCTGCTTCACAACTTAGATCACAAGACACAAGGCACACAAAAAGATTGTTAAGATGTTAGAACATCTTAACCAACATTGTTGCAAAACAACTGCAGGAATGTAACCAATCCCAGACCACATCAGAAAACCATTCTCCCCCTTTTTAGCCAAAACTTGGCAAAAGTGACCAAGACAGCCCCAAACCCAGACGCAATATACCCAGATTTTGAAGAACCACACCTGCCACCAACCAAAGAGAGAGTATTGAGACTAAAGAAGATCAAAGCAATCCTATTTATAGTCGAGCCATTTTCTTAGAAAGTAACGAACCACAGAAAATAATGCTAGTTAATTCAAAGGGCCATTAATCGAAGGCAATAACTCCACCAGTACCGCACTGACCAAGACTGCTTTGACTATTTCTTCTTTTAAGAATGCCGACTAAAGAATCTATTACATGCACACATGTTTTATAACTATGTCCTGACATTATGTCAGACATTGTCTATTCTTCCTAGATTCTTCTTCTGATTTGACATTGCAGAGATTTCTTCACAAAATTATGATCTAGTCTGCAGAGAAAAATAAATTCTCCCAGACTCGTCAATGATTCTTAAGTATCCAATAAGAACCATTACACATGCACTGCCAAGTCTCCCCCAACTTGCAACAATACAAAAAAAATGTCAAGACATCCTTCTTGACATCTCATCCTCCCAGGATGGACACATAATCACAGCTTGCTTGATGCACAAATGCAAACTAGAACTCCAATTGCATCCTCGCAGTAAAATTTCTTAGATCAAGGAGCAACTCCCCCTATCTAAGGTAACCAGTGCTCCTCAACAGAACACCTAGCTAATGAATGGAAAACATAAGACGCATCTTCATGTGTTCAAGAGTGCACCCTCAATTCAAGTCACCTGCTGAACACAATCATCAACTCTCTTATTGCTTCTTCTGACAAGAACCAATAATCACTCACACATGATCACCATCATGCTACCCGTGAGGAAATAGTAAAAGGATAACAACCCTACCATAACAAACTCTTGGCTTAAGATCAAAGTCCCATTGATCCCCCCATTCCTGAAACCATATACACACCACACGAACTCCACCTGAATTCTCATGTATAGACCTTCAGCTGCTTCAGGCATAAACCAATTGAATCAGAATGCTTCACATTCCTCAAAGAGATGCACAGGGCCCCTTAGTTTGTTATAACAATGTCAGATATCGTATGCATGCTCAAGAACTTCACAGCTGCCAAACTGATCCACTACTAGCATGACTTGCAGCTAGGGGCAACATCCTCTTCGCAAGATTTTCCACTGACTTCACCAAGCCAGCAATAGAGATAGACACCCCACAATCTAAGATAAACATTCCTTATGATTCTCCTGTATGATAACCTGGAATACTTCTGATTTTCTGGTGAATATCCACTTCTGAACGCATCAGAAACCAGACCTTCATGCAATCAACATATGATCCACTCCAGTCTTCTCCACACCATCCTCCCAAGGCAGTTCTTCTACTTCATCATTCTCCCGTATGACAAGATATATACTCCTTAGACATGATGTAGCCAACAAGTTCCTAAACCAGAACTTAAGAATCCTCCACCAAGGATAACCAACCCAAAGATGTTCTAACATCAGTTAGGACATCTTCCACACATCACAGACACCACACACCATGGTTCTTGATATGCTCCACCACTGGACTTACTATCAGCATAGTAATCCAAACTTAAGATCTTCACACAACACTGCGCCACCAGTTTGAACAAAGAGAACTTTAGAAACCCAGAGAAAAATAAACTCTCATCCACCAAAAGAAGGTATACTTCCATCCTCAACCCAGAACTTCTACCACAAGCTCCCAGAGAACCAGAACCTCCTTAAATTTTCAACTAACTACTCTTCTGCACAAGAGCAATCAGTTTCAAGCATCCTGCTTGAATGCACACTATGAAACTAACCAAATGCCACCTTTTGATTGATCTCAATCTTCTTCAGAATTCCTAAGAGATACACTGATCCACCAATGAAAACAGATCTTCAAGTCACATGAACTACTTGCCCCATAGCAAGACATCTTGGATCCACCAAGCCTCTTAGTCATGTAACATCTTCCCATCCACAGCTCCCGCAAACTGTATGAGATAGACCTTTTTGAAGCATCCATAACTTCCATTCTTCTGTAGATCACCTTATCTTAAGCTGATGTGCCACATCACCAGCTGAGACTTCTGATGTTGAGCTAGATGTCAGAACATTCTGATATGACATCCAACTGTTGAATTCAGGTCCTCCTTCTTCCACTTAGGAGAACCTCCTCCCTTCGCAGAACAAGAGTTCCATGCTCTCATAAACTTGATTCAACAACCAAGTTTGAGTAGACAACCTCCATCCTGCTTTAGAACTCCATAGACTTCAAACCTGCCACGTCTGAATCTTCAGAATATAAGTAGTCCAAGACTACACCATAGCCCTACCAAAGAATGCCACTTTCCTTAGTAGAGCAGACTGTAGAAATTCAGAGATAACTGCCACTTAACTTTGACCTTCAACAAGAAGAGCAAGATCCATGCTCCAAAGCACCTAGATCAGAAATAAACTGATCCAAGCTGTAACCATCAAGATTATGATGTCTTCATCTTCATCTTCAATAGCATCAAGGTCCAGACTAGTTTCTTGCCAGGAAACTCTCCAGAGAACACATGCTTCTGTCACACCCGACTGAAGCCACTTCTTAGGTCACCACCTAAGACAAAAGCATATGCTAAAGCGTATGCAATACCTCTCCCATGATTCTGCACAAACTCTGATGATGAGATGTTCCAACATCTTGTTGAACATCAGTAATCTTGACTTTCAAGGATAATCAATTAAATACTCGTGGATTCTACAAATAGCAATTGATCTTAAATCCTTGTCCAATAACCCTTTTTCACTATTGTAGCTGAGCTCCACCAGATCACATCATGAACACTTATAAAGTATTCAATCTTTTTGCAAGTATCTTCTTCAAAGGGCAATGTTGAGATACCAAGGCTGTCACCCTTGACTCAAGTAACTAAAACTTTCTCTAAACAAATCTTATTTACCTCAACAATTCTTTAATCATATTGGACCCACTCTTAGGGTCAAGAGAGATGAATCCTTCCTTGCTGTTTTTGGATGGTGAAAATAAATCACCTCCACTTTCATCAGATTGTGTTTCAAAGAAACACCTTCTAGTCAGAAGAGTAACTAGAAGACTCCAGATACACGACATAGATGCCTTTATGAGTGGACTTGAGAGAATTCTCAAGTATCTTTGACAACCTAGCCGATCAATAGTTTATCAAACTCCTAGAGCAAGAACCTGATAAACTTAAACTCAACTCCTCTCCTCTTCAACTGACTTCAACTGCACCAAGAAACCAAGCTTCCAAGTACCAAGTCATCATACTAGATATCTAACCACAACTCCCTTCACTCCATCGCTCCCAACTTTGGAATAAAAGAATGCAGATATCCTCAAATATTGAGGTCGACGATTGAGACCTTCCACCATCTGCTTCAGTAACAACTCTAGAATCCCATAATTCTATAGCTCTTCCATCAGAAACACATGCAGCGGAACCACCAAGGAACAGATCCTACTTGCCCTAATAAGATGTCACAACATCTTATAAGACACACCAACAAGAGAACTAGCCACTTCTCCTGTAGTTGTTGTAGAATCTCCTCAGCAACATGAACAACCTCCGGGTTGCTCCCTTCGATCCAGAACATCCATCTCATCCATTAATACCCTTGAGTATGTATGAATTAACTGATCTGATATTCACAACTCCTCCTTGTTTAAACGCCAGAAAGTATCTCCCAAGGATCTCATCCAGAACCAGACATGATACCTGCTCTGATACCAATTGAAATTCTGGCCTATGTAGACAACAAATGTCCTAACACATGTCAAGACATTGTGCTACATAATCATTTAAACTCAGAGGCGCAACAGCAGACTGATACCTTGAATATCAGAACTGCACACTCATAGATGTCACGACATCTGATCCAACATGTCAGTCAAGAACAATAACAAAATTGTAAATTGCAGAATGTTAAATAAGACAGTATGTGTTAACCCAGTTCGGTGCAATTCACCTACATTTGGGGGATACTAATCCAGGACGAAGACTCCAGTATTTGTAGAACTGTTACAAAGCTAAACTCCCCCATTTGCAACTTTATACTTAACATCTACCCAATGAACATCTTTACCGAGGCTAAACTCAAATGTTTACAACCCTGGTATGAGATACCCCACTCACATCCTAATCACAACTTATTAAATCTCTGTCTTCTACCAATACAGAACCTTTCGCGGTTTCTTGACCTTCAAGTTATCTTCGACTTGGTTCAAAGCTTCATCCAAGAGCAATACAACAACCATTACCTACAGGCTTCTGGTTGTATCCCTATACCTATGCCTTCCACTCTGCATCCCATATTACAGAGTGGAGACTTACAACTCCTAAGAGAGCCAACGACTCTCAAACCCTAAACCCTTATTCAACACAAGAGAACTAGGTTACAAAGTTATAAGTGATACAAAAGTATTGTTGTTTACCCTAGATCTAAGTCTCCTTATATAGTCTTCTGCTGTCTTGGGCTTTCTATCTTTTCTCCTGTGTTTCCTTGATCCGCTCCTTAATTCTTGCAATATATTAAAACCTACTAACTTAGTAAGTCAGTTAGGATGTCGAGACATTTCCTTCGACATCTTTTTCTTTTGCCAATTCTTCAAGTTTATCATCAGAATGTTTTAGCAAAATTTAGTCAAACTTCAGGTGCTTTCATAAGAAAATTGAGCTTTAGAGGTAGTGATAAAGATTGGTTTTTGGAGGTGCCAATAACGATTGGGCTTTAGAGGGATTCCAAACAAGGTTGGGCTTTTGAGGTGCTAATAACGATTGGGCTTTGGAGGTGCCAATAATGATTAGGCTTTGGAGGGATGCCAAGCAAGGTTGGACTTTGGATTTTCTTGTTCAAGTTACAAAGGTTCATGTTATGCTAGATGAATGATATGAATGAGTGATGCAACATGATTAATGCATGATGATGGTTTATGTAATGTCTTTGACAGTTTGACAGGTGCCTTTGAGGCGAGTCAGGTATGATTGAAGCTGGAAAGTGTCTTGCTTGTCTACATGATTTATTGTTGAAAGGTTATGGGGATGTGATTAGCACGACTTCTCCATATTCGTTTTGAACTCTGCGGTCGACAGAACCTGCTTTAGTAGTTTTTAAGGTGCGTAGAAGGAATGCTTCTCTACAGCTAGTCTTGCACCAGTTTGTAGAGATTTCTGTAAGAATTTGCCTCGAAATAGAGTCTAGGACATTCATACCATCAAGACTCGAGATGGACTTCCCATGTACTCTGAACCCTTGGAGAGGTGCTTTTGATTAACTGTCTCTTGGGGAGAATAACTTCTTGTTCTGTTGAGGTGGCCTACCCCAGTATGAACTTTGAAGTGATTTTTCCCTTGACTGGCTGATCTTTGACGGATTTGTTGAATCTCGATGTGATTGCCCCAGATCAAGAGAATCTTGAAGCGACTTGCTCATTTTGTTCAACGGAGTTTTCAGGTGCTTTGCCCCTTGGTGTGATCATTTGAAGTGACTTTCCCTTGCTCAACGGAGTACTCAGGCGTTTTGCACCTTGGCTTGATCATCCTTCCCATTGTGGAAACTTTTTTTGTTGTCAAATGCTTGTTCGCAAGTAAAACTATTCGTTTTGAAAATGATAATTTTAACGCAATGCATATGACAGTTTTGAGATCCAAATCGGTTCACTGGAATGATGACGTACATCTAATGAATCACTGGTTAGAATGTCATATCAATACCAACACAAATGGTAAGTAAATCGTTTTTAGGAGTCATTTTTTACGCGATTTTACCGATGTATGCTTTCGAAATAACCCTGCTTCAACTAGGTCTTTTGAGGGTTGTAACGTGGCCTGGTTGACGGTTTGAGAAAAAAGTATTTATGCCTCAAAATTTTATTTTAACCCACCCATTCTCCTTGACGTTTTCCAGTCCTACGCTCAGTTAAATTGACACAAACGCTCATCTTTCAAAAGGTTATTGAATGGCAGAAATATGGTAAAGGAACCCATGAGGGTTTTGGAGTGGCAGTCACCGACTTTTTGATATTTGGTTTGCAGTCACACGAATTTGTTCTTATTGAGGATTTTTTATCCTTTCCTTTTTGTTTTTGTTTTCCCTAATTTTTTTCCTGGACTGATTCTTGAGTGTGCAGTCCACCGAGATGCCCTGATTTTTGCCTAAGTTACCCGCTTTCGAGTTTTTGACTTATCAGGCTTTTCTGCTTTTTTCTTGCTTTTTGCTTTTTGAAATTCTCTTTTTTTCTTCTTTTTTTTTCTTTTTTGGAACAAATCGTGTGATATTTGTTTATTTGTCTTGTTGAACGGTTGTGACTGCCTCGTTCCTTTTGATGTTGAGGGGCAACCATTGTGAATTTGTGGGGTACGACCTCTTGTGAAGGATAAGATATGGTTGTTCCTCGAATGGGACATTCCTATTTGTTTGTGAACTTTTTGAAATTTGAACGCATGGTCAAATTAACTAAAGACTACCCTGCCCCAGGTTTAGATTGATGGTTTTTCGCTTTAGAAAGAAACTCCTACTTCTAGGCTCAAAGGGGTTGACGAGGGATTATCTTCCTTATATCTCCGGTGTTTTGGGATTTGAAGCAGTTCCTTACATCGTCAGCAAGGTTTTATTCAAAAGCATACAACTGGTAGTTTTGCGTCTTTCGATTTCATCCTCCTCCTTTGGATTTTGCTTTAACAAGAGTTTGATATAAATGAAAAAATATGAGTGAACACGAATAGATTAATTCAAAACATGCATACTCATTTCATTATCATTATCATCTGAAAACATACGAGTTTTACAGGTGAATTTGTACTTGACAAACAAAAAGATTAGAAAATGAAAATGATTAAACGACATAATGATTGATGGCATGATTATCCTTATTATCCTCCATAGACTGGGGTTGTTCTGCTTACAGAATTTGATGAAGTTCCCTGAAGAGCCTCTTCTCATATTTTTCCAATGGATCTAACCTCTTCGGATCTACCCTTGTATTGGTTATGGGCCTGCAGATGTACTTGCTTGTGAGGGCATGGGATTGTTGTTCACGTTTCTCGGTGTGAAGGTGAAGGCTTTGGCCTCAATCAAGTCTTGGACCTTGTTCTTCAGGGCTCTGATGCTCTCAATTGTGTCGCACCAGGTGCCCCTGAGTGGAATTCACAGTGAGCATTTGTATCATAATCGGGAGGAAGAGGGTTTGGAGGAGGTCCCAGTTCCCTTAATTGAAACAATGAAAGGTTGGGCAATCGAGGGAGAAAATGGCAATAAGTCATAGGGATTGGGTCAATCCTTCTTTCTGGTTTGCTCTACCTCTGTTGCCTCGGTTGCTGATGGTTCTGTTGCTGAGGATCATAGGGTTGTTGATACTGAACAGGATGTTGTGGAAAGTGCGGTTGTTGGTATTGAAACGGCTGTTGTGGAGCCATTACCTAGGGTCCTAATATATGTGCGTTCTAGCTACGTATACCATTCCAGGGAAGCCCCACTGAGGCTATCTTAGAAGAAGTGCATGAGTAGCTTATCATCGCTAGAGTATGCGGCCATTTTTCTATAATAAGATTTGATATGGGTCCTCAGACAGCTAACCCCTTTGTATTTTTCAAAGTCTGGGACCTTGAACTTCGGAGGAATTTTGACACCGGGTACCAAACACATGTCAGCAGCGTCCAACCCAAAGGCATTGGATCCTTGCATAGCTCACACCTTTTCTTCCAAAGCATGGACCTTTCTTTCCATCTCACCAGTTGGTGGACCAAAGGCATCAAGGAGTGAGTCATCCCTTAGACTGTAGAATGCATCATGATGATCATCCAACTCAGGAATGAAATTCTGGTTCACTAGACCGCCAACAGGAATTGGAATATAAACAACATGAGGTGGAACACCACCAACAGGAGGTGGAACAGTACGAGCATGAGGTGGAATAAACCAATACGAGTTACACCGGTAGGGGGTGGAATAGAAGGATTGGCAGCAGTCATCTCAGCAGCTTGTCTTAACCCTTCTTGATTTTTGGCCATAGCTTGCATGACTTCCATTAGTTGACCCATTCAGGTCCTCATGTTAAGAATCGCCTCTTGGAGGGAAGCTTGATTTTGTTCCAATTGATCCATGAGAATTCTTTGTCTGCTATGAGTGTTGTAAGGATGTCGAGAAGTTAGCTTGTCTAAAGAAAAAGGCTAAGTTGTTGTAAGTTTCTTAGTTTTGCTTTATGAAATGCAGTATGATGTATGAATGTTATACTTGTTTTTGAATGTATGAATAAATGCATGAAGGGATTCCAAGCATATGGATTCATAAGTTTGAGGTATGGATGGAGGGTAACACTGATTACTTTCCAAGACAGGAATCTCACCAGGCATGGTCTAGGGTTAAAAAGGAACCCCAAAGTCATGGACTCACATGAATGTTTATCACGCACGACAGAAACATGTCAGTCGACAACTCCATCATATAAGTCTATTCTGGATGAGGTATTCGTATCAACCCACGCGGGAAAAACTTCTCGAGGACCCATACTACGTGACCATCAATCCTAGTTGGCCAATGGTTCAAGGTTCTACAAAGGTCCTTAGAGTCATGGATCTCAATGAAAATATTGACTGCTTACGCCAAAAGCTTGACGGTCGTCAATATCCTCAACAGAATCTACTCCAAGCGAGGTTCTCCTATCGACCCTTACGAGAAAAGCTTCTCGGTGGCCCATACTAGTAAACCTCTCTTATCTCATGTTTTCACTCTAGACTCGGGTAGAGAGTCTTTCCTCAAGGTTTTCAATCAAAGAATCCATTCCAAAACCACAACATAAGAGAGACACATAACATATAATATATGAATATTTACAGCAAAAGGAAATAAATAAAGGCAAGTAAAGCTGAAAGATAAACACCCAAACATGCAAAGAAGGCAACCAAGACAAGGCTTGACTTGCTTAGGAAACAATCCCCAGTAGAGTCGCACAGTTGTCGCTACGCAAAAAATGCATATAGTCGCCACCGAACTTTATTTATTTCGAAGAAAGGGAAAATATCGATAAAACCACCCTAAAGGTGAAGAAAATGGTCTCACAACCAAATTTCGGGTTCGAAATCCGGTTATGCAAGAGGAAGGCATTAGCACCGCCTACATCCATTATACTCAACGGGAACCATCTAGGTTGTCTATGCGTGAATGAGTGTCGTTATCTAAAGGTTACTTGCTAAAGGGGAAAAATAAGTTTTAAATTAGTGTGCTCGTCAAGGATGAGAACCCTCGTGCCTACGTATCAGAGCTCCGTAGTTCGGAGTAGAAAATAAGTATTTATTGGTTTGTTTTATTGAACAGTGTTAACGTTCGCGTCCTAGCAGTTAAACGTTGCTTGTATGCTCGCACATGGGAGACTTAAGCGTTTGTTTGTTTTCGGTAGAAGAAGTAACATGTCCTTTTTAAAAAGGTTTGTAGAAGTGATGCCCTAAGGCGAAAAATGAATTTGATGAGTTCGAGATTGATTTTAGGGTTTTGAAAAGAGAGTGTTTTTTATTCGAATTGCACTAAAGACTATGGGTGGAGGTGATTATTTCAAACTATCAAGCCAAGCGTCTTGTGTCCAAAATACTCAGAGTGAAGGCGGGAAAGCTCCATTCTCACTCCTTCTCCACCATTTAAGGCTTGTGCACACAATTTTAATCGTATTTTATTGTGTTTTGAGTTTATTGAGAAAAATGCCACTTGACGTTGGATTAAGGGTTTTATTGACAAAATGTCGCTTGACGTTGGATCAAGGGCTTTATTATTGATTAAGAAATGGTGAGGTCGATCCTAGTCCCTAAGGATAGCTAGCAAGCAAAATCAAAACCAAAGGAAAGCAAGAGATAAATAAAGTACATCAAAAGGGGAGAGGGATACATGAAAAATATAAGGGATGCATGAAAAATTACTCCATGGTATGCTAAGGTCATACACAAAGTCCATCATACTCCATGATATTCTAAGTTAAATCACAAAGTCCATAATCAACTCCATAATATGCTAAGGTCAATCACAAAATCCATAATCAACTCCATAATATGCTAAGGTCAATCACAGAGTCCATAGTACTCCATAATATGCTTAGGTCAATTACAAAGTCCATAATCCCTTTATGTCTCACAAGCCTTTTTAGGTCCTTTCCATTTTTATCATGTTTTTTGGTTCACTTTACCAAGATAACAAGAAATAAAAGAGGATAAAATGGCCTAAAGATAAAAGTGTGTGAAGTGAAAAATGAGCAAAAATAAATTGCAAAAATTATAAACCACAAGAAATATAAAATGTTAGTAGTTAGTGGATTAGTGGTTAGTAGTTAGCATTAGTTATCAATATTAAAAACAAAGTAAAAATAGATGTAAGAATAAAAAATTCAAAGATGATAAAGGATCAAAAAGAAAAATAAAGAAAATAAAAAATTAAAGAAATAAAAGAACAATTAAAATCAACATAAAAAACATATAAAGAAAGATGAAATAATAAAAACAGAGGGGGATGCAATGTAGTAATGTGGTGCAAGTAGTAACTCAACGCTGGGCTTGGAAATCCAAGCCCAAACCACATCCACCCAACCAGACAAGGAGGTGTAGTCCATGATTAGTGTGGAAAGAGTAATTTGGATGGTCTTAACACAGACCCAAGGAAAACCATACTCAGATTTGAAACAAGGGGTGCCACAACCGTTAGGGGTGCAATTAACATTTTGTGAATGGGCCAGGCCAAGGGTGCATGAGATGAAAGGGATTCAGCCATAAGCAAAAGCCATATCACATGTTCTGAGAAACCAAAACATGTGCTCTCCTTCTTATCATGTTTAAATATCACGCTGGTGTAGCTGTAAAAATTGTGAGTGTAAGCTATTGATTAACTTAACTCATAAATGCAAGAGTCTTCACCGCACTTTTGTTTTATCCAAAAGGAAAGAAAAAGGAGCGAACAAAACCTAAACAAGTTCTAAACAAGAACAAAGGAACAGAGACATGGTAAGGGGGTTGGTTACGTGATGGGAAGGTGTTAGCACCCAAAACATCTATAGTACTCTATAGGAACCCTTTGAAATATCTACGCTTTTTGGTTTGAAAAAGTTTGTTTAAAATGAGATTGGGGAGATGAGAAGAGAAATATTTTTTAAGATTTTTGTGTTTGGAGAGACTTATCGCCTCATGCCTACGTACCCACAAAGTGCAATATAGGATAAAAAACCTCGTAGTTCGTGGTACAAATAACAAAATTGGTTTGTTATGGTTGATTTTAAATGTAAAGACAAGTCATCATTTTAAGGAGAAAACTACGACTAGTCGCCCACAAGTACAAGAAAACAACATTTGCATCATCTTAAGATGGAGGATTTTTGCTTGGATTAAAATCAACAAGTCTATCGCTCAACATCTAAGTGGAAAATGTCAACATCTTAAATACTATGGGGAATAGGAGAATTACATCTCAACTATGAAAATGACTCATGTCTAAACTTTTTGAAATTTTTTAAAAGAAAAAGTGCACAAAGGCACAAAAGGTTTGAATGAGTTTTTGTATTTTTTTTAAGTCTTTTTGAAATTAGTAAAAGTATGATTAGCATTAATTAACATTTATTAAAGAAAACAAAGTTTGAAAATCACTAACCAAAGTCAAGTTTTTTTTAAAACAGGTTTAATTTTGAAAACAAGAAGGTTTTGAAAAAGGGAGAAGATTTTGAAAATTGAAGAATGGGTGGAGAAGAAGTGACTATTCTATTGAATAAACATAAAAGCTAAGGACAAAGAAGGATCTAACCAAACAAAGCAAGCAAGCCCCATGACATAAATCAATCAAGAATTCCTTCCTTTTGGATTTAAGCCTCAAACAAGCCAAACGAGCAAATAGAAATCCAAGCTTTCAATGAAATTATAATAACCAAGATAGGTGTTGTGGTGAGAATCAGATGTCAAGCTATTGATTAACTTGAATCACAAATCTTTAAAGATTCACCACCGAACTTTGTTTTATCCAAGGGAAAGAGAAAATATCATATAAAATCCTAAGTTTGCAATGTAACGACAATGCTAAGAGATTGTGGGGTTCGGGGGTTGGTTATACCTAAGGAAGGTGTTAGCAACCTAAGCATCTATAGTACTCTATAGGAACCTCTTGCTAGTATTTGTGTTATTGTTTGCTATTGTTTTGTGTTTGGGTTTTATGGGTGAAAGATAGGAACCTAAGGGTTTAGTCACTAAGTATGCTCGCCAAAACTTCACGGTCTCGTGCCTACATATCCTTATAAGGATGGAATCAAAGCATTTATAGTTCACCGCACTAGGGATGAATGAACACTTTGATTATGATCAAGTTTCAAAGGGGGGTTAAGTGTTAAGGTCTAAACACTTACTTGACTTTAGCAAAGTAAAAGAGTTGTAAATTCTACCCTAAGTCTAAGTTGAAGGTATTAATGACTCTAACAAGGTCAAAGGGAATGGGCATGGCTAAGCTACCTATGACATTGAGTCAATAGAGAGACTTTCCCTTGGATTAAGGAATAAAAGACAACTTAAGGATGAAAGCTAACAAGCTAACATCACTTGGGGGAATAACTTAACAAAGTTAAAAGAGGCATGAATAAATGGATGATATGAACAAGTATGATGTTCAAACATGATATCAATTGAAAGTATTCAAAGTATTATTCAAGCATGATGTTTATATGACAAATAGTTCACAAAGTCAAAGCATAAGGAAGAGATGTGACAACATCTAAAGGTAAGACTTGACAAAGTCATGAAGGCAACAAGGTAACAACCAAGCACATTCAAAGTTTGAAGAAGTTCAAAATAACATGGTAACAACCAAGGTACACAAAGATGTTACAATATCTAAACATACATGATGCATAATTCTAACAAGACCTAAGCATCATGAATAACAAATTAAGTTCAAAATCAAAGCAAGCATGCATTAGGGTTTACTAACACCACTTAATCATGAATACAAGAAAAGTATGAATAAGTTATAACAACACTTAATCATGAATACAATTTAAACATTTTAAGATGGATAAGTCATTAAAACACTTAAGCATGGATGGAAACAAAGTTAAAGTTAACATGTAAAAGTTATAACAATACTTTAAGCATGGATGAGGATAAAGTTCAAAGTTAAAATGTATAAGTTAAAACATCACTTAACATGGATAAAGTTCAAAGTTGACATGTATAAGTTAAAACATCACTTAACATGGATAAAGTTCAAAGTTGACATGAATAAGTTAAAACATCACTTAACATGGATAAAGTTCAAAGTTGACAAGTAAAGGTGACAACCAAAACATACTTGAACAAAATGACATGTTTATGACAACAACATGTGGATAAAGATGTAAACATACAAGAGATGGCATGTGAGCATACTTAAAGATGACAAGTTTAAAGTTTAAGCATTATGTGAAAAAGTTAAGGAATTATTTGAACATTTAAGCATGGGTACAAGTTGAACATGTTAAGAAAAGTAGGTAACAACCAAACATGGAAATTAGGGTTCAATCATGGTCACAAACAAGTAATAACATCAAAAAGGTTTAGGCATACAAACATGTATTCAAAATCATTTTCAAGACAAAATTCAAGTGTTTAAAAACACACAAACATGGTGAAATCAACACAAAGGCACACATGCACATTAAAGTCATGTAAACATGGAAAGAATATCACATGTTAAGGCAAAATAGTTAAGCAAAAGCTCATGGTATGGACAAAGTTCAACATATACTTTTATATGAACATACACTTGAAAAATACATCAAAATCAAGTAGGAATAAGGATATACAATATCATAACATCATACAAGGTTCATATAATATATACATGGTGCAAACAAGTCTTTGTAAGCAAGGAAAGCCAAGGGATCAACCAAAAACATCAAAAAGGTCCTTAAGAAACCCTAAAAAAGTCAACACTTTAAGCATGCCTAAATGCCACAAAAATAAATATTTTTGGAAATTAAATTTCACAAACAGAAACTAGACAATATTATGAGCATTTTGTAAAAAGAATGGGCCTAAGATGATTAAAAATGAGAAAGTTATGGACATTTGAATTTGCAAAAAAAAAGTAAGAAAAAAAGTGCTAAAAATAATAGGGAATGGTCCTCATGGGTGTTGAACCCATGTCATCACGCTTATAGCTCAAAACTCTAACCAAACCTACTACATGCGCACTGTGATTATAGGGTGGAAGCTAAATATTATATGTGTTGTTCAAATGAAATTCCAGAAAAAATAAAATAACTGGGGTGAGGGGGATTTGAACCCCAGTTCAGAAGATGGAAGGTACTAAGGGCGCGCATGCTGAACCTCTGGGGTGGTGATACATCCATTGTATCATCTCCTTATAATTAAATAAGTAGCTAAACATGTCCTAATGACCAAAAAACAAAGGCGCCATGACCATGGCTGCCAAGCAAAAATCAGGTTTTCATTCAAATGCAAGAGGGATCATATCTTACTCATTTCTCCATGAAATTTAAAAATGTAAAGACCTAACTTGCTTGAAATTTCCTAAGGAATCCAATGGTGGTGGTGGTTTTATCAAAATATGTCTTTATTTTAAAACATGAAGGCTACATCCAAAAAGGCTACATTTTTCAAGTTCTATACAACAGTCATATACACTCAAGCATAGCACTAAAAAATGGTTCAAACACAACATATATGATATATCAAACATATTCATGGTCAAGGAACATCAAAGCAAAGCATATTCTACAAACTTCCAAGTTCTAGTGCACTTACCTCTTGAAGCAAAAAAACAACTTCCAAGATAGCTGCTACATAAGTGATGTGATGCCTTGGACACTTCAAATATACCTCCAAGAACCTTCTTCAATACTTGGAATTAAAGGAAAATCACCAGAACTGAAAATGCCTCCTTCTTGCAAAATGGTCAAAAGTGACCAGAAGGGAACTTTGGTCAAATGGAGTTACAGTTTGGAAATCATGCTTGGAACAGCTTAGGGATGTATATTAGAGTGTGTTTGATATGTTGGAAAGTTTGGAAATGACCAGAATCATGACATGGCTTATAAAATGCAAAAAGTCAAATATATGAGGTTTTGAAGGTTGACTTTCTGATTTTGATGGTTAGGGGTGAAGATGAAGGTTTAGACACCTTCAAGGTGTGATTTGTGATGTGTTTGGATGGTTGTTTAAGTGGTTTGTGGTTTGTGGAAGGCAGATTGCAAGTTTGTGCAAGTTGGAGGTTACTTGGCACAAAAGGAAATTAGGGCAAGTTTTTGGTTTGAGGGGTTTTGGAGGGAGGAATGCTGAGGTTTTGTTGTGTGTTTGAGGCTTATAAGGAGACTCTGTTTATAAGGAAAGAGTGAGGCTTCTTGATCTGTAGAATTTCCAAGGCATAGTTCACTTGGTTTGGTTGGATATCAAAGGTAGTTTCATGAAATTTGGAAGTTCTAAGACATGGTACAAGACTTTTCTGAAGTGGTTGGAAGTTCATAAAGTTTTCTTCTATCCAAAGAAAAGCTTAAGTGTAGAAAAGACAATGTGGACATCAAGAGAAGTTGACTTTGTGATAAAAGTGGCTTTATGAGAATGGAAGTCTTACCTTTGTGCCAAAAAATGGAAAGAACTAGTGAACAAAGTTATAACCACTTGGGTAATGCACCAAAAGCAAGTGTAATCTTCTGATTTAAGTGTGATTTGAAAGTTAAGTAGGCTGTAATCAAGGATTATGCAGAATCCATTTGAATTTTCAACTTGCTTCTTGGTGAAAATGGCCAAAATTTCAAGTGTGGAAGGCCAACTTCCCTTCTTCGAAACTCCTAACTCAAAAATGCTATGGAGGAGTTTTTGTACTTTTTGAAAATCCCCAAACATGCTATACAACTTTCATGTTTGATGAATTTCTTTAATCCTAAGGGATCATGGTGAAAACTGGCTCCAAAGATTAGTACTTTCAATGAACAAAAACTGTCTTGAAATTTTTTTAAGTGTTGGAAGATTTTTCCAAACTTGGTGGCTCCATAGCTCAAAATCTAAGCACTTTTTGGAGATGGACTCAAATCGACAAAGCTGTAGTATGTTGTGAGTGCTTCAATTTGATCTTTGGAACACAAAAATTGGATGTGTAGATTGGAAGTTATGACCTTTCAAAGTTGGCACAAAATTAGGGTTTTTCTTCCATACTTAGAAAAATTCAAGTTTCTTAACTTTGCCCCTTTTGCAAGAAACCATTCAAATCTTGTTTTTTCATGCTCAAACTCATTGATCAAACATGTCTTGATGAAATTTGGTTTGAGGACCTTCATTTTGACCAAAAATACAAAAAGTTAAAGGGTTGACTTTGTCAAATAAAACTTGTGTATCAGATGAATTCAGCTGTGTGATCTTCAATGATCTTGCATTATTGAACTTTTCAAACATCATGGATGGACTCCAAGGATGTATTTGAGCATCTTGAATCATGTCCCAAGGTTTGGGATCATGCTTTGATCAAAATTCAAAGGCACAATTGACTTTTCCAGGCAAAACCCTAATTTGGGGCCAGATGAAATTGTGCTTCAAAGGACTTGTACCAAGGTCAATTTGCACTTGATTATTGATGAAGATAGGCCTCTTGAGTGTATGTACCCTTGATAGGTTGATGATCAATCCAAAACATTGACTGATTAAACAAAGATCCTCTTGATTCTCTTGATACAAAACCCTAATTCAGATGGAACAAGGCAAGAAAGCAATTGTACAATATTAGGGTTAGAAATGGAATGCATAATGCTCCTAGAATGATGATGAAATATATGGTCAAAATTTGGGGTATGACAATAGGTCTTAAAGATAATCCTTAAGCCAAGGGTACCAAATAAATCCAAATAAGTCTCAAGGTCTACTTCCAAGCCAATGTCAAAGTCCTAACTCTAAGTCCAAAGTCCAAGTCCAAGCATAGGATCACAACAGTCCAAAATTAAGAGAACCAAGTTCTTTAGTGTTTTGGTAATTATTAATGTTTTAAGAGAAGTATGGTCCAAGTGGACAGAATAAAAAAGAAGCATAAACATAAACATGTGTCCAAGTGGACAAAGAGAAAATAAAATGATAATATGATAATAAAAATGCTAAAAGTAAAGGCATAAAGTAAATTACAAGAAAATAAAGAGAAAAAAATTAAATGGCATAAAGTAAAATTAGTGCAATTATATAGTTAGTAAGTTAGTGTTAGTGATGAAGATCATTTGGTAGTTTTTCGGAGAATACTCGACTAGTCAACCATAAGCATGAAAATATGAATCCATACATCATTAAGGGAAGGGCGCCAACTCAGATAAAATCGACGAGTATGCCAACTAACTCCTTTAACAACAAGAAGACAATCTATTTCACACCACACTATGGAGAGTGGGAGATTGATAACTCACTTATAAAAATAAACCGATTTCCGATTTTGGGACAATTTAGCGCTATGTTAAGCAATCGTAATTGGACTTATGTAGAAACCACGACTATCTGAGGCCGTTCAATAATAATGTTTGTGTTAATACAAGTTAGAGAAATGACATGTAAGTCATTCTCCTAAAACTTGCCACACTAAAAGAAAAGAGGTAGTGGTCTCATCTTGATCATAACTTCAAAGAGAAGTCTGATAATATGTAATATTTTCATTGACCAAAAGAAAAAGAAGAAGAAGAAGAAGAAGAGGGGAAGGGAAGCCAATTTGAAGTACAATATTTGAATCATTCCATCTTTTAAGTTTTATCACTCTTCTTGGTGGATTAAGGTACTAACCTATCACTAATTCAAAGCACCTAAAATGAATCACACGATCCACTTAATGATAGATTTAAACTAATGAAGGTTTATCCAACCTCATCTAACACCCGAAGTCCATAGAATTTAAAGAGAAATTTGATCAACAAACACTACAATTCAAGGCAAAACAAAAGGAAATGGAAGAAGAAAGGAAAGAACTCAAAACAGTCCCAAAACAAGCCAAAAACACAATTCTGACACTGGTTAATCGATTAACCAATTTGTACATGCATTTGGTTAATCGATTAACCCTGGCAGACCAACAAAAAAATTTTGAAAAAAATCAGCATTCATGATTCAATCATTTCTTCAAACACCTCATGATCATGAATGCAATTGAGCACGAAAATTCAAGTAAAACAACAACAAAAAACACCAATGAAACACAATTTGCAAGATCCAAAGGTCAAGCAACAATAATCATTAAGAGATCACATTGTAGAAGATGAAACAAGCACAACAATGGTGGAACAAGAGTTTACCATTTCCAAATCTGAAAATGCTTCAAATCAACTTCAAGAACCACACTCCAAAGCTTTGATCTACATAATTTGATGTTGAAGAAGTGTTTTGACGGAGGTTTAGCTCAAAGATTAGTAAGCTTCAATGAAAAGCTTGCTAACTTTTAATGGAAGAAAGAGCTTTGGTGAATTTGGGTAGATGAAGAAAATTAAGAATGAGGACGAATTTTGACAAGGTGAATTTGGCTATCAAAAGCTTGTAGAATGAATGAAATGAGGCCTCTATTTATAGAATTTAGGCTTGGGAATTTTGGTGGCTTGGAGCTTGATTTGGAGGCAAAATTAGGCTTGGAATTTGAATTTGGAGGCAAAATCAAGATCAAGTGGTGATTAATGAGGGTGTATGGTGGGAATTAATTATGATTATGTAGGGGAATTATTTGGAAGTGATCTAGAATATTCTCATGATGAAACAAGTGAATTTTGGTGCCAAAATGCTGCAGAATTTGAATTTGTTGCTGCTGGCCAAAATTTGCACGTGTTAATCGATTAACCCATTTTAGGCAAATTTTCGTTAATTGATTAACACGGTGAAAAAATGAGAAAAATGGCTTTTTGCTGTGTTGTCTTGGCTCTGGCTCGATTTTTTTGACTTGTCAAAGAAGGCATGGAAATAAACACTTGAATCTTAGAATTTCTTGAGTAATAAACAATCAAATCTTGGGAAACTCTTGATCAAATGATTTTAAATTGTTTGCAGATCAACTTTGACTTTGTTCAGATGAATTTCATTCTAGCTGAGGAACTGATATTTGACATTCTTGATCCCAACCTCTTCCTGAAAAAGTTAGTAAAGGAAAACAAATATATTTTTGGATTTTAATTAAGGGTTAGTAAACATAAACATAAACAAACATAATGCAAACAAGAAAACAAGGGTGCTTGGTGATCTCCCTCAAAAGCAAACAGAGGAGGGTAAGAGAACCAAAGCTTGTGATCTTATTTGTGGTATGAGATGAAAATGATAACATGTGGGATCTTAGGGGTAAAAATTAGGGTATTACAGCCAGAAATCACAACAGCTCCACCACGGCGGAGCACGATTGCAAACGATCATCACCTCACTCTACTCGCCTCACTCTGCTCATTTCGGATCCATAAACGATTTTCTCAAACTCTCACTCTGTGTCTAAAATCGAACACAAGATCATTAGAACCCTAATGTAGCGCACGATTTTTGTCGGTGACGCGACCACCTTATGGCGGAATTTGGGTTTTCTCCTCAATAAAGAGGAGGGTGTGCTACTTTATGATTTCTTATTTATCCCGTGAAGCTGGAAGGGAAAGGGAAGCTATCTAAAACTAACCTTGCACGCGAATGTTTAACTCAACAAACGCTTAAAGAGATTCGGGGAGTTCGGGGTCAGGTTATACAATGGGGAGTTGTCAATTACCCATCCTATATGTGGTTATCCACAGGATGTTAGCTTTAGGTTTTGCTTTGTACTCGATGGTGTTTATCTGGCAATGGGTTGGGAAAGTTTCTTGGGAAATATGATAGAGAGAGTTTTTATTTTTTGTAGAAAATGGGGATGAATGATGACTAAGGTATGAAACCTAAAATTTTTGACTGGTGTATGAAGGTACTGGACCTAGAGTTTTTGATTAGTATGCTCGCTAAGATTTCGCAATCTTATACCTACGTATTCCCGTTTAAATGAAACAGGGAAATCAGAGCAGTCGTAGTTCCTCCTATTCTAAGGGAGGAAAAAGATGTTTTGGTGTCTTGTTCAAAGCCCAAGATTGAAGTTAAAAGGTTTATTTGTGTCTTGTTCAAAGCCCAAGATTGAAGCTAAAGGTTTGACTGAGAGAGAATTTGTCATCTCTAAAGGGAGACATTTGGTCTGTTTATCACAACTGTTGGGTGGCTGATTATAAAGGAGAATTAGTTTAACTGGGATATATGAATCCAGTAATGCCATAATTTCCTTTATAGGGGATTTGTACTAAAGGAGAAAACTTTAACTCAGTGTAGAGCAATGCCATTTTTCCTTAGGAATTTCTCATGCTAATAGAGGGAGAGTAGCGTGGATGTAAATAATCCAGAGGCTTGCCGCTTACAACAATTAGATGAAAGAAAAGGATTTACCAGGATAAAAGATGGACAACAACTTATATATTTGTATCAAAAAGTGTGCCACTTACAGCAGTTATCTGGGTTTAGGGTTTATTTTGAATGTTTGTTTTGATAAGTGATAAACAGAACAGTGACTTCCTACAGAGAGATTTTGATTTTCTCTGAGGGGATGTTGATTTTTGTGTGCCTTGATCAAAGCCCAAGGTTGAAGCTAAGAGGTTGATTGACTCCACTAGGGAAGTCCTTATACAAAGCCTAAGAGGAGTCTGGGAATGACTGACTCAACAAGAGAGTGTTTATATATGCCTTATACAAAGCCCAAGATTGAGGTTAAAAGATACTGACTCTTTGGGGATATCATTATACAAAGCCTAAAAGGAGGGTAAAAGTTTGACTTTTTCGGGGAAAATGTTATGTCTGTCTTGTACAAAGCCCAAGATTGAGGCTAAAAGGATTTTGACTCCGTTGGGGAGGGTTTGTATGTGTCTTGTACAAAGCCCAAGATAAAGGCTGAAAAGAAGACTGACTCTGTGGGAAAGAAATCTTTATCTATCTTGTACAAAGCCCAAGATTGAGGCTAAATAGAGACTTTACTGACTCGGCTGAGGATATTTTAGGTATCTCGTACAAAGCCTAAGATAGAGGCTGAAATGAGTTTGACTCTGCTTAGGAAATTATTTCTCAAAGCCTAAAAGAAGGCTGGGAGGAATTGACTCTGCTAGGGAAGATATTTGTCACAAGCTTAAGAGAAGGTTATGAAGATTTATGTCTTGTACAAAGCCCAAGATTGAGGCTGAAAAGGTTTGACTCAACAAGAGAGTGCTTTTATATGTCCTGTACAAAACCCAAGATTGTGGCTGAACAAGCTAGAGAAATCATTATACAAAGCCTAAGAGGAGGCTACACTATTGCTAGGGGAAATCTTTATATCAAACCTAAGTGGAGGCTGAAAGAAAGATTGAATCAACAAGGGAGTAGTTTTATCTGTCTTGTACAAAGCCCAAGATTGAGGCTAAAGGGGTTGACTCAACAAGAGAGTACTAAAAGGTGATTGACTCAATAAGAGAGTCTGACAGTTGATTGACTCAACAAGAGAGTCTGAAAAGGATAGCTCCACTGGGGAGAATCATTGTACAAAGCCCAAGAGGAGGCTGACTATGCTGAGGAAAGGAAGGATCATTATACAAAGCCTAATAGGAGGCTAGCTTCTGCCAGGGATTATTGAGATCCCAAGGCAGGTCCAAATGGGGAATCAACTCTTACTGAGGGTTACAGAAGAGTTGGGGTATTAAATGCCTTGAGGTTCTGATTTGGGATACTGTTATACTGATGATAAATTGACCCTGGTTGGGGATTTTTAGGAGAGAGAATGGGTTTTAGAACCCATGGGTTTTAACTCTACTGGAGATTTATCCAAAATGACCAGGGCTTCTCCTATGTTTACAAGGAACTTGAGAATGTCCTTGAGACTCAAGGGGATATTTAGACTGTCCAAGTCTACTGGTGTGGCAGAGTTTTATCTTTTGTATGATGCCCAAAAGGAGGAAGGTGTTTTAAGGGATGAGAATCAACCCCAAATTGGTCTGAGATTTGACACTGGAAAGACTGCTCTAGCAAAGGATTACTAAGTTCTGTCTTATACCTTTAAGAGGTCTTCAGGGTCCTTGTATCAAGCCCAAGAGAAGGCATGAGAACTTCTAAGAAGCCGGTGGGTCCTTGTACAAAGCCCAAGAGGAGGCGGGGATGCTTTTAGGAAGCCCGTGGGTCCCAAACCAAGAAAAGTTCAAGAAATTCTATTCACCGAGAATAGATCATTTAGTGAAAGTTCTGAGGTTTGAAGAAATTCAAGAGATGCTATTCACCAAGATTAGATCAACTATGGGGAGTAGAATTTCTTTGACAATTTCTAATAGTAACAGTCTGAGAAAAGGTTCAACGAGAATACTGCCTTTCTCTTTGTTCCATATTGTTTAAGCCCAAGAGAAGGCAAGACTGTATCTGGAAGTCCTATGGGGATCTAGTTTTAACAGTATAAAAGAGTGACCAACTGGCTTTACCTAGTTCTAGACCTAGTTGCCGGGGAAAACTCTAAATAACTATACTAGTATATATACAGTTGATATATGACAAGTATTTAAAAGGATATGAAAGAACGACTTACAGGGGAGCAGCTTCCCACAATACAATTATATATATGAAAGCAAGTAAATGAAAGCTGTTAAAACTTACAGGTGAGCAAGCTTCCATGCTGTAATGTTAGTTTTTCAAAGAAATTAAAGAAAGTTTTGATAACAACTGTATATTTGAACCTAAATCAAAGGGAAGTTGTTTTTGAAAAGATTGCTGGGTCTTATACTCAAGGAGAGGCCCAAGGTTTAACAATGATCGCACCGTTGTTTTGAAGATCGTATCAGGACTTATACAACGACTGAGGCCCAAAATTATTTTGGTTAAAAAGGGATTGGATCTTACACTCTATCAAAGGCCCAAAAGAGGTTTTTGAAAGAGAAAGATGGGACTTACAACACGAGGGGAGGCCCGGATGATTTTGCTTTAAAAGGCGACAACCGCGCCGTGATTTTGAAAATACAGTGGGACTTATACAACATCTGAGGCCCAATGAGGTTTTTATTTACAGAGGATTGGGTCTTACACTCTATCAGAGGCCCAAAAGATGTTTGAAAAAGATTTGTTAGGGTGAAAATCAAAGAAACCCTAATTTCATCATTTTTTAAAGTAATTATTCAGAGAAAATTAATTAAAACGATAAAAACACCAAATAAGTTTGAATAAAAAACTTGTGATTTTTGGTTGAGGTTTGGAAAATGATGTTTTAATCACAAGATGAATTAAAACTCATTTGGTTTTGATTTCCAAGATGATAATTCCTTTTTGAAATGTTTAAAAATAATTTAAAATGAATTTATTTACAAAAATATCAACTATATTAAATAAATAATATAAATTTGATTTTTGTGTGGAATAAAATATTTTAACATTTTTGTGATTTTTTACAAAAAGAACCAATAAAAAATAATTAAAATTGAGAGAGAAATTAATTTTTCAAATCATTTAAGAAAATAATATGAAAAATATAAAAAATAGAAAAGTGATGAAAAAGGGTCTGGGGCGAGGGGGATTCAAACCCCAGACCTCCAAGCCAAACACATGCGCACGCAACCACTAGGGTGGTGATACATCCATGTATCAAAACCACCTCATAAATACATATGGGATACCAACTTTCAGGCCTGGCCAAGGCAAGGCAAGGCAAGTTCTTGGGCCAAAAACGTGAAGGCTGTAACTCTCTCATTTCTCCATAGATTGGGACAAAATTTAGGTCTATCTTGCCTAGAATTTCACAAGGAATCCAATGGTGCCCTTAGTTTTTTCATGAGGTCCCCATTTTAAAACCCGATAGTGGTTTTAAAATAGGCCACAATTTGCCTTTTCTATGCTACCTCATGGTACAGGCAAGAATTACATGATGAATTGGTTCAAACACAACATATACAACATGTATGAGATGTTTATGATCAATGGACTTCAAAACAATACATAATTCAAAGAGTTCAAGTTGTCATGCACTTACCTGTTGGAGCTTTTTGTGCCATCTGCCAAGTTCCTTGCGCCAGAAGTAATTTGATGCTTTGGACACTCTCAATTGATCCCTTAGAAGCTTTTAGAATGATCAAAACCAGCTGGAATCCTCAGGAACAAGTTTGAGGTCTTCCTTGCAAAAGGGGCAAAAGTGACCAATATGGCCACTCTCTCAAATGGTGTTCCAGATGAGGGGAACCAATTGATACAGTTCAAGGATGATATTTGAAGTGTGTTTGAGGTTTTATCTGGTTTTGAAAGTGACTGAATCAAGACATGGCTTGAAAAATGCAAAAAAGTACAATTTTGAGGTTTTGGAAGTGGACTTTGTGATTTTGGTGTTTCAAGTCACAAATGAGAGTTTGAACAGCTTAGATACAACATATTAGAGGTGTTTGGATCATGAGCTGTGATGGAATGGTTCTCTAACTCAAAAACTCAGAGATACCTTGCAAAAGAAGGTATTTTGGCCTAGAGAAAGGGATTTTGAGGAAAGCAAGTGTTGTAGTGCTTTGGTGTACTCAAACTGAGCACAAATGAGCTCTATTTATAGTAGAGCCAGTTTGTTTTGGCTGCAATAGTGTGTGGCAACTGCAGCAGGCCTTTGGCAAATGTTATACAAAAGGAATCTCAAGTGTCCTCTAGCCATTGACTTGAGATTAGGGCACAGGCTTTGTAGCTTTGGTTCAGAGATAAGTCTTGACTGAATTCAGTTGGAATATGCTCAGTTCATGCCACCTTGGTGTATCCATTGAATGCTTGGAAACAAAGTTGGAGTCTTCGCATCTTTGTAGCCTTTTTAGGGATGACAAGCCTAATGTAGATTCTTGGACTTGGGAGGCTTGGAGATCAGATCACCCCCCTTGGATTTGATCCTCTAATGTGTCCAAATTGATGACAAGGCTTGGAGTTATTAGATTTGGACAAATCGAGCAAATGTACACAATTATGCCTTGTAAAACCAGTTCATGATGCCATGTTTCAAGGGCTGTATCTCCCTGCTCAAATTGAATTTGGAGATGATCTGGTACTTGTTAGAAAGCCCTTATGGCATACTTTAACTTTGATGTTCACCCCTAGACCTGGTTTGACTTGGATCAAGGTGAAAAATGTCCCTACATTTTGGAAAAAGTAAGGCAGATTCTGACTTAGTGAAAATTTCACTAAGTGTTGGAAAAATGTCATTTTCATGTTTTTAGCCATTTTGATCACTCCATAACTTAAAATCCGTGAGGAATTGGAGTTTGATGTAGTTGAAGCTTTTGTAGAGTGTAGCAAGACCTACAAATCCAGCTTTGGATCACCAAAAATGGTTGCTTGGATCTCAAGTTATGGTCCTTGGAAGTTGGTACCCTAGCCACTTTGTTCCATAACTTAGAAAAATTCTAAGTTTTTTTATGGTTACCCCTTTTACAAGTTAACTCACTTTCTTTGATTTTTCTTGATGGATGATGATTCAAATCACATATTAACATTGTTTTAGGGTTAAGGAACCTTGGTTGACCAAAAATCCAAAAAGTCAAACTTGGATTTTTGTACAGTTGACTTTTTCAGCAGATGAAATTTTAACTTTGCGATCCTTTTGTGAAATAAATTCTTGGGCTCAATTAAACTTCATGGATGGCCTACAAGGGTATTTAGGAATGTCTTGGACCCCTCCCCAAGGTTTGAGATCAAGGGTAGGCCAACAGTCAAGGGTAGGGTTGACTTTTTCCATCAGAAACCCTAATTTGTGATCAGATGGTTTTGAGTTCTTGTGAATTATGATTTGAGCTCTTTGAGTTAATCACATCTTGTAAATAGGTCACTATAATGTATTTGAGGTTTTTCAAGTTCATTTTGAAGCTTCAATTTAGGTCTCACTTCACAAGTTAACTCAAGGGTTGAATTAGGTCAAAACCCTAATTCCTGATTTTTTGACAGATGGACCCTCAAGATGATTTTGCCATTGTGGGTGGGTTCTTGAGATCCTTTGAGCTTATAGGACCATTCATTGAGGTATTGGCTCATGCCCAGATGGAAATTTTCATCTGGAGGCCTCATTCAACCAAAACCCTAATTTGGTGACACTGGCGATCTTGAGGCTTGATCCACTTGGAATGCTGCAACCTTGTCCTTGATTCTAGATGTGGGAGTCCTCTTGATCCTTTGTGGGTGTTTGAGAGACAAGACAAGTTGAAGGTCATATCATTTCTTGATTGATCCTTGTCTAAATGCTCTGAGAGGGCTCAAAACCCTAATCTTTGAGTGTAGTGAATGCTCAAGAATCTTTGAGGAGATTGGATAAGGCATGATGGTTCATCCATATTTTGATGATGATTTGCACAATGATGGGAAACCTTGGTGGTCAAAATTTGGGGTATGATAGATGCCCCTATTTAATTTTCTTGGACCCGAAGGTGTGAATGGCGAAGGTATTCGGGCATTCAGGGTGCAAGAGGATTAAATATCAGAATACCCAAAATTTTGATGGTGGTTATGAATAGCGGTTTGCTCATCCATCTTCTTTTGCTAGGCAATGATGCTTAGAAAAGGTAAAAACTTCCCCTCGATCCTGGTCTTCAGCCATGGAACTGGTCTCAGTTTCTGATATAAACTTCCCCTCGATCCGGGTCTTCATCCACGGAACTGGTCTCAGTTTCTGATATAAACTTCCACTCGATCCGGGTCTTCATCCACGGAACTGGTCTCAGTTTCTGATATAAACTTCCCCTCGATCCAGGTCTTCATCCACGGAACTGGTCTCAGTTTCTTATATAAACTTTCTTGACAAGGGACGCTATTTGTTAGCGGTTTTCCTCAAACTTCTTGCCGAATTTTCCTGGGGAGATGCCATTTGATGGGAAAAAGTTTTTGTGTCAGACTTGCTGGGGAACCCATTTGTCTGAGTTGTAGAGGTGTACAAACTTCTCTGTTGGAGACGCCATTTGTCGACTCTACTGGAGAAAACGAGTCTCATGAGAGACTGCTTCCTGCTTGGGGATATTACACCATACTTTTCCTCGAGATCTTCTCGGAGAAATGCCATGTAATGCAATCCAATCTTGAGGTGCCGATGACTTCATTAACATTGACTCTATTGGAGAGAAAAATCAATGTGTTGCTGAGAGTCTTTAGTTGTGAGGCTTTCTCTGGGGATTTTCCTTAATCCGGGAAAGCGAAGATATCATCTTTAAGAGTGACGTTTGTCGAAGGTCTTCTTGTCTTTTCAGAGGTTCAAGTTATCAAAGTGGTCGAGGACCGTCTCCATCCCAAAAATACACTGGAGGAGAGAGATGGTTCAGAAAAAACATTTCCTGACAAGGAAAGAACTGACAACTCGATTGAGAGGACTTTTATCACTAGGGGATAAGACCGACTAGAGTGACAGTGATGCAATATGAATATGAATGCAAATCAATAATGCATGATGTATGTATGTTTATGCTGACAAAACTGACGCGACATACAGACTAATAGATGAACACGACTAGATACTCGGCCACTGCTGGGAAGGAGGAAGTACCATTCGGTCCAAAATAGCAATTCTGCCTTGCTTAGGAGAGATAGTCCCTGTAGGGGAACAACCTTGGTTGGACTTAGGAGATAAGAACTCTGCCGGGGATGTCAGATGGAATACTCGCATCTAACAAAGTTGATCCTTCATTCAGTCATATTGCTTCGAGAAGGAGTACTTTGATTCTGCACTTTGAAGCTTAATCGGCTTTGGATAAGCGATCGATGTTCTTTCGATGTTCAACAGTCAAAAGAATTGCCATCTTTATTTTAAAAGCAGAAAAATGTTGACAAGTAAATTCATTTTTGTTTTATTTCAAGAATCGTTAATCATGTTAAAATGTCGTTCTGTAAAGCTAAAACAAATAAGAATTGCAAACAAAAGCACTAGGGCTCAAATTTTATTAATAGGATGGAAATCCGCCAAACGCGTGATTCCATAGAGTATTTACAAAGTTATAAAATGGTAATTTAAGGGAAAAGGGCTACATTGAAACACAACGACCGCTATCCTTCTACCAACTTTGAATTCTGGACATCCTGAGCTTCCGTCGAAGATAACCTTGACTGGAGTTCTCCTGATGGATGGCATGACTGCTGAGGGATTTGCCCCTTTGTTGGGCGTAGTTACTTGCCATTAATCCCTAACTTTTGCCTGGATTGTACATTGAGATTTTCAATCCATCGGGATGAATTTTGATTATGTCTCTAATTTTTGCCTGGACCGCCCCTTCGGGTTTTCAATCCACCAAGACGTTTTTTTTTTATTTAGGCGAAGTATTTCTTGACTACGTCAACATTTGTGGGGTAGGCAAATTCTTCTTCATCCATGGTTGTGAGTCTCAAGGCGCCGCCTGAAAAGGCTTTCTTGACCACATAGGGGCCGTCATAATTCGGAGTCCATTTGCCTTGGGAATTAGTGATAAATGATTGTATCTTCTTGAGCACAAGGTCGCCTTTCCTAAAGACGCGAGGCCGGGCCTTTTTGTTGAATGCCTTTTTCATCCTTTCCTGATACAACTGACCGTGGCACAAAGCCACTATTCACTTTTCTTCGATCAGATTCAGTTCCTCGTGTCGACTTTGACACCATTTAGCCTCTGTTAGCTTAGCTTCCATCAATACCCGGATTGATGGGATTTCTACTTCTATGGGAAGCACTGCTTCCATGCCATATACTAGAGAGAAAGGGGTTGCCCCTGTTGAAGTGCGGACAGATGTGCGATAACCGTGAAGAGCAAAGGGTAGCATCTCGTGCCAGTCTTTGTAAGTTACAACCATCTTTTGAACGATCTTCTTGATGTTCTTGTTAGCTGCTTCTACCGCTCCATTCATCTTGGGTCGGTAGAGAGATGAGTTATGGTGTTCAATATTGAACTCGGCGCACAACTCTTTCATCATCTTATTATTCAAGTTAGATCCATTATCAGTAATGATCTGGCTTGGAACACCATAACGGCAGATGAGATTGTTCTTGATAAATCGGACCACGACTTGTTGGGTTACATTGGCGTATGATGCTGCTTCGACCCACTTGGTGAAGTAGTCAATGGCTACCAGGATGAACCGATGTCCGTTTGAAGCTTTGGGTTCAATCATGCCGATCATGTCGATTCCCCATATGGAAAAAGACCCAGGGGAAGAGAGAACCTTGAGATGCGTCGGCGGTACATGGATTTTGTCTGAGTATATCTGACACTTGTGACACCTCCTCATGTACTTGTAGCAATCAGATTCCATGGTTAACTAATAATATCCTGCTCTCAGAATTTTTCTCGTCATCGTGTGTCCGTTGGCATGAGTGCCAAAGGATCCTTCGTGAATTTCTTCCATCAGCATGTTTGCTTCTGGTCTGTCTACGCATCGAAGCAAGACCATGTCAAAGTTTATTTTATAAAGTGTATCACCGCTCAGGAAGAAGCTGCCAGCTAGCCTTCTGAGGGTCTTTCAGTCTTTTCTTAATGCCCCAAGTGGGTACTCTTGTTTCTGAAGGAAGTATTTGATATCATGATACCAAGGTTTGTCGTCTATGACTGCTTCAATCGTGAAGATGTGGGTGGGCTGTTCTAGGCGCATTATGTCAATCTTCGGTACGTCGTTCCATTGACCTACATTAATCATGGAAGAGAGAGTGGCTAACACATCAGCCATGTGATTCTCTTCACGAGGGATGTGATGAAACTCGATTCTGTTGAAGAATAGTAACAATCTTCTCGCGTAATCTTTGTAAGGAATAAGTCCTAATTGGTATGTGTTCCAACCTCCTTTGATCTGATTGATAACCAGGGCTGAGTCTCCATACACGTCTAAGTTCTTAATCCTCAAGTCAATCTCTTCTTCGAGACCCATGGTACAAGCTTCGTATTCGGCCTCGTTGTTTGTACATTTGAACGTTAATCTGGCAGTGAAAGGAATATGGGTACCCTGAGGTGTTATGATGATTGCCCCAATTCCGTTTCCATAATGATTGACAGCTCCGTCAAAGATTAGTCCCCATTGGGAACCAGGTTCTTGCCCTTCACTGGGTATCGGTTCATCGCAATCTTTCATTTTTAAGTACATGACATCTTCGTCTGGGAAGTCAAATCCGACTGATTCCTGATCGTCAATCGGTTGATGAGCCAAATGATCGGCTAAAACACTTCCTTTAACGACTTTCTGAGCGTGGTATTCGATGTCCTATTCTAATAACAACATCTGCCAACGGGCTATCCTTCCCGTGAGAACAGGTTTTTCAAAGACATACTTGACCGGATCCATTTCGGAGATTAACCAAGTAGTGTGACGAATCATTTATTGGCAAAGACGTTTGGCTGCCCAAGCCAGAGCACAACAAGTTTTCTCAAGCATAGTATACAGAGTTTCACAATCGGTAAATTTTTGCTTAAATAGTAAATGGCAGACTCTTTTCTTTTGGTTTCGTCTTGTTGGCCAAGTACACAACCCATTGAGTCTTCATAGTCGAAAAATTCTAAGCTTTTTATGATTACCCCTTTTACAAGTTAACTCACTTTCTTTGATTTTTCTTGATGAATGATGATTCAAATCACATATTAACATTGTTTTAGGGTTAAGGAACCTTGGTTGACCAAAAATCCAAAAAGTCAAACTTGGATTTTTCTACAGTTGACTTTTTCAGCAGATGAAATTTTAACTTTGCGATCCTTTTGTGAAATCAATCCTTGGGCTCAATTAAACTTCATGGATGACCTCCAAGGGTATTTAGGAATGTCTTGGACCCCTCCCCAAGGTTTGAGATCAAGGGTAGACCAACAGTCAAAGGTTGGGCTGACTTTTTCCATCAGAAACCCTAATTTGTGATCAGATGGTTTTGAGTTCTTGTGGCTTATGATTTGAGCTCTTTGAGTTAATCACATCTTGTAAATAGGTCACTATAATGTATTTGAGGTTTTTGAAGTTCATTTTGAAGCTTCAAGCCAGGCCTCACTTCACAAGTTAACTCAAGGGTTGAATTAGGTCAAAACCCTAATTCCTGATTTTTGATAGATGGACCCTCAAGGTAATTTTGCCATTGTGGGTGGGTTCTTAAGATTCGTTTGAGCTTATAGGACCATTCATTGAGGCATTGCCTCATGCTCAGATGGAAATTTTCATCTGGAGGCCTCAGTCGACCAAAACCCTAATTTGGTGACACTGGCGATCTTAAGGCTTGATCCATTTGGAATGCTGCAACCTTGTGCTTGATTCTTGATGTGGGAGTCCTCTTGATCCTTTGTGGGTGTTTGAGAGACTAGACAAGTTGAAGG
Source organism: Lathyrus tuberosus (assembly GCA_022829125.1). Lineage (NCBI taxonomy): Eukaryota > Viridiplantae > Streptophyta > Magnoliopsida > Fabales > Fabaceae > Lathyrus > Lathyrus tuberosus. The sequence goes on along the minus strand of JALAZF010000467.1, from coordinate 769,026 downwards.
TCATGTCATTTCTTGATTGATCATTATCTAAATGCTCTAAGAGGGCTCAAAACCATAATCTTTGATTGTAGTGAATGCTCAAGAATCTTTGAGGAGATTGGATGAGGCATGATGGTTCATCCATATTGTGATGATGATTTGCACAATGAAGGGAAACCTTGGTGGTCAAAATTTGGGGTATGACACCTAACTCTCTTGAAGTGAAATTAAATGAGATTCTTGAAGAATTGGAGCCCCTCGCCTTAGGACTTCCAATCCTCGAAGCAATGTCTACATAGTGATATCTAGAATTTTTTGCAAAGGATGAGAAATTAACTGATCAGAGTTCCAACCTTCTGACGAACAAGTGCAGATTCCAGAGAGCACTCAATGTCTAGGTATTGTTCCTCTTTTTTTCCTCTCTGTGTGATTTCTTTCTCTTATTCCCCTACTTTCTTCCTATGCTCCACTTCTGTTGCGATGTTGTGACGTTATTCTTCGTTCTTGTTGTTGTATTCTTGCTTGCGTTATTGACGAGTTCTTGAGTTGTTGAATCATTGGGATGCAGAGAGAAGAGAGTGAGGTTCAGATGTTGAAGATGATTGTAGAGTGAAAACAGAGAGAATTGGGATTGTTGTTTTTGAGTGCAGAGTGACAAGCGAATTCAGAGGAAAGTGAAAGATGAAAATCTGAAGAATGAATCCGAGAGGTTGAAATGTGAGAGTTATGCTTGATATATAGAGAGATTAAGAGGGTAGTTTAGAATTCAAATTAGAGGTTAGTTACATCAAAATTCTGTTATGAGTGAGTTGCAATTTGAAATCAGTTTGTGATTGTGTATCCTATTTGAATGAAATTCAATTTGAATTTATATTCACATGAAAAATCTCTCATGAGCTGGAAATTGAGTTTTCTTTTGAATGCCTATCGGCTGTGAAATTCGGTTAGCATAAATGTTGAAAAAACTGTTGTACTTTGAAGTTAGTCTTGAATGGAATCTCTGAGTGTGATGTTACTATGTTGTTGTAGTTGTCTCGAGGTTAGCCTTGAGTTTATTTGCACGTGTAGTTAGTTTGTTGATGTTGGTAATCATGTCATGGCTGCATATTGAATTTAGTAAAATGGCTCGGCGTGTGTCGTGTTAGTGATAGTTGGAACAATTTTAATTTTAATTTGATGAGCATTGAACTGTAGAGTGTGAATTAATGTAGTGTTATGGTTACTTTATGTTTACACCAATTGTTAGCTTTTCTTTTAAATGGTTAATGGAAATTATGTAAATGTTAAACTGTGATTGTGTGAATCTTATTAAGTAAATTTAGCCATGAGTTAGACCAAAGGTGCATTGGCTTATTGAAAATGTGGCTATTGGAATGGTTTTGTATGGTGAAATGTTTGTATCCGTGTAGGATGGAATCCATCTTGGCTTAGGCAATGCTATATGTGGTCCACACATGGTGGCCACTTCTTTGAAAGATGATTGATGAAGACAATGATGCAACCCTTTGAAGATGACGAAGTCCTTTGAAGAAGCTCACTTTTTAATACGATCCCCATTCTTGTAGTGATCTTCATTGTAATGGATAGTGTTTTGATTAAAATATTTTACAAGCTTTTGTAAAAATTCTAATCAATGTGTCAATCCTTTTTTATTTGACTTGTAACTTTGACTTCATGTAAGATGTAATGTGACATAATGGGCTCCTCTTGTTTTCTGATTTGAAACCAAATTTCTTAGAAAGAGATCTTTTTTCACTTTGAATTTCTTTCATCAACAATGCTTCTATTATTGTAAGAATTCAAAAGGGAGAATAATTTAGTCAACAAGAGCCATCTCAAATTCAACCCAAATCCAAATGTGAACACTTTGCAACTCCTCTTTAAAATCTCTCTTCCTCCAAATGAATAATCCAAGATAACTTGTTCCCCATGCAGTTGTACACTTGATCCAAAAATTATCTGATCATGAAGAAAAAAGTCCACATATTTAGACTCCAAAGTTAATCAGTTGATTCAAATATTATCGAACCTTTGACCTGATAATGTCACAATATGCAAATGCAGATGAATGGCTCCTAAATGTATGATCCAATAGGCAAGTGTATACCAATGAACAGGGTTATAAGCTAGATAAAAAATGAAAAAGTTAGGGTAAATTTTGGGGTATGACAGCTACTGCACACACTTTCTCTCTCTTCACTACCAACACTTTTGTTTTCTAGCTTTCTCCTAAAAACATCCATTTCTAAAAAAAACTTTCTAGAACCCTAAAACTCCCTACAATGGTGTCATTGTTAAATCTAGTTCCTATGGTGGTAAACTCTAGAAAATCTCTCGAAATAAAGCCCATAACCTTATATCTTAGAGAGATCAGAGTATCTCTCGAAATAAAGCCCATAACCTTATATTCTGGAATACATCAAGTTGATTAGAAAAGAGATCAGAGTATCTCTAACCATGGATGACATTCTTGAAGCTCCTTGTTATCCCCCAAATTTTACCCCTTAGATGTCATAACATCTTGCATTTGCATTTAGGTTTCAATCATCTATGCATTGTTAACTAACCACTTCATCTTGCAAGTTGTTTCTTTTTGTGTGAAAGCCAGGGTTTGCATAGGAAAAAGAACAAGGTCAATAAGCCAGGCTCTCACATGATTCAAGGTCTTCTAAGACACTCTTTGGCTCCATACAACCAATCATCACAAGTATCTTGAGCCACAAATTCACCATGCCTCAAACTAGGGTTTTGGTAAGATAAGTCAACCATTGCCTTTGATGTTGATCAAGACATGTTCCCAAGCTTTGGGACATGATTCCATATGACACCAGATATCCCTAGAGGCCATCTATGAGCTTTGGGAGAGATTGAAGAGGCTAGATCATCAGAGATCATCCATGTTGTATTAGGGTTTTGGCTAAGGCTTTGACTTTTGAGTTTTTGATCCAAGATAAAGCATTCAAGTCCTAAATCCATCATGACATGTCTAATTGTTGAGTTAGAGCATGAGAAATCAAGTTTTGAGAGGATTCTTGGAAATAGGGTAAGTGTTTGGTCTTTGAAACTTTTTAAGTGTGAGAAATTCACTTCTTGTACAAAATTGGAAAGGCCATAACTTTCAAACCACACATCCAAATTGAGTGAATCAAAGCTCAAATGGAAGCTCTTTCCATGAACTTCAAGGTGTATTAGAGGACCTTCCTTAAAAAAATGCATGATTCTTAGGTTATAAGACTTGGAAGATAAGTTGCCTTTGGGACTTAGTGAAATTTTAGTCATTTTCACCCTAATTTCCATCCATTTTTAACTCAATTTTTCACTTAGTTCTAAGCCTCAAATAAACAATATTTGAACATGAAAGTTGTTCCTTGTTCTTCAAGCATTCCAAGCATGTGTAGAACTCCTCATTTGGATAAACTAATCCCAAGTTATGATGCTTTAAAGTTGGGTGCTTCAAATTGTAAAATTCAATAACTTAGAAAAATTTTCTAAGTCTTTTTGTCAACTCATGCGCATGACTTTAGAGCAATTTTTCTCAATGTTACAAACCTCATCTCAAGGCACTTTCCACATGAACATTGCTCTATCAAATTCCTAGTTTTCAAAGAATCAAAGAATTCATAAATTGAAGCGTTGATCATCAAGTTTTGACATGTTAAAGTTGGTATGTTGAAATCTTTGTCACACATAGAAAATCCAGGTTGCAATTCTTTGGTGCACCAAACATTGCCTTGGTTTGCCATGAGTTTCTAAACACCATTTTAACTTGTCAATAACATCAAAATTACACAATGCCACGCCATTTACTTAAGAGAATCAAGAGTAGTGGCATTTGGTCCTTTGTGTGAAGTATGGTCGTGTGCCACAAGAGAGGCCCATATTCTTATATTTCCATTACACAAACTAAGTTTCATTTTGAACTAAATCCTAGCCAAATACAAGTACAACTAACCTGATTCCTTTCTTGCCACCAGTTCATAATATGCTTGGCGTGTTGTCCCTCCATGTGTGATCCCAAACATTTCCTCTTTAAGCTCTCACTCTTATGACACAACAAAAAGAAGTTTTGATGCATATATTAGATGGTGAATATGACAGACCTGAACCCTATTCTCTGAGGCCTTTGTGCAGCAAATGGGGCATTACTTTCTCCAAGGTTGACCATGTTTGAAGACTAAAAGGTGGTCCTTGCAAACCCTAATCATTTCTCTTATGGACAAAGCATTTGTCCACTGTATCTCTAGGAATCAAACCAAACGTCTCAGGCTATAAAAGGAGAGGTATTCTTACTTGTTCAACACCAATAATTATCATACACATCTCAAAACACTTCTTATCACTTCAAAGGAGAGGAACTGCTCGAGTGGGAAAGTTTGTGGAGAGTTGAAGCACAAGCGTTCTGAGAAGGAAGCACTCTAGTGCAGTTTGTTCTTCAAGCTTTTGGAAGGTGCAGTGAACTTATTCCACTAGGTAATCATCATTTCCTTTGCTCCATGTTCCATATACCATAACCATGCTACCATGTTGCCTTTTCCATACACTGTAAGATTTTGATAACATAATGCTTGTATCTTTAAATGTTGAGAATTTGTTTGAATGTGTGTTGGCACGATGAGTGTTTTGTCTCACTCCTTTCCCTATACCCTTGACCACATGTTCATGCCCAAGTTTTAGATGACTCTAATATCATTATCATGTTCAAGATTGTATATTAGATGTTTAGGGTTGTTTGGTTTGAAATGCTATTGTTATGTCCAAGATTGTATGTTCATTTTATTTTGGATTGATGTCTGGAGTTTTCAGTTTAGGTTTGTGTTGATATCATCACAGCCTTGGAACATAATAATATGCATGAAAGTTTAGGTTTATATGAAACCTTGGCACTGTCAGTTTGGAATTTTGGAATGTATGGTGTTCATATTATGCTAGAATAGAGTGAATAACGTGAAGGTTTTGGTTGAGGTCATACTGTTGTGACAAGTTTTGTTCTCATTTTCTCACACTGTTAACTCATAAATTCCATGCTTAAAATGCCATGAGCTTGTTATTATTATGCTGCTGTCATGCACCTAAATCATTTGGTATTTTGGATATTGATATACGAGTTGGTAATGCTTTCTTTTGCACTGCCTGGGTTGATAGTTGGAATTCAAGTTTCTTTGTCTTCATGCTAATAGTTTGAGTAGTTGAAACCATAACATGAGAATCTTTGTTTAAACCTGCATTGATATGAGGGCACGATGAAAGTGTTCTTTTCATTTTCTGAGCATACCATGTTTTGTTGTTGAGCATGTAAGGTATGTTTTCATGTTGAAGTTTGAAGTTTGAGTTTACTCTCAAACTGTCTGTCATGCATGAGTTTGGATTTAACAATGTGAGAGCATTGCGTGGTTTTGATTGGCATGGTAGAGGTATGGTCTCAGTTCTGAATACGGCCTTTCCAGGTTGTTTTCACAATAATCATGTTCACGACTTAAGTTATTTGAAGTCCATTAATTTTCCTTGCCTTGGGTAGTATAGGTTAGTGTTTTGTTTCACCAATTTTGGTTAAGATTTGATGGATATAATGGTTGAACAAGATGATGGTTAGTCGTCTCATCTCTACTGCTCTATTCTTTTCACGATAAATTTTTATTTTGGTTGCATGTTTGCATGAGCAAAAAAGGAAGGGTGTCATGTGATTGGTCCAGAGAGTTTTTGGCATTTTGTAACTTAAATGTTTGTGACCGATTGACCCATGTCTTTAAGCGTACAATATTTCTATGTGGTTTAAGTGCCAAATGTTTTTTATTTCACCTTGAGAGCTTAAATGATTTCAGGGGTGGCTTATACAATGGATGTATAGCCACCCCAGTGGTATACCATACGCGCTGCAACCCAGGGGTCTGGGGTTCGAATCCCCCTCGCCCTAGACGCCCTTTTATTTGTTTTTTTATTTTTCCTTTAGTTTTCTGACTTGGGCTTGAAATGCTACCAGCACCCCCATATTTTCAGCCCAGACGCATACCTAAGGGATTCATAGTTCGATGTCAGTTACTAAACATACCCCCCTTTGTTGCCTCTTTTTTTATTTCATTATTTTTTAATTTCTCTCAAATGTCATTTTATTAAAATATTTTCCTTAAACAAAAATCCCAAAAAATTCATAATAACATTTTAATGTTTAATTTAATTTTCTACAATTTTTATTTCCTTTTATTTTATTTTCATATTTATTTCTAAAATTTTCAAAAAAAACATGAATAAACCTTGTGTTTAATTCTTTTCTTGAGAGCTTTTTGAGAGTTTCTTAGAATGTCTTATGACACATGAGAGGGTTTGTTTGATAGTTGTTCCTTGACCTTGGATATCGTCATTTTATTAGGGCGTTAACTTCAAAACCAATTTCAAAACTTCTCTCGATTAATACTAAGCCGATTAAAGTCTTATCAAACACTCTTCTCATAAAAACGAAAGAAGATGACCGTTGGAATCTAGCATTCTAGCGAAAACCTCGAGCGAATGGTCTCAAGTCTCGCACTTTGGGGTAGCCATTATTCATTCTTTCGCTCCTCAAAAACATCTAATTTTAATTCGGACGAATAAGAGCCGTCAAGATCTAGCATCTTGGCACAACTCTTCGAACAATTGATTTTTCATCAAACGTTCATTGTCCATTGAACAACTTTTATATCAACTTGGACAAACAAGGACCGTTAAGATCTAGCATCTTGACATAACCCTTTTGAGCAATTTCTTTATCATCAAAAGCTCATTATCTTCAAAACAATCTTAATCATGAATTGGATGAATAAGAGCCGTCAAGATCTAGCATCTTGACACAACTCTCGAACAAGTGATTTTCATCAATTGCTCATCATCTATTAAATAACTTTCATTATCAACTTAACAAAATAAGAGCCGTTAGAGTCTAGCACTCTAGCATAACTCTTTGAACATTTGATCAATGCTCTCCAGTCACTTAATACACCTCAACCAACTTTGTAGTCTCAGAACTACGTACGCTCTGATTTCTCATTCTTCAATGAGAATACGTACGCACAAGGATCATAATTCTTGGCGAGCCACCTTTTACCACCTCTTACCTTTGTCAATCGTCATCTCAAGAATCCACCCTTCTTTAAGGATATCAATACTTCAAAGTACATCAAATCTTTTTTTGAAATAAACTTGAAAGAAAAGGATTGTTAGAATCCAACATTCTAGCATAACCCTTGAAAGATTGGTCTCAAGTCTTGCACATTGAGGTAGCCAATTATTTCTTTCTTTCATTCATAAAACACTTAATAACAATTTGGACTAAGAGACGTTAGAATCTAGCATCCTAACACAACTCTTTGAACCATTGATCTTTATCAATGTTCATTGTCCAACAAACAATTTTCTCAAACTAATCTTGAATGATAGGGAATGTTAGAGTTTAACACTTTAGCATAGACTCTTATATCATTTGATGATCATCATTCTTACAATACATCCAATCATACTCAAAACTCCATTTTATGGACAAATCTTGATTTACATCAAGAGACCATAGCCATTCAATCCCACCACAACTTAGAATTAGAGAGTTCTTTAACTCTATGTGAGTATCATGGTCATGAACACTAATTCCCCTTAGAACTTTGACCATAGTCAATGGTTCCTCACCTTAGTTAGGTGAACTACGATTGCTCTAATTCCATCCTTATAAGGATACGTAGGCACGAGACTGCGAAGTCTTGGCGAGCACCCTAATAATAAAAACCTCTTTAGGTTCTCTTCCCCTTTAACATAAAATCTAAAAAACATTTCTCTATCTCTCTTTTCTCAACTCAATAAGTATAAAACTAGAAACTAACTTTAAGCTAACACTATTTTAACCTTTACTAAATGGTTCCCGTTGAGTACAACGGACATGAGGGGTGATAATACCTTCCCCTTGCGTAACCGACTCCCGAACTCAGACAATAGTTGAGATGACCATATCTTATCCTTTCTTTTAGGGGTTTTATTCGATATTTTCCCTTTCCCTCTATGGGAATAAATAAAGATCGATGGCGACTCTGTTAAGTCCATCCCACGGGCGTGCGATTGCGCTTCGCGAGGTCGTTCTCATTTTTTGAGGTACGACAGATGGCGACTCTGCTGGGGAAATTTCCCATCCCTAAGTGAGTCAAGCCTAGTTTAGTTAGGTGTTATATGTGCGTTAGCTTTGTTTGTTTCTTAATATTCTTTGATTATATGTTTATCTTTGCTTTTATATATTTCTATATACATCATGTGTGGGCTTTGGGGATTTAATATCTTGAATAAAGCTCTACACCCGAGTTTTGGAAAAAGCAGAGAGAAAACATAAGTTTAGTTTTGGTAGTTAGTAGTGTTAGACTACAAGGGCAAGCTCTTTGTAGCAACTAACATGAAGGCTCCTCTAGAGTATACCTGTTCGTAGATCTCGTTATAAAACAGCTAGCCTGTTACATAACACTAATTCATGAAGGGTCCATGACTCTAGGTCCCCTATTTAGAACCAGCGCTTTTTGGTGGTTGCGTAATATTGGACTTCAAGGACATCTCCTTGCTCCAACCAATATGAAAACCCCAATTAGAAGAGACCTTTTCGTCACTCTCGTTGTAAAATGGCTAGCCTGTTGCATAACGTTACAACTAAGGTCCGTGACTCTGAAACCTTTATAAAAAACCTAGAAACTATCATGTGAGTGGGTTTAAGGGTGATTACCGTAGAACCGTCTTTTAAGAGGCCTACCAATTAGGGAATTAAGAGTTGTTTATCTTATTCCAAACCTTTACCATGCATTCATAAGCATTGCATCCATGCATATGTCGTCACATTTGCATTTCATTTGCATTTCTCAGCCTCGAGTCTTATCCATCCTTTGTCCGTAACCAGTAGTTGACTTCCCGAAGCCAACATTGGACTTGAAGTAGCTCTTGAAGAATCATGAACTCATGAGAGCAGAATCAGTTTGTGACAAGAGGGGACTTTGAATTGATGAAAGATCAGTTGGATCAGATTGTGGAAGCTATGACGGCTTTGGCAAAGAGAGTCGATGCCCGTTGTGACTACCATGCTGGGGCACAAGGGCATTCAACTGAAGATTGTAAAGTGCTCTGAAGCAAGGTTCAGACTCTTCTGGACTCCGAGATGTTCTCATTCATGCCTTAAGGCGTCCGAATCAACAAACCTTCACCTAATCAGGAAGGTTCATCAGTCTTTGAAATGGAAGAAATTGTTGAGAATAGAGGTGAAGCTGATTCTCAAACAGATCTCGACAATCAACTCTGAAGATGTTTATCTCAGTGACAAGTCAAGGAAGGAAATCCTAATTCCCTAAAGCTGACAATCTTTCGGCTGTTTCAGTATTTTCTGTTGTATTTTCTTTGCATGTTGAATTGTATTTGCTTATAAGTTGTTGTCTTTCAAATTGGCAAGATTAATGAAATGTTCATGCATTTTTTGGGTCAATCCATTCGTATTCACTCATTCTCTTTCTTTTATTGTCATAAAAAAAAGCAAATTTTTTTTCTCTTCTCCATCCACTTATCTTTATCAAACTGTTGTTTAAGCAAAGATTGGGGAGGATGATAAAAATATTATCCATAACTGTTGTGGTATACTTCCAATTAAACCTTGCCGATGATGTAAGGCATTGTTTCAATTCCCTAACACTAGAGAAATAAGGAAGATAATCCCTCATTAACCCCTTCGAGCCTAGAAGTAGGAGTTTTCTTTCCCTACAAAAAACCCGTAAATCTCAACCTTGGGGCAGGGTAGTTCTCAGTTTAACTTGGTTATGCATTCCAATGCAAGCGCTTCATGCGAGACACCAGTCAGTTTTCTCAAATCAAACGACAGTAAAAAAGAAGAGGTCTCATAACCTCAACAAAAACAAGAGGTCTGATAACTGCAACCAACAAGAAGAGGTCTCAAAACCTTAGTGAAGACAAAAAGAGGTCTCAAAACCTCAACAAAGACAAGAAGGGGTCTCAAAACTTTCAGTAAAGATAAGGAGAGGTCTCAAAACCTCAACAATAAAAAATAGCCAAATGTTGTAAGGGAGTAATGACTACCCAAGGTGTCTGAATCATCATCAACTATCATCAGCTTAATTCCTAGCCGATGGGAATCTGAATGTATGGCATGTGTTAACTGAGTTTAGAATTGGAGTTCATCACGATGATTGGGTGGGGACAAACAAACTTTTAGCCTTTATCCTTTGTTTCATGAACCGTGAACCATGCCACGTTACAACCCTTAAAAGACCTAATTGAGGTAAGGTTGTTTGGAAAGCATACTACAACAAGGTCGATTAACTTGACTCCTAATGATCTTTGCTAATTGTGTGTGTTGATCACTTCATCTGTCATTCCGTAGATGACCAGATCCATTTTCTTTTTGATTATTTAATCACTCCACTGTGTGTTTCATCAATAAAATTTGATTTCAAAAGCTTGCATGAATGCTACATTGAAATTTCCAATTTTAAATGAACAACACTGTTTGCGAAACAATTCAATGATAAAAGAATCCCAACAAAGGCAACCTGCTAGGGAATTTGACTTGATAAAGGAAGCACAGTCTAGGGTAACCAATTTGAAGGATTTTCTAATCAACCGTTCCAAGATCTATTGAGTCAGGGGCATAACTCTTTAAAAGTTCAGAATATTGAGGCAATCCTTCTCGAGGTCATCTTATGACTAGTTTGTTTCAAGGCAAGGATGCCCAAGACCCATAACAGGGGCCAGTTTGTTCCCCAGTTGTTTCTACCGCAGTCTGAGTATTTTGTATTGCAAATATAGTTGAACTGGGGCAGTTATGTCGAGGTTCATTTCTCTTTAAAAGTTTGAAGATGTTGAAGCATCTGGTATGCCAATTCTTCTGTAAAATCCTTTTGATGACCTATTCTCACAGATCAGTTAATCAGGGGCAGTCAGGTCGAGATTCGATAAATCTCTCAGAGGTCAGTTAATATGGGGCATTTCCTTCACAGATCAACCAGTCTGAAGGGCAGGTTCAAAGACTTTGTTGTGCAAGCGCTGTTAATCTGGGGCAGTTACGTCGAGATTCATGAATCTAAGAGTTTGAAGATATTGAGCATGTCATATGCCGATTCTTTTGTAAAATCCTCTTGGTATTTTCTCCCAACAGGCCATGTAATCTGGGGCAGATAAGACTTGAAGATGATCATTATGCCAGTAGTACGCAGAACTACTTTGTTCTTGTGATATCCTTAGCCAGCTCTTCAGTAAGTTGTTACTGCAGCGGATCTTGGCAATTCTCAATGGATTTCGTCCTCTAGTAAGGAAGTCAAGCTCATGATGGAAATCCTAATGAAGTCATGATGCTATACCCTGAGTGGGTTACTTTTTACCTCAAAGGAAGTCTTAACCTTGAAGAAGAGTGGCGGATTCTTCCTATTCATCCCCTAGTGATGGTCCAATCTGATGAGTTTGGCTGGGTATCCTTGTCGAGATGTTTATTTCATCTCCGTCTCACTTTCCTTTGTCTGTTTTGTCAGCATAAGCATAAGCATAAACATGGCATGTATACGTATGCATAACATCTTAGCATTTTTGCCTCTCTTTCTGGTGTTTACCTGCTTTGTTCACTTTGGTGTTTATCTCCCCAAGTGAGTGGGTTTGTCTATCCTCTCTCCAATAGAGTTGTCAGCCCTAGGTATAAAGTGCCTATCCTTTCTGAATTTCCCACAGAGTTCAATCCTTGTGGATGATGGTTGTTTCAGTTATCTTTTCCACGTTTGGATAAGATAAATTCCCATTTGAGCTCATTCCCCAATGATTGGAGTCTTGTTTGACCGTTTCTTTCTAGCTTGTCCCTAGATCGAACTTTCGTCCCTGGAAGGTTTGGTTTCCGAACCTATTTTGAACGTGCATTTATTTTGCGCAGTGTCTCGCAGGAAGAATCTTTTCACAGATCCTCGTTGAAGACAAAATCCTTTCTCCAACAGTGTTGTGATATCAATATCTCCGTGGAATTTATAACCAACAACAAGTAGCAATCTCTTGGAGAAGCTTGTTTTTCTATGGCGATAAGTGGCAGTCTCTTCTGAGAAGCTTATCTATCTCTGGTACTATCCAACTTTTTTTTTGCAACCATAATTGGTATTCCCCAGGAAGTCCAGTCTTCATTTATGCAACCCCGAGACTGACCTATCTGGCACTTAATCTCCTCATATGGATACCTAAAGTCCAGTAATTGCTGGCATCGTTTAAACTCTGGTCAAATATGAACCTAAAGTTTGAAAACCAGGTCAGATATGAACCTAATGTCTAGTTATCACTGGCATTGTTTCAATCTAGGTCAAATGTGAACCTAAACTCTGGTCAAATGTGAACCCGAAGTTTGAAAACCCAGGTCATATATGAACCTAAAGTCTAGTGATTGTTGGCATTGTTTGGAATCCAGGTTAAATGTGAACCTAAACTCTGGTCAAATGTGAACCTAAAGTTTGAAAACCAGGTCAGATATGAACCTAAAGTCTAGTGATCGCTGACATTGTTTCAATCCAGGTCAAATGTGAACCTAAACTCTGGTCAAATGTGAACCCAAAGTTTGAAAACCCAAGTCAGATATGAACCTAAAGTCCAGTGATTGCTGGCATTGTTTGGAATCCAGGTCAAATGTGAACCTAAACTGAGTTCAAATGTGAACCTAAAGTTTGAAAACCAGGTCAGATATGAGCCTAAAGTCTAGTGATCGCTGGCATTGTTTCAATCCAGGTCAAATGTGAACCTAAACTATGGTAAAATGTGAACCCGAAGTTTGAAAACCCAGGTCATATATGAACCTAAGGTCCAGTAATTGCTGGCATTGTTTCAATCCAGGTCAAATGTGAACCTAAACTCAGGTCAAATGTGAACCTAAAGTTTGAAAACTTGGTCAGATATGAACCTAAACCCAGGTCAGATATGAACCTAAAGTCCAGTGATTTCTGGCATTGTTTTAATCCAGGTCAAATGTGAACCTAAACTCAGGTCAAATGTGAACCCAAAGTTTGAAAACCAGGTCAGATATGAACCTAAAGTCCAGTGATCGCTGGCATTATTTCAATCCAGGTCAAATATAAACCTAAACTCTAGTCAAATGTGAACCCAAAGTTTGAAAACTGTAGCACGATTTTTGTGGTTTCGAATCACTATCGCTTTGGTACTACAGTTCGATTCATTTTTTATCCTGTGAAGTTGATTAAGGAAGGGAAATAGATGTCTCCAATTAACCCTGCTTTCATACTGAGGTTAAACAGTCAAAACTGTTGGTTTACAGATGCTATCAAAAAGGGGGGTCTGTCTTAGGTTATTTTTTTTAAGAATACAGTGTCTGGACTATTTACGACGCTTCTGGTAAGGTGTTAGGTCTGATGCTTTGTATGAAGATACTGGATTTTGAGTTTTTTGATTTGTATGCTCGCTAAGATTTTTCAATCTTACGCCTACGTATTCCCGTTTGACGAAATAGGGAAATTAGAGCGATCGTAGTTCCTCCTTTTCTATGGGAGGAAAGAGATGTTTTGGTGTCTTGTTCAAAGCCCAAGATTGAAGCTAAAGGTGATTTGTATCTTGTTCAAAGCCCAAGATGAGATGCTAAAGAGTTTTGACTGAGAGAGAATTTGTCATCTCTAAAGAGGAATTGTTGATGTTTGTATGCCCTGATCAAAGCACAAGTTTGATGCTAAGAGGTTGATTGACTCAACCGGGGGTTTCTTTATACAAAGCCTAAGAGGAGGCGGGAAGTTTGACTTTTTCGGGGAAAATGTTCTTTCTGTCTTGTACAAAGCCCAAGATTGAGGCTAAAAAGGGATTTTGACTCCGTTGGGGAGAATGTATCTTGTATAAAGCCCAAGATGGAGGCTGAAAGGGTTTGACTCAACAAGAGAGTACTTTTATCTGTCTTGTATAAAGCCCAAGACAGAGGTTAAAAAACGTTGACTCAAGAAAGTCTTGAACAGGTGATTGACTCAACAAGAGAGTCTGAAGATTGATTGACTCAACAAGAGAGTCTTTTATACTCAACAAGAGAGTGATTTGTTGTCTCGTACGAAGCCCGAGATTGAGGCTAAAAGGAGATTGACTCAATAAGAGAGTCTTTTATACTCAACAAGAGAGTGTTTTGCTGTCTCGTACGAAGCCCGAGATTGAGGCTAAAAGGAGATTGACTCAACAAGAGAGTCTTTTATACTCAACAAGAGAGTGTTTTATATGTCTTGTATAAAGCCCAAGACGGAGGCTAAAATTGGTTGACTCAACAAGAGAGTATGAAAAGGTTAGCTCCGCTGGGGAGAATCATTTGTACAAAGCCCAAGAGGAGGCTGACTTACTGCTGAGGATTATTGAGATCTTGAAGCAGGTCCAAGTGTGGGGAACTCTCATGAGAGAGACCGGGTTTCTGCCGGAGATTAATCCAGAGTGATCGGTGTTTTTTCCTATGTTTGAAAGGAACTTGAGAATGTTTTTGAGACTCAAGAGGTTTAGACTGTCCAAGTCTAGAGTTTTATCTTTTGTACAATGCCCATGAGGAGGCGCAGGCATTAAGGGATGAGTATCAACCCTAAAATGACAGGAGTTTTAACACGAGAAAGACTGCTCTAGCAAAAGATGACTAAGTTCTATCTTATACCTTTAAGAGGTCGCCAGGGTCCTTGTTATAAGCCCAAGAGAAGGCATTAGAACTTCTAAGAAGCCGAAGGGTCCTTGTACAATGCCCAAGAGGAGGCGGGGATGCTTTTAGGAAGCCTGTGGGTCCCCAAACCAAGAGAATTTCAAGAAATTCAATTCACGGAGAAGAGATCATTCCAGTAAAGTTCGAGAATTTGGAAGAAACTAAAGAGATGCCATTCACGGGGAAAAGATCATCTCTGGGGAGTAAGAGTTTCTTTGACAATTTCTAAGGGTGACAGTCTGAGAAAAGGTTCACCGAGAATATTGCCTTTCTCTTTGTTATATATTGTTTAACCCCAAGAAAAGGGAAGACTGTATCTGGAAATCCTATGGGGATCTAGTTTTGTTTGTATTTAAAGAGTGACCAACATGGCTTTACCTAGTTCTAGACGTAGTTGCCGGGGAAAACTCTAAATAACTATACTAGTATTACACAGTGGATATGTGACAAGTACATAAAAGGATGTGAAAGAAGACTTACAGTGAAGCAGCCCCACAATACAGTTATATACATATGAAAGCGGTAAATGAAAGCGGATAAACACTTACCCGTTATAAAGCTTCCATGTTGTTTTGTTAGTTGTTCAACAAAGAAATTAAAGAAAGCTTTGATAACAACATATATTTGAATTCAAAAATCAAAGGAGAAAGTGCTTTGAAAAGATTGTTGGGGCTTACAGCTCAAGGAGAGGCCCAAGTTTTAAGGATGATTGCATCGTTGTCTTAAAGATCGTATCGGGACTTATACAACGACTGAGGCCCAAAAAGTTTTTATGTACAAGGGGATGGGTATTACACTCTATTAGAGGCCCAAAGATTTATTTTTGTACAAGAGATGGGACTTACAACTCAAGGAGAAGCCCAGGGTTATTTGTTTGAAAACGGAGATCACGCTGAGGTTTTTGAAAACACAGTGGGTCTTATAAAACATCTGAGGCCCAAATCATTTTGGTTTCAAAAAGGGGTTGGGTCTTACACTCTTTTAGAGGCCCAAAGAAATTTAAAGAAGAGAAATGGGGCTTATAACACGAGGGTAGGCTCAGGGTTTGATTTTGAACTGGCGATTGCGCCGAGATTTTTCTTTTAACGCAGAGGGACTTATACAATATCTGAAGCCCAAAATTGTTTTGGTTAAAAGGGGATTGGGTCTTACACTCTATTAGAGGCCCATGGGTGTTTGAAAATGATTTGTTAATGGTGATTAAGATCAAAACCCTAAATTAATTTCAAAATGTATTTTAATTAAATAAAAATTTAATTAAAATTACCAAAATTATCAAACATGTGTGAAAAACAAGTTGTGATCTTGGATTAATGTTTGAAAAATCATGTTTATATCCACAAAATGATTGGAAACCAATTAAATTTGGAAAATCAAGGAGGGAAAAATATTTTAAATGTTAAAAAACAAATAAAAGATTAATTCTTTGCAAAAATATCAAGTATATGAAATAAATAATATTTTTGGGAATTTTTGGTAAAATAAAATATTTTAACATTTTTGTGAATTATTAAAATAAGAATCAACTCAAAATCATTAAAACTCCGAGAGAAATTAATTTTTGAATCAATTAAATAAAATCACAAAATTCAAATATTCAAATTTGTGAAAAAGGCGCCAATAACATGAACCAAGAACACGCGCGAAGGGAGTTTTGCTTAGATTTGCATTTTCTATCCAATCTCACTGAATACTAGATGAAATCACAGAATCCACATATCAATCTGCTCGTTTTCACCTCACGATCATGTCTATGGTCTTTAATTTCATTTATTTTAAGCATGGAATAAGAAATCAAGACAAAACCTCAAGAACCCTAAACTTTGCATGAAGGCTGAGAATTTTGATGCACGATTCAAACAAAGTAATTAATTGAGGGGAAACATTCTATGCATGATTATGAACATTTGGCAAAAGTATTGTGCGAGGAAATATGCATAGATTAAGAGATGACCAAGTTTAGGCTTACTTGAAGGTCGTGACAGCAAGAGCAATGTGATTTTTGAGTTGGAGGTGTTACAGATGAGTTGTGATGATCTGAACAGCTTCCCTACACCATATGGAATGTGTTTGAATGCTTGGAGTGATTGGAAATGGACTGGAACAGGTTATGGTACCTCAACTGCAACATGGTTAAAACCTTGAGCAATTGGCTGGTGATTTTGTGAAATTGGTGTTCCAGATGTGGTTTAAGTGTTTGGATCACTTCTATATGATGATTATGAGGTGTGTGTGTGTGTGATTGGTTTGGTTGGAATGACTCTCAAACTCAAAACCCGATAGTGACTTGCTTTGGAAGCCAATTTTGTAATGAAAGAAGAGATTTTGAGGAAAGCATCAGTTTGATGGCTTTGGTGTACTTAAACTGAGCACAAATAAGCTCTATTTATAGTAGAGGAAGTTTATTTTGCAAGCAATAGTGAATGGCAACTGCTGCAGCTCATTGTCCAATTACATCACTTTGGAATCTTAAGTCTCCTCTAGCCATTGACTAGAGGTTAGAGCACAGGCCTTTGGTTCCCTAGTTCAGAGATCATCCATGACACATTCAGTTGAAAAAGGCTCAGTTCATGCCACCTTGGTGCATCCATTGAATGCTCCAAAACATAATTGGAGTCTTGTCCCCCTTTTAGGCATTTCTAGGTTTGGCATGCTACTTTTGGTTCCAAAGACTTGAGAGGCTTATGGATCAGTGTTTGTTCCTCCTTGGTCTCCCTCTGAGGTGTTCAGATGGATAAACTTGTTTCTCATTTGCACAATTTGATCAAATCGAGCAAAATGCACAAATCTGCCTTGCCATGACAGTTGCAGCAAGGCATATTGCCATTGTCATAACTCTTAGCTCAAATGTGATTTTATGGAGTTCTTGGCCATTTTGGAAAGCTCTCATATGATACAACATATGTGTGATCATAGTTTGTCTTGACACATTTTGGATCCAAGTGAAAAATGCCCCTACATTTTGAAAAAAGTGAAACAGATTCTGACTTAGTGAAAATTTCACTAAGTGTTGGAAAAAGTGTCATTTTCATGTTTTTGTCATTTTGGTCACTCCATAACTAAAAATCCATGAAGAATTGGAGTGAGGTGTAGTTGACACTTTTAAAGTATGCCATGAGAGCTTCAAATCCATCTTTGGATCAGCCAAAATGGTTGCTTGGATCTCAAGTTATGATCCTTGGAAGTTGGTACCCTAGCCACTTTGTTCCATAACTTAGAAAATTTCTAAGTTTTTTATGGTTACCCCTTTTACAAGTTATCCCACTTTTCTTGATTTTTCTTGATGAATGATGATTACAATCACACATTAACATCATTTTAGGGTTAGGGAACCATAATTGATCAAAAAATCAAAAAGTCAAACTTTGACTTTTGGGCACAGTTGACTTTTTATCAGATGAGTTCCAAACTGTGTGATCCTCTATGAAATCAAGTCCTTGACCTAAATCAAACTTGATGGATTGATTTCATATGTGTTATAGGGTGTATTGAATCATGTCCCAAGGTTTGGGAGCATGTCCTGGTCAAAAGTCAAAGGCACAATTGACTTTTTCCGCAAAACCCTAACTGTGGTTCTGATGAACTTGAAACTTGTGAATCAAGCTTCTTGGATCAATCCATTATTGTAAATGGATCAATGTGGTTTGTTAGAGACCCTTAAATCATCTTTTGAGGTCTTGGCTCATTTTCTGTCCCAAAAATCAACTTAGGGGTGAATTAGGTCAAGCAACCCTAATTCCTGATTTTTTATTAATGCATCCCCTGAGGCTAAATTGACTTGATGATTGGGTTTATGATGTCCCTTAAAGTATTTTGGGTTATGCTTTGAAGCATTGGCTCATGTCCAAAGGAAAAATTCCATCTAAAGGCCCTGGTCGACCAAAACCCTAATTTGGTGACACTGGCGATCTCGAGGCTTAATCCACTTGGCATGTTGCAACCTTGTGCCTGATTCCTGTTGTGGGAGTTCTCTTGATTCTTTATGGATGTTTGAGAGGTTATACAAGATGAAGATCATGTTATTCCTTGATTGATCCTTTGTCTAAGAGCTCTGAGAGGGCTTGAAACCCTAAGTTTGATTGTAGTGGATGCTCACCCATCTTTGGGGAGACTAATGAGGTATGATGGTCCATCCATACTGTGATGATGGTTTGTACAATGATGGGGAATCTTTGTGGTCAAAATTTTGGGTATGATAAAATCCCAGGTCAGATATGAACCTAAAGTCCAGTAATTGCTGGCATTGTTTCAATCCAGGTCAAATGTGAACCTAAACTCTGGTCAAATGTGAACCTAAAGTTTGAAAACCAGGTCAGATATGAACCTAAACCCAGGCCCAACTCATATTGGTGTCTAAAGTCCAATCTTTGCTGGAAAACCAACTTATATTGGTATTTTCAGGCCCAACTCATATTGGTGTCCAAAGTCCAGTCTTTGATGGCAAACCAACTCATATTGGTATTATCTTATCCAACTCATATTGGTATTCAAAGTCCAACTCATATTGGCATTCAAAATCCAACTCATATTGGTATTCACAGTCCAACTCATATTGGTGTCTAAAGTCCAGTCTTTGTTGGTAAACCAACTCATATTGGTATTTTCAGGCCCAACTCATATTGGTGTCCAAAGTCCAGTCTTTGCTGGCAAACCAACTCATATTGGTATTATCTTATCCAACTCATATTGGTATTAAATGTCCAACTCATATTGGAATTCAAAATCCAACTCATATTGCTATTCAAAGTCCAACTCATATTGGCATCCAAAATCCAACTCATATTGGCATCCAAAATCTAACTCATATTGGTATTCAAAGTCCAACTCATATTGGCATCTCATCCAACTCAAAATGGTATCTTATCCAACTCAAATTGGTGTTTGCTAGTATCATCCATACTGTGAGCCCAGTGTTTACTGGCGTGTTATGCTTAATTCCTATCACTATAGGAACTTTAATCTTATTCCCAGCAGAGGTTCAATCATTATCAATGCCCTGCATCATTTGGCGCACGCAGAGTTTGTCTCTGTCTTTTCTGGCTTTTCTTGAAGATCCCGTTTGAACTCTTCAATATAAGAAATCCCCAGAAAATCTTTTGTTGGGTGTTTATCCTTTTGTTTCAAATTGATCCCCAGTAGAGATCATGTCTTCTTTCTGGTTTCATGCCCAGTAAGAACGTGTTTTTATTTTCCCAGTATCGTCCGGTCACCTATGAACCTGTCGGGTTTCCCCCTTTATTTTCCTAACCCCAGTATTTCCTTGGAGTCTCCCCAGTGAGTCTCTCTCGTTGGTTAGTCTGCATCCCCAATGAGTCTTCCTTGTGGATATTAACCTTCATCCTTCCCCCGGTATAGCTCACCTGTGGTTCTTTGCTCTTTATCTTAGGAGTCTTATTTGTTTGCATCTTTGCACTATCATAACATCATATCATCATACTAGAATTTCATGGCATGTCAGCATTTGCATGTCTGTTGCCTGTCCTTAGCATCTGCATTCCATCTATGGGCAAAATTTTCGGTTTCCTATATTTAAACACCTTTTCACCTTGATGCCCCGAGGATTTCCAGTCCTCGTGCCATCCGATAAAGCTATTTAAATAGGGGCAACTGTTGTACCCGAAATTTTACCCCTTAGATGTCATAACATCTTGCATTTGCATTTAGGTTTCAATCATCTATGCATTGTTAACTAGCCACTTCATCTTGCAGGTTGTTTCTTTTTGTGTGAAAGTCAGGGTTTGCATAGGAAAAAGAACAAGGTCAATAAGCCAGGCTCTCACATGATTCAAGGTCTTCTAAGACACTCTTTGGCTCCATACAACCAATCATCACAAGTATCTTGAGCCACAAATTCACCATGCCTCAAACTAGGGTTTTGGTAAGATAAGTCAACCATTGCCTTTGATGTTGATCAAGACATGTTCCCAAGCTTTGGGACATGATTCCATATGACACCATATATCCCTAGAGGCCATCTATGAGCTTTGGGAGAGATTGAAGAGGCAAGATCATCAGAGATAATCCATGTTGTATTAGGCTTTTGGCTGAGGCTTTGACTTTTGAGTTTTTGATCCAAGATGCAGCATTTAAGTCCTAAATCCATCACGACATGTCTAATTGTTGAGTTAGAGCATGAGAAATCAAGTCTTGAGAGGATTCTTGCAAAGAGGGCAAGTGTTTGGTCTTTGAAACTTTTTAAGTGTGAGAAATTCACTTTTTGTACAAAATTGGAAAGACCATGACTTTCAAACCACACATCCAAATTGAGTGACTCAAAGCTTAAATGGAAGCTCTTTCCATGAACTTCAAGGTGAATTAGAGGACCTTCCTTAAAAAAATGCATGATTCTTGTTATTTCTGTGCTTTTGAGGTTGGCATTTATTTTGCTAAAACTATTCTAGCAGCAAGAAGTTGAAACATGAAGTTCTAATTTGCTGCATTCAACATGTCGAATGAAGATGTCCCATACCTGCTCATAGGACATCTCATCTGGATTCATTTTTAAAGAAAATTCTGTTGCTGTGAATTGTTACTAAATATTCTGTGAATATTTGGTTATCCTATGTGGCATTCAAAGCATTTTTAGATTGTGTTTATTTGTTGGTTTTTCGGATTTTCAGCTGTTTCTAATTATGGAGACATATTAGGAAACTTTGGATTGAAGACCTATTTTGTTGGAGGTTATTTTGCAGATTTGTGAGCAGTCTATTTGCTGCGTTTTTGAAGCCCAATTCAGTCCAGATTAAATGCTATATATTGACTGATGTAAACCTAGTTTAGGTGTGGAACTTACTTGTGTTTTGTTAGGGTTTTCGAGTGTATTTTGTGAGCCTAACTGGTATCATTCTGATAACAGTATAAGGACTGTTACTTTTGTGTTGTTAGTTCTGTCAGTTACTCATAAGCTTTTAAGCATTGAGTTTCTTGTGTGTCAATTCTCATAAGCTTTGAAGTATTGAGAATTGTGTGTTTTGAAAGTGTGACTTTCGATTTGTTACTTGTGTGGAAAGATACCAATCACGGGTTGTGATTATAGAGGGATTTGAGGAGAGCCTCATACCTAGGTGAGTCTTAGGTAGAAGTCATAGGAAGGGTAGTGATTAAGTGAGTAGATTATTCAATTATTGTATGATCTGTGAATTGATACTATCGTATATTGATTTCGTCCTTGGTTTGGTAGCCCCCAGAGTAGGTGTGTTAGACCGAACTGGGTAAACATATCACTGTGTTATTTACTTTCTGCACTGTTATTTTTATTGTTATCTTGTTCATTGTGTTGGATATCAGTGTCTCAACATCTGTGTAGGGCATCTGATATCCGTGCCAGAATTTCAATTCTTAAGTTATGAGACTTGGAAGATAAGTTTCCTTTGGGACTTAGTGAAATTTTAGTCATTTTCACCCTAATTTCCATCCATCTTTAACTCAATTTTTCACTTAGTTCCAAGCCTCAAATACAAAATCTTTGGACATGAAAGTTGTTCCTTGTTCTTCAAGCTTTCCAAGCATGTGTAGAAATCCTCATTAGGATAAACCAATCCCAAGTTACGATGCTTTAAAGTTGGGTGCTTCAAATTGTAAAATTCAATAACTTAGAAAAAATTTCTAAGTATTTTTGTCAACTCATGCGCATGACTTTAGAGCAATTTTTCTCAATGTTACAAACCCAATCTCAAGGAACTTTCCACATGAACATTGCTCTATCAAGTGCCTACATTCAAAGAACCAAAGAATTCATAAATTGGAGCGTTGATCACCAAGTTATGACATGTTAAAGTTGGTATGTTGAAATCTTTGTCACACCTAGAAAATTCAGGTTGCAATTCTTTGGTGCACCAAACTTTGCCTTGGTTTTCCATGAGTTTCTAAACACCATTTTAACTTGTCAATAACATCAAAATTGCACAATTCCACACCATTTACTTAAGAGAATCAAGAGTAGTGGCATTTGGTCCTTTGTGTGAAGTATGGTCGTGTGCCACAAGAGAGGCCCATGATCTTATATTTCCATTACACAAACTAAGTTTCATTTTGAACTAAATCCTAGCCAAATACAAGTACAACTAACCTGATTCCTTTCTTGCCACCAGTTCATAATATGCTTGGCGTGTTGTCTCTCCATGAGTGATCCCAAACATTTCCTCTTTAAGCTCTCACTCTTATGACACAACAAAAAGAAGTTTTGATGCATATATTGGATGGTGAATATGACAGACCTGAACCCTATTCTCTGAGGCCTTTGTGCAGCAAATGAGGCGTTACTTTCTCCAAGGTTGACCAAGTTTGAAGACTGAAAGGTGGTCCTTGCAAACCCTAATCTTTTCTCCTATGGACAAAGCATTTGTCCACTGTATCTCTAGGAATCAAACCAAACCTCTCAGGCTATAAAAGGAGAGGTATTCTTACTTATTCAACACCAACAATTATCATACACATCTCAGAACACTTCTTATCACTTCAAAGGAGAGGCACTGCTCGAGTGGGAAAGTTTGTGGAGAGTTGAAGCACAAGCGTTCTGAGAAGGAAGCAGTCTGGTGCAGTTTGTTCTTCAAGCTTTTGGAAGGTGTAGTGGACTTATTCCACTAGGTAATCATCATTTCCTTTGCTCCATGTTTCATATACCATAACCATGCTACCATGTTGCTTGTTCCATACACTGTAAGTTTTTGATAGCATAATGCTTGTATCTTTAAATGTTGAGAATCTGTTTGAATGTGTGTTGGCACGATGAGTGTTTTGTCTCACTCCTTTCCCTATACCCTTGACCACATGTTCGTGCCCAAGTTTTAGATGACTCTAATATCATTATCATGTTCAAGATTGTATGTCCAGATGTTTAGGGTTGTTTGGTTTGAAATGCTATTGTTATGTTCAAGATTGTATGTTCATTTTATTTTGGATTGATGTCTGGGGTTTTCAGTTTAGGTTTGTGTTGATATCATCGCAGCCTTGGAACATAATAATATGAATGAAAGTTTGAGTTTATATGAAACCTTGGCACTGTCAGTTTGGAATTTTGGAATGTATGGTGTTCATATTATGCTAGGATAGAGTGAATAACATAAAGGTTTTGGTTGAGGTCATACTGTTGTGACAAGTGTTATTCTCATTTTCTCACACTGATAACTCATAAATTCCATGCTTAAAATGCCATGAGCTTGTTATTATTATGCTGCTGTCATGCACCTAAGTCATTTGGTATTGTGGATATTGATATACGAGTTAGTAATGCTTTCTTTTGCACTGCCTGGGTTGATAGTTGGAATTCAAGTTTCTTTGTCTTCATGCTAATAGTTTGAGTAGTTGAAACCATAACATGAGAATCTTTGTTTAAACCTACATTGATATGAGGGCACGATGAAAGTGTTCTTTTCATTTTTTGAGCATACCATGTTTTTATGTTGAGCATGTAAGGTCTGGTTTCATGTTGAAGTTTGAAGTTTGAGTTTACTCTCAAACTGTCTATCATCCATTAGTTTGGATTTAATAATGTGAGAGCACTGCGTGGTTTTCATTGGCATGGTAGAGGTATGGTCTCAGTTCTGAATGCAGCCTTTCCAAGTTGTTTTCACAATGATCATGTTCACGACTTAAGTTATTTGAAGTCCACTAATTTTCCTTGCCTTGGGTAGTATAGGTTAGTGTTTTGTTTCACCAATTTTGGTTAAGATTTGATGGATATAATGGCTGAACAAGATTATGGTTAGTCGTCTCATTGCTACTACTCTATTCTTTTCACGATAAACGTTTATTTTGGTTGCATGTTTGCATGAGCACAAAAGGAAGGGTGTCATGTGATTGGTCCTGAGAGTTTTTGGCATTTTGTAACCTAAATGTTTTTGACCGATTGCCCCATGTCTTTAAGCGTACAATATTTCTATGTGGTTTAAGTGCCAAATGTTTTTTATTTCACCTTGAAAACTTAAATGATTTCAGGGGCGGCTTATACAATGGATGTATAGCCACCCCAGTGGTAGACCATACGCGCTGCAACCTAGGGGTCTGGGGTTCGAATCCCCCTCGCCCCAGACGCCCTTTTATTTGTTTTTTTATTTTTCCTTTGGTTTTCTGACTTGGGCTTGAAATGCTACCAGCACCCCCCTATTTTTAGCCTAGACGCATACCTAAGGGATTCATAGTTCAATGTCAGTTACTAAACATACCCCCCCTTTGTTGCCTCTTTTTTTATTTCATTCTTTTTTAATTTCTCTCAAATGTCATTTTATTAAAATATTTTCCTTAACCAAAAATCCCAAAAAATTCATAATAACATTTTAATGTTTAATTTAATTTTCTACAATTTTTATTTCCTTTTGTTTTATTTTCATATTTATTTCTAAAATTTTCAAAAAAAAACTTGAATAAACCTTGTGTTTAATTCTTTTCTTGGGAGCTTTTTGAGAGTTTCTTAGAATGTCTTATGACACATGAGAGAGTTTGTTTGAGAGTTGTTCCTTGACCTTGGATATGGTCATTTTATTAGGGCGTTAACTTCAAAACCAATTTCAAAACTTCTCTCGATTAATACTAAGCCGATTAAAGTCTTATCAAACACTCTTCTCATAAAAATGAAAGAAGAGGACCGTTGGAATCTAGCATTCTAGCGGAAACCTCGAGTGAATGGTCTCAAGTCTCGCACTTTGGGGTAGCCATTATTCATTCTTTTGCTCCTCAAAAACATTTAATTTTAATTCGGACGAATAAGAGCCGTCAAGATCTTGCATCTTGGCACAACTCTTCGAACAATTGATTTTTCATCAAACATTCATTGTCCATTGAACAACTTTTATATCAACTTGGACAAACAAGGACCGTTAAGATCTAGCATCTTGACATAACCCTTTTGAGCATTTTCTTTATCATCAAAAGCTCATTATCTTCAAAACAATCTTAATCATGACTTGGATGAATAAGAGCCGTCAAGATCTAGCATCTTGACACAACTCTTCGAACAAGTGATTTTCATCAAGTGCTCATCATCCATTAAATAACTTTCATTATCAACTTAACTGAATAAGAGCCGTTAGAGTATATCACTCTAGCATAACTCTTTGAACATTTGATTAATGTTCGCCAATCACTTAATATACCTCAACCAACTTTGTAATCTCAAAATTACGGACGCTCTGATTTCTCATTCTTCAATAAGAATACGTAGGCACAAGGATCATAATTCTTGGCGAGCCACCTTTTGCCACCTCTTACCTTTGTCAATCGTCATCTCAAGAATCCATCCTTCTTTAAGGATATCAATACTTTAAAGTACATCAAATCTTTTTTTGAAATAAACTTGAAAGAAAAGGATTGTTAGAATCTAGCATTCTAGCATAACCCTTGAAAGATTGGTCTCAAGTCTTGCACATTGAGGTAGCCAATTATTTATTTCTTTCATTCATAAAACACTTAATAACAATTTGGACTAAGAGACGTTAGAATCTAGCATCCTAACACAACTCTTTGAACCATTGATCTTTATCAATGTTCGATGTCCAACAAAAAAATTTCTCAAACTAATCTTGAATGATAGAGAATGTTAGAGTTTAACAATTTAGCATAGACTCTTTGATCATTTGATGATGATCATTCTTAAAATACATCCAATCATACTCAAAATTCCATTTTATGGACAAATCTTGATTTACATCAAGAGACCTTAGCCATTCAATCCCATCACAACTTAGAATTAGAGAGTTCTTTAACTCTATGTGAGTATCATGATCATGAATACTCATTCCCCTTGGAACTTTGACCATAGTCAATGGCTCCTCACCTTAGTTAGGTGAACTACGATTGCTCTAATTCCATCCTTATAAGGATACGTAGGCACGAGATTGCGAAGTCTTGGCGAGCACCCTAATAATAAAAACCTCTTTAGGTTCTCTTCCCCTTTAACATAAAATCTAAAAAACATTTCTCTATCTCTCTTTTCTCAACTCAATAAGTAGAAGACTAGAAACTAAATTTAAGCTAACACTATTTTAACCATTACTAAATGGTTCCCGTTGAGCACAACGGACGTGAGGGGTGTTAATACCTTCCCCTTGCGTAACCGATTCCTGAACTCAGACAATGGTTGCGATGACCATATCTTATCCATTCTTTTAGGGGTTTTATTCGATATTTTCCCTTTCACTCTATCGGAATAAACAAAGATCGGTGGCGACTCTGTTAAGTCCATCCTGCGGGCATACGATTGCGCTTCGCGAGGTCATTCTCATTTTTCGAGGTACGACACTCCTAAAGGTAGTGTGTACAGGTCTTCAAGAAAGAGGAAGAAAGTTGTTGAATCTGGAAAGGTTATTCAAAAATCGCTTAGAGGAAAGGTTATACATCAAGTAGAAGTTCAGAAGGAACTTCAAGAAGTAGCCTCTACAATTATCCTCATGCCTACCAAGACTAGGAATGGAGCCACTAGAAAAACTCCTCAAAAGGCAACCACTTCTAAACTACTTATCAAGAAGAAGAGATTAAGGAAGATAGTGCTACCAAATATTGGTGATGATGAAGAAGAATAGGATGAACAACCATTGATTAGGAGAACAAAGGTTATAAACAATGATACTTTAAACTTTTCAGCTGAGGATGTTTAGGAAGAAGCAAGATTAATTGTCACTGCTATACTCAATAAGGAAATGGATAAGCTTTACTTTGCTGAAGCTATTCAAAAGCAAGCAAAAACTAGATATGAATGAAGATTTGGATAATGAAGCTTAGGGTCCTTCTGATGTTGGTATCTCATATTTGGCAGAAGAAGCTGCTACTCAAACTCGGGAAGTCACTGAGATGAAAGTTCTACCTACTTCAGTTACTGTAAATGTTATGCACATGTGTATTCATTTAAATCTTATCTCAGATAGTAATTTAAGTTCTTTCAATCCTCCACTCATAACTAAATCTCCCACACCACCTCATTCATGAAACTCCTTACACTAATACAAAATACACATTCGGTAACCTTATATTACCACGACCATTCCATCCTTCGTTGTAATATATGAAACTTGATGCACCTTATTTTTTTGAAAGTCATTTTATCATAGTTGATAGACACAACCGTTGTGATAGAGTGAGTGGTACACGGTTCGAATCCTGGCATCTACATTTTTTTTCCATTTTTTCCTATTATAAAAAGCGTGTATCACTAAATTCATAAATAAATAAAAAATTGAAGATTATTTAATCACAGATTTAATAATTAACCGTTGTAATATTATCTGTACAACCTTTGCCCTTCCCTAAAGAGAGAAATGTTCTTCCCAACTATAATGATGATTGAAAATTTTCTTCTGTTTTCAAGATAGTCACAATGTCATTCAAGAATATCAACCATTGGAAGTCATCATTTCAAGCATTAAATCATCAGATCTTTCATCTTCAACCTCTTCTATAAAGACACAGTTTCATATAATGAATTTCCACTTCTTCACAACTATTCTTCTTAACTACATATAGCATCATGAGTTCTCCGTATGAAAATGCTAACAGAAATATCTCAACTAAAGTCACCACAGTACAACACCATGATCAGCAGTCAAATGAGGAGGTCCACCCATCTGGATCAACTGCTGTCAAGGATAAACTTAGGGTTAGGAAGGCCAAGAAGAAGAAAAAGAAGAAGCTAAATAAGAAGAAGAAAAATGTTCCTAGGTTACTATGATTTTGACGAGGGTAGTGAGGAGAGAGTCATAGATTATGAAGATTCCTTTGCTGCTAGGGATTATTGTTCCGACATTGGTAATATGTAATGAAATAATTTATGTACTCCACCCTCTTGGCCCTCTTAATGAAAATTTTTATTATTGTTATATATTCTCTTTCATTTATATCACTATATATTATTGTTTTACAAAAAATAGTGCAAGCCAACAAAAATAAAAACAACAATCGCAACAGTAATGAAAAATAACTTTAACAATAATTAATTCCTCTCTAACAATTGGGTTCATAAATAAATAAATTGTGAGAGATTTAACCACGGTTTTAGTAAAGAACCGTTGTAATAGTTTAAAATTATATCACGGTTTTTCTTTCTAACCATGATGAAAGTGATATATTATATCACGGTTTTCTTTCTAACCGTGATGAAATGTGATATTTTTTACTATATAAGCGAAAGTATATATCATTAACTACATAATAATCGTTTCTCTTAAATGAAAACCCTAACATATTTCACTTTTCTCTCTCATGCCATAACCCTAACATCCATGTCACTCTTTAAACATTCTTAAACCTTCAGATTCGTCTTCACCAATCTTTATGATACTCTTTTATCATATTTCAGGTTCGTTCATTAAACTTATGCTTAGATTTCGTTTACATTTCTTGTTAAAAATGGGTTCTCATTTTTTTATATAGTGAATGTTCTCATTTTTTCAGATTCGTCTTCACCGCCTTAACAAAGCGTATACTTTGGCTATGATACATATGGTTTGTGTAGCTATGAAGAAAAATACAAGAAGTATGAAGTTATTGTGTTAACTTTATTCACCTTGTACTTCTTCTTCATAGCTTCATAAACTAGATGAAAATAATAATTTGTTCCAGATCCACGATTAGTTTATAAAAAGGCGCGTTCTTTAAACATTACATAATATCTTATGTTGTTGTATGCTGTTGGATGTTGTTATTGTTGTATGTTGCTATTGTTGTCCTTGAACCTTATTTTGTTGTATGTTATTGTGTTGTTGATAAATGTTGTTGTTGTTGATTAATGTTTTAAGAATTTAAAGAACAAAACATGCTAAGTCACAAGAAGTTTCTTGTGACTTAGCAATGTTTTGTTCTTTATAAAATTCTCAAAACATTACATAATATCTTGTGTTGTTGTATGCTATTGTATGAAGTTGAGTTTAGTATATGCTATGTAGATTATTTGTTTCACTAACCCTTCACTTTAAATATTTAAATTGACATAGAAACTTATAATCTGAAAATTAAGTTGTATTTGAAAACAAACTTATATCAATCAATGTTTTCCGAATTACATTCGTCTCATCATTCATCTCCCCGTTCTTTAACATATAGGACCTGGTTCAATGTCCTGATTCCTTCAACACATCCATATCTTCTCTTATAGTTTAATTTGAATAGCATCAATTTATTGATATTATTCAAATTAAACAAGAATGGAAGGAATTGATGTGATGAAGGAATTAGACAATTGAACCACATTCTATATGTTAAAGAGTGGGAAATGAAGATGAGACACTTGCAATTTGGAAAACAGTGGTTTGTGTAAGTTGGTTTTCAAGAATAGTTTAATTTTCAGATTATATACTTCTTCATCAATTTGAATGGATGTATGTAGTTGTGAGGTTTATTGAAAAACAAGCAATCTACATGTTATATAATAAACTCTGGGTACTTTCAACAACGGTTATTTATAATAACCATTGTAAAATGTTATTTTCCTAAAGGTATATACCACCACGGTTAATTAAAGAAACCGTGATCATATATAGCACGCCTTCAGGTTTTCTACAACGGTAGTAAGACCTTGATTGTAAGTTGCGTAAATGCAACCACGCCCTACGTAACAACGGCAGCTCACGCGTGATGTTATCCCTTTTCCAACTGTTGTTGTATATGTTTTTCGTAGTAGTGTTATCCAAAAACACACCTTCACCACAACAACATGTCATTTCATCTCCTCAACACACTTCTGACTCATATACTATTATTATAGCTCGGTTGCTAAGGGATTTCTCTCAATAAGAAACTGTTCCCACCTCATCTATTCTAGAGGATTTTCCAAGACATCTAGCTGGTGAGTCAACCTATGACCATAATCAGCTTGCTTGTGTGTCTTATTCAGACCAACCATCACCCATCAATGCTATCCATGAATCCTCCATTGAGGATTCTAGTGCAAAGACCTTCAACACTAGCTCAATTCCTGATAGAATCAAGTCCTCTCAACATCCATCCTCTTAAATCCATACATATAAATACTACAATTTCTATTGACTCTTCTCAACCAAATCTTGTCCAGCATTTCATCCCCGATCGATCTGAATCTAAACAAAGAATCCAACATCATCCATTACCAAAAAAAAAAAGAAATTCTCACCAGTCCTAAGCCCCAATCAAATCTAATTAAGCCTCACCCTTAGATTGCTTCTCAGAATGAGGTTGAATAAGTAATTGTTAATCAGTCTTCATTATATTCCCAAAAAGACCAGACTATGCCAGAACCATACCCTGTCCAACATTCTAAGATGAAGCTAAGTTGACTAATCATTATTGGGGCGAGGCACTTTACATGGCAATGCATGTTCTTAATCTCACTCCTACTATTTCTTTGAACAGTGAAGTTCCTGATAAAGTTTGGTTTGGAAATAATATCAAATATGATCATTTGAGACTCTTTGTTTGTAAGGCTTTTGTGAATATTCTAAAGGATGAAAGATCAAAGTTGGGTGTAAATT
Source organism: Lathyrus tuberosus (assembly GCA_022829125.1). Lineage (NCBI taxonomy): Eukaryota > Viridiplantae > Streptophyta > Magnoliopsida > Fabales > Fabaceae > Lathyrus > Lathyrus tuberosus. The sequence goes on along the minus strand of JALAZF010000467.1, from coordinate 737,940 downwards.
CAAAATAATGTATCTTCATCGGCTATGGGCAAGATGAGTTTTGTAACACCCCTAATCTATACCCCCAATTAATTAAAACAATAAAAGAAAATTCAAAATTTCGTCAGAGTATATTTAAATTATCATGGCATAGACCGAGGGGTCACATCAAATTGAAAACAATACATACAACACCTGCTTATAAAGATATGCAACAGTGGGGTAGCAATCAACAGAGGAACTCAGTTCCTTACACCCACATTTCAGAATTTAGAATAAAAGTGGAAAATCTAAAACTGAATAACATACATATATATATCATGAAAAGTTTGTCATACATCAAGTTGAACATGCACAATCCAAAAGATATACATATACATAATATACAAATATCACAAACGGCCTCCCTAACTACCCGGTGTCACATATCAGAGTCGACCGACAAAAGAATGAAGACGCAAAGCTTCACAAAAATACCTCCAGCAACTCTAATCTGCAATGCCTCATAGAGCATTATAAAATAGCAGAAGGGTGAGAAAAACAACCATAATATAATTGCATATAATTATATATAACACAAAAATACACATATATACGGTTCTCACCACAACTCACGCCATAATTCAAACACGAGGCATCACTAGACATAATACATATTTCCATCACCAACACATATCCATATATCACTTTATCCACAAATCCACAAATAATCAACTATAAATGATTTATGTAAATGCAAGAGACCGACACAACGACTCTATGCATATGCACATGCGGTACCGACTTCCATTGTTTCTCATCACTAGTTCACTCAGGAACTCTGCTGGAATCATCGCTCGTTACATCACTGTAACTCCCCGTCGGGCCTACGATGTTCCACACCGCTCACACCCCACACGGGCACACGGTGTTTATGGATCGCTCACACCCCCCACACGGGCACACGACCCGATCGCTCACACCCCACATGGGAACACGATCGTCTATAATCATCGCTCACACCCCCCATGGGCACACGAAGTTATAGCGAATTCCCTCTGGAATCCAAACCGTCATTCAGGACGTCTCAACAATGCATATCATGATGCTTGGCATACAATGACCCATGACATTTAATATGCACACACATACATGCATTCATCTACACCAACAAAATCACACTTTGCACTTATGCCCAAAACAATGCATTTAATTCCCATACGGCCACAAATCATCACAACCCCATCTAAACACATACATTTACCTCATACAGCAGCACCTTGCATAATACACATCAATTACGCACAGTTATAATGACAAAAGTCGACAACCGACACTATTCCCAATTTTTCGACATAATTAAATCGGCTAACAATTTCGAAATCATCATAATAAGAAATTACAGTTCAATAGCTACACAACGATATCAAGAATGTAAAAATCGGACAAACGGAACTCAAGTTACGAAAGAAAATGAAAAACGATATTTTGAAAAGTTCCATTTTGCAATTGTCCTGTCCATACGCGTATTGCCCTGTGCCATACGCGTATGAGCAGAGACTCATTTTTCCCCAATTCCATGTTAAAGTGTCCGTACGCGTAATGACCAAACCCATACGCGTAATGCCCTGAAATTCTACGCGTATCATACGCAAATGGGCAGATGGCCGAGCAAAATGACATCTCATACGCGTATTGGCCCATGACTCGCCCTCCATACGCGTATTGCCAAGGTCCATACGCGTATCACCATGATCCATACGCGTATGACCTGGAAAAACTAGAAAAATTTCTGCAGAATGTGGTTCTGCGTTTTCTCACCCAAATCACTCCATTTTTTACCTACATCCATAAAAATTACCAATACAATATCTAATAACAAGTATCTATCTTGTACCAACATTACGGAACACTAAAAACATGATTTCCAACACATTTAATCAATTTCTAATCAATTTTACCAAAAATGGGTTTTACTAAATTTATTCATTTCAATCCAACAAACATCACAAATACACATACATAATCATACACAATCATACAATAATTGAATTTCGCACCCTTACCCGATTAAATCGATACTAGAAGTTGTTTTTTTCTTGATTTTTCCAAGCTTTTCCCACTTTTTCTCTTCTTCTTCTCTTTTCTCCTCTTTTTCTTTCTTCTCTTTTTCTTTCCCTCTTATTTTCTCTCTTTCTATTCTATTCTTACTAACTTAATAAAAATATTATGAAATGACCAAAATACCCCCACACTCAAATATCTCGCAAACGATCCCAAAATCCGATAAAATATCACAACATTGAAAAATAACATATTTCCAGATAAAAGTCGAAAATAAAATAAAATAATCAAACGGCTCGATTAAATAAAACTCACACAAAAACTGGGTCGTTACAACTCTCCCCACTTAGAAATTTTCGTCCTCGAAAATATACCTGAGATGAACAAATCTGGATACGACTCCCGCATCCGACTCTCCAACTCCCAAGTCAAATTGCCCTCAGCAGCGCCTCCCCACGCCAATTTCACAAGTGCAATATCTTTGCCTCTCAACCTCTTCACCTCGCGATCCAAAACCCTAACTGGTACTGCCTCAACTGGAAGGTTCTCCCTTACCTCAACCTCATCCATCGGAATCACATGCGACGGATCTGGAACATACTTCCGAAGCTGTGAAACATGAAACACATCGTGCAAATTCGACAGATTCGGTGGCAACGCCACCCTATAAACTACAGCACCCACTCTCGCGGATATCTGGTAAGGACCAATAAACCGAGAAGTAAGTTTCTTCGATTTCAATGCACGACCCACACCTGTTACCGGCGTAACCCTCAAAAATACATGATCGCCCTCCTGAAACTCAAGATCTTTCCGTCTTCGATCATGATAACTCTTTTGTCTACTCTGAGAAGCTTTCATCTTCTCACGAATAAACTTCACCTTCTCCGTCGTCTGTTGCACCAATTCTGGCCCAACCACCGTTCGCTCACCAGATTCATGCCAACACAACGGTGTCCGACACCTTCGTCCATACAATGCTTCAAACGGTGCCATTCCAATACTAGAATGGAAACTGTTATTATACGTAAACTCAATCAATGCAAGATAACTATCCCATGCACCACCTTGTTCCAAAACACACGCTCTCAACAAATCCTCCAAAGACTGAATCGTCCTCTCCGTCTCACCATCCGTCTGCGGATGATAAGCCGAACTCAATCTTAATTTAGAACCCAACGCCTTCTGTAAACTTTCCCAAAATCTCGAGGTAAATCTAGGATCTCGATCCGAAACAATACTCAATGGAACCCCATGTAACTTCACAATCACACTGATGTAAATCTCAACTAACCGCTCCAAAGGAAAACTGATGTCAATTGGAATAAAATGAGCCGATTTAGTCAGTCTATCAACAACCACCCAAATAGCATTATGCCCTCGCTGAGTATTCGGTAGCCCTGTTACAAAATCCATGGAAATACTATCCCATTTCCACTCAGGAATATCCAACGGCTGCAACAAACCACTAGGCCTCAGATGTTCCACCTTCGATTTCTGACAAGTCAAACATGCATAAACAAACTGAGCCACATCTCTTTTCAATCCAGACCACCAGAAAATCTTCTTCAAATCTTGGTACATCTTATTCGCTCCCGGATGTAAACTCAAATTACTCCGGTGTCCTTCCTCCAAAATCATCTTTTTCAACTCCGCATCATCAGGAATACAATTCCTACCTCGGAATCTCAAAACACCATTAATATCCACTTGAAAATCACTATTCACATATTTTCCTCCAACCAACATCAAATCCACAACTTTCACATCCAACTTTTGCTTCTCACAAACAGTCATCAGAAAATCATTAGTAATCGTTAGCATACCAAGCCTAACGCTATCCGACGTCACTTCACAAACCAAACTCAAGTCTCTAAACGATTCCAAAAGTTCCCACTCCTTAACCATTAAAGCGGACATATGTAATGATTTTCGGCTCAATGCATCGGCTACCACATTAGCTTTACCAGGATGGTAATTCAAGCCAAAGTCGTAGTCCCCGATAATGCAAACACTTTTCCACCAGCTGGAGCTTGTTTCGGTTTCGGACACTTCGTACTAATATGCCCAGGTTCACCACAGTTGTAACATTTCACCACATTCTTCCTTGCACAATCAGCTGCAACATGTCCTACACCTCCATAATTAGTACACTTCCTCAAATCTTTCCTGCACTCAAACTGACGATGCCCCAACTCACCACATTTATAACACCTCATAGGACCAGACATTCCTCCTCCACTTGACCTTTTCTCAAAATTCCCTCTTTGTTTACCTTTATCAGCTGGTGTCACATACGGACCACCACGGAACTGTTGTTTCCCTTTCCTCTCGCTCACACTCTTGTAATGAGTAGAACGAGCCTTACTGTCCTCTTCATAAATCCTACAACAATCTACCAAATCAGAAAACCTCTGAATCCTCTGATATCCAATTGCCTGCTTTATCTCAGGACGCAAGCCATTCTCATACTTCACACACTTAGAGAATTCAGCAGTAGCTTCAGCATAATGAGGATAAAACTGCACAAGTTCCACAAACTTAGCAGTATAATTGACAACAGACATATTACTTTGTTTTAGCTCCAAGAACTCAATTTCCTTCTTTCCCCTCACATCTTCAGGAAAATACCTCCTCAGAAACTCCATACTAAACACAACCCAAGTGTCATACCCCAAATTTTGACCACTAAGATCTCCCATCATTGTGCAAATCATCATCACAATATGGATGAACCATCATGCCTCACCAAATGCCTCAAAGATTGGGTGAGCATCCACTACAATCAAAATTAGGGTTTCAAGCCCTCTCTGAGCTTTAGACAAAGGCTCAATCAAGAAATGACTTGATTTTCAACTTGTCTAATCTCTCAAACATCCTCAAAGGATCAAAAGGACTCCCACTTCAAGGATTAAGCACAAGGTTTCTCCCTTTTAGGTGGATTAAGCCTCAAGATCGCCAGTGTCACCAAATTAGGGTTTTGATCACCCAGGGCCTCCAGATGAAAAGTTTCATCTGGGCACAAGCCATTGATCCAAAACATAACCTAATATACTTCATGGAACCTCATGAACCCATGCATCAAGTCAATTTTACCTCAAGGGACAAAAATCAGGAATTAGGGTTTCTTGACCTAATTCACCCCTAAGTTGACTTTTGGGACAAATCATGAGCCAAGACCTCAAGAGATGATTTGAGGGTCTCTAATATACCATATTGATCCATTTGGGACAATGGATTAATCCAAGAAGTTTGAGCAACAAGTCTCAATTCCATCTGCACCACAATTAGGGTTTTAAGGGAAAAGTCAACTGTAACTTTGAATTTTGACCAAGACATGCTCCCAAACCCTAATACATGATTGAATATACCCTATGACACCCATGGAACATGTCCATCAAGTTTGATTTAGGTCAAGGACATGATTTCCTGAAGAATTGCACAGTTTGGAATTCATCTGATAAAAAGTCAACTGTGCACAAAAGTCAACTTTGACTTTTTGAGATTTTTCACCAAAATGGATTTTTAACCCTAAAATGATGTTAATGTATGATTTGAATCATCATTCATCAAGAAAAATCAAGAAAAGTGAGATAACTTGTAAAAGGGGTAACCATAAAACTTAGAAATTTTTCTAGGTTAAAAATAAAGTGGCAAGGGTACCAACTTTGAAGGACCATAACTCCTAAACCACAAGGCCATTTTTTCTCATCCAAAGATGGATTTGTAGCCCTCATTATCACCTACAAAAACTTCAACTACAAGTCATTCCAATTCATTAAGGATTTTGAGTTATGGAGTGATCAAAGTGGCTGAAAAGTGAAAATGTCACTTTTTCCAACACTTAGTGAAATTTTCACTAAGTCAGATTCTGCCTCACTTTTTGCCAAATGTAGGGGGATTTTTCACTTGGAATCAAAAGAGATCAAAACCAAACTTGTTCAAACAGTTGTTGTATCATGTAAGAGCTTTCCAAAATGGCCAAGAACATTGCCAAATTCAACTTACACCATGAGATATGACATTGGCAAGTTGCCTTGCTAAAATCTGTCAAGGCAAGGCAGAATTTGCAACTTTGGTCGATTTGCCAAAATCAGCCAAATTCAATTGCTCCTATCCACTTGGACACCTCAGAGGATTGAATCTAAAGGGGACAATCACTGAGCCAAGCCTCCAAAGTCCATGGAACAAGAAATAGCATGTTGAACCTAGAATGGCCAAAATAGGGACAAGACTTCAAATTTGGAATGAAGCATTCAATGGAACCATCAAGGTGGCATGGACTGAGCCATTCTCATCTAAAATCAGTCAAGACTTATCCAAGACCAAGGGGACCATAGCTCTGTGCCCTAACCTCTAGTCAATGGCTAGAGGAGACTTGCATTTCCATTGGCCAACATTGAGGAAACACCTGCTGCAGTTGTCATTCACTGTGGATCCCAAAACAAACTTGCTCTACTATAAATAGAGCTCAATTGTGGTCAGTTTGAGTACACCAAAGCCATCTAACAAATGCTTTCCTCAAAATCTCTTCTTTCACTCCAATTTTGCCTTCTAAGGCAAGTCACTATCGGGTTTTGAGTTTGAGAGCAATTCCAATCAAACCAATCACTCACACACCTCACATACATCACATATGAGCTGATCAAACACTTAGATTACTTCTGAAACATCAATTTCACAAAATCACCAGCTGGTTGCTCAAGGTTTTAACCAAAGTGCAGCTGAGGTACCACAAAATGATCCAGCCAATTTCAATCAAGTCCAACCATCCAAACACAATCCATAGGATGTAGGGAAGCTGTTCAGATCATCACCACTTATCTGTAACACCTCCAAATCAAAAATCACATTGCACTTGTTGTCACGGCCTAGAGGTGAGCACATACTTGGTCATCTCTCAATCTATGCATATTTCCTCGCACAATAATTTGGCCATATGTTCATAATCATGCATGGAATGTTTTCCCTCAATTAATTGCATTGTTTGAATCGTGTATCAAAAATCCTAGCCTTCATGCAGAAATTAGGGTTCGTGAGGTCTCTTCGTGATTTCTTGTTGTATGTTTAATTTAAATGAAATTAAAGTACATAGACATGATCGTGAGGTTGAGACGAGCATAATGATATGTGGATTGCATGATATGATTACGTATTCATGGAGATTGGATAGAAAATGCAAATCTGAGAAACCAAGAACACGCGCGTGTTCTTCAGCTTGTTCTTGGCGCCATTTTTAAAAATTCAAATATTTGAATTTTGTGATTTTGTTTAATTGATTCAAAAATTAATTTCTCTCTGAGTTTTAATGATTTTGAGTTGATTCTTTTTTTAATAATTCACAAAAATGTTAAAATATTTTATTTTGCCAAAAAATCCCAAAAATATTATTTGTTTCATATAATTGATATTTTTGCAAAGAATTAATATTTTAATTGTTTTTGACATTTTAAATATTTTTTCTACATTGATTTTGCAACTTTTAATGCTTTCTAATTATTTTGTAGGTCAATACTTAATTTTTGAAGCATTAATCCAAGATCACAATTTGTTTTCCATGTGTTAAACAATTTTTGATCATTTTAATTGAATTTTTATTCAATTAAATACATTTTTGAAAACAAATTAGGGTTTTGGATTAATTCAACCTTCATAAATCATTTTCAAAACTTTTTGGGCCTCTTGAGAGAGTGTAAGACCCATCCCCCCTTGTACAAAAACTTTTTGGGCCTCATTCATTGTATAAGTCCCTCTGTACAAGTAAACGGCGCGATCGTCGCCTTTTTTAAAATAAACCTGGGCCTACCCTCGAGTAGTAAGACCCATTTCTTTTTCTTAAAACTTTTTGGGCCTCTAATAGAGTGTAAGACCCAATCCTTTTTTTGACCAAACCTTTTGGGCCTCAGTCACTTGTATAAGTCCCGATACCGTCAAAAACAAACGGCGCGATCGTCGCCCTTTTCAAAATAACCCTTGGGCCTCTCCTTGAGCTATAAGACCCATTAAAAACACTTTGGGCCTCTATTAGAGTGTAAGACCCAATCCCCCTTTTAACCAAAACATCTTGGGCCTCACTTATTGTATAAGTCCCTCCGCGTTAAAAGAAAACCTCGACGCGATCGCCATCTTTAAACGAAAAATCATTTGGGCCTACCCTCGTGTTATAAGCCCCACTCTTTTTCCTTTAAACCTTTTTGGGCCTCTTGAAAGAGTGTAAGACCCATCCCTTTGTTCAGAAAACCATTTTGGGCCCCAGTCACTTGTATAAGTCCCTCTGTACAAAGTCAAACAGTGCGCTCACTGATAAAACCCTGGGCCTCTCCTCGAGATGTAAGCCCCAAACCTTTCTTTTTCAAAGCACTTTCTCCTTTGATTTTGAATATACTGTTGTTTTCAATCTTTCTTTGTTGAACAACTAACTAAACAGCATGGAAGCACTCCAACCGAGTAAGTGGTTATCGCTTTCGTTTACTGTTTTCATATTATAAACTGTATTGTGGGGCTGCTCACTGTAAGTCTCCTTTCATAAACTCATATCTACTGTGTAATAATAGTATAGATATTTCGAGTTTCCCCGGCAACTACGTCTAGAACTAGGTGACGCCGTTTCATTTATTCGTAGAAATAGACGCCTAGATCCCCAATAGGAGCACCAGATACAGTCTTCTCTTCGGCTGTCCTCCTTAGGAATTGTCAAGAAGCTCTACTCCCCAAGATGAATGTATTCTCCGTGAATGGCATCTTTGAGTTTCTTCCAAATTATTGAACTTTCCTGACTTGATCTATTCCTTGTGGATAGCTTGCCTTGAATGTCTCGGGGTTTGGGTACCCACTACGGTCATAATCTTGGACCTTAACTAAGGAACCCTCTTTAAAAGCTAAAAGTCGCTGGATAGTAAACCTCGCACGTTTACCAGTGGTTTTTATCTTTAAAAGAGTTATCTCTCCTAATGGAAAGGAGATGATAGACCCACGGGCTTCTTAAAAGCATCGGCCTCCTCTTGGGCATTATACAAGGACCCACAGGCTTCCTAAAAGCAACCCCGCCTCCTCTTGGGCTTCGTACAAGGACCCTACGGCTTCTTAGAAGTATTCACAGCCTCCTCTTAGGCTTCGTATAATGATCTCTTCCCCCGGGAATGATAGCCTCCTCTTGGGCTTCGTACAAGGACCCGTCGGCTTCTTAAAAGCTTCTAGCCTCCTCTTGGGCTTCGTACAAATTGTCCCGACGACCTCCTAGAGGTATAGGAACAGAACTTAGTCATCTGCATAGAACAGTCCTTTCATAGAGTCTACTACTGTTTCTCACAGCATAGTACAAAAGATGAAACTCTAGACACGGACAATCTAACTTCCTTGAGTCTCAAAGACATTCTCAAGCACTCTTCGTTAAATAGGAAGGAAAGCCGCTGACTCGGACAGTCTCAATACCCTTTGGATTTCCAGTTTCCTCAAAGGAAAGGAAACCACCCCGATCCTCAGATCTAACCTATGAGTACAGTGATGCTCATATAAGAACTGATTTTCTCTTTCAAAATCAGTATACTGGATCTGTCACTTAACTGACACAGTAACCTTAGCCTTCTCTTAGGCTTTGTACAATGATTCTCCCCAGCGGAGTCAAACAACATTTTAGCCTCTCTCTCGGGCTTCGTACGAGACACACAAAGACTCCATCGTCGGGTCAAAAACTTTTAGCCTCCATCTCGGGCTTCGTACGAGATACAAAAAACTCTATTGTTGAGTCAAATAGCCTCCATCTCGGGCTTTATACGAGATACCAAAAGATTCCACCGTTGAGTCAAAAACTTTTAGCCTCTCTCTCGGGCTTCGTACGAGACACAAAGACTCCATCGTCGGGTCAAAAACTTTTAGCCTCTCTCTCGGGATTTGTACGGGACACGAAATAGCCTCCTCTTAGGCTTTGTATAATGATTTTCCTAGCGGAAATTAGCCTCCTCTTAGGCTTTGTATAAGAAAACCACTGGTTAATCCAATTAACCTTTTAGCATCAAAGCCGTACCTCGTTCACAGTACACAAACATCAACAACTCCTTTCCCTCCATCTAATCGCTGTAAGCGGCAAGCCTCTGGATCATCTATATCCACGCCACTGTCCCTCTTTTAGCATGAGAAATTCCTAAGGAAAGATGGCATTGCTCTACACTGAGTTAAAGGCTTCTCCTTCAGGTTAAAACCCTTTTCTTCGGAAATTATGGCATTGCTCGGATCCGCGTATCCCAGTTAAAGTAATTCTCCTTCTCCCCTCTTTAGAGATGACAAATTCTCTCTAAAACTGAGGTCTTTCAGCTTCATGTCTTGGGCTTTGAACAAGACACAAATAGATCTTTCAGCTTCACGTCTTGGGCTTTGAACAAGACACAAATAGACCTTTCAGCTTCACATCTTGGGCTTTGAACAAGATACAAACTACCTTTCGCTTCACGTCTTGGGCTTTGAACAAGACACCAAAACACCCATTTCCTCCCATAGAATAGGAGGAACTACGAACGCTCTGATTTCCCTGTTTCGGTAAACGGGAATACGTAGGCATAAAATCGAAAGAAAAGATCTTAGCGAGCACAATCAACAAAAAACCCAAATCCCATATCCCCATCAATCAAAAGCAGTAATTCAAAAGCATCAGTCCTAACCTCCTAATCCTTGTTCCCCGCCAGAAACCTTCTGCCCAGTTAAAAAGAAAGAAAACAGTATTGGCGAAAATACAAATAACCAGTACAAAGGCCCCCCCATATTGATAGCATTCGTAACCTAACAGACCGCTGTTTAAACTCAGTATGCAAAGCAGGGTTAATTGGAGACATCTATTTCCCTTCCTTATTCAACTCACAATAGGATAAAAAATGAATCGACCTGTAGTCAAAGCTCAAACCGCAGAGAGCGACCAGCGCTTAAGAACCGCGTCCAAAATCGCTCGCTACAGAAAAAATGGCGCCCACCGTGGGGCCGGTTCTTTCTTTCTTATAATTTAAACCTTGGGTAAGTCATTTTCATGGCGGTGGCCGCCAACAGAAAAAATGGCGCCCACCGTGGGGCCGGTTCTTTCTTTCTTACAATTTAAACCTTGGGTAAGTCATTTTCATGGCGGTGGCCGCCAACAGAAAAAATGGCGCCCACCGTGGGGCGTTTCAAAGTTAGATCTAGGCACGATCTTCCTTCTCTTCACTTGTGTGAATACCACAGATTGGGGCTTCCGCCGGGGAACCCATTTTCTGTCAGGAACTTAGGATTCTTAGCTTTATAAGTCTAGGATGATTAGGACAAATATATATACTGCTTTTCCTAATTGCTATATGTGTTTATATTTCTGATACTGGGAATGCGTGTGATGCCGCATGTGGTGAGAATGAGTATACACTTAAGATAAGTGATGGCGACGGGGTCGACCATCAACCTCAGTGGAGGCTAACCAACGCAACCCATTCACTCTTCTAGCCAATGGGCCGGTTGTTAAGTATGAGAAGCTGAGGAGCCAAACCCTTTCGTAGTGCGGAAACTATCAGAAATAGTTGTTACGCGATACTACCCTCATTTGAGGCTGGTGATCTATTCTCGGTAAATGGCACTTACTCTAAGATTGCTCTACAACTCGCTGGCGATCCGCTTGTTGTCTTGCTTTCCTGGGAGGAGCTGATGATAATGAGTACAGGTACAAAAATCACCCTAGTATAAACCTTTGGGGATGGGTAGAGCATTGACTTCATGACAACGACCCTTTGACCCCATGTTTTTTCTATGTTTTTGTGTGCTGCATTCATACATTCATTTAATAAAACATTAAAACATTCAAAAAAACTTCTCTTCTAGTCTCTCTGTTTTTCAAATTAAACTAAGACTGTGATTGCAAATATCAGAGAAAAAGATTGCATTAATGGATTTCGGTAGAAGGAGAACTCACCAGTATACCTTCAAGGTTCCAAAGCTAGAGGATTTGAGAAGGTTAGCGAGGATGATCACTAACCCTGAGGCTTTCAGAGCCAAGCACGGTGGTTTGCTACCACTGTTAAGAGTCCATGTGATTAAGGGGATCATGGATGTGCTCATTCAGTTCTACGATCCGGTTTATCACTGTTTTACATTCCCGGATTACCAGCTATCACCAACGCTGGAGGAGTATTCTCATCTGACTGATTTACATATCACTGATCGAGCTCCATTTTCTGGACTGGAAGAAATTCCAAAGAATCAGACTACTGCAATAGCAATTCATTTGGACGAGTCTGAGGTCAGGACTCACATGACCACTAAGGGTGGCATCCAAGGTTTGCCAGCCCAGTTCTTGACAAAGAAAGCCCTGTACTTCGCTAGTATAGGGAACACGACTGCTTTTGAAAGCATCTTTGTCTTGCTCACCTACGGGTTATTTTTGTTTCCTAACATCAATAACTTCGTCGATATCAACGCTATTAAGGTTTTTCTCATTGGAAACCCTGTGCCGACTTTGCTCGCAGATGCGTATCATTCTGTACATTTGGGAAATTTGTACAGCGGAGGGGAGATCACATGCTGTGTACCTTTGCTCTACAAATGGTTTATCTCTCACTTGCCCAAGTCTGCTGCTTTTTGGGATTACAAGAGTGTCTTATGTTGGTCGCAGAAGATCATGTCTCTCACCAATTCCGATATAGATTGGTGTAATAGGATTTATGAGGGAATCAGAATCATTGACCGTTGTGGAAACTTCCCCAGCGTACCCCTCATAGGAACTAAAGGAGGAATCAACTATCATCCGACATTGGTTCTTCGTCAATTTGGATACCCGATGAGACACATCCCACTGGGTGTTCATCTGAAAGGTCTTTTCTTCAAAGAAGGAGAAAATGACAGAGCACTAAAGATGGAAATAGTGCAAGCTTGGAAACATGTTCATAAGAAAGGACGAGAGTCTCTGGGAAAACCGGACTGTGTCTCGGTGGAGCCTTATCTCCATTGGGTACAAACCAGAGCTCTCAAGCTAAAGATGCCTTATCCTCGTTACGGAATTCTTCCACCGAGGGAAACTGTCATGTACTTCATGACGGAAACTGAAAAGCTTCAGGTTGCTCTTAACAAAGTTCAAAAGGAAAGAAGAGCTTGGAAGAACAGGTACCGCACCCTCGATGTAGAGTGTATCCAAATACAGCAACTACTAAAAGAGAAAGATGCTCTGATTGAAATTTTGGAGCAGCATGCTGTAGAGAATCAAGATGACCAAAGGAATTTGCTCGCTCCTTTCACCTGGCAAAGGAATGACAACCCGACAACGGCCCAAGCGCCCCGGTCAAAGAAGAGGACTCGGGACCCATTAGTTTAGCTTTCTGTTTCTGCACTTTGTAATTTACTGTATTTCCATTTCTGTAATCCTTTGGAATTCAATAAAAAGGGGTTTCCCCACTGTTTGATATTTACAATCTAATTGTCGAAGTTTATTTTGATTAAACCAAAAACAACAATTAATATAATCATTGCATTCATCATTCTCACATCGCGTATTCTTCTTACCTACGAATCTCACGTTTGTGTCTCGATTCTAGAGTCAAACTGTCTCATTCGTATAATACCCGGGCCAATCGTCAGAAAAAGATGGATGATCTTGAGGAAGAAAACAGAGAGTTGAAAGAAGAAATCGACGCTCTAAGAGAGGATATGAGAAAGCTTCGTAACGACATGCAATCCATGGCAGAAGCTCAGCTACAAAAAACTGTGATCTCAGAGATCACCTCAACGCCCATCATAGAGAAGTATGATCCTAGGTATCAGATACCGAAAGATCACCCTTGGGGCATGCCTGTTAACTATATCCCGGAAGGATATGTTCCGCTGATCACTGAAGATCAGGGAATCGCAACATAAGCCACTTGGCCTGAAGGTTACAAACTTCGGGAAAGCGAAGATGCCAGGGGCATACTGAAGACTCCTGAAGGTTACAAACTTCGGGAGGCGCCAAGACTTACTGCCGTAGTCACGGTACCACCCCCGTGATGCACACTGTCCCGGGAGGACAGATTCCACAGACACCTTCTGGTAAGAAGGAAACTATATTTGACAGAATGGATGAATTCCATGAGCAGTTCTTGGAAATGCAGAAAGAGCTGCAAGCCATCCGCGGTCAGGATCTATTTGGAAAGGACGCCGCAGACCTCTGCTTGGTCCCAAATGTGAAAGTCCCGCACAAGTTCCAAGTGCCCGACTTTGAAAAATACAAGGGTAACTCTTGCCCTCAGAGCCATCTGGTGATGTACGCTCGGCGGATGTCAGCTCAGACGGAGAATCAGGACCTGCTGATTCACTACTTCCAGGATAGTTTAACCGGTGCCGCACTCAAATGGTACATGGGTTTAAACTGTACTACGATCATTACATTCAGAGATCTTGGTAATGCCTTCGTCCAATAATACAAGTACAATTTGGACATGGCACCCGACAGAGATCAACTCAGATCAATGTCGCAAAAGAACAAAGAAACCTTTAAGGAGTACGCTCAAAGGTGGCGTGAAATTGCCGCTCAAATTTGTCCACCTCTTGAGGAAAAAGAGATGACAAAGATCTTCTTAAAGACCTTAAGCTCATTTTACTATGACCGAATGGTTGCCAGTGCGCCCAGTGATTTCACCGAAATGGTCGGCATGGGTGTACGTCTTGAGGAAGCCGTCCGAGAAGGACGTTTGGTAAAAGACACTGGATCAATGAGCGGTACTAAAAAATACGGTAGTGCTCTCCCTAAGAAAAAAGAGCAAGATATTGGGAATATCTCTCTCGGAAAGCAAAGGCGACGTTATCAGCCAGTAGCAGCTGTAACTCCTGCTATCGGCCCCGCGCCTGTTCCTATGTATCAACCTCAGGTTGCGCAGAGCCAACCTGACCAACAAAGGACACAACAACCTCTTCAGCAGGCTCGTCCTCCATATAACAACAACCGTACAACACGGCCACCTGGATATGATCCTATACCTGTAACGTACGCAAAGCTGTTTCCGTTACTGCTGGCTAAGGGGCACATTCAGACTAAGTCTCCCCTTTCAGTTCCGGAAAATCCGCCTTTTTGGTTTAAAGCGGATCAAACATGCCCTTATCATCAAGGAGGTTCAGGGCATAATATTGAGACTTGTCTCAATTTCAAATCCGACGTGCAAAAACTTGTTAGGAGCGGGCTCTTATCTTTCAAAGATACGAATCCTAATGTTCTTACGAACCCGCTGCCTCAACATGAGAAAGCTGCAGTCAATCTGATTGAGAAAGAGACTAACAATGTCTATCAAATTCACGATGTACTCTTGTTGAAAACCAATCTGGTCAAGATGCATTGTAGACAGAGTGGATATGGCCATGTGCCACCTCATAATTATCACCAGTGTGATATCTGCTCTAAAGATAACCAAGGATGTTCGGTAGTGCAATCAGCTCTACAGGAACAGATGGATCTCGGATGGATCCAAGAGCACCAAGTTCGTGGAGTTAACATGGTCTATACGAATTCTAACGTCATTCAAAACCACGACATCCGTGCAATGAATGTCAACTTGGTGGCGATGCACTCAAGGCAAAGCTAGTATCATAATCTGCCGCAACACGATTACAGTTCCTGTCTGCTTTGCTCGGTAAACAAACAGGGATGCTCTTTCATACAAGAGGCCCTCCAGCGTCAGATGGATCTTGGATGGATCCAAGACTACCATGATAAGAACTCCTATCAAATCAACATGGTTCAGATCTTCGATATCTGCATAATGAATACCAACCTGGTAGAGTTACATGCTGAATAGGTCCAACTCGAATTCTTAATATCACATGACTATCAAAGCTGTAAATCAGGTTGCGAAAACGATCGAGGTTGTACCCTTGTCCAGGAGGCGCTTCAGCACTTGTTAAATCACTGGTGGATGCCAATCTACATGGATGATGATACTCAGCAGATTAGTATCAATAACAGGAATCCTACTCGTCGTCAAAGTCAGGATGTCCGATCAATGGAAGGTAACCTAGTGAGGTTACATTGTATTCAAAGTGGGCGTGGCCAGGTGCCTCCACACAACTATGACAGTTGTAGCGTCTGTTCGGAAAGTAACCAAGGGTGTTACCTTGTGAGAGCGACTCTTCAGGGTCGGGTCGATCATGGAGAAATTCGTCCATATCCAGGTTCTGGACCCATCAACTGGACGCCGAGCTACCTTGCCGATCAAGTTGAGGATGTTGTCACAATCTCTAGTCATCATAGGACCAGAGATGTTTTTGCCATCATTCCTCTACTTGACGAATCTGGAGTTCCCAACCAGGAACGGATCGAGATTACTTATGATGGTCAGAAAAATCAGAGGGCTCCCATAGTCATCTATCTACCGGACCACTACCGTATAAATCAGCTAAGGCAATCCCTTACAAATACGGTGCAACAATAATCGAGAATGGAAAGGAAATTCCATTACCCTCCGTCGTGAATATTGCAGACATCAGTCGTGTAACACGGAGCGGTCGAATCTTGAACCGAGGGGTTGGAGAATCCAACAAAGAAAAGGAACTTCAGGCAGAAATTCCTGATCCACCAGTCGGTCAATCCAGTAATCCCGACCTTTCGAAAAATAATGATGAGATGTTGAAGCTCATCCAAAGAAGTGAATATAACATTGTTGATCAACTGTTACAGACTCCTTCAAAGATCTCAGTATTATCATTGTTACTTAGTTCAGAAGCACACAAAGAGGCTCTACAGAAAGTCTTGGAGCAAGCCTTTGTGGAACAGGATGTAACAATCAGACAATTTGATAGCATTGTCTCTAACATCACTTCCTGCAATAATTTGGGATTTAGTGATGAAGAATTACCTGAAGAGGGTCGCCGTCATAACATGGTGCCCAACATTACAGTTAACTGACAGGGCGATGCTTTAGCCAACGTACTGGTAGACACAGGGTCAGCCCTGAATGTTATGTCGAAGTCCACTTTGATGCAATTATCATTCAAGTGCCCTCTGATGAGAGTCAGTGAGGTCGTCGTCAAAGCATTCGACGGATCTAGAAAAACAGTTATCGACGAAGTTGATCTTCCCATAACTATTGGTCCTCACACTTTCAAAATCACTTTCCAGGTCATGGACATCCGGGCAACATATAGTTGTTTATTAGGAAGACCTTGGATACATCAGGCTAGAGCGGTTACTTTGACCCTCCACCAAAAGCTAAAGTTCGTCAAGAATGATCAACTTGTCATGGTTTGTGGGGAACAAGCCTTACTTGTGAGTAACCTATCATCATCTACTTGTGTGGAACCCGAGGAGGTTATTGGAACTCAGTTCCAAGCACTATCGGTGAGCAAGGACAATCAGTTCGAAGAAGGAACTTCAATTTCTTCATACAAAGATGCTATCAAAGCGGTCGAGAGTACCGATACGACAGGATGGGGACAGCTTGTCGTTCCTATTGACAATAAAACGAAGAAGGGTATTGGTTTTTCTGCAACCTGTACCCAGACAGTTCCCAACGATGAAAGTTTTCATCCCCTTCAAAACTTCTTCCACAGTGGAGGTTTTCTTCACCCAGTGTCTCAGACAGTTCATGCTATCAATGAGGAAGATCCCTCTGACACGGATGAAGAATGGAAGTCCTATCTTAACAAGGACGGGTACATGTCTCAGGAAGAGGTGCCTATGCCTTTTTGCTTTCCTACAGAAAGTCCGAGATTTATACCAAGATCAGATGTCGAAATGTTCTACGGAGATTGTGATCCGGAAGGATGCCGTGCTCCGCCAAATTCATTAGAGGAGGACACTCTGATGAAAGACAACTTTGACCACAATTACTATGGCCCGATGGATGGCCTGCCAATGTGGCGGCCTTATCCAGGAAACTTGGGGCAAGAGAGGCAGCCGAACAATGAAACTCAGCTGAGCGTCATTGAACAGAATACCTGTGTCTCCACCATGTCATGGGATCAACACTCAGGTCATTCGGAAACTACTCAACATGACGATGAATTTGCAACATTTACAGGACTAGAATTCATTAACTATGCATTTCCCAAGGTCAACGTCATCGAGAGGGATGACTTATCCAGTTCCAAAGAAGTTTGGGACACTCTGGGACAACCAAGTGGAAAATACGACTTTATGGTCAAGTACACTGCTCCCAAAAGCTCTCGTATCAGGCTCGAAGATATCCAGCCAACTGGATGGGGAGATACAGCTGAGAGCACAAATGCTATGCAAAATACGACAGAGGAATCCTCCTACGACAATTCTGCTTGGGAGACAGATTCCAACGATCCTGCCCCACCAGAAATCAGCGTCATTTCTGAAGACAAATCAAGAAAGGTGCCAGACTTTGTGATTCACCGAGAAGTTCGCCGCCAATGGGTTGCCGTCGAGGTTCCGAAGGTCGTTCATCAGTCAAAGTAATTGCCATCTTTAACCTTTCACCCTGCCCAGGTGAAACGGATGTTTTGATAGGGCTCGTTTTCTGTAAATATCCCTCTTCGCTTTGCCCGAAGCGACAGAGTTTAGTTTTATAGGGCTGTAGTTTCAAGAGTCGACTTGTTCATTAATAAAATAACGTCGTTCTGTAATTTCCGCATAATTGCTGTTTTCTCTTTTCGTTTTTCAGAAAATGGTAATCCTAAAAAACAATTCAAAAAATAAAAACAAGCAGTAAAACAAATACACTGCACACACTTGCATTTTCTCTATCTCTTCTAAACACGAATCATCACATCATGCAGATTGCTTGTTTTAAACCCAGTTGAAACATACGATCCGATTCCTTCTCCCAACTTTGAGTTCCCGGTATTCGAGGCTAAAGAAGAAAATGACAACGAAATTCCAGAAGAGATCTCTCGATTACTCAGACAAGAGGAAAGGTCCATTGGACCTCATAAAGAGCCGTTGGAAACGGTAAACTTGGGTTCGGAAAAAGGGAGAAAAGAAACAGGATTGGGGCACTGCTCAATCCAACTACCAGAGAGGGTTTGATAAAGCTTCTCAAAGAATTCCCCGATGTATTCGCTTGGTCCTATCAGGATATGCCAGGGTTGGATACCAGCATCGTGGAACATCACTTACCGTTGAGATCGGAATGTCCGCCAGTAAAGCAAAGGTTGAGACGCACTCACCCGGACATGGCCATCAAAATCAAGGAGGAGGTACAAAAACAGATTGACGCAGGTTTCCTTGCTACATCTGAATATCCTCAATGGTTAGCCAACATCGTACCCGTTCCCAAAAAGGATGGAAAGGTCAGAATGTGTGTTGATTACAGAGATCTAAACAAGGCAAGTCCAAAGGATGACTTTCCTTTACCACACATTGACATGCTGGTTGACAGCACAACAAAGTTCAAAGTATTCTCCTTCATGGATGGATTCTCGGGCTATAATCAGATCAAAATGGCGCCGAAAGACATGGAGAAAACTTCGTTCATTACCCCATGGGGCACCTTTTGTTACAAGGTAATGCCACTCGGTCTGAAGAACGCCGGGGCAACCTATCAAAGGGCCATGACTACTCTGTTTCATGACATGATACACAAGGAAATCGAAGTGTATGTCGATGATATGATTGCAAAATCAAGAACAGAGGATGAGCACGTTGAACATCTGTCAAAATTGTTCAAACGTCTAAGAAAATTCAAGCTCCGCTTGAATCCCAACAAGTGCACCTTCGGTGTCCATTCAGGGAAACTACTAGGGTTCATCGTCAGCCAGAAAGGAATTGAAGTTGATCCTGACAAGGTCAAGGCCATTCAAGAAATGCCTTCTCCGAAAACTGAAAAACAAGTCAGAGGATTCCTGGGACGTTTGAACTACATCTCCAGATTCATATTCCTCATGACCGCGACATGCGCGCCGATCTTCAAGTTACTCAAAAAGAATCAGGATTGCGTTTGGTCAGAAGATTGCCAAACCGCCATCGACAGTATCAAGGAATATTTGTTGAATCCTCCGATTCTATCACCTCCAGTGGAAGGAAGACCACTGATCATTTACCTCACAGTTCTAGAGGACTCAATGGGATGTGTACTTGGCCAACAAGACGAAACCAAAAGGAAAGAGTCTGCCATCTACTATTTAAGCAAGAAATTCACCGACTGCGAGACTCGGTACACAATGCTTGAGAAAACTTGTTGTGCTCTGGCTTGGGCAGCCAAACGTCTTCACCAGTACATGATTCGTCATACTACTTGGTTGGTCTCCAAAATGGATCCAATCGAGTACGTTTTCGAAAAACCTGCTCTTACGGGAAGGATTGCCCGTTGGCAGGTGCTGTTATCAGAATATGACATAGAGTACCATGCTCAGAAAGCCGTTAAAGGAAGTATTTTAGCCGATCATTTGGCTCATCAACCGATTGACGATCAAGAATCAATCGGGTTTGACTTCCCAGACGAAGATGTCATGTATCTAAAAATGAAAGACTGCGATGAACCGCTACCCAGTGAAGGGCCAGAACCAGGTTCCCAGTGGGGACTTATCTTTGACGGAGCAGTCAATCATTATGGAAACAGAATTGGGGCAATCATTGTTACCCCTCAGGGTACCCACAGTCCTTTCACCGCTCGACTTACGTTCAAATGTACGAACAACGAGGCCGAATACGAAGCATCTATTATGGGTCTCGAAGAAGCGATTGATCTAAGGATCAAAAACTTGGACGTATACGGCGATTCAGCCTTGGTTATTAATCAGATAAAAGGAGATTGGAACACCTACCAATCAGGATTGATTCCTTACAAAGACTATGCAAGAAGGTTGTTACCCTTCTTCAACAGAGTCGACTTTCATCACATCCCTCGTGATGAGAATCACATGGCTGATGCATTAGCCACTCTCTCTTCCATGATTAGCATAGGTCGATGGAATGACCTACCTAAGATTGACATCATGCGCCTTGAACGGCCCGCTTACATCTTCGCGATTGAAGCAGTCATAGACGACAAACCTTGGTATCACGATATCAAATGCTTCCTTCAGAAACAAGAGTACCCATCTGGGGCACTCAGAAAAGACAGGAAAACCCTCAGAAGATTGGCTGGAAACTTCTTCCTGAGCGGTGACACTCTTTATAAGAGAAATTTTGACATGGTCTTGCACCGATGCGTCGACAGACCAGAAGCAGACATGCTCATGAAAGAAATTCATGAAGGATCCTTTGGCACTCATGCCAACGGACACACAATGGCGAGAAAAATTCTGAGGGCAGGGTATTATTGGTTGACCATGGAATCCGACTGCTACAAGTACATGAGGAGGTGTCACAAGTGTCAGATATACTCCGACAAAACTCATGTACCGCCATCACATCTCAAAGTTCTTTCTTCCCTGTGGCCTTTTTCCATATGGGGAATCGACATGATTGGCATGATTGAGCCCAAGACTTCAAACGGACACCGGTTCATTCTTATAGCCATTGACTATTTCACCAAGTGGGTCGAAGCAGCGTTATTCGCCAATGTAACCCGACAAGTGGTGATCAGATTTATCAAAAACAATATCATCTGCCGTTATGGTGTTCCAAGCGAGATCATTACTGATAATGGATCTAACTTGAACAAAAAGATGATGAAAGAGTTGTGTGCAGAGTTCAAGATCGAACACCATAACCCATCTCCCTACCGACCCAAGATGAACGGAGCGGTAGAAGCGGCTAACAAGAACATCAAGAAGATCGTTCAAAATATGGTTGTAGCCTACAAAGATTGGCACGAGATGCTACCCTTTGCTCTTCACGGTTATCGCACATCTGTCCGCACTTCAACAGGGGCAACCCCTTTCTCTCTAGTATATGGCATGGAAGTAGTGCTCCCCATAGAAGTAGAGATCCCGTCAATCCGAGTATTGATGAAAGCTAAGCTCACCGAAGCTGAATGGTGTCAAAGTCGACACGACGAACTGAACCTGATCGAAGAGAAGCGAACCACGGCACTATGCCACGGTCATTTGTACCAACAGAGAATGAAGAGGGCGTTTGACAAAAAGGTCCGACCTCGTGTCTTCAGAAAAGGAGACCTCGTGCTCAAGAAGATACAATCATTTCTCACTGATTCTCGTGGCAAATGGACCCCAAATTATGATGGCCCCTATGTGGTCACGAAAGCTTTCTCAAACGGCGCCTTGAGACTTGCAACCATGGACGGAGAGGAATTTTCCTACCCCACGAACGTTGATGTAGTCAAGAAATACTTCGCCTAAACTAAAAAAAAAACAAAAAAAAAAAACGTCTCGGTGGATTGAAAACCCGAAAGGGCGGTCCAGGCAAAAGTTAGAGACATGAAAAAAAATCATCCCGATGGATTGGAAATCTCATAGTACAATCCAGGCAAAAGTTAGGGATAATGGCAAGTAACTATGTTCAACAGAGGCAAGTCCCTCAGCAGCAACAACAGTTACATCATCCATCGGAGGAAATCTCCCGTCAAAGGTCATCTTCTACAGAAGCTCAGGATGTCCCGAATTCAAAGTTGGTAAAAGGATAGTGGTCGTTATGTTTCAACGTAGCCCTTTTCCCTGTAAATTACCATTTTCAAACTTTGTATATACTCTTAGGAATCACGCGTTTGGCTGATCTCCATCTTATCAATAAAATTTGAGCCCTTGTGCTTGTGTTTGTAATTTTTTACTTGTTTTAGCTTTACAGAACGACGTTGTTTAAACTTAATCAGCGATTCTTGAAATAAAACAAAAATGAATTTACTTGTTAAACTTTTTCTGCTTTTAAATTAAAGATGGCAATCCTTTTGACTGTTGAACATCAGAAGAACATCGATCGCTTCTCCCGAAGTAAGCGAACTTCAAAGTGCAGAATCAAAGTACTCCTTCTAATCTAGTACGCCTGAATGAAGGGATCAACTGTGTCAGAGACCTTGTTTCATCTGACACGCTTCGGCCGAGTTCTCATCTCCTAAGCCCGATCAACATAGCTCCCAACGGGACTATCTCTCTTAAGCAAGGTGGAATTGCTATTTTGAATCAACGGTACTTCTTCGCCCCGCGATGGCCGAGTATCCAATTGTGTTCATCCATTAGTCTGTATGTCGTGTCTGTTTTGTCAGCATATACATACATACATCATGCATTTTTTATTTGCATTCACATTTCATATTGCATCATTATCACTCTAGTCGGTCTTGTCCCCTAGTGGTAGAAGTCCTCTCAATCGAGTTGTCAGTTCTTGCCTCGTCAGGAAATACTGTGTCTGAACAACCTCGCTTCCAATTTAATTCTGGAAAGAAGTCGGTCCTTGACCACTTTGATAACTTGAACCTCTGAAAAGCCAGAGAAAACTTTCAATAAACATCACTCTTCGCCATTGAAGATGATATCCTTGCTTTCCCGGATTAAGGAAAATCCACAGAGAAAGCCTCGTGATCAGAGATTCGGCAGCACGCCAGCTTTGCTCCGAAAAACCCCCGATGAAAAGGTCATCGGCACCTCAAAATTGGATCCCATCATATGGCATTTCTCCGGGAAGATCCCGAGAAAAGTATGATGTAACCCCAAACGAAAACAGTCTCTCAAGAGACTCACTTTCCCCAGTAGAATCGACAAATGGCGTCTCCAAAACAGAGAAGTTTGTGTACCTCTACAATTCAGACGAATGGGTTCCCCAGCAAGTCTGACATCAAAACTTTTTCCACTCAAATGGCATCTCCCCAGGAAAATTCGGTGAGAAGTTTGAAGGAAAGCCGCTACGAATAGCGTCCCTTGTCAGTAAAGTTTATTGACAAAAGAAACTAAGACCAGTTCCTTGGTAGGAAACCAGGATCGAGGGGAAGTTTAAATCAGAAACTAAGACCAGTTCCTTGGTAGGAAACCAGGATCGAGGGGAAGTTTACCTTTTCTAAGCTTCATCGCTTAGCTAAAGAAGATGAATGCGTAAGCTACCATTCATAACCACCATCAAAATTTCGGGTATTCCGATATTTAATCCTCTTGCACCCCGAATGCCCGAACACCTTCGTCATTCACACCTTCGGGTCCAAGAAGATTAAATAGGGGCATCTGTCATACCCCAAATTTTGACCACTAAGATCTCCCATCATTGTGCAAATCATCATCACAATATGGATGAACCATCATGCCTCACCAAATGCCTCAAAGATTGGGTGAGCATCCACTACAATCAAAATTAGGGTTTCAAGCCCTCTCTGAGCTTTAGACAAAGGCTCAATCAAGAAATGACTTGATTTTCAACTTGTCTAATCTCTCAAACATCCTCAAAGGATCAAAAGGACTCCCACTTCAAGGATTAAGCACAAGGTTGCTCCCTTTTAGGTGGATTAAGCCTCAAGATCGTCAGTGTCACCAAATTAGGGTTTTGATCACCCAGGGCCTCCAGATGAAAAGTTTCATCTGGGCACAAGCCATTGATCCAAAACATAACCTAATATACTTCATGGAACCTCATGAACCAATGCATCAAGTCAATTTTGCCTCAAGGGATGCATTCATCAAAAATCAGGAATTAGGGTTTCTTGACCTAATTCACCCCTAAGTTGACTTTTGGGACAAATCATGAGCCAAGACCTCAAGAGATGATTTGAGGGTCTCTAATATACCATATTGATCCATTTGGGACAATGGATTAATCCAAGAAGTTTGAGCAACAAGTCTCAATTCCATCTGCACCACAATTAGGGTTTTAAGGGAAAAGTCAACTGTAACTTTGACTTTTGACCAAGACATGCTCCCAAACCCTAATACATGATTGAATATACCCTATGACACCCGTGGAGCATGTCCATCAAGTTTGATTTAGGTCAAGGACATGATTTCCTGAAGAATTGCATAGTTTGGAATTCATCTGATAAAAATTCAACTGTGCACAAAAGTCAACTTTGACTTTTTGAGATTTTTCACCAAAATGGATTTTTAACCCTAAAATGATGTTAATGTATGATTTGAATCATCATTCATCAAGAAAAATCAAGAAAAGTGAGATAACTTGTAAAAGGGGTAACCATAAAACTTAGAAATTTTTCTAAGTTAAAAATAAAGTGGCAAGGGTACCAACTTTGAAGGACCATAACTCCTAAACCACAAGGCCATTTTTTCTCATCCAAAGATGGATTTGTAGCCCTCATTATCACCTACAAAAACTTCAACTACAAGTCATTCCAATTCATTAAGGATTTTGAGTTATGGAGTGATCAAAGTGGCTGAAAAGTGAAAATGTCACTTTTTCCAACACTTAGTGAAATTTTCACTAAGTCAGATTCTGCCTCACTTTTTGCCAAATGTAGGGGGATTTTTCACTTGGAATCAAAAGAGATCAAAACCAAACTTGTTCAAACAGTTGTTGTATCATGTAAGAGCTTTCCAAAATGGCCAAGAACATTGTCAAATTCAACTTACACCATGAGATATGACATTGGCAAGTTGCCTTGCTAAAATCTGTCAAGGCAAGGCAGAATTTGCAACTTTGGTCGATTTGCCAAAATCAGCCAAATTCAATTGCTCCTATCCACTTGGACACCTCAGAGGATTGAATCTAAAGGGGACAATCACTGAGCCAAGCCTCCAAAGTCCATGGAACAAACTTGCTCTACTATAAATAGAGCTCAATTGTGGTCAGTTTGAGTACACCAAAGCCATCTAACAGATGCTTTCCTCAAAATCTCTTCTTTCACTCCAATTTTGCCTTCTAAGGCAAGTCACTATCGGGTTTTGAGTTTGAGAGCAATTCCAATCAAACCAATCACTCACACACCTCACATACATCACATATGAGCTGATCAAACACTTAGATTACTTCTGAAACATCAATTTCACAAAATCACCAGCTGGTTGCTCAAGGTTTTAACCAAAGTGCAGCTGAGGTACCACAAAATGATCCAGCCAATTTCAATCAAGTCCAACCATCCAAACACAATCCATAGGGTGTAGGGAAGCTGTTCAGATCATCACCACTCATCTGTAACACCTCCAAATCAAAAATCACATTGCACTTGCTGTCACGGCCAAGAGGTGAGCACATACTTGGTCATCTCTCAATCTATGCATATTTCCTCGCACAATAATTTGGCCATATGTTCATAATCATGCATGGAATGTTTTCCCTCAATTAATTGCATTGTTTGAATCGTGTATCAAAAATCCTAGCCTTCATGCAGAAATTTGGGTTCTTGAGGTCTCTTCGTGATTTCTTGTTGTATGTTTAATTTAAATGAAATTAAAGTACATAGACATGATCGTGAGGTTGAGACGAGCATAATGATGTGTGGATTGCATGATATGATTACGTATTTATGGAGATTGGATAGAAAATGCAAATCTGAGAAACCAAGAACACGCGCGTGTTCTTCAGCTTGTTCTTGGCGCCATTTTTAGAAATTCAAATATTTGAATTTTGTGATTTTGTTTAATTGATTCAAAAATTAATTTCTCTCTGAGTTTTAATGATTTTGAGTTGATTCTTTTTTTAATAATTCACAAAAATGTTAAAATATTTTATTTTAACAAAAAATCCCAAAAATATTATTTGTTTCATATAATTGATATTTTTGCAAAGAATTAATATTTTAATTTTTTTTGACATTTTAAATATTTTTTCTACATTGATTTTGCAACTTTTAATGCTTTCTAATTATTTTGTAGGTCAATACTTAATTTTTGAAGCATTAATCCAAGATCACAATTTGTTTTCCATGTGTTAAACAATTTTTGATCATTTTAATTGAATTTTTACTCAATTAAATACATTTTTGAAAACAAATTAGGGTTTTGGATTAATTCAACCTTCATAAATCATTTTCAAAACTTTTTGGGCCTCTTGAGAGAGTGTAAGACCCATCCCCCTTGTACAAAAACTTTTTGGGCCTCATTCATTGTATAAGTCCCTCTGTACAAGTAAACGGCGCGATCGTCGCCTTTTTTAAAATAAACCTGGGCCTACCCTCGAGTAGTAAGACCCATTTCTTTTTCTTAAAACTTTTTGGGCCTCTAATAGAGTGTAAGACCCAATCCTTTTTTTGACCAAACCTTTTGGGCCTCAGTCACTTGTATAAGTCCCGATACCGTCAAAAACAAACGGCGCGATCGTCGCCCTTTTCAAAATAACCCTTGGGCCTCTCCTTGAGCTATAAGACCCATTAAAAACACTTTGGGCCTCTATTAGAGTGTAAGACCCAATCCCCCTTTTAACCAAAACATCTTGGGCCTCACTTATTGTATAAGTCCCTCCGCGTTAAAAGAAAACCTCGGCGCGATCACCATCTTTAAACGAAAAATCATTTGGGCCTACCCTCGTGTTATAAGCCCCACTCTTTTTCCTTTAAACCTTTTTGGGCCTCTTGAGAGAGTGTAAGACCCATCCCTTTGTACAGAAAACCATTTTGGGCCCCAGTCACTTGTATAAGTCCCTCTGTACAAAGTCAAATAGTGCGCTCACTGATAAAACCCTGGGCCTCTCCTCGAGCTGTAAGCCCCAAACCTTTCTTTTTCAAAGCACTTTCTCCTTTGATTTTGAATATACTGTTGTTTTCAATCTTTCTTTGTTGAACAACTAACCAAATAGCATGGAAGCACTCCAACCGAGTAAGTGGTTATCGCTTTCGTTTACTGCTTTCATATTATAAACTGTATTGTGGGGCTGCTCACTATAAATCTCCTTTCATAAACTCATATTTACTGTGTAATAATAGTATAGATATTTCGAGTTTCCCCGGCAACTACGTCTAGAACTAGGTGATGCCGTTTCATTTATTCGTAGAAATAGACGCCTAGATCCCCAATAGGAGCACCAGATACAGTCTTCTCTTCGGCTGTCCTCCTTAGGAATTGTCAAGAAGCTCTACTCCCCAAGATGAATGTATTCTTCGTGAATGGCATCTTTGAGTTTCTTCCAAATTCTCGAACTTTCCTGACTTGATCTATTCCTTGTGGATAGCTTGCCTTGAATGTCTCGGGGTTTGGGTACCCACTACGGTCATAATCTTGGACCTTAACTAAGGAACCCTCTTTAAAAGCTAAAAATCGCTGGATAGTAAACCTCGCACGTTTACCAGTGGTTTTTATCTTTAAAAGAGTTATCTCTCATAATGGAAAGGAGATGATAGACCCACGGGCTTCTTAAAAGCATCGGCCTCCTCTTGGGCATTATACAAGGACCCACAGGCTTCCTAAAAGCAACCCCGCCTCCTCTTGGGCTTCGTACAAGGACCCTACGGCTTCTTAGAAGTATTCACAGCCTCCTCTTAGGCTTCGTATAATGATCTCTTCCCCCGGGAATGATAGCCTCCTCTTGGGCTTCGTACAAGGACCCGTCGGCTTCTTAAAAGCTTCTAGCCTCCTCTTGGGCTTCGAACAAATTGTTCCGACGACCTCCTAGAGGTATAGGAACAGAACTTAGTCATCTGCATAGAACACTCCTTTCATAGAGTCTACTACTGTTTCTCACAGCATAGTACAAAAGATGAAACTCTAGACACGGACAGTATAACTTCCTTGAGTCTCAAAGACATTCTCAAGCACTCTTAATTAAATAGGAAGGAAACCCGCAGCCTCGGACAATCTCAATACCCTTTGGATTTCCAGTTTCCTCAAAGGAAAGGAAACCACCCCGATCCTCAGATCTAACCTATGAGTACAGTGATGCTCATATAAGAACTGATTTTCTCTTTCAAAATCAGTATACTGGACCTGTCACTTAACTGACACAGTAACCTTAGCCTTCTCTTGGGCTTTGTGCAATGATTCTCCCCAGTGGAGTCAAACAACGTTTTAGCCTCTCTCTCGGGCTTCGTACGAGACACACAAAGACTCCATCGTCGGGTCAAAAACTTTTAGCCTCCATCTCGGGCTTCGTACGAGATACAAAAAACTCTATTGTTGAGTCAAATAGCCTCCATCTCAGGCTTTATACGAGATACCAAAAGATTCCACCGTTGAGTAAAAAACTTTTAGCCTCTCTCTCGGGCTTCGTACGAGACACAAAGACTCCATCGTCGGGTCAAAACTTTTAGCCTCTCTCTCGGGCTTTGTACGGGACACAAAATAGCCTCCTCTTAGGCTTTGTATAATGATTTTCCTAGCGGAAATTAGCCTCCTCTTAGGCTTTGTATAAGAAAACCACTGGTTAATCCAATTAACCTTTTAGCATCAAAGTTGTGCCTCGTTCACAGTACACAAACATCAACAACTCCTTTCCCTCCATCTAATCGCTGTAAGCGGCAAGCCTCTGGATCATCTATATCCACGCCACTGTCCCTCTTTTAGCATGAGAAATTCCTAAGGAAAGATGGCATTGCTCTACACTGAGTTAAAGTCTTCTCCTTCAGGTTAAAACCCTTTTCTTCGGAAATTATGGCATTGCTCGGATCCGCGTATCCCAATTAAAGTAATTCTCCTTCTCCCCTCTTTAGAGATGACAAATTCTCTCTAAAACCGAGGTCTTTCAGCTTCACGTCTTGGGCTTTGAACAAGACACAAATAGATCTTTCAGCTTCACGTCTTGGGCTTTGAACAAGACACAAATAGACCTTTCAGCTTCACATCTTGGGCTTTGAACAAGATACAAACTACCTTTCGCTTCACGTCTTGGGCTTTGAACAAGACACCAAAACACCCATTTCCTCCCATAGAATAGGAGGAACTACGAACGCTCTGATTTCCCTGTTTCGGTAAACGGGAATACGTAGGCATAAGATCGAAAGAAAAGATCTTAGCGAGCACAATCAACAAAAAACCCAAATCCCATATCCCCATCAATCAAAAGCAGTAATTCAAAAGCATCAGTCCTAACCTCCTAATCCTTGTTCCCCGCCAGAAACCTTCTGCCTAGGTAAAAAGAAAGAAAACAGTATTGGCGAAAATACAAATAACCAGTACAAAGGCCCCCCCCCCCACATTGATAGCATTCGTAACCTAACAGACCGCTGTTTAAACTCAGTATGCAAAGCAGGGTTAATTGGAGACATCTATTTCCCTTCCTTATTCAGCTCACAATAGGATAAAAATGAATCGACCTGTAGTCAAAGCTCAAACCGCAGAGAGCGACCAGCGCTTAAGAACCGCGTCCAAAATCGCTCGCTACACCAAGTAATCTCCTCCTCTGCAGCTTCCAACACACGTCGAGTACTAACCCACCAGTCATCAGCTTCTTCCAATAACATGTGAGTACCCAGTCTCACCTTCTGATCTTCAGCACAATCCATCACTCAAAAAATCCTTTCAATCTCTTTCAGCCAAATTTGTGCACCATCCAGATCATATCTTCCTTTGAAGACAGACGGTTTGTTCTTCCTGAACTCATCATTACCCGCAACATTAGGTGCACCCTGCACAGCACGAGCCATAGCTTGCATAGCCGCAGCCAAAGCAGCATCATTCCTACCAGCCATATTCTGTTCATTTCCAATAACAAAAACTATGGTTAAACAAACAACTCATCCAACCACAACGACCAACAAGGACTGACACAACTGATACGGACTGACACAAACTGGCTCTGATACCACTTAATGTAACACCCCCAATCTATACCCCCAATTAATTAAAATAGTAAAAGAAAATTCAAAATTTCGTCAGAGTATATTTAAATTATCATGGCATAGACCGAGGGGTCACATCAAATTGAAAACAATACATACAACACCTGCTTATAAAGATATGCAACATTTCAGAATTTAGAATAAAAGCGGAAAATCTAAAACTGAATAACATACATATATATATCATGAAAAGTTTGTCATACATCAAGTTGAACATGCATAATCCAAAAGATATACATATACATAATATACAAATATCACAAACGGCCTCCCTAACTACCCGGTGTCACATATCAGAGCCGACCGACAAAAGAATGAAGATGCAAAGCTTCACAAAAATACCTCCAGCAACTCTAATCTGCAATGCCTCATAGAGCATTATAAAACAGCAGAAGGGTGAGAAAAACAACCATAATATAATTGCATATAATTATATATAACACAAAAATACACATATATACAGTTCTCACCACAACTCACGCCATAATTCAAACACGAGGCATCACTAGAAATAATACATATTTCCATCACCAACACATATCCATATATCACTTTATCCATAAATCCACACATAATCAACTATAAATGATTTATGCAAATGCAAGAGACCGACACAACGACTCTATGCATATGCACATGCGGTACCGACTTCCATTGTTTCTCATCACTAGTTCACTCAGGAACTCTGCTGGAATCATCGCTCGTTACATCACTGTAACTCCTCGTCGGGCCTACGATGTTCCCCACCTCTCACACCCCACACGGGCACACGGTGTTTATGGATCGCTCACACCCCACACGGGCACACGACCCGATCGCTCACAACCCACATGGGCACACGATCGTCTATAATCATCGCTCACACCCCACATGGGCACACGAAGTTATAGCGAATTCCCTCTGGAATCCAAACCGTCACTCAGGACGTCTCAACAATGCATATCATGATGCTTGGCATACAATGACCCATGACATTTAATATGCACACACATATATGCATTCATCTAAACCAACAAAATCACACTTTGCACTTATGCCCAAAACAATGCATTTAGTTTCCATACGGCCACAAATCATCACAACCCCATCTAAACACATACATTTACCTCATACAGCAGCACCTTGCATAATACACATCAATTAAGCACATTTATAATGACAAAAGTCGACAATCGACACTATTCCTAATTTTTTGACATAATTAAATTGGCTAACAATTTCGAAATCATCATAATAAGAAAGTACAGTTCAATAGCTACACAACGATATCAAGAATGTAAAAATCGGACAAACGGAACTCAAGTTACGAAAGAAAACGAAAAACTTTATTTTGAAAAGTTCCATTTTGCAATTGTCCTGTCCATACGTGTATTGCCCTGTGCCATACGCGTATGAGCAGAGACTCATTTTTCCCCAATTCCACGTTAAAGTGTCCGTACGCGTAATGACCAAACCCATACGCGTAATGCCCTGAAATGCTACGCGTATCATACGTAAATGGGCAGATGGCCGAGCAAAATAACATCTCATACGCGTATTGGCCCATGACTCGCCCTCCATACGCGTATTGCCAAGGTCCATACGCGTATCACCATGATCCATACGCGTATGACCTGGAAAAACCAGAAAAATTTCTGCAGAACGTGGTTCTGCGTTTTCTCATCCAAATCACTCCATTTTTTACCTACATCCAGAAAAATTACTAATACAATATCAAATAACAAGTATCTATCTTGTACCAACATTAAGGAACACTAAAAACATGATTTCCAACACATTTAATCAATTTCTAATCAATTTTACCAAAAATGGGTTTTACTAAATTTATTCATTTCAATCCAACAAACATCACAAATACACATACATAATCATACACAATCATACAATAATTGAATTTCGCACCCTTACCCGATTAAATCGATACTAGAAGTTGTTTTTTTCTTGATTTTTCCAAGCTTTTCCCACTTTTTCTCTTCTTCTTCTCTTTTCTCCTCTTTTTCTTTCTTCTCTTTTTCTTTCCCTCTTATTTTCTCTCTTTCTACTCTATTCTTACTAACTTAATAAAAATATTATGAAATGACCAAAATACCCCCACACTCAAATATCTCGCAAACGATCCCAAAACCCGATAAAATATCACAACATTGAAAAATAACATATTTCCAGATAAAAGTCGAAAATAAAATAAAATAATCAAACGGCTCGATTAAATAAAACTCACACAAAAACTGGGTCGTTACAAGTTTGGTTACAGGTTGTATGATCCTGTAGGGAAGAAGCTTTTTTGAAGTCACGGTGTGGTGTTCATGAAAGACCAAACTATTGAAGACATTGATAAGGTAGAGAAGCTTACACCCAAGAAAGATATCAGCTTGTCTAATGTTGATCCGGTTTGGTTACCTAGTCATAATCTAGATGTTATTGGTTGTGATGATCAGAATGGAAAGCC